>JBBJLR010000111.1:8913679-8945444 GCA_037577145.1 Brachypetersius gabonensis
TATATATACATATAATTTCAGTCTACGGTTGTAATGTTCTGTTTGATGTAGCATGTAGATGTTAGCAGTAGCTGTGATTAAAGAGAGTACTAGTGTTACCGTAACTGAAGCTCATGTCATCATAGCCTTCTGGCCATTCTCATCCTGAAACCGCTGCATCTGAACACTTTGGATTGTGTGTGTACGTGTGCATGTTTGAGGGTGAGAGAAAAGAGCCAGAAAGCAAAAATACACAAAGTTTCACTGGCTGCTGGAATACAAGCTGTGTAAATGTAATGCAGGAATGTTGTGATGATATGGAAAGAATGTGTATATGCAATCTGTGCACCTCATAGGATCGGTCTGTTTTTAGCATTGGTTTTATGAGGCCAGCATGGACCGTATGTTTACACAGAGAGGATTTAGATACTCCATAGCATTTTCACTTATCCCTCTTAAAGCCGAACACTTTTAGCTGCCTCAGTTCTTCTGACCCTTAGGTGTAAAGGAGATTTAAGGTACTATAGGTTGGTTAAATAGCAACAAAGTAGGTGGTCTTGAAGTTTGCTTTAAAGTTTGGCTCATGTACATGATGTGTGAAGACAGGCAAGGCCATGCCAGCAATGCATAGGTACCTTTTGCACTTTAGGCATTCCTGCTTAGGGTAAAGAATGTAGATTGGAGTTACTATGCACAGAAATACTATGCAGTCAATTTGCACTACTTTTTTTAAATGTGATTGCATAGACACAGTTTGTTTCCATGTCAAGATGTTGCAAAAATTGTAGCAAGACTGTAAACGTGCCAAAATCTTTTAATCAGATTCAAATTATAATAAAATGTATTTTATTAATTTTTGCTTACAAATACAAACTAAAAGCCTAGAATCCAGATTTTTGACAGAATTGCTAGTTTCAATAAACTAAAAGCCTAGAATCCAGATTTTTGACAGAATTGCTAGTTTCAATTAATTACAACTGAATTGTAAGTAAGGGCATTTTAAGACCTATACTCTATGAGGGGAAATTAAGGTTAAACACAATTACATAAGACATTTCTGATTGATATTCAGTGAAACGCAGCAGCCTTTCTTTGTTTTTACCTCATGTGTTGAGTTAACTGAGTTGGGATGGTTTGAGGTTGTGACCTCTTCAGTATAATAAGAAACTGCCTCTAATGATCCCACTGTAAGCATCTATCCATAGAGGCCACATGTGGAGTGCTGTGTGTTCAAGGGTTGTACTGCATCCCTCAGCTTCATCTCCTCTTATCAGTGCCTGTGTGGCCTGCGAGGTGGAGCAAGAACGGGGCAGCTGCAGGGTTTGAGCATCCACTGCTCAAACTGCAGAGAAACGGGATGTCTAATAAGAACCAAATGCTCTGCGCTGTCCACTGGCTTTGATTAAAGCCTCTCACAGGAGCAGATGATGGTGAGCGAGGATGTTGAACTGTTGTGAAAAGGTCACAGAAGGAAAGGATGGGATTCTGTTTTATTCCCGTTTCTCCCAAAAATCCACCATACCCACGTTTCCCCCTCCCCCTGTTTATCTATTTATGAATTGCACAACTTCTGGGAAGTTTCTCCTTGGCTGTGTCAAAGCGCATTTCGTGCTGTTTGGACATCAAAGTGCCGCGTGAGAGGAAACGAGGAGGACCACCACGCCGAGATGAGGAACAACAGCGTACTACTGCGTATCAGCGCTGCCTTTGATGTTGCGAGTGTGTGTATGTGTGTTGCTGTGTTGTAAAGAGAGTGCTTGGAAAAGTACATTTGATATGCATTCTGCATGGACTCCATTAGGATATTGCGGGTTCATTAAGGCAGATTTAAGTGTTTCCATGCTGCGTACGTTGGATTTTGCCTTTGGTGGCAGGATTTTAACCCCTCGACTTGGGCCCTTTTTACAGTAATCATCAGCTCATCTTATACAGTGGACATAGTGTGCAAAGCACATCATGCTGACCATTGTTACTCTACTCTTAGCTTCAAAATCATGCAATTATTAATCAATCTTCAAATTACTGAACATTACTGATTAAATGACCGCATGTTGTTTTCTAAAGAGCACAAAAGACATGATTTATTATTAACCAATTAAACTGCAGACTTGTCAATAATGTATTAATCTTGAGACTTATTAGACTTATTATATTATTAGCAACTGTTATATGTTAATCTGCAACTACTAAAGAAATGCTCTGTAAGAATAGGCCTCTATGGGTGGATAATATGGCAAAAATATAATATAATACTTTATGATACAAGATACGTCTTTTTTTATGTATAAACCTTAATTGATATGGAGAATTTTTAACAAGTACTTTTAACAAGTACTCTGAAAATGAATTTCGAGTACAAACGATTTTTAATCAGAGCTTCACACACTGCATTGCACACAAATTGACGCTTTGTAATGAAACACGCAGTTGGTCAGTGTTCAGTGTTTAGATAACCATGATATGCTAAGCATAGCATATTGAAAAGGTATTTATTGTAATAAATAATTTCTATTATCATAATATCGCCCAGGCCCAGCCCCTATGCAGATTTTACAGGGTTAAATGAATCCCCAGGTTCTGTTTGTTTGAACATATTTGTTACCATGGAAACAGGCAGTAGTTTCTTGTGTCTAAATAAGCAAAGAGCATGTAGATGTGTTCCCAGCTGAGACAAAAGAAAGGACTGTTGTTACTTTAGACAGTAACTGAAAGTCATGTCATCACAGCTTTCTGGCTATTCTCATCCAGAAACTCCTGCCTACGAACAATTTATATGGTGTGTGTGGGGGGTGGGGGTGTACTAAGGATACCATGCTACCCATTGTTTTTCAAGTCTTTGATCTCAGCAGTGAAATCCCACAATGCTCGAGTGAGACTGCCTGAGGAGGTCCGTTGTGTGGGAGCCTAGGCCCCCTAGCGGTGCAGTCGCTTGTGTCTACTCAACCAGAAATCCAACCAGAAATCGAACTTTGGCCTTATTTGCCACCTAGTTTATGTTCATGGTCATATTAAGCATGATTCATCCTATCATAAACATATCAAAAGTTATTTTTGTCTTCTTGTTTTCCTGTGTGCTTCCATAAAAACATCATGACCTTAAACCGCCTCTGAAAACCTCTTGACTGTCACTACACACCAGCGGGTGGGGAAACGTTTTTATTGATAACATCTTCCAATCCAACCTCATCAAATCATTAGCAACATATTAGCAAAAACTAGCTCCGAGAAGGTATAGAATGAAAGTTGCATTAGGATTTTCAGTTCAGGCTGACTTGATAGTCTTTAATTTATTAAACTGCATGCTCTAGTGGTGGTAACACAGAGAAGCTTACACTGTTTAAAGTAATGCATAAACTCTTCAAAAGAATTTTCCAGTACACAATGGTGCTCTAGCCCTGGCTGTGTTATTGGTCCAAAACCAGAATTAGCAGCTAATTTCATTTGTGTAATACATGTGTTTAGTCAGAACACCAGAACAAATATAATTTGGGATAAAAAACCTTATGATTGAAGACTGATATCTAATAGCATTCATTCAATTGCCTTCTCAAAAGGGTAATTCATGGCAAAAAAAAGGAATTTTCCGCTTTAGGTCGGTTTCTTTTACTTTAAAAGTTAGAGATTGCCCTATTTAAGAGAAGAGTAAAGAAATAAAACAATTTTTTCTTTCTTTGTATTTAAAATGGTGTTGGTTGGAATTCGAGGCAAGCATATAAGCGCATAAACTGTGTTGCTAATGGACTCATGCTGTTCGTATAAGTCACTTCGGATATAAGTAAAGATGTCATTAAACAGATGCACTGTCTTTTCTGTAGCCGCATAGTGCTGCTCAGTGTCTGGAGGAGAGCGGCCCTTTAGAAGAGGAGCTAAGAGAGAGGCCCGTGCCGTCGTGGCAGTCCAGCTCAGGGGATTACTACAGACACATCAGCGAAACACACAGAGACATGGAAACTCTTAAGGTTAAGCCCATTAACACTTCATAACTCTGTCAGTAGGACAAGTACATGTCTTAGACCTGTGAGTGAGAAAATACACAACAGATCTACAAGAGCAGTGACTGTAATGTGCATGGTCAGCATTGATTTATTTTTAGGCATTTCATCTCCAGTATAGTATAGTAAGCATGCCTTTTATGAAACAGTAACAGGACAGATATAATCACTGGATTCCCTAGCCAATGGATCATTAAGTGGAAGATGGAGCATCAGTTTGTGGAACTGGGAAAGTGGGCCAATTGGACATCCATCAGAATACCAAGTTAAACATAATTCTTATTAAATGACAGTGGTGATTCTTCTAAATTCTAGAAGCCAATTCTTAAATGAAATCACTGCTTTCTATTTATATTGAAAATATATTGGAATAGGGCCCACTCACATTTAGTCCTAGGGCAGTGTTTCAGAATCTGCCTGTCTGTATTTGCCATTTGTATTTGATCATTTAGGAATGGTCCAAAAATGTTGTTACATTAACTTACATTAAAGCTTTAGCATAACTAACAGTGAACTTGTTTTTCAGTTTGCTTTGTCATTGTACTGTCAGTGTGTGACAGGAATAATAACTGGTTTCATTATCTGTCACATAATCTCTCTTCTCAGCATCCTAACACTGAAGATACCCCCCAAGCTCGTTACCCCCCTCCACCCCCTGCTCCCCCTCTCCCCTCGTCCTCTCCTCCACCTCCTTTATCTTCTGTGTCCCAGGAGAAATCTTTGGCCTGCAGCATCCATCATGTCCACGTGGCCAATACGGGTGAGAAAGTCTCAGGTGGGCTGTTTTTGCCCCCATGCACACAGCTTAGCTCTTTGCTTCTGACAGGCGCTTTATGGGAACTGACGTCATTACTGACTCATCTCTTAATTTCACTTAATGACTTAATTCCACCATAGTGAGTAATGCTAATCAGCCTGTGTAAATATGATCAGAACATGAATGGAAACATATGAGGGGAATAAATAATGTTCATGTCATTGCAGTGGTGAAGAACCTCAACTTCAGCAATCCTGTGAGCAAGGCTGTGCCAGAGAAAGGGAAAAAGCTTCTGGGAGAAATGAAACTCGGAGACATGAAATCAATCACGTCTCTCAAAAACTCTAAATTAACAGAAAATTTTACTCCCTCGGTATGTAAATTCTGGTTCATTTGTAAGTTGTCACAATGAATAAGAGTTTTGTATGAGTAGAATTTTCTGTATGTCAGTTAAACACATTTTAATTGTCAAACGTTATACGTTGGCTTTTGGGTCTTATGTGCCAGGGCTGAAAAACGAGTTGCAGTTCCAAAAGAGCACATGAAACACGTGCCCTTTTATACATGAGTTACAGTGCAAAAGTCAGAGCGACCCTCTTATTCATTTAATTTTCAGTGAAAAGGCCATAAAAGTTTCAGCACCAGAAGGAAATATTACGCACCAGAAGAAAAAACAGAACATAAAACATTAAGCACAATATTCAGGACTTAACATTTGTCCAAGCCTTTAGTGCAGCTTCCATTGTCTTTGGGAGAGGTACTTTTCCTTTTTTAAAGACAATTGTAGGAATATTATTTTTTAATTTGTCATGTCAACACTCCCAGTCTTAGAAGTGGCATTTTGCACATCTTACCAGTTTCTCTAATTACCCCAAATTTAGATTAATCAGTACTTACTACTTTACAACTATCCAGTTTCAGAGTTCCATTGGCATTTGCTTTCCTTTTAGTTCATTTGCTTTTCTCAATAATGGCTTTTTGACAGCCATACACCTTTTCAGAGCCCCAGTTTTCTTCTCATAGTTGAAACACCCACATTTTTTAAAACCTGAAACATTCCTCTCTGAGAAAATCAAGGTTTAACTTTGTTTTGGCTTTTACTTTCAACATGCAGGTGAATAAACATTATACATACAGGTTGTACAGGTTATACAATATGTAGTGTGTTATGTCATCTCTTAGAACAAGATGGTGGTATTGCCCACAGAGGAGGCTAACCTCTCGGATATTGACTACCTGGTGCCTACTCATGATGAGAAGGGCAGGCCTATAGCTGAGTGGAAGAGACAAGTGATGGTGCGTCAGCTGCAGACTAGATTACAGAATGAGGAGGCCCAGAGAAGGAAGGTAAACATGTTTAACTTTGGAATTTCAGTGGACATTGTGTTTGATCTGTTTCATGGAGATGTTTTTCCCCATGCTCTTAACAGGAGAATGGAAGTAGATATGCAAAGATGGACAGCTGGAGGTACTCTCAAGCACACAATGCCATTCTGGGTCCCTTCGGAGAGCTGCTGACTGAGGATGACCTCATCTACCTGGAGAAGCAGATCAAAAGTGTCTCCATGCAAAAGAACTGTGAGGGCTATGAGATGGAGCTGGCTCGTCTAGCAGAGGAACTCCGGAACATTCTTCCTGCGCCAATAGTCAATATCACAGTCAACACTCAGTACAGGAACGCTGACACACAGATTCCCCTGCCTGTCTGGTGCAATCGGATATCAGGGATTGTGAAGAGCATGTCCTTGCTTATGAGTAACTTGACTGATCAGCCCTACTGCAAAATGCCCAACACTGAGCTTGTGAGCGTTTTCTCTCAAAACTTTGAACGGCAGACCTCCAGGAGCCGGAGAGAGAAGATTGAAAATGAGATCCATGACTTTGGGGTGTCAGTGCGCAATCTGAAGTCCAATTTTGAGAATCAGGATCTTCCTGCTGCTGGGGAATCAGAGAGGACAGAGCTCTCTGTGCAGGAGAAAGAACTTACCGAAAATGACCCAAGTGAAACTTTAGAGGATGATGCTCCAGCAGCAGAAGAAATCCAGGAAGACTACGTTGTTGGCTTTGGTGAAGCCAATGATGTTATAGAGACCACAAGCCTACGCAAAGAACGTATCGTAGTTCTGTTCCTGGGTCATTGGAAGAAGTCTGCATATACTGTTACTGTCAAAAATGCCCAAAGGAAGCACAGTATGGACAGTCAGGAGGTGTTAGATAGGAGCAAGTTTCACCGCAAGGCCAGTTTGGATATCTCACCGAAAAAGATGATGGAGAATGGCTCCTTGGGACACTTCTTCAAACAGAGGAGCGCCATCAACAAGATGATTGGCAACTGGAGGAGCATGATATCCATTGTTCCTTCTCGGCAGATCCGGCGACTCAATCGGCAGCAGACTCTCTATTCGCCTGAACAGTTCTTGCCACGTGTAAATGGAGCCCCAGTGGACTATGACACCCTGACCTTGGACCTTTTCATGCTGGGTTATTTCCACATCCTTGAGCTGGACCTTTCTTCAGATGAGAGGAAGATGAGGCATCTTCTGTGCTTTGAGGTGTTCGACCATGTGGGCCGTTTTAGCTGGGAGACTGTTAGAGATTTCCACAAGGCTGTCATCCAGGACATTGAAACTGGGAACAGGGAATGGAAGGATGGGTTTGAGGACATTAAGATCAGGTTTTTTGGCGAGGCATCCAGCCAGCCAGAGGCGGGAGATCTGGAGAAAAGCCCACTGGCAGAGCCGAGGCAGGTGCCCAAAGTAATTGTCCAGACGCCAACTCCGGATGAGGGAGATGTGCTTTCAAGAAGTGCAGACATTACCAGTCTGAGCAATGATGAGATCTGCAAATACATTGACAGGAGTTTTGCCTTCTGGAAAGAAAAAGAAGCAGAGATTTTTGACTTTGAGTAATACGGCAATAAGCAATTTTATACTCCTCCTTTTATATATTTGTGTACAGTGTATATTGGACAGAAATTGTTTATCTGGACACTATTGTGCTTGTATGACCTGTATGAGTTCTTATTTTTTTGATTGATTAGTCTTTTTTAAACAAAAGTGTGGCTTCTGTCATGGAAATATTACCCCCGGTATGTCCGAAATCGTGCCCTTGCGCACTTATAGTGTGCGATTTTAGTGAGTAGTGCGCTATGACACTATGTCATGTGCCCTAAACGGGCACCATTTTGACCACAAAGCGGAGGGGGAGCGACTTTGAGTTGGATAAACAGTGAAATACAAGCCCAAGCGGAGGCAGCTGGCTCGTATAAATGTGAATAACCTTAATAAAATCATTTTTTTTAGTACACTGCAGTAAAATCGGCAGATATTTTAGCGGCTGGAGAATCCCGAGCAAATGTTAGTCCATCACTTCCGCAAACCGTTAGTGTTCTGTTTAGCACAGCACTGACCCACAGCAGTGCGCACTACAGAAGGCAGTGCGCATTACGCACTAAATCTCAGTGCACTGACACAAGTGCACAATTTCGGACACACCCCTAGACAGCTCTTTTAAGTTTGCCGTTTTTCATTTGTCCGCTAAGAAGTTCAGCAGTAGTATAAGATGCAGAACCGGTATTTAAGAACTGGACCATACCATAATATGTTGCAATTCATCCATTACTATAATTATTAAAACTCTAATATGTGGAGTTTGTATCAGTGTTGATTTTGAATGTTCCCTTGTACCTGAATGTCGTTGTGAGATTTACAGCTGTATTGTGTTCTACAGTGATCTGGTTAACAAGGCTTTTTAATCAGTTATCCACATGGTTAATCTAAGTATCAGTGTCTGCATCATTACAGGAAACTGATCCAGTGAGCTTTTGGCCTGCCAGTAGACTCTAATGATTAAATTAATTAATCATCTGACCCAATCCATCGTATCCGAGGTTGTGTATGTGTGTGTTTCTCTTTAAGAGCAGGTGGGAGTCTGTAGTGTCTGGAATCTGAATATAGTCCCTCACTGCTGACCCGAACTAAAAATAGTAGAGTAAAAGATAAGCATGCAGTCCCTGTGACTCGGCGAAAGCATTTTGTGTCTCTGGTTCAACAAGCAGCAACAAGAGTTTGAATTTGTAGCCCATTATTCTGAACGATGTGTGATTTCTGCATAGATTTCACCAACAGGTAAGGTCCCAATTTAATATATATAATATAATATCATACAATTTTGCTACTTTCATAGCAGTGTAGCTTTGTATCAAGTTTTGAGCTTCGTTTTAGCCACTAGCAGCTACTGAGTAAATATAAAGACAACCATTAAGTGTCTTTGTGTGTCATTGTCGCTAAATCAGCGGTATTCTGAAGTTAAAAGGACTTTTTAATGAATAAAAACTGTTTTGTTGGTAACATGAAAAGCTTAAGTAATCTTACTCAGAAATAACAAATAAATCCCTAAGAAAATATCACCTTTCTCTTGATTTAACAAATATACAGCAGTAGGCATTTTTAAATATGTAGTATAAATAAGATTTTCTACAGAACACCAATGAACAAAATAATACCTCTGCAGTATTGTACTTATAGAAAATCATATAACGTTTTGTTTTCCCACAATATGCCCAACAGATATGTACCACTGGGCCAGTATGTCAAACAAAAATGTTATATATTCATTCTTTTTCTGCTGCCATAACTTTCCACCATCATCTGGCCTTATTCAAAAGTGCTCAGTCATTGTATCGGACTTTATAAAAAGTCTTTCAATAGTGTACACCTTAAACTCTAGTCTTGTTATCAATCTTAAGACTTAAACTACATATCCAAGAGTATCTAGAAACCCTGTAATTAGTGAATTCAACTGCCTGAAGGTATGGCCATGTATAATCTCCAGATGCACTGCCAATAGAATGTTGGAGTGCCATCGAGTGCATTCAAGTCTATGTGGATGGTTTGTAGTGGTGTTTATGATCCAGAGCTACTCATCAGTACCTGATGTCACAAATGCTCTTGTGACTAAATGAATCAAATCCTTGCAGCAATGTTCCAATATATGGAGTCAAATCTTCCCAGAAAAAGAAGATTGTTACTTTATTTTGTTGTTACTGTTACTAAAGAGGAAACACATTCACTTTTAACTTATTTGATTTCAGAAGCAGTGTCGGAAAAGCAGGCATCTGCTAACCTTTGGGCTTATTATGTATTATTCAAAGATTACTATAAAATGATGAAATCATTATGTATCACATATGCTCTCATCTCGCCATGCAGATAAAGATTGGACATAAGTGTTGATTGGTGTGAAGCCTGTTAAAACTTTTGTCAAGAGGATCAAAGAGCATCATCATGGTGCGCAATGTGGACGACTTGGACTTCTGCTTGTCCTCTCACCCGCAGAGTATCCTTGAGGGTCTACGCACTCTCTGCTCCCACCCCAAGCTGGTTGATGTTACCTTGAGTGCTGGTGGACGGGACTTCCCCTGCCATCGTGGCATCCTTGCTCTCTGCAGCCTCTACTTCCGCTCCATGTTCTCAGGGGACTTTGTGGAGAGCATAGCGGCCCGTGTGGAGCTTCATGACGTGGACCCTGATGTGCTGGCTACTCTCCTAGACTTTGCTTACACTGGAAAGTTCACCATCAACCAGGGGAACGTGGAAGGCCTCATATGCACCTCAAGCCGTCTTCAGTTCCACACCGTCCGCGCCGTCTGTAGTCGGTACCTTCAGCACCAGATTGATGCCACCAACTGCCTGGGCATCCAGGAGTTTGGAGAAATCCATGGCTGCCCTGAGGTTGTGGCCAAAGCTAAGGCCTTCCTGCTGGAGAACTTTGAGGCTGTACAGAAGCACGAGGAGTTTCCGCTGCTGGAGATAGACAAGCTGTTGGCCTGCATGAAGGATGATGGCCTGCAGACACGGGATGATCGTGCTCGAGCTGAGGCGGCTCTTACATGGGTCAGACATTGCAGGGACAGCAGGATCTGTCACCTGCCAGAATTACTGAGATTATCTAGACTCCCCTTTCTGCCTGAGGCCTACATCAGGGACACCCTGCTGAAAGATCCGCTAGTCCAGGACTCAAAGGACTGCACAGAACTTCTGGAGGTTATTTGCAGAGAGGTCAGTCTTTTCTCTGTGTTGTAATAGCAAGCACATGAAATCAGTAACATTTACCCTGCCTGCTCAAAATCAGAAGTCCCTGTTTTCAGTTGAATGATAATATAAAGAAATTAAAGATGTGTGAAATTCTAAAGAAATAAACATATTTGGAAATGAATAAAAAATACACTTTGATATGGTATATAAACCCTGTGAAAGTTTCACAGTGTACTAATTCCTCCCCAATCTGGGCTGTATATGAAAACTAATCTAAATGTTGTCCATAAACAACATTTTGAACTTACTATTTTTGAGAAAGCAGGTTAAGCCTGTTGAGTCTTCCTGAAGATATGAAAACACATATGAAATGGGCCCTTCAGTTAAGTTCTTGTAGTCCCCCAAAACTGGTAATAATAAACATAACATTAAAAAACAAATGATTACTAGGATGTATTCCAGTCTTTGAGAGGTAGTGTATGTTTCATATTTCATACTTGCCTTGGTAGATTACTCACACTGCACTGTCGCTTCATGTATGTATTGATCTAAAATGTATCATTTTTGGGGGTGTTAGAAAATGAAAATGCATGTGGGTGAGTCTGAGGGGAGTCTGTTCCAGAACACCCCGCACAACCTGCAGGAAGTGCTGTTCGTGATGGGAGGCCGTTCACTGGATGACTCTGATGATGAGGATGAGGAGGAAGATGGTGAAATAAATAATAGGATTCATCCAAAGAACTGTGCTTTCTACTGCCCGAAGCTTCGTAAGCATGACTGCACATCTTACACTTACACTGTTCGTCATCCTTTCCACAAAAACATGGCTATTACTAAAACTAAAAAAATCTGTTCTTTTCACAGAGCAATGGCATCAGCTACCTGATTTTCCCAACTACAATAAGTGGGGTTATTCTGTTGTCTCTTTAAACAATGATGTGTATGTGACAGGTAAGCAACACTTTAGCTTTTGCTTCAATCCACAGCACTCTTTAAATGACAAGAGATAAATAAGATACATATACATTTCTTCACAATATGAACAATGGCCAATCATTTCCAGGAGTTTTCCTCCCTTTGTGACCCACATTAGGGTCTCCACCTGCATTTCTGGATAGCTGTTTTGAGACTACTGTCTATTGTAGAAAGTATCATACACACAACATTAGTATTGGCTGAACTGAACTGTACTGAATAATTCATCTTTACTGAACAATAAGCCATAATATTAATCACTGATTCATGACATGGCTTGGGAATAAAGGGGTAACTGAAATCCCATGTGTTTTCAAAAAACGAAGTGAGAAAAACACTAGAAAGAACAGTGGACAGATTTTATTTTTACTACAAAAACAGAAACAAACCCTGCAGAGAGTCCAGGTTTTTCGGGGTATTTATGGTAACTGGGGCCTTTAGTGTGAGGATCAGGCAGATTTATGGGTTCCCTGTCCATATTTGAAAACTATATTACATGAATGGAACATCATCTCGTGGGAGGATTTGGAGAGGATGAAGAAGAAAACTCTGCTGCCACACTGAAAATCTCCCCGAGATTCTTATAAGAACTGGAACCACTTAAAGAAAAGTGAGGGCTACTACACACACTTGCTAATGGAACACTAGCTTTTCAAAGACTTGGCGCGAAATATTGAACTCCATTCCAACTGCAGCTAGGCCTGTCCCACTCTTATGTTACTCTGTTTTCATAGGAGACCTTGTATAGCTGCTCTTCTGGGGTTTTATTAAAGAGCCATTCTTTACCCATTAATATTTGTCTAATACAAAGCCAACATGACTTTTTTAAGAGATATCCAATGCGTATGGAAAAAAACTCATAATCTGCTCATGGCCTGAATGTGTTTTCTTCTTTTCCTTTTTTCAGGAGGTTCGCGCGGTTCCCAGTCCAACACCTGGTCAACCACAGAAACCTGGAAATATATCACTCGTGAAGGGAGGTGGGTTACAGTAGCTCCGATGCTGCGGCCCAGGACTAACCACTCCTCAGCAGCCCTGAATGGAGAGATTTACGTCATCGGAGGTAAGAAAATAAATAAAGATGATGGGGAGTAGCGCCTGCAGGCTGTATAGGAAGATCTGCCGATTTTTCTAGGGAATCTGTCCCCTATTTGCCCCCTTTGGAACAAAGAAATAGTCCACTTATCTGCAAGCTACAGTTCATATTCTAACAATGATAAAAGCAATGTACTGGATGCACTAAATCCAACAAAATCTCATTTCACCAAAAACTTTATAAAAGTGAAAAAAACTTTTCTTATCTTAATTTAAGGCTTTTAATAACAAGCTTTTGTCATATCAGACCTTTTCTAATGATCCATTCAGCATGAAATGTTCACACCAAATTAAATCATATAAAAAAACCAAGAAATATATTAGCATTATGGTCAAAATGAAGTACCTGTACACTGAAGGTTTAGTTGGATCTGGAAATGATCATGAATCTGGCCACCCCTACACATTTTAACAAAGTGAATTACTTTACAATTAGTTTCATTTTTAGTTGAAAATCTACTCAGGGCTTATTACTCAGACACTGACTCGTGTAAGGGGTTAACAGATTTTCAGGCATTCTGTTGTTAGTTATCTCCATTGAGACTGTCTTTCTCTCTCTCTGGGTTGACCAGAGGGTTCCCCTTTTGAGTCTTGCATCCTCCTGGGGTTTCATCCTCCATCTTTAGGGAGTTTGTCCCTGCCTCTGTCACCTTCGGCTTGCTCACTAGAGGCTCGGACCTGGATTCTGTAATGCTTTTTGACAACAATGGTTGGAAAAAGGCTCATATGTATAACATTTAATTTGAATGCAATTACTTTTTCAGGCTAAACAAAATTAATAAACAAAATAAACAAAATTCGATTTTTCCTGAGGGTTTGACAGTCTTTTAACTTGCAGGTACGACGATGGATGTTGTGGAAGTAGAGCATTACGACCCTTACAGTGATAGCTGGGCTCTCACGACCCCTCCACTGAAATATGTGACGAACTTCACGGCCACTGCATGCCTGGGGAAGCTGTATGTCATCGGCTCCTGCGCTGTCAAATATAATGCCCTGACCTTGCAGTGCTACAACCCTGTTATAGGTAGGAGTCACCAAGGATCATGAACTGTCTGTGTTTTTGTTTACTATACCTATTATAAACAGATGCGTAGCAACATAAGGGTCATGCATCTGTCAAATTAGATGCACTTATCAAACAGGAAACATTCGTAACACTGCTTAAAAAGAAACGAATGAGGCTTTGCATCCATTACTCTCTCACCTACTGAACATAACAACCTTCAAAAACCGTGAAAAACAAAAACATCTACTTGATTCAAATGTGAGCAACATTTCTACACAAATAAAATACATTCCATCAGCACAAATTTGTCTTTCTGATTAAATATGCGGATTATTATGATTTGAATTACGTGGAATGGATCTACACACGTTCAACATGCTACTTAAACAGGAGGCTTCGAATTTCACTCTATTTACATTATTTCTCTGGTGAATTCCCAAAATACAGTGCATACTGTTTTAACTAACAAGAATCTGAGACATTTGGACTTTTTAAAACTTCTTAAAGTTACGGGTGGTGCATACCTGTCCAGGAAAGAGGCGCAACTGTGGATTTCCATTTTTTCCCAATATAAGCTTTATTTTCAAAAAGGCAGAAGGGCCAAAAC
Source organism: Brachypetersius gabonensis (assembly GCA_037577145.1). Lineage (NCBI taxonomy): Eukaryota > Metazoa > Chordata > Actinopteri > Characiformes > Alestidae > Brachypetersius > Brachypetersius gabonensis. The sequence continues at coordinate 8,928,129 of JBBJLR010000111.1, forward strand.
TCTTTCAAAACACCAACACTAAGGACAGCTATGCACCAGGGAGAAGGTGAGGAGAAGTGTGAGGGTGAACTGACAACCATTATCTGAACAGAGGAAATCTTTATACACAACATGCAGAACATGCAGAAACCAAAACTCAGTGAACACACACTCCCACTTATTACTAAATCCCCAACCGAATGAAAACCCTTACTGCTAATCTGGCCGGGGAATACACAATAAAAGTCCCCATTGCTCAGGTGATGGGGGACGGCACACTTTATTGCGATGGATATAGGCATTTTCAAGCTGTATAATTTTTGTAAGTAGCTGTGCCATGTACAATGGTCTGCATACTAATTTCATTACTGCATATTTTATTTAATTTGTACATTCTCTAATCTTCCCCATGTTGATGAATGACTTAGAGTATATGATCTCATTGAAAGTCACCTTTCATAGACTAAATTTACTTTAATTAAGGGTTAGATGAATTTCTGGTATCCGACAGTTTCATTACCTAACTTTACCATGCCTATCGATGATTATGGAGCTTACAGTTATTAGTTTTTGTTTGCCTGTTTTATAGATGGCTGGAGTATCATCTGCTCTCCATTCATCCCAAAGTACCTGTCCTCTCCACGATCTGTCTCTATGGATGGGGTCGTTTATCTGATAGCAGACAACACCAAGAAAGTGTACCTGTATGACCCTGATGCTAATTTATGGCAGAAAGTGAGTTTTTACTTTACTGTGCATTCCATTCATTTGGCAGATGCTTTAATCCAAAGCCACTGCACCTTCCAAAAAATACTACTGCAGAACATCTGAACAAACCAGTATGCTGTGAATACTTAGACCTTTCCATAAGGTATCCAATTACTGCTGGTGGCCCGGTGGCTAGGGAGTTGCCCCTGCGATCAGAAGGTTGTGGGTTTAAATCCCAGGACTGCCAGTGGCACCACTGAGGTACCGTTGAACAAGGTACTGTCCCCACACACTGCTCCCTGGGCACCGCCCATTGGTAGCAGCCCACTGCTTCAGTTGGTGGATGGTTTAAACGCAGAGAAGAATTTCACATTGTTTACACTGTGTGCTGTACAGTGGTTTGTTCACAAGTGAGTATGAGGAGGGACTTTACTTTACTTTAACTGTCATTAAACGTTCTTTAATGTGTCATTTTCTTGCTCAGATACAGTTCCTGCATATGCTCCATGAGAACGGAGGTTTAGTGGTTCTGGGAGGGCAGCTGTATGTGACTGGGGGCCACTGGAAAGGAATGGAAGGGGATTACAGTGTGGAAGTGGAGGTGTATAACCGAGCATCCAACTCATGGAGAGTAGAGTGCTTCCTCCCGAGGCTGTGGTACTACAGTGGCTGCTGCTCTGTCTTCCTCGACACAGCACAGTGGCCTGAGCTGTTTCCAGAAGAGACGTGAAAAACTCCAGTGAGAAGAATCTGTTCCTACCAACTACGTCAGAGTTCAGACCAGAGTTATATCCCAAATGTCAGAAGTGAAAAAAATCTACTTTTAATCTTTTTTTGTTACTTCCAAAAAAAATTGCATGAGGAAAATTTCAAGTACAAGAATATAGCAGCAGAAAAAATAAAATACTAATGTAAGATATTCTTGTCTCATTCTTCTTCATTTCTGTCTCATTTTACCCTTCCTATATTTTTATGAGACATAACCTCTGGTATGAACAAAGTGTAAACTTGTTCTCTTACTTTGTAAGAGAAAGAATTTCACACTGTGTGCTGTGGTGTGTTATGGTGTGCCTATAAGGTTCTACTTTATATTCATATTTCAGAACAAAATAATCTCTTTAGGCTGGAACCTTTAGGCTGCTTTAAACACCTAAACACCCTTGATCATTAACTTGAATCCACATTAAGACGCACCAAGCCTTGAACTCTCGCGTCCTTGTAACCACTGCAACAGGAAAGCTAGCGTTCTGTTCCCTTGGCAACCACTGGGTGAGCGTTCTGTTCCCATAACAACAGGCGCGCCCCGCCTCGGCCTCTATTGTGCCTGAAGTTTGTTTTGCTAAAGTTTTGCTTAGGCATCCTCGCATTAAGGGGAGAAAAACGTTTTTTTTTCTGTTTAATGAGCAAAACATTAACATCAAGCGTATCGAGGACCACTCCGTGCCTCAGAATAGTGCTATTTAAAGGTTGACTTTGAAGCTGTAGCATTTCTGCTTAGCCACACTAGCCTACAATTTTAAATATACAAAGACTAGTTAAAAATATTCATTATACAACGACCAAAATCTAGTTGTCGCGTTTAATGGGCTTAGAGGATTGTGCACTGACTGATCCTTTGGGCCAAACTCGGTTTCCACATGAATTCTCCAGGGGACCACGCTGAGCACGCGCCTGGACTGGAGGCTGTGATTCAGGTGCGTGTCTTCCAGCAGGTAATCCAATCACTGGCAAGTGTAGCGTGGGGTAGCTTATTGCACCACTGCACCTACGCAAAACCTGCAAGTGTGACTGAAAGAGGAGAGAGCTTGATTTAATATTTACGAGGCTTGAGATGTTTCAACAAATTAAGATCGATCAGAAGGTCAGTTTCAATTCCATCCTGAAACATGAAGACTAGTGATGTGTTCTGCCATTGCAGGTTAGTCAGATTGCAGTGCTTTTCTTTCTTTTTTTTGAGCATGTATGAAACAAAGTACGAGAAAACATCTGTCCTCGTGCAAATATTATTAGACTGAAGCTAGCTGATCTAAAAACAAAAATGACACATCTGTGTCATGCATGCAGCTGAGTAAGGTCATCTGAGTCCATTCATGCCCATTACCATGTCACAGAAACTAGAGGAATCCCTGCTGAATCCAAACAGCAGTGCTGAGGAGAAGGCCCTCACTGTCCGTGGGGATGATATGGATTCCACCGCCACGCCAGTTCCTGCCCGCATCCGTCAGATCATCACCCGAAACCTGTCCGAAGAAAGGCCTGCAGGTATGCATGCTCACCTCTTACTTGTGACCCAGCAGCAGGGAGTAATTAGCAAGCATGTGTGTTTCCTGACCTTTCCTCTGATCTGCTCACAGTGTCCGGTGCTGCTGTGGCTGCTGGTGCTGAGCAGAGCGTGCAGGAAGAGAACCACCTTCTAAAGGATCTGCTTTCACAGACACGTCTGGACAGAGACCAGCTGCTTAGTAAACAGGCTGCACTGACCAGCAGGGTAGGAACACACAGATACCCAAATGCACATGTTCACTTTTTGTTTGTTGGGTTTGTTTTGTTTGTTTGGTCATGTCTCTGGTCATATTAAGCATGATTCAACATATATCTTTTAAAATCAAATAGTGTTGTGTTTCTGTTCTACTTGATCAAAGTCTGGTGACTTTTCTCCACTGCAAATACAACATTTTGTTTTTTGACTTTGGATTAGATCATTGTGTGCAATGTGTCAGGACTCATTATTCCTCTGTATGATTGAGTGAAAATGCTCAATTTGCTCATTGATCCTGTCTACTAGGAAAATGCTTTTCCAATTTACACAGGCTTTCAATATTTACTCTTTTATTTTTCTCTGGTAAACTGTTTCTCATGTTCAGTTCAGTTTTTGTAAAGGAACAAGCTAACTTATTCATACAAATATAAAATGAAACTGCTCCAACTTCATTCTTGCCTTCATTCAAGTTTGGGTTAGGTAGGGTGTGTTTCGCTAATGCCAGGGGCAACACTGTAGGTGGGCCTCAGGGGGCTGTGTCTGGCCAGTTTGATTGCTGGGCTTGCCCAAACATTGGTGGCATACAAACTTTGTATAGGCAAAATTCTCCATTAATTAACGCAAAATAAATTTGACGTGTGACACAAAGGATGTGCTCTTTGAAATGTTTGTCAAATAGGAGTTTAAGTAGAATCTAATAATAATAGTAATCAAATCAAATATAAAACCATTCACATTAAAGTCTCTTTATTAAAGTCTCTTTTGGTGTAATGGTCAGGTGTCCCAATACTTTTGTCCATATAACATGGACAAAAGTAATGGGAGCGTTGTATGTGTTGGCTGGTTTTCACGGGGGCCCGACACGTACAGCGCTCGCATGACTTCAGCGAAAGCATCGAACTTTCAAAATAAACAGATTTTTAAAAAAGCTCTATTAATGCGCGATAAAATAATTGTCGGCGTTAAGTAAACTATGCGTTCATGCAATAATAATGCGTTAACATGCCCAGCCCTAATATTTTACAAATTACAATATGCCATGCAATGTCAGAAACCACACAGAATAAGTCTATTTAAGGTTACGTAATGACTGTGTGATGATTTGGGTTTGCACATACTAATTGGTTGCTAAGAGAAATCTTTGGCAAACCTGGCCTGCATACATTCAAGGAACTGACAGAGCCACTGCTGAGAGAGGGTATGATTGGAAATTGTGATGTGTTTGCAAAAGGCAATGAATGGTTTAGACGTTTTTCATTAAGTGGTGATAGCATCATTCTAAATAATACTGAATGGTTTTATTACAGGCTGTCACTGATGATTATGTTGTAATTAAGGTGCTATCTGGTGCAGATTAAGTCTGGCCTGATGCTGGTGCTGCATTGCTTGTGCATGGGATTATTTCTTTTTTCTATCTTAATTCATTTTTGAAATGTTCTGTTGAGAGGAAATGTTTTCCCAATTCTTAACCAGACATAAATAAATTATTGCTCTTAGGAAAAATGTTTCCAGTATCCAAATACATAGATTCCATGAATGAGACCCAAATCATGCAGAGAGTATTTAATTGTGAAACTCATATTACGAAGTATGGCTTGTGTCCCTAATTTGGACCTTGTCAAGCTCTCCGGGCAGTAACTCTTGCACCATTTGCAAGAAACAATACTTGAATATGGCACCAATATATCACCATCTGGTATAAATATGGGTTTCCTGCAATGTGTTACAGAGCTGCATTCTTTAAAAAGGGCTGGCAGCATTGGCATTACTTCGCACATGCACTCTGTATTTTGGAAGTGCAAAGGGTGATACAATGCCATTTGTATTTTGGTAAATTATTGTTGACTTACACAGTGGCACATGTTCCATGCTCATATCATGCCCTTATGGCCCTGTAATTCAAGTAAAACATCTGCAATTTAAATATTTATGGAAGAGCCACTGAGGCCTGCTTTCTTTGTGAATGTTACCTGCATAGAGTTGTTGCGTGTGTGGTGAAATTTCTGCCATTTCTCAATTGCTATTCTAATATTCTTATTACATACTGTTATGCAAAGTTTTTTTTAAGAGCAGGACCTGTTCATTACACTTGGCCTATCCAGGTGAAAATGACTCTATTTTCAAGGTCTGTTTCTTTAAATGCATATGACTTAACAATATAAATTCAAAATTAATTTACTTTTGTCTTCCTGTTCTCCAAAACAATGTGAGCTTCTTGCACCCTAACAAACATTTTAATTAATCATCATGAAAATGTATCTAGTCATTACAGACCACTTTACACTATGCCTGATCCTTTAAAAACCAATGCTCTGTTTGATTATTACACATCAGACATGTTAGTTGTGTGAGATTAGGCAATGAAAAACAAAACAATGCACATGTTGTGCTAGTTTGAATGCCAAACGGTTAGTTATAGGATAATAGCAAGAACCATGCAGTCAGCATCCTAATACAACAGCCAACAATCTTCTGACCAGTTCTCAGTAAAAGTCCATGTGTGTCACACAAAGCAGATAGCAGGTGCTTGTAACTGAAAGGCTGGGGGGTATTATCTTCTGTTCAAAAGAAGTCTGCGGTCTCGTTTCATGTCTCAAAGAAGATTAAGATGGAAACTCAGAAGATGATAGTCAATGGTTACACTGCTCCTGATAACACAGTATTGTTGATGGCACATTCCAAAACGATGTTTGATGGTGACAATGCTGACTACACCAGGGTTGATTCCTCGATTCATCCTCTTTCTTAAAAATACCCTGCAGATGACACTACACCAGTCTCTTTTGGCTCTCTTCATGGCTCTCTGGATGATTTAATCTTCTGACCTAGTCTGGAAACATAAATATTTCTCTAGTCTGGTGGATCTCAATGAAGTTAGGGTGCCATGTCTGTCTGGTGTCTCTAATCCAGGAAGAATCGCACTCCATGTGTCTTGTGTTAAAAACTTTTGGTCATGTAGCCTATACGTCATGAATGCATTGTCTGTGCTAAATAAATGGATCAAAAGGCATTCAGGCCTTCAGTGACAGTTGCAGTCAATAGTACCCAGATGGCAGCATGCTAAGTTGCAGGGGCATCTCTGGGTCCAAAACTTAAGTGTAGTTTTCAGTCAACCTTCACAACAACGTGTAGTACATGTCTACAACTGCCAGACCCTGCTGCAGTTAAGATATCAACAAGAAGCTTACCTTGAGGATAGACCCCTGGACAAGCTCAGTGATTTCGGCTTGCTGGGGGGACCAGGTCCTCAGACTGTGGCCTCACTTGATGCCGCTGGCCGGAGGGGAGGACACTGTAAGTTGTATGCAAGGAAGTGGGGTCCATGCTTGGCTAAAAGCTAACGCTAACCGGCCACACATCCTGCCTATCCTGTAAACCAATGTTTGCTCCCTGGACAATAAACTAGACTAAATCCGAGTAAATCCGACTCAGAGATGGCTGTTTTAATGGAGCCATGGCTCAGTAACAGAGTTATGGAAATGACTAAACAGATTAGCAACATGCTAACATTCCACTTTGAACGTAATGTTGCACTGTATGGAAAAAGTCTGGGTGGTGCCCTCTGTCTTTTGCCCTCTGTGTGTGAATGCGGTGCTGATTTGTAGTTACTGCTCACAGCTGCTGGAGTTTATGACTGTAGACCATTTTATTTACCGAGTGAATTCGCCACCATGCTCATACTCGTGGTGCACATCCCACCCAACGCTACTACTAACAAAGAACTGGTCGACTTCATGGGGCCATCAGCAAGCTTTAGAACACAGAAGAGGAGAATTTAATAATGCAAATCTCACATCAGTTCTATGTGAAATTCCATCACTATGTGAACTTTGTGAAAGGGGGGTGAATTTGCTGGACATGCATTTGTGGTGTGTACTATTCTGAGCCCCGCCCCCACCTCAGTCACTCCAAGCACACGTCTGTCATGCTGATCCAGGCCATCGCCAGCTACAGGGCTTCTCCACCTGCCTGTGACGGTGAGGCCTCCCTTCCAGATGTGCTTAGTCACTTCTACAGGCAGTTTGAAGCACAAAATGACATGGCAGCGAGGAAGACCACCCTAACCCCAAAGACAAGGTGCTCTGCCTGATGTGCGGAAAACTCTATGTAGAGTCAACCCAGAGAAGACTGCCATAGCAGACAACACTTCTGGAAAAGGGCTCAGAGGATAGTTAGAGAAATGTTTGTCCTGGAGGAATGTTGTTTCATTTCACTCTAAAATGTGTGTATGGCTAAACTGACAATAAACCTACTTGACTTGGCAGCATAAATTACAGTTTATTTTTGTTCCATTTATTTTTACTAGAACCACACTTGCTAGGCTGTAGCCAGAAACCTAATGCAAATGAGGAAGCAGCTGTAAAAAAAATGCCCCATGTCGACAAGGGGAAAATTTGTTGTCAGCAGCAAAACAACAGAATTTATGTAATGTCCATAGACAATTTTTGCCAAAACTGTTTCTACCTCATGCAGTCACAGGCTCTTTCGAACATGAATATGTTTAGTAGCTAGACAGAAGAAAATGCTTTGAGCAAAAATTATGGAAATGGTTGCACATTGCTGTGAACTGGCTTTGCAGGTTGGATACATTACCAGTGAGCTAAGTACTGTGATGCCTATGTAACAATGCAAAGAATATATTTAATGTAAGCCAGCTAGTTTGGAACATATGTTGTGTTAAGCTGCATATTGTTAATTAGTCTAGATAGTTTATTATCTATGGAGAAGAGGATTCAAGAAGAGAAGAGGCTCTACTGAACATTGTTCTTTCTAGCTAACTCACCAAATGTATAACTTTGTTGTTAGGTAGGTCCTGTAGGGGATATTGAGATGTTGACAGGAAGGTAAATCATTCCCAAAATTTGAGTGAAATTTTGTTCCACAAACCATTCTAAGCTGACAGTCATATTATTAATTGTGTAATTGTTTTATTTGTTATGTTCAGTTTAAGCCTGTTTGAAGCACATTTTTTCTTCCTGCTCATGTAGTGTAAATGTACAGATAAAGCCTATGTATAAGTTCATGGATAATTTGAGCAATGTTTCATGCTGATAATTATTTCAATGAATTAAATGTAACATTACATTGACAAACATAAAACACTTATGTAGAATGGTTTGCAATGTAGCTCAGCTATCTCTAGAAGTATTTAACAGAACCAGTGCATACAAAATGTGATCCATAGAACGCATATAATCACACAATGACCTATTTCCAATTCATCTACCTCTGCATTTTAAAACTGCCAGGCATGTAATGAGACCATGTAGTCACAAGAGTGTGTAGTAATGAGAACATTTAGGACTAGGGAATGAAAGCCTATAGGAAGTAGAATATACATAAATAAGGACAAAGTGTTACAAGAACAAATAGTTGTCCAATGTTGGTAGTGGTAAGAGATGTTACTGAAGACTGTAGCAGTGGTGCAAAATTAGCAGGGACCGAGAGACACATTCCTTCTTCTTTTTAGGAGTAGTACAAGATAAATCTGAGGTTCACAAGATGATGTATTATGTATTTAAAAGAGACACACCACAACAAAGGGCACAGACTTTCAGCTTTCTCTGCCTGATGTGGCAGCGTGACTGCTACAGCTCACACGTGTTGGCCATGCATACACACAGTGTTAGCACTGGAGAACTGTACATTAGGCCTTATTGTTCACATTATGTTGCTAAAGGAGAAGGATTATTTTTTAAACTCTACTCTGTGATACATAATTAACATTGACATTTAAATCATAGCCTACTTTACCAAATGTGTAACAAACAATAAATATTGTTTATGTATATAGAATACAGGAGGTGGAAAATGTCACTGATTGCAATTGAGTTTTAAAGGCAGCTACACATGAGTGATCTTAGGTGTTTTAATGTGGGTTTTAATGCTATTTGAAACAAATGCCAAACATCCAATTGAGTTTCCTTTCTCAAATCATTCTTAATGAAAATTAATATTTACTTGGCATTTTAATTACTTCACCCATCCCCTATTTATTGGTCTGAAACTTTGATCTAAATAGAGCTTCTGAAACAACACAATAGTTGCCCTGTGTTAATAGTCAATAAGGCATCGTTGTCTGTTGGATTAGAATTTTATTGCTGTTAAAGAGACGGCTGTAAAAATTGGCCCTACAGTTATACCTCTGGTTCATATGAACTTCCCAAATGGTCTGCTTCAGATAGAGTGCTCCAAATGTGGATACGTCATTCTAGTAATATGCTAAATTGTGTAATGTTGATATATACTAATAATCCATTAATTTTGACATATTCTAAAAATTCTAAAGATGTAGCACTAATAATTACTTTCTCTTGACATATACTAAAAAGCGCTTATGTTGCTGTAGCACTAATTTAAAGTTGATGTAACACTAATAATCACTTAATGCTTATATAGCGCTAATAATCACTTTATGTTGATGTAGCACTATCAATCTGTGCTCTGTAGCACTAATAATCACTTAATGCTGAGGTAGCACTAATAATCAGTTAATGCTGATGTAGCACTAATAATCATGCAATGCTGACATACTAATAATCACTAAATGCTGACATACTAAGAATCACTTAATTTGTAACTGATTCTGTAGCACTCATCATTTATTGTTGACATATACTGATAAACAGAAAATGTTGACTAATCCTGAACTAATAGTGTTGATTTAGTGCTAATAATCAATTAAGTTAACATACTAATCATCACTTAATATGGCTCTAGAACTAATCACTTAGTTGTTGGTGTAGTGGTTATAATCAATTAACATTGATGTAATGCTAATAATCACTTAACACTAATGCAGTGCCAATAATCACTTAACACTGATATAGTGATAATAATCACTTAGTACTGATACCACGCTTATAATAACTTAGCACTGATACAGCACTAATAATCACTTAACACTGATGTAGTGCTAATAACTTAAAACTGATTTAAGGCTGATTATCACTTAAAGCTGATTTAAGACTAATACTTACTTAACACTGATTCAGCACTAATAACTACTTAACACTGACGAAGAGTTAATAAACACTGATGTAGTTCTATATAGATATAGTACTAAGAATCACGGTGCCTAGCACTTTGCTATGCATCCATAGTTGGTCTTGGCTGGACAAGTGTGTGAGTGTGTGTATGTGTGTGTGTGTGTGTGTGTGTGTGTGTGTGTGTGTGTGTGTGTTTGTGTGTGTGTCACCTCGGAGAGAGGCACCAGGATACAATGTGGGAAGAGGGTAAGCTGGTGGAGGTAGTGTGATGCTCTAAACAGTATTCTTTTGGGGAAACCTTGGGTTCATGTGGATGTTTCTTCAAGTACCACCTACTATAATAATACACCCTGTCACCCTGCAAAAATTGTTCAAGAAAGGTCGGAGGAATATGACGAAGATGTCAACTTGGCCACCAAATTCCCCAGATCTGATCGAGCATCTGTGGGAATTTGCTGGACAAACTAGTCGGATCCATGGATGCTTCACCTTGCAGCTTACTGGTCAGACCTGTTTTGGCAGTACGAGGGGGACAATATTAGGCAGATTATGTTATTGTTGTGGCCAGTCAGTTGGTCTGTGTATGGCTGTATAATGACTTGAGCAACATATCAATACCCTGAGATAGAAACTCCTCCTTTTATAGGAAAGCTTGTTATTAATGGTTGTCTGTGATTATCATACACATTGTGTGTGTCTATTTTATTTAAATTAGCAGCACCTTTTTTCTTCAGGGAGGACTTCAAGGAGTCTTCCAGGTAAAATAAAGATTACATTAAAGGAACATTGAAAAGGAACCATGTTCAAACTAATTGTGTTTGGACATGGTGAAACTTTGCAGCCTCCTTGGTGCTAGTCTTGAGTCCTAACCACTCAGAAGTGTGTAATTCAGGGTTACTCTGTTAGATGAGAATAAATGGATGAAACCCCAAAATTAATATTATGAAGGAATGGTCAATAATTCTGTTCATTGTCCTTTGTTATCTTTTCTGTACATGATGGTAGGTAGACCAGTGTGTGTGGGGGAGAGATCAAGTGGGCCAGTCACAGAGGTTCTTTGACTAGAAGAGAGAGAGAGAGAGAGAGAGAGAGAGAGAGAGAGAGAGGGGCAGCATGAGGGAGCCATATGGCTTTGAAATGGAATATATGCACGGTAAACATCAGCAGCACATCGCTCTTTCCAAGAGGGGAAGCCCATTTGGTGTTCTCAATAAACAAACTCAGTGGTAAAATGTGAAAACGAACTGTGTCACATGAAACGAAATGTATTTATTTCTGTTTGAACCATCTTTGCCTTCAAAAAGCCCAAAGGGTGAAGGTAAACTCAACAGGAGCCGCAATGTGTTGGATAAAAGTCACTGCTCTTCACTGTTCAGGTTTAAGAAGTAGTTTTATGGCAGTTTGTAGTAGCTTCTCACTTTTTTCTTGCTTGCGTTTTTACAGCAGTCAAGGCGTCTTTTTCTGGAATAATCTGCTTAAGACCCTGCGATTCAATCTTTCTTTTTGTTCTCTCTCTCTCTCTCTCTCTCTCTCTCTCTCTCTCTCTCTCTCTCTCTCTCTCTCTCTCTCTCTCTCTCTCTCTTGCATCACCCAGTTCATTTCTGGCCTCCCCCACGCTTAGGATGCCCTTTTTCTTTTTTGGAGGGGGAAAGAGTGAAGGTAGCTGGCCTTCTCTCTTGGGGCCATGGAAGAAACAGCTCATTTTTCACGGGCCACAAAGCTGCCGTTTGTGATAACAGTGGTCGCTTTTTGCTGCCTAAGCTTAATGAAGGCCAAGTGTGCACATTGCCACTGGAGCTTATTTTAGGATTTTTGTGCTATAAATAAAACTTAATTAGTCTGGCTGGTATAAATAGACTGTTTATTTGTTGATGGATTTTTTTATATGTTATGGGGCTGAAACAGGAGTCAGACTGTGTTGTGGACTCCAAGCATGCAGTCATTTTTTTTCCTGGCCTTTATGCATTATAAGGATAGAGTTCTCACTTGTTTTCTGATGCTGGAAAATTCAGTTTTATGGGTGAAATTTAGAGCCAAAATCATTTTTATGACATTTGCAAGTACATGCTTTCCAAAGTTGTCTGTTCTGACCTAGGGCTGGAGAAGCTCCTCACCTGCTCTACTCCACTCTTCCACCTTGTCGGAGAGCATTTTGTCTGATGACCTGACAGGGAGCTCTCATGTTAACACATTTAAGTGCCATGGAGAAACACACTTGACTGAATGACACTCATTGCAGCAAAACTAGGGGTAGTATTTCAATGTATCTTACACTTATAGATAACCCATATAAGCACCCTACCACGACTACCACACTCCCCGCACCTTGATCTCTTGGATGTGCATTGCTGCATGGATTGTGCAGTGTTTCCCAGAACAGTAAGAGCCAATTCATTTATTGCCTGTGATAGAGTCTGTCGTCTTTTATATCATCACTTGCCTTATTGAGTTCACTCAGAAGAAGAGCCATGGTTACATCACTGCCATCCAGATCAGCCATTTCTAGAAGCAAATTACATCATTCATTGTAACTCTTCGTCCTCTATGCACTCACCTACTATTGTTTTTCTTGGTTAAACTTTGTTGGTAACACTTCATTGTAAGGCATCGATCTTAAGGCTACATGACACTTTCCTGGCAACTGACATACAGCAATATTAACATTTACAACCACGAGCTTAGGTTTTAGTAACACTTAGGTTGATATAGGTTTTTGTCAGTTGTCATGGGCCTGATGTACATGTAATGTGGAATAACAAATACAGTAAAGGGTAGTAAAGGGCAGATGACTTCTAAATCTTCTCATTTTCTATTTAAAAGATTTTGCCATTATAAACACTTAAAGTTTCAGATTCCACCTGTTCAAGTTGAAGTTACATGATTTATACAAGGCACAAAAACAACATGTTTAATACTAAATGAAAATGAGAGGTTGGTACAAAAACCCCACAAATATCTCAAATGGACAAAAAGTGGGAAAAAATAAAATACAATAAAATTCAGACTAAAGACTCTTTCACATTTACTGTTACCTTTATATATTTACCATTTTCAAAACAGACTTTAATGGAGAAATTACAGCAGAGCTTGAACTTACTGTTGTCTTCTTAGTTTTTAATGATCATTGCTTACAGGCTGTTTGTGTAGCACCATGCATTCAGGAATCATCTGTTTATGGACCTCTGCAGTTTACTTAGAGTCTGTTGTTGATTGATGTGTTGTTTAAGCATTTTTCACAGGAGGCAGCACCTCTTTCCCTCATGATCCCGATGATATGATAAGAAATAGATTTAAGCAGTGAGCAATTTAACCATATTTTATTATTTTAGATAAGATAAGACAAATCTTTGTCATTGTCACTTTTCCAAGGAACAATGAAATTGAAGGTACAGTCGACTCAGTATGAGGCATATAGTTAAGACATGAATAAAATTCATTTTGTATTGAATTGCATCATAATGTGCTTTCCTCATTAAATATTGTACTGTTATTGTGAAAATATCTTTCAAGTGTCTTTATATTATAATTTTAACCATGTTGCCCATCCTTGAAGATGTGACAGAACACATGACGTCACTGAAACGTTTAAGGTTTGAGTGGGTGTGGCTTATGTACAGTGCAGAATTATGTAACAACTGTTTAATATTCATAAATCATAACACGGGCATCCCCCTAAAACCCGGAGAAATGTCTGCCTCACATGGAGATGACAATATTGACAGTAACATGTGATTTTCCATACATAATTCTACTCTAGAACAGCCGGAGTTGGTTTAAGAGAGCAGAGTTCAAGCAGCTTCTAGTCTCGGGTGGCATGGATATAACATAAAGCAAAAGACGGTCTGTATTTTATTTATGAATATTATTGCTGCTATTAGTGTTAGTATTAGTGTACTGCTGACCTTGTCATCTTTCTCTAGTAAGGGCAGAATAGAGTTTAGTTACATAAACTATAAAGTATAAACAAGTTAAGAGTGCATGGTGACATCAACCAATAATACTGCACTGGTAATTCTTCATTTGGTTGCTTTTTATAGATGTGGATTTCAGCAATAACAAGCGTCTTCATACCGTAAAACAAAATGGCACTGGAGGATTATTTGGGCTTGCAGCATTGACTCTCTGGACGGATCAAAAAAGGACTCGTGACAAAAACTCGCAGAGTGAGAATAATGCTTTACAGCACTAACAGTCGAATGCAGACACTGTGGTCAATGACACCGTGGTCAGTCTTTTAAGATTATGTGGACTTGTCTCTTTTTGGATGGAACTTTTGGATGGAACTCACTGTCTTGCCAACAGAAACCAGCCAACCCCAACCTCTCTCAGTATATTTTAACATACCCTCCCCCATCTTTAAAAAAGGCGTTGAAGAAGAACATTCAGTTCAACGTCTTGCTCTTGAAACTCACCCTTTGTCTTCTAGAAAGCCGCTGTGATTGCTTGTGACCCCTGAAAATTGCCCTTGAACCAGGATAAACCCTGGCCCAGTTTGAACTGGGATGAAGCATGACCCAAGTTTAAAAAGCTGCATCGTCTCAGAAGGCTGGAGAACAAGTTGGACTGAACTTTGACCCTGCTGTGTTGATACTGGGACACTGCCAGATTGCAGTTTCTCAGGCACCCCCCGGCTTATGTGTGTGCGTGTGTGTTTTTGTGGGAGTGTGTCAGTTTGTGCATGCGGGTGTGTGTCAGGGGATTACATGGGTATATTTTAGAGCTCTGAGGCAGCTTTTGGACTGAGCCTGTGTGAAATAGCCTGTTTTTGTGTGGGGGAGCGACCTAAACATAAAGTCAGATATATGACAAAGTAGAAATGTTAACCAAATGGAGCACTGAACTAAAGAAAAACAACAATCACACAACAGACCTCATACTTTTAAACTTAAACATAAATCATCAAGCCAAAGTTTAAAAAATGACTTTTAGGCAAACCATTTTAACCCTTTCATTCTGAGGCAAATGTGGCTATTTCTGTTTTTCAATCCGCACTTCTCTTTTAATGTGATTTCTCAATACTGACATTCCATTTATTTTGAAATGCATAATCATATAAAGCCAAACAGATTTTTGATTTTGACTTAGGAAATATAGGAATGTACTTCCTCTGTCACCTTTTATTGTTAGTTTGGCAGCACTTTATTGCAGGGATGCGTTCATAAGGCTACACTTATAAAGCATTTCATGACAACTGATATAAAACTAAATACACATTTTAAAGTATTTTTACAACAAACCTTAGTTGTCATAAATGCTGCTTTTGTCTGTTTTGACCCATTTCAAGTGTTATGTCAACTGTTGCTTGCTTTAAATCCTTATCAGTATTTGTGTAGGATGGCAGCCGTCATTAAAAAGCTTATGTTGGTATCATGTAAGCATCCATTTGCTTGTTGTCCATCAGTAAAGTGTTCTTGTTAGTTTTATGGAGGAACTCCATAAACTAAAAACACAGCAGTATACAGAAAGTTGGAATTCTACAGGCTAATTCATGTTACAAAGCCTAACATGGATGCACGCCCCCAATTGATCTAAGGACAGATTTCAATGAGTTAAAAAGGAGACAAAGTCAAAGTCTCAGAATGTATTGCCAGTGGGATGTTAGGTTAAATAGGATTAATTCTTTTTGAGTTTTGGACCAGCTGGAGACTTTTTGACAAAGTGCACCTCAGCAAATGTTTTGATCCTCTGTGCTTTACTCTGAGGGTGCCTCGTTAAACTTCGCTAATGTTGATAAGGCCTGTTTTGTTAGGGCGAGAGTGGGAGGGTGTTTTGCAGTCTCTCCTGACCTCCTCAGTTTATTTTTCTTGTCTGTGTAAAGCCGTTGATCCGTGGACTGCTGCGCGTGGCTCCAGGCCAGCCGGGCCGCTCTGTACGCTGGGCCTGAGTCATAAAAATGATGGGCACTCTATAGAGACAGGCTGACCAGGGCACATCCCTGAGCAATCACCTAACGTAATGAAATATTCTCTTTATCTATTTCTAAGGTCTCTCTTGCTTTCAAATTAAGGCAAGGACACTCCTTTCATTTAAAAGTTGATTTTTCTTATTGTGACATTTACATAAGACAACACTTGCAAATGTTTTAAGTTTTGTCTACATATGTGTTATATTTTACTCAACACTCAGCTTTATGTTCATTAAAGTGTCTACATACGAAAAGTAGGTGTTGCCTAAACAATATTTTTTCTGTCTTTTAATGTTTACCTTCAAATTTGTTTTAATAACTACATTCATTATAGATAAATAAGTAAGGTTAAGAAGAATGACAAGTATTTGACACTTTAAGACCAGCATTTATTTGAAAATTTAAAAATGCTAGAATAATGAATAAATAAGGCCACAGGGGTTTCTAAGAACTACATTATCAGGTTGTAATTTTAGCGCAGAGAGGAAGAAGTGAGAACTTTCTGCACTTTTATTCACAATTCAGCAGCCTGGAAAGCAGTCGTCAGTTTTTGAGCTTGTGTGAGTTTATGGCTATAAAAGTGTCAGTGAATAACAAAATCTGCACCTCAGATCACATACCGCATAGTAACATAAACACAGCATAGTAATAAGTACTATCACAAACATTTACATTTGTGACATTGTTTGTCCTCAAAATAAATCTGATTGGTCTTTGATATCTTAGTTTATTGCAAGCCGACTACAAAAGCAGGCTTAAGCAGCTTGTGCATTTGTTTCACATTTGCAGATGTGTTGTTGTCATGTGATTGTTTGCATGTCTGACAGGGGATGATAACTCTAACTGGAAATAGTCCAGTTTGAATGCATCTAAACTAAGTTCCAAATCCTTCTGTTTCCGAGTGTCTGTGCATGTTTGCGAGTGATTGTTTAGCCTCTGCCTTCTCTATTTTCTCAGTGGTTGTGACTGTGTGCTCTTGATGTTTGGCTTGTGCGATGTGAGAGTACTGAGTAAAGGCCCCTGTCAGCTATCTGTTTGTTGGCCTGCGTTGTGTAATCACACTCTGACGCTGCAAAAACAGCTTTCACAACCAGCTAGGCTTCTCTTGCTGGAGCTCCACGCACAGTGGGACTCTGAAAGGGGCCGGCATTTAGAGAGGGACTGCATGGTACGAGAGAAGTGTGTGCGTGTGTGTGTGTGTGTGTGTGTGTGTGTGTGTGTGTGTGTGTGTGTGTGTGTGTGTGTGTGTGTGTTTG
>JBBJLR010000111.1:8953528-8965713 GCA_037577145.1 Brachypetersius gabonensis
AGAGAGAGAGAGAGAGAGAGAGAGAGAGAGAGAGACTACCACTTCAAATATTGAGCATTCTTAATATTAAGAATTCCTAAACAGACAGACAGACAGAGTTTCAGAGAGAAATACAGAGGGAGGGGAAGAAGGAGAGAAACACAGAGAAACATATAGTGAATGAAGTAGGTGAATGAGAAAAAGCAACTTCAGGAAATGTTCAAAACAACTGTGCAGAAAGTGAGTGGGGAGTCTGTGGTTGGTGCAACTGCGTAGTCATAAATTCAGGAAAACGAGAGTGAACAGTCTCACGACGAGACTGTCTCCTGTTTTCTTCCCCTTTCTCATATACTTAGGAACAAAGCATGTGCGCTGTTTTGGAGGAATGTAAAAAGAACCAAAGCATTTTTATGCCTCTTTGAGCCTGTTGCCTTTCTGTGTGTCTTTAGGGGGAATAAAAACATTGGGCATCCAATTTGTCAGTTTGTGGGGGCCTGTCTTCTTAATCTGCCAGTGCATGGTAGAACCAGCCTGAGCTCCAATCGCCAGCTTTTAAAGGAGGTGATTTACTGTGCTGTTTGCCTTTAATTGAAGCAATTACAATAAATGCTAGCCCGCCTGCCTGCCTGCCAGGCTTTCACTTTGTTTACTGCCATGCTTGCAGAACCCATGTCAGGGCCTGCTGCACGGCTCCCAGTCTTAGAAAAGCCAGTTCTGCTGGAAAGCAACAAGGTTAAGCAAATCCGCTCCTCCAAAACTTTCCTACAACACAGTTCCAATGCTTAGCAGAGACAGTCTTGCAGCACAGCTCTGATAGCAAAGCCAATACTTAAAAGCTTAGATCAGCCTTAAAGATTTATCACAGGCAGTGTTTCTGCACGACATCAAGGATTAGCAATTTGAACTGAGCACCTTTGAACCTTAGAAAAGTTAGTTCTGTTGTGCAGTTCTAGTCTTGGTGCATGGCATCAAGGTTTAGCAAAGTCAGTCCTGTAACACAACTATGAAGCTTAACAAGGCCAGTCCTGCAGCACAACTGTGTCTTAGCAACCTCCGTCACCTTAATTTCACTTTAATATTAAACCAATGTGGGAAAGTAAATGTACATTAATTTAGCTTGGCACTAACACAATATTGAGAACTTCATAGTGGCATTAGAAAAAAAATGAAAGTTTTCTGCACACCCTGAGTTCTGAGCAGTTTACTTGAGATGTTACTTTCTGTATTAGGTTCAGCAGCTGAAGTTGACAATTATGAAGTTAAAAACAGCTTTATGTGATTCATTAAAAGTTGCTTTATTTCAAAGCCAACTACATGGATAGTCATTGTAGATTTATAGGGATCATGTGCTGATATATAATCATTTCCATTACATTGTTTCTCTATTCACTATTCACTCTTTTCTTACATGCTACTTTACTGGCATTGAAAGCTGTTCGGAACTGGGCATTGACTGCCATGGATGATGCAAACATTGCTGTAAATGACTGTTGAGCAAATCTGCTGGCAATTAGGCAACAGTTGACATGGACTTTGTAAAACTGTCACACTCGTTCCCCTCCGTAAGCATGGCTGGCTCAGCTAGATGTGATGCAGGTCTTTATAAGCTTATAAACATACAAATGATAGAGAGATGGTGGTGAGCAGGACTGGAGTTTGCTAGAGTGGTCTCACAAAAGCGTTTGGGTACGCCTTTAACAGGTGAAGGTGCCAGCCTAGCAGAAGTTCCCTCATTCTGAAATGGCCTCATGTGTTCCGCAGGTGCTCTGGCCTAAGCAAGGTCAATGCGCTACTCCGAGAACAACTGGAACAGGCCAACGAAGCCAACCAGGTCCTTACAGAGAGCCTCCACAAGGCCCAAGAGGAGGCAGAACAGAGAGACACACGACTTAAGAAGGAGCAGGAGGTGAGATGGAGGAGAAAGAGAGGAAGGAAAGATCTGCTTTGTATGTTTTTATCCAAATCCGCAGTTCAAGGAAAATCTTTCCTCAATCCAACCCAATGAAACTCAACTCTGGAACTTGTGGAATTCTACCCTGGTCCCTGTTTTGTCAGTCTGGACGCTGTCTTTGTTTTAAATCATTGTTGTGATTTTCTCAGCTGTTGTTTCCTGTGAAAACATTCCAGTCGTTTGGAAAAAAAAAAGCGAGAGCGAGAATTCATTGCAGCGAGCAAACATCTGGCGAGATTAAGTGGTCCATGTTGCATTCAGCCACGTACAGTCAGGAAAAGTGTATTTTACTGTACACGTGTGTGTGCTTTTGAGTGGGTGGGTGTGTATGTGCATATGTGAATGGGTCTCCAACAAGGCAGGGAGAAAGAGAGAGTCACATGTGAGCATATGTTAGTGTATGTAAGTATGTGCTCATGCATTCATTAATTTATGAGCCTACATGGATGACATATCGCAGAATATTGGTTTGGGAGGTGGTGCAGCAAATTAAAGACAACCTATTGCTGGCCTTTTCATGACTTTCCATACTAAATCTGCTGACCATATGACGATCTCCTAACAAGTCCATCCCCCTTTCATTCCAACAAACCCCCATCCCCCAATGATTCCCTGTTTGTCTCCCTCAGATAAGTACCTCCAGGCTGGGCCGTGAGCAGGCCCGTGTCAGAGCCATGTGGCGCCAGGCCGCTTCACTGCGCAGCTCCTTTACCCAGCTTCGGGCTTTTGCTGACAGGTGAGTGTGGCACACTGCCAGAACTGGCCTGTCACTGTGGCTCAGGCCTCATCTCTGCTTCCTGCTCCCTAAAACCCTTTCCTGGCCCGGCCTGTGATCAAAGCTGAGCAGGTCACCAGGGTCTCCCGCCTCCCGTCCTCGCTGGGTCCTCTTGGGAGAAATGATGGTTGGAGTGCCCCTCGGGCCATTGCTCGGCCATCCATCAGAGCAGAGTTGGATGAGGACTTGGCCTGCATTGTGTGTAAACGCTGTGATCATTGTCGAGTAATTTGCCATAATGCGGATTACTCAACACATGGCTGAGAATGTTCAAGGCCTTTGTTCAGACACGACAGTGTTCAAAGAGCTTGGTCCCTGGTCATGATATGGAGCGTAATAGCTTTAACCATCTGGCTCTCTTCAGCTACAAACATGATTTCTTGAGAATGCTCTGAACCCATGAGTTGCTTACACACTGTCTTTAGTTGCTTAAAGAGAAATGTCACTGACCTTTTGATATGCCTCCCTTCACTGCTGTTATTCTGGGTTAACGGCCGTTAGTCTTGACATAATCATCAGTAGGTCAGTCATGGAAAGACACTGTCCAAATGAACCTAACATAGCTAGGCCAACATTAATGTTAACCTGTTAGAAAGCAATCAACAGCATGGTAGAAATAACTGCAAACTATCCAAGTAGCTATGACCTTTAGCTATAAGAACAAAACGGGTGTCTAACCATCGTTGGCAAGTTAGCTCACATGAATGAAAATATGCTTGTAGTTGTAACATACCTCCCTTATTTGTGGGCCCTGAATAAAATCAATAAATAAGCTGGTGAAAAGACTAACACAAATATGATATAAAATACCAAGTAATGCTTTGTCCAAATTTCTTTAGTGGTTCTTTACGGAGAGGGTATTGCCCTGTCCTAATGCTTCCATGTTATTTTGTGTATCAATGACTGCAGGAGTCTCTCTGCCATGCGTGGCGAATGCGCGGCTGCTAGCCAACAACTTCATGTGGCCTGCATGAATCTTCAGACTGCCAAAAGTGAGCACAACCCCACTGCTGGCCTGGAGGTATCAGTGTTGGAGAGGGAGCTTAGAGACAAACTGAGAGAAGCCATGAAGCTCCAGGGTCGCTTCGATGCAGAGAAAGTTGAGCTCAACTCCAGGTCTGTGTGTCTGTTTGTGTCTGTGTGTTAATAAGCAGAATGGTCATATATTTTTCACCTAGTTGTTATATACCTTGAATTATTGTGTTCTAAAGATTTTAAAAGGTCAAATATTTCAAATGCATGTGACAAAGTTTCCCAAATACCATAATGCTGAATTATTGATGACTTGAATTATTGAACATGTGGCACACTTATATGACCCATTGAGCATTGTTCAATAACAAGTGAGGAGGACAGAGATAGGAAGGGAGACAGTACCGTAGAGGAGTATATAGTTCATCCTGAAATGATTCTGTCTTGCTATGTCAGTGGCCTTGTTCAGTGTTTTCTGTTGGCATCAGATACACAGATCTGAGGAAGCAGAGTTTGGATCCTTTGATGAACCTAGTCTTTGCACCTCAACTTGCTTAGATCTTTCCATCAGTGACAGTTCTACAATGAGCAGAGGGGAGAGATCGCACTTCTCCATGACATATGACCCCTTCTCTGATTGTAATTGCAGAGGGGGAAAAGGCTGAAGATAAATGGGGAGCAGATGAGAGCTCTATGGGGATACATAAATGCTCTGTACTTTCACCTCCACTTAATACTCTCAGACACAGAAAATATGTGGATGACTTTGAATTACATGACTGTATGAATGTAACATTGCCTAAACCCTTGCCAGTAAAGTGTCATATTGTCACTTGCTGTATGTTTCCAAATCCTTATGACTAATGTCTGGAGATATCTGAATACCTGGTGGTTTAGGATAACAACTTCAAAGTAGTACCTATGCATTCAGTAGGTGTTTTTTTTTTAAAGAAGTTCACTTGTTCTTGCTTGTTTGAAATCAGTATGTGTAGAGTTTTACCTTGAGTAGAGAAGAGCGAAGTAGTGAGACATATATTTGTGCTACCATTGTGTGTTGTGTGTACTGTGTGTGTATTTGTATTAAGAGTGCAGTGTTTTTATATGCTCAGAGATTTTCTCTCAGTAATTAAAAAATGTATTTTTAATCCATTCATGCAGTGCAATGTAAGGCAAAATGGTACTGAAAGAAACAGTTTTTCCGTTATTTTTACGATAAATCAAATGGCTATTTGATTATACATTCACAACACCCGGTTGCCATTGCCACCAAATAAAAAAAAATGGAAGATATACGTTTTTCTTCAATCCACCATCTTAAATCAACTCCACTCTGAATGACTGTTTAAAAAAAAGTCTGCATAAATCCTTCTCTGAGATGTAAAGGATAATTACTTTGCTTTTTTACACCCCGTGACTGTGTTTGTGAATGATTGTACATAAGTGAGCATGTAGAATTTTATGTAATGTATGAATGTGTTTGTAGGATTCTTGAACTGACAGACATGGTGAAACATCTCAGGACTCAGAACAGTGAGAAAGAGAACAGCATAGCAGCCTTGCAGAGCGGTCTGGACAAGATGGTGAGTGGTACAGTGAGGCAGAAGTTAGAGGTGAGGCGCTGTCTGAAGGCGCCGCTCTGTTCTGTTGTGTTTAAGAGTTGGTGCAGAGATGCTGTTCTTTGATGTGAATGCTTACTTTTGAGTTTTTCATTTTGTTGTGTATCATTATTGAGTATGTTACTTCTTATTTTTCCTGTGCAGGAAGAGAGTCAGGCAGAAGCCAAAGCTGAGAACGAAACCTTACGCAGTGAAATTAGCATTCTACAGCAGATTCTGCACAGCATCCGCCAGGTCAGTCATGAATATGGGTCACATTTACTAAGTTAGCACTTCCTACATGACCAGCGGTGTGTGCCTGATTTACCTAATTGTTTGAATATGAACTGGACATTCAGATAAAATGTAGATGAGAAGGTTGGGTTGACGGACGGTTCATTTAAACAAATCCTCACTTTGTCATTGCCACCTCTCTCTCTGGTTTACCTCACAGACTGTCCGTGATGAGGACAGTAACAATTCAGAGAGTCCAGGAGAAGAGCTGCATTCTCCAGCTCCCTCTGTCTCCACTGACAATCTCTCACCTGTTCAGCATGATATCACTCTGCTAGCTGTACGGAGGGCTCTGTTCCAGAGACAGACACGAACTCAGGTCAGCCACATCAGAATTGAAGGTTCAGATTTCAAGTGACAAGTGACATAATCTGGTATGTGTGGTCAAACTGTGTTCAAGTTTTCTTAGATCCATCTTGGTTTGCTATAGTAATGACACATGCGTGAATACATTGGCTGGGGAAAGGCAAAACGTGTTCCAGTAACATTCATGCGCTTAGATATTGATCTGTGCCACATCTTTACAATTATAACTAGTAGAATGACTATGCTGTATTGAATCATACAAATGTTATTGTCTTTTAAAAGTTGCAGCTCTTCATATTGATGTTGCAGTCCAATCTGTTTGGTCACACTGAGTTGGTCCAGAAATCCAGAAAGTTTACATCCGATTTGAAACCACTGACAAATGTGGCTTGAATCCACATTTCCTGTGACTTTTTGTCGTTTAGACTGCAGAATATCTATCCTGCTTTGGTGAGATATGCTGTAAATTGGGCTGCCTTGACTGAACAAGGCCATATACACCCATTGTGAACTTTATTCAGCTGCCATCGTCTCCCACCTTATAACATATCGCAGTCCAATTACTAAAGGACCCCTCACCATCAGGCAACAAATGAACCTTCTGAATTTATCTTTTAAAATAAAAAGCGTTGAATAAGAGTATGTAGCTTAATGATACATGCTATGAAAGTTTGGGTTTTAGTTTCTTTACAGCAAATCACCCAGTGCTTCATTTAGGGCAACAAGCAACAAAGACATCAACAATGTTTGTTTGCTTTTTTCCTGAAGCTTACACTTTGCAGACTAAATGAGTGCACTGATACGAAACATATTGACTGGTGAGTCCTAAATCGGCTTTGGCAAGATATAGCAACTCCCCTCGTAATCCTCTCTTAAGGGCTTCTGATTTACATGTAACTAAATGGAATAGATTACAGACCCACTTCCTCTAATGCAGGGGTTACAAGCACGTCTGGAGGCCGCTCTGGAGCAGACTACCACCCTGCAAGATCAGCTGCAGGAGGGAATTGCTGAACGCAGGCAGCTGGACCAGAGGATAGGGCAACTGGAACAGGAGAAGCATCGTTCTGAGAAAGTCAGGGAGGAGAACAGTAGAGATACCCAGAGATGCCGCACCTCACTGGGCATCCTCATCAGGTAGTTCTCCACCTGCTAACTGTTAACTGAACTTTCAGTCTTTCATTAAAACCTTGCATTGTCATGAAGGAGAAGAGGCATGTTATGAATCAGTTGTAACTTGCTTTGAATTGTTTTGGACACTGCAGATTTACTCGCTTTGGGATTGTTTCTGCAGGGGAGTTGACGCAGTGTGCCTCTCATGAGCACCTAACCATTCCAGGACTGTAATCTGTGGGGGAGGACATGTTTTTTTATACTTCCTACAAAAAAAGCAAAAAAGTATTTTAAAACAGACCCACCATGTCTTTCCTTTTTAAAAAAAAAACTCCAATAGGTAATTAAAGGGTCTGTTGGAACTTCTCCTCTATCTTTTATCACACTTGCAGTTGAAGTTGGTGTTACAGATGTATGGAAACACAACTTAACACTATATTTAGTATTCTGAGTCAGGATAAGTCACCAAGCAGTATTATATCACAACTAAGTGCACCAGAGTGTAAACTAGATATGTTTAATCAAGTGTCCATTGAGATGAATTATCACCTCTAGCTATGCAACTACATACTACATACTAACTCTACATACTAACACTATTAATATTTTCCATCACCATTCGCAAATGTATGGCCCTTGACACATTTCTATGAGCTGTTAGTGTAGTTGTTTTCACTCAACTTCTCAAAATGAAGTTTACACTTCACATAGTATAATGACTGTACTGATTGATGATTTGGTTAACATGGGACTTGACTGATTTAGAAATTATTCAATATGGTACACCTGTATTCGTGACTTTGTCTGCCATTCTAGTGCAACCTGTGCCAGACAGACGAGTGTATGACAGCAGTATAATGACCAGCTGTTTCCAACACCTCCCATCTCTTTCTTGAAATAGTGAGAAGGATGAGTTGGAGAAGCAGCTTTCTACTCTGCAGCACCAGCTGGGCCACAAACATACAGAGTTGGAGCGTCTACAGAGCTCCTCTCTGGACATGCAAAGGCAGAGGGACCTTCTCCGGCAGCAGAGGGAGGATTTAGAGAGGCAGCTGGCTCGGGAATGCTCCGATGCTGAGAGGGGGTAAGTTCTTGCACAACTCCGACTAACCCCCACCTCAACCTCCCCTCTGGCCCCTGTTTGTTTTTCCAGTTTTTTTTTTGTTTACAGTCAGTATCACTAACACATGTTCTTAAGGAAACCTTGCACCAAGCCAAGCGTTGTTTACACATGCCATTGAACATGAAGATAACTTTATTTTATTAGCCCTGGAGTAATGACCTTAACATGGTGTTTTGTGACTTTTGAGGTTTCCTGTGTCAGTGACACAGTTCAGGAAGATCTTTAGGGTAAATGCTCTGTAGAAAGCAGTCAAAATGTTTATGAAACAGATATGATTCTCTACACGTTGCCCACTGCTTATAGGAGGCAATAGGCACTCATACTGTGTTTACAGTGACCCTGTTCTCTTGTGTATCTCTTGGTGCGGAAGTGGATGTGAGCGAGTGTGTGATTATTTGTCCGTGTTTGTGTTTGTTTGCCTACATTTACTTGTGGGTTGGCTCTGGCTGCTCTTCAACATCTTGGGCTGTATTATATTACGGTGCATGCTGCCATGTGCTGATGGATGTGTGTATGTGTGTATTCTTTGTAGACAGAGGGCTATTGAACAGCTGGAGGCCAAACACTCAGATGTGCGTAAAGAGCTGGTTACAGTAAAAGAGGCTCTGAGTCAGGTCACTCTACAGAGGGATGTACTAGAGGATGAGAAGAGCAGCCTTGAACAGGCTCTCTCTAAGGTACTGTTCACAAACACTCACACATTCACAAGCACACAAAGCAGTTGTGGTACATGAGATGTATTTTTCTGTGGTCTCAGACTTCTCTTGGACTTGCTGGTATTGGGACTCGGACTAATCTCAGACTTCATCTTCATCGTTCTCGCCAAACATTGCTGTTCTCAAATAAGTCACAGGGCCTTTTGAAAACAGTGTTCGCGTGAGTAATCCAAAATCACTGCCGCCACAAAGAAATATTACTCACGGAAACACTGTTTTAAAGGTCGCTTGAATGAAAAAGAAGAAAAAATCAGTAACTTAACAAAAGCACCCACATCAGTCAACAAAACCACCCCTGGCTCTCTTTGCAAATCAAAAACAGATACAATGGCTGACAAAATCATTGATTAAGCGAGCTTGTTCAGGAAACATGTTCTGGTTTAAGTATTTTAAAATCCATACTGAAGGAGCATGGACATTGGCCACATGCTAACCAATCACATGCCTGCCAAAATTCATCTCCACGCTCTAAACATGCTGCATCCATTCGGGCACAGAGACGATGCTGGGCTGAGTGAATGAAGTGAAATGGCTGTACTTAAAGTTATAATCTGGCCTAGTTTGATTCCGTTCTCATTCGCTGATCATTACAATTGATAACAGGACAAATTGGTTTTTTTAATTTTATTTCTGTGTTTCTTATTTGGACTCGAATACAGCTCTACCAAACAGACACACACACACACACACACTCACAGACACACACACATACATACCTACACACATTCCTCTCGAGTTATATACACATACTAGACCTGCACATACAATATGTTATATCAAAATAATATGACTTGTAATATATTAAAATCTATAAAGGGTATTTCAACTGATTCTTCAAAATGTCTACAAATGAAATGGTTAGAATGTAAACATAGTCATTCAGGGTTGCTCCATTCTAGGTGAACTTTTATCAAAACTACAAATCAGCACTCATAAGATGGAATTCCACTTGAAAAACACATTGGTTGATGTCTGTTGATGTCTGATTAAACAAAACTGATGTTGTTCAGGGTGCTCACAGCACACACATGAGCAGCTGCCCTTTGGGATCTCTGTTTTGCAAAGCCAATATTGAAAAAAAAAAAGGACTATAAAATAATAAAGTATATTGTGCAGCCCTAACACACACACACACACGCGCGCATGCATACGTACAAACATAACACACACATACTCTCACACACAATCAAATGCCTACCCATACTTATCAGTGGCAGTCGCTACTTCTAGAAGCATGACTTTCCCTAAAATGTTTGTGTCTGTATTGCTGTTGTTCTTGCCCTTATGCTGCAATTCAACACTGCACTGCACTGATTTGTATTCCCTTTCACTGCTGACTGGAAGAGCTTTTCACAAAAACGTCCTTTTCACCTTTACTGTCTGGGTGTGTTCTAAAGGCAAATAAAATCTCTTGAGTCTTAAATCATGAATCGCAATCTTTGTAGTGACTACAACGTGTAAAATGTCCATTCTCTATCACTGCTCTCTCTAGCGAGGTTTAATTATTTAAAGTAACCTGGGTTGGATATACGTCACAGTCTGCGTGATTGAATTTGCAGTCAGCAGAAGTGCATCCCACAAAATTCACGTGAAGACAGAATCTTACAAATACATGATGTGTTAATAAAGAAAAGAGCCAGGCTTACTGGACAACCGGCTTTTGCATCATTTTGGGATCTGCCTGGATGCTGGGCTTCACTGAAACCTTGTTTTTTTGCACATGAAAATCATCTCAGTGTGTATTGGACTGTATGCTTTTACGGATGTAAGTTTTGTTCTGCCTGGAAGCTCGGCTTCTGTGATGTGTTGATTGGTGGAGTTCTCAAACTGCCAATATCGACACTGTAATGCGCATGACTGATATCCTCTGCTGTTTAATATGTGCTCAGAGCTGCAGGGGAGTCTTTCCAAAACTAGCATTGGCATTGCTGGTCTTTTTCCATGGCCATTTAAAAAAAGAGGAAATTGTGAATGAGTTCCTAGTTCACTGCCACCTCATTTAAGCTAATAGTATACATTTACAAGTTTGGAATCAGTCATTTCAACAAAATAAAACCCATTTGGTTGCAGATAAATGTGTAAAATGATTCTAATTTGTTATTTTTCAGAACCCAATGTTCATCGGTTCTTTGCATTCCACAAGAAAACATGTGCATTACATTAGTAAAACTAGATCTAAAATTAAGAGCTGATAGTACACTAAGATTTGTTTAATTAAATCAAATACGTTTATGACATGAACAAGTAGTTGTTATCCTAAGTCCTTAATGAAAAGGTGGACATTAGTTGCTGGTCTCAGCAGTTTTGATGGTCAAGTTCATTCCACCTCTTCAGTGCTAAAGCTGTAAAAAATCTTCAACCTTTGTGAATAATTTGCAGTAGTGGAATTGTGTTTGAGACCAGATGTGCTGCTGCATTCTGAATCATCTGTAGAGGTTATGTGGTTTTCATAGAAAGGCCAGCCAGGAGGGAGTTACGGTAGTCCTTAAAATGACAGGTGACGGATGAGGGATGAGTATCTGATTGACGATAGTGGTGAGGGATGGATGAATTCTCCTGATGTATTAAAAAAGCTACCTGCAAGTTTTTAAGAGATTGTTAATGTGAGATGAAAATAAGAGGTCTTTGAATGAGAGGCTACATAGGTTTTGTGCTTTTGATGTGGTCAAGTCTTGGGGTTGCATCTGCTGGGATGTACAGAGGTTATTTAGTTTCAGATGATGCACTGTCATCCAGTAGGAAATGTCATCCAGACATGCAGAAATCTTATATTTAATTCGATCAGGGGGTACCTTAACTTTTGCTTTCAGCTGGACATGCCATATTGAAACACACACACTTGTACTCATGCATGCTGCACTGACTGAAGACCATTATCCAACCTGTCACATTCTTGGTTTGGACTAGAACTATTCTCACCTGCATTCTCCCACTGTGAAGTGCACTCTCTGCCTGGTCATAAACCTGTGTTTATGCAGATTTTTATGCATTATTTATCTGCTAAGTAAACAGTGTTTTTTTCCTGTCAAAAGTCCAGCTCCATTGCTGAATTACTGGAAGTAGTGTTTACTTTGACCTTGAATTGGCTATGCAGCCTTTACTTATTTGCAGTGTGTTTGCAATAGATTTGCAATGTTTGCCATGCAACGATGCATCTGTAAGATTTTTCAGTCAGAGATTTGCAACGGTTAGCCTGTATAACTCACCCTCAGGGTAATATGGGGTTAAAGGACTTGTGAAACTTTATTGTTAAATTCTCTTGTTTTTTTAAACTTTGAATGCTGGATAGATTGTGTGTGTGTGTGTGTGTGTGTGTGTGTGTGTGTGTGTGTGTGTGTGTGTGTGTGTGTGTGTGTGTGTG
>JBBJLR010000111.1:9029921-9047106 GCA_037577145.1 Brachypetersius gabonensis
ACCAGAGAAATATTACTGAACGTGCTCCGGTTGCTGCTCTGGTTGCTACTCGCTAACAAGCAGCGCCGTGTAGCTTCGCCTTTCCTTGTGCTTGAATTCTTATTGTAGAGAAGAACCCATTTGTAAATTCTTTAGGTATGTTATTATGAAGTTAACATTATGATGTTGTTTATGAGTCAATAGCAGCTGACAATTTAAATTTTAGATCAATTTAAATTTTAATTTAACTCTTGCAAAGTTTGATCCTGATGCAAAAAGGAGTATGAACTGAAACACTCCTTATGACCTAAGAGTTAATGGGTAGGGCTAAACTGCTGTAGGCTGAATAGGCAGATATAGTAAGTCAATGTATAGTATAGGCAGGGGAGGGTAAGTATGGTAGGAATTGTTTTGAACTTTAACATTTCTAACAGAGTATATCCAAGTATTTCATTTCCTAAAGGAGGGAAGCATTCAACGGACACAGTGATTATACATGAATGAGTTTTTCCCTAATGTAAGTAGCATTCTGAGGTCTCCTGCCCTCTACATTCCACATGGTATCAAAAAGTACACACATCCGGAAGCCAATCTTTTACATTCGTTTAATGTACTGTTGAAGTTTGAGGAGCAAAAATTTTCAAGGAAATGTTTTTAAGTTAAAAAACATTCTTTTGTGTGTTCAGACACCACTACAAAATGGCTGACTCACCAAAAACTGTGCTATGTAGAGATTGACATTGTCTTAAAAACAGCCCAGTATTTATTAAAGCCCTGCATTGTCTATTAGGACCCCTACCACCACAGAACCTCTCTCTGTCCCACGTGACTACCACCTCTGCACGGGTTACATGGGACAGGCACCCTAGGAGCATCCCTGATGGCTTTGTGGTCAACATAACACGAGGCCTGAACACGCGGAGTCGATATTTACCAGACGGAGCGCTTGGGACTTACACCTTGAGGGACCTGAGCCCAGGACAGCACTACCACCTTGCACTGACCGCCATTCAGAACACAGGAAAAGAGCAGATCCATAGCATGGCCCAGCACTTAGCCTTCACCACATGTAAGTCACACTAAGACATACTAGAGGATAAAAAGCTCTCTGCTACTGTGAGGACAAATGGCTTTGGTGATGTCTTTTCTCATGTGTAGCAGTAGAGATACTGCAACAAGGATTTGGGGACAGATGATGCAAGACTGTGACAATTCTAGGTTGTTGTCATAATTCTGAATGACTGACATATTATGCTTTGATATACACTACCCTTCAAAAATCATTTGTAGTACTTCTTATGTGGTTTCCTATTTAGTATCCAGTATAAATATTGTTAAATGATATTTAATGATTAACCGTAATGACTTTGTTTGTCATTTTTCATCTGTCTTGGAATGATCACCCCAATACATGATGGATAATAATTTTATTGTTACTTCATCACTGATGTTTTGCACACATCAGTGATAAAGTACAATAATCTGTAACTCTGCTCATTATTCTGGACACTACTAAAATATCTTCATTTGTCTCTTGGAGTTTCTTAACTCCCTGCTACCTGAAACCTGTGAAGTAGTACATTACTGGCAGATTATATATGTGCAAATTATTGCATATGACAAATTCCATGTTTTGGTGAAGTGAAAATATGTTAACACACTTTCTACAGGGAAAACCCCAAATAAATCTGCTAATTATAGCATACTGTTTATGTTAAAATCAGCAAACCAACAGTAGTTGTACATTAAAATGTAGAGAATATGTGATTAAAAAAATATTAATACTGGTGCCCAAATTATATAAAAAAAATGTTTTTATGTTTGTGAAAGCAAAAACCAGTAACCAGCAAACAAACATAAAAATTCAAAAGGTAGTTTGAACTAATTTACTGTGACCATGTGCCGATTGTTTTGAACAGTGACTCTGGACGAGCAGGGGAAAGCCGAGAGAACTCAGGGAGGTCGGGAGGCACCCAGCGGACGCACTGTTTCCCGGCCCAAACTACAGGATCTGGGCACTGATAAAGACAGAGAACTCTCAGAGGAGATGCCTAGGTGGGCACACGCTGCGTAGATTAAATATAGTTATCACAATCTTTGGGAAACTGCCAATGTCTGTGTTTTTGTTTGGGGGTTTGTTTTGTTAATGTCAATTTTTGCATTGTGTATTTTTCACAGATACACAGAACTGATAGACGGCAGGGGAAGGATAACAGCCAAATTTTCCAACCTACCCCGCAAAACCATTCGCCACCGCACAAGTCAGTTCTAAATTTACATAGCATGTCATTTGTGTTTATATTCTTCTTGACGTTTGTTTTAGAGTTTCAAAAGTTAGCTTTCAGTAGATTTACATCAAAGTCATGGCCTCCTCCTAAAACAAAATTAATTCTTTCGACATTTAATTTACTTTGGCATCTTAGCATGCCTTCATTCCAATAATCTGTTTTTCCTGTTTAAACAGAAATATATTAAAATATACTTATATACGACCAAAGCAAGTTATTTACTTACTGTTCTGTTGTCACATGCAGAACCTGAACCTCCAGTCAAATTAGAGAGAATGGAGGAAACCACCAATAAAATCAGCTTGGCCCTGGAGATCCCTGAAGAAGTGGCGAGGAGGAAAACGGGTGGGTGTTCCTTTCAGTGTCGTGAACCATAAATATTATCTTAAGAAACAACTTCGGTGCTCTTCAGTGAAGATGAAAGACTGAGGCAGATTCTGCCCAGGCACTCCAGGTGATGTTTTCACTCTCTAATTGCTCCCAGCTGAGATGGAAGCTCACAATTTTCTCTTATTGTGTCAAAGTATGTAGGCATGACAGTATTCTGGTGATCTGAGACTTTTAAGACTTTCCATTTTAGAAAATTCCTTAACAAGTAAGAAGAATAGTTCTTACTTGTTTGAAAATCAAATTTACACAATACCCCCTTACCGCGAATGTAATGTGTGCTTTTCAGTATTGCATTGGAACTCTGTGGCACAAATGTAGCCAATGGAAGCTCAAACTCCACTAATTCCGTTGCACAGACTTATATTATCACTTTTGTCTCACTGCATGATATCAAATGGGTTCGCTTTGTAGTCCAAAAAGTAATGGATTACTTGCACAACACCTGAAAGTGAATTGTGTTAGAAAACAACATATTTAACCATGTAGCATTTATAGTAAATATCTCTTCATGATCTCATCAATGAACAAAAGCTCACTGACAGCACTGTAAGAAAAACATCCCCAGACTTGAACATGTTTTGCATAAAACACGAGTGTCTGACTGGAATTCTTGTTCTTTTTGTAATAAAAAGGTTTTTTTTATTATATTTGTTTCATTAAAGTTTACTAGTGATTAAACGGTTAAAGTCTCCAGATACTAAAGTGCAAAAGTTTGTTCCATAAGTAAAACCAGAAACACCAGCCATCCTGAAGCCATCTTGACCAAACTTTGATCCATTTATATACATAACAGCATATTGTGAGTGTGTATACTGAAAATGGCCAGTCTGACCACTGCATTAGTGATTTCAGAATGGCTGTCTATTGCCGTGGTACAATGTATTAGCAGTGCTGGTTATGGTAAGCAGGCGAGCAGATGTGTGTTGGCATGGCGCAACATGTTAGCAGTGCTGATGACAGCTGCTTTGTTGCAGAAGCACAGCGTGACTGCAGGACTCAGCCATGTCAGAACGGAGGAACCTGTGTCCACAGCAGCGACTCCTTCAGCTGTGACTGCCCCGCTGGTTTCAAGGGCAGACAGTGTGAGCTGTGTGAGTACAGCCTGCTAGTCATAACAAACACACAAGGATGTATTACTGTTCTTCTGTGCTCCACTTAACCCAAGCCTAACCTTTTCTACAACAACCGAAGGCCTTATGCTCTTTTCCTTTTTAATATCAACTGCAGCTAAAGCTCTTATACCATAAAAATGCTCACATTCCTCTTTTTAAGTTAGAGTGTATAGTATATAAACATTAAAATGCATAATTCACATATAAAACATTCAGTAAACCCACACAAATGTCGTAAGTGGATCTCGGGGGCGGGGTGGGAATCAAATGAATCTGGGAAAATTGTAGCATACAGGCCTTTTTAAAAAACCCTGTCCTTTCTTTCAGCCTGAGCCAGATATTTGACAAGTTGGTGTTGATTAACTCTATTAGATGTGCTACTATGTAAGACAAATGTTTCTTATACATCGTCTGTCTTCGTACATTTGTCTTTAGATTGCCAGCGAATACCACATCCATGCACTCGCCTCTACTCTGAAACCAAGAGTGTGCCCGTCTGGGAGAGCGGAGTCTGCCATTATCTGTAAGTGCTTTTCTCCTCAGAGAGAGATTCAGTGAACTTTGCTTGAATGCAGTTGAAGGACTTTTAGTTGTAATTTATGTGGTTTACAAGACACTAAATTTCTTGTTCTATTGCTCTTTTATTCTTCATTCTTCTCTGTTTCTCTGTTTGGATTCACAGGTATAAAAGAACATACAAAGTACAGCAAGATGTTTGTTTTAGAGAGATCTGTGAGCCTCTGCTACCTAGGAAAACTCCCAGTAAGTCAAACCCTCACAAACCCCCCTACACATGATGGGCATGTGCCAATAAGGTGCCCCAGGCAAAACTATAGTCCTCCTCTCCAAACATGTTTCCAAACCAGGCACTGGCCTGTCAGCATTGCTTTAAATTGCAGCACTTAGAAAAAAGGAAAAATAGGAAGTCATATTGACTAGACATCAAATACTGAGAACACAGTGGCATCCCAAGTGACCACATGTCGACCCTGAGTGCACACACATCCTGCTTCAACTTCCCATCAACAAGAGATGTTGTGAGATGCTATAGGAGAGGCACAGGTAATATTAATCTCTATTAAAAGGGATTTACCAGATATTTATGTCAGCTGGCCAACTCATTGACATAACTGTCATTTGTTAGGGCAGAATTAATTTAATGCCAATGGCATAATTGATGAAGAAGTAGGACTGAGAAGTTCTGCAGTATGATCTGCAGTCCCATTAGAGAATTAGTTTGTCACACTTACCCCACAGATCAGGCACAAAATTAAAACCACTAATAGGCAAATGTATTCTCTCATTACAAGAAAAAAATGATAGCTGTAGGGGCTACCTGAGGGGATATTTCTGACCCAGATAAAAAAAATAAACACCTTTGTTATTCACAGCATCAGATCTGAGAATGCACTTGGTATTAGATGAGCATCTTCTCAATGCAGAATAAGCCCTTCTCAATGCAAACATTATTTTTAATATATTTTTAATAACCAGTCAAACGTTTGGTCACCTTTTCATTCAGCGATTTCCTTTGTTTTTATTATTGGCTACATTGTAGATAACCATTGAAAACATCACCTATTGCTCTGACGACAGTTTTGCACACTCATGGCTTTTTTTTCCTCTGAGTCATGAGGAATCAACCTGGAATGGTGTTTAATTAACAGGTGTTCTTCGACACGAGTTCATTACTGGAGTTTCGTGCCTTCTTAATGTGTTTGGGACAGTTGTGATGGTCGGGTCTGTACACAGTTAGTAATAATATACGACTATGGTTCTACTCCACATTATGGCAAGAACCACTTAACTAAGTTAAAAAAAAAACATCAGTACATCATTACCTTTTTACATGGAACTTACTGCATTATTCCATATGTTGCTTCATCATTTTGTTTATTAATCTACAATGTATAAAATAATAAAACAAAGAAAAAACATTGAACTTTTGACTGGTAGTGTATAGACAGACCAAAATGACATGAATTTCTATTGAAAGTTTTTTTTGCTGCTGTTTTTGAGCCATGATTTGCTAATGAAGAGGTTGATTATTTACTCAACCATTGTGAGTTGCTGAATTGTACTTAATGTTGTTGTAACTTAGGAGCCAATAATCTATTATTTGTTCTTTTATCAGACCGAAGAACTCATAGACAACAATAAAGGTAAGTCAATTTCATTTCTTTTCAGAATTCCGCATTTTATTGCAACATTTTAATGAACCTAAATTAGTTCATGATCACTTTGGAAATTGAGCAATGGTTAATGTCATCAGTTAATTACCTCCATTCTCATTTCAGGAGCCTGGATGTACAGAAACTCGGTGAAACATGGGCCTCTCTCTTACAAAACCCTCAAAGATGGAACTATTATGTGCAGTTTTCTGACCAAGATGGTCTATGGACATTTTCGACATCTCCCATTCTGTAGGTCACAGGTTCCCAGTCTTGGTCCTTGTGCCCCCCTGCCCTGCACAATTTAATGTTTTCTTGCTCTAAAACACCCATTTCAACCCAGGAATGACTTCTCATTTAGCAGATTAGCTGGACCAGGCATGTTGGGAGCAAAGACACCATTGAAATGTGCAAAGCAGAGAAAGGCTCCTTGACTGGGAATGGGAACCTGTGCTGTAGATCATTGTGTACAGTACATTCTAGCAGTTACCCTGCATCAAATAGCATACCTCAAACGGAAGTGTTTTATAATATTGACATTAAGTGGCTGTGTAGTCCCTCAGGGAATTTTTTTTAATGGTTTTGCATTGCATCTTCAGCTCCATCTGATTCAATCTTAGAACTGGTAAGCCTTTCTTTCTCACCCACTCATGAGAGCACAAACAAATACTGGAAGACCATCACATTTGTCTCTGGATTTGTACAAAACAGACCTCTCTGCTAGCTATCCTGTAAATAGTGTTTATAGGTTGTTTTGTAGGTGAATATTTTAATAATAAAAAAAATAAAAGGGAAGTTTTGTGTGTTTTTTGTCTTCAGATTTTGTCTTAGTTAAACTGTTTGTGCTGTAGGTGGGTCACTTGGCTAAAACTGTAGGACCAAACTACCCACCTTTGGTTATCATTGTCTGGGGAAATAAAGTAATTAAATACACACTCCAAAAAGCCAACAGAGTTTACAGACCTGAAGTAAGAGCTTTAGGATATAATACAAACATATTATTGCCTGCAATATAGAAGTGGGAGGCAAAAATATAGCAAACCATATCTTTTGATTTAACATATACATAATCTTTCCATGGCCAATTGGATGCAGTTATAATGCAATTGTATAGATTAATGAGCTGAACTAAAGTATATTATATTTGTAGCTACTGGTGACGTGTGGAGGTTCTGATTTTAAACAGCTTTCAAATAATTTATAAGGAGCAGAAAGACTAGCTTAATGTTACCACAAGGGGTCTCTGTTGTGTTTGTGCTTGACAGCCTGCAAAGTTAAACTTATGACTGTGCTGATGACGAGCTTAAAGTGGAATGCACTGGAGTCCTCAGGCCTACTCACTGTGAATGCTCTACTAAAGAATAGGATCCTTTTGTCAGTGAGTCTCAGACAACATAAAATAGCCCATTCCGAAGATGTCAAAATGAGACAACTCATGGTAGCCTTTTAGCCCAACGAACTGCTTCAAAAGGCCCTTCTAAATTCACACTAAATAAAATGCACACAGCACAGCGTGAAGAT
Organism: Brachypetersius gabonensis; assembly: GCA_037577145.1. NCBI lineage: Eukaryota > Metazoa > Chordata > Actinopteri > Characiformes > Alestidae > Brachypetersius > Brachypetersius gabonensis. The sequence goes on from JBBJLR010000111.1 coordinate 9,037,383, forward strand.
TTTTCTCTGCATTCATTAAGTGAAGCAGTGGGCTGCCACCAATAAGAGGTTACATCACTGTCGAAGGAATGGCTCTGTGCTGTAACTCGAGGACCCCCTGTATGTGCTCTCATGATGCTTTTCAGTATTTAAAAGTCAATGAAAGTTGGAAATCATAACACATTTCCCTTCCCAAAAGTGTGATTACTCACAACATATCACTCAGGGATGGGTGGGATGGCAAGATGGAGGTGAAACGTGATGTTATTGATTAAGATTATCTTACTCCATTAAGTACAGTGTAATGTGGCTTGTGGATTTATGAAGAAGCAAGACAAAATGATATGACTAATCATGGTCAAGATTGCTGTCGACTGATATTTCAGGCCTGTTTTCATTAGCTTTAACCTGAAGCTCACATGGTGTGAGCTATAAATATGGCCAGAGGCTGTTGGATATTTAGGACAGTGAGTTGTGTGTAATTAAAATATTCAAATTCAGCATTCACTGACATTCCTCACCTTGTATACATCATAATAAATCTAACCTTAAATTGTTATAAATGGTCAGATTCTTGATTTACTTTTATGCCACTCTCTTATCCAGAGCAACTTACATCAGTGCTCAAGTGAGCTCTTGTTTTGAAGCAAAAACATATAAAATCTTTTCTATGAAGGTAATTTAATAAAAATGCAGTTTTCAGCAAAAAGTAAATGAAACCAAAGATTTCTGTTTTGGTGCTGGAGGTTAGGTGGATGGCAGTGCTGGTGGATGGTGTGATTGGGTGAAGTGTATACGTTGTGGGTTTACTGGGTTTACTGTTTTTCATTACAGCAGGCATAATTACTCTTAGCTACAGTCATACATAAAGCAAGTCAGATACCAGGTTAAGATGGTAACACGATGTGTCCTTTATGCAAATTAGGTACCTGATAAATGTTACCACTGTGGAGCTCAGCTACCCTCTGTATTATGCAAAAAAGGCCCCCATCAATACTGAACTCTTTTAAGTCGTTTCTAACAGAAACAGGTTCGAAAACTTACTTAGCCAAATCTATATTCCTAGCTCACTTATTTCTGCAGGACTGCAGGAAACCGGTGTCCTCATAATGTTGTCTGCATTATTCTCTTACTGAGGAGAAAATGTTCACAATTAGATAGGGATACCTGAAATGAGGAAGGATACATGATGTTTTCAGCACAAATTTAACTTTGTTTAAAAATACACAAAAGCAGTTGTAATGTTGAGATTAAAATGTTAAGATGTGCACTGGGAGCAACAAGGATGGACAGGATCAGGAATGGATTTATTAGAGGGACAGCTGGAGTTTTGGAGGAAAAGTCAGTGATTGTGTAGGATGCTGAAAAGAGACTGAGTGTTGGGAGAAGGATGCTGAGGAGAGATTCTTGAGTGTATTGGGAGAAGGATGATGAGGATGGAGCTGCTACGGAAGAGGAGAAGAGGAAGCCTTAGTAGGAGGTTTATTGATGTGGCGAGAGAGGACATGTAGGCAGCTGGTATAAGAGAGAGGAAGATGCAGAAGACAGAAGGAATTTGAGATGATCCACTGTGGTGACCCCTAATCAGGAGCAGCCAAAAGTAGAAGAAGAACGTTAGTGTTCCATTTAAGGGTAAGAGTGGAATAACTCAGATATGTTCATGAATTGTTCCATACCAAGCGTGTGTGTGTGTGTGTGTGTGTGTGTGTGTGTGTGTGCATGTATCTATACCTGGCTGTGTGTATGCATTCGTGTGTGTGTGTCTGGTCTTGTATGTCTGCGTATACATGTGTGTTTATCTATGCCTGTGTATCTGTGTGTGTGTGTGTGTGTATGTATCTCTGTATCTGTGAATGTGTACATGTATGTATGTGCGTGTGTAAATTGAACACATCGCAGCACACAGTGTGAACAGCACAACTTTCTTCCTCTGCATTTAACCCATGTGTGTATGTTTGTGTGTGTGTGTGTGTGTGTGTGTGTGTGTGTGTGTGTGTGTGTGTGTATCTGTATCTGAGTATGTAAAGTGGATTGACCATTTTGTTATATGTGAACAGCACAATGTACGTCCTCTGCAATATGCTCCCAGAACACTTTAATTTCATTTTAAACACTTTAATACATTACCCTTAAAGAAAATGTAAAGCTACGTTACTATACCTATACCTCACTTTACTGTACAGGTTACACTGAACTCCTGCAGTGCTAGAATGTAAATACCGATATTACAGACTGCACTGTAATTCATACAAGGGCGTTTTCTTTGGTATGCCTGTCATTTCCTTTGGTATAAGTAGGGTAAATACAATAACAATGTATTTTTTATTAGTAAAAAATAGAGTAAAATGTAGGAGTAATCACCATTCATTTTTACAGTTCAATAATTTACTGTTCATCCACCAACGAGTTGTATTGTATTAATAATTAGCACGAAAATACATGAAGAATTATATATTGCCATGAAATAAAATATTGTATCTGCTGTTTCCACGAATTTGCTGTGGTTTTTTACCAAAATTCCTTTCTAAGAAAAAATGACTGAATTTGAAACAGTTTAATTTCATTTAAAATTCAACTTATTACATCACCCTTAACGAAAATGTTAGGAGAGCAAGAGAGAGACAGAGAGAAAGGGAGAGAGAGAGAGAGAGAGAGAGAGAGAGAGAGAGAGAGAGAGAGAGAGGTTTAAATACAGGCAATCCACTCGCTCCTGAAAAGTTTTAAATATGGACAATTCATGCAATTCATGTAAAACGATCAGTTTCGTTCTCAAAAAAAATCCAGGTGTGACTGGATCAGCGAGTCTTGATCCGCGTAAAACTGGGGGGGTTACTGTATACTACACAGTTTTAACAGCATGAAATTCTTCCTCTGCATTTAACCCATGTGTGTGTATCTGCATATGGGTTTTTGTATCTGTATGTGAAAGTGACCATTATGTCATATGTAAAAACACCACAGCTCACACACACGGTGTGAACAGCATGGAATTCTTCCTTAGCATTTAACCCATTCACCTGCCAGGAACAGTGTGTGAGGATGGTCCCTCTCTCTAGGGTAGCTCAGAGGTGCTTTGTGGTTTTGGGATTCAAACCCACAACTTCCTGATCCCAGGGCGTGAGTGTGAATACATGTGCATATGTGTATATGTGCATGTGTATATGTGTGTAACTGTGTGTCTGCGCGTCTGTGTAAGTGCGCATGCTCAGTGGTGCCGAGTGGCCCAGCCCCCTTTCTTCAGTGAAAACCGAGATTGTGGTGGAGGGGGTTGTTGGAAAGACCATGAAAGGGAACCGCAGGAGTGGGGCACTTTTAGCGCTGTTTTTTCGTTTTAACTGCATACTTTCTTGTCGCAGACTTACTCTTTGGGGGTGAGAAGAAATAAGTAAGAACTGAAACAGTCGAAACGAGCGCCAACGTTGTCTAACCCTTATGGAGTCTGCACCGAAAGAGGCTTGAACAAAGTTAGCCGAACTGTTAGCCACTTAGCTCGGCCAGGAACAACCGGGATTCGGTGTGGAGGAGGTGGTGGAGGGGGCGTCTGAAGTGTTGAGGCTTCGTTAACCCACCGATAACAAGTAGTATGTTGCCCTCAGAAGGTAATTCAAGTTTCGGATGAAGTTGTGTTTGAGCTGCGCGGCAGAACCGGTGACAATTCTAGGGGAGAGGAGCTGCGATGCCGAGTCGCCCGGTCTTGTCCCTCGCTGGGCCGGGCAGGGCGCTCTGGCGACCCGCGGGCTGCCTATTCCTCTTGCTGCTGCTCCGAGGGGCCCAGAGCCTCGCCAAACCAGGCGTAGCCCCGGCCCTTAACGGCAACACCCGTCCCAGCGTGAACGTCTACATGAGCGAGGAGGAGGTGAAGAAGCTGCTGGGTATGTGTCTGACCACTCTCCGTCCTTTTGTCCCGAAGTGTTTGAGTTAAAACTGAATAACTGTTCAAGAAGTCTGGCCGACTTGTTAGCAAGCAAGCAAGCCTGTTCTAGATCTTTCACAGAACCTTAAACCTAGAAAAGTGCCTAAAAAAGTGGAGAAGTCTGAACAGTGGAGATATGATGCTTGCTTGCAAACACAGCTAGATAACTTGGTCTGCTCCACTCCAAACTTCCAGCAGCTGTTGGGTAATTGTGTGCGAGATCCTCACACAAGAGAGACCTAAAGGCTAAAGCATGGTACATCCTCTGAAAAAGCATTAAAGAGCATAATACATGCAAGTAAAAGTAGTTTTGCTGTTAAAATGTGATGCTACAAAGGTAACTTAAGCAGGAGAAAATCGCATTGATCTCCCCCTTGATTTGATTCTGACCTTCCTCGGTATTTCTAGGATCTCTCAGCATATGAAGTTAAGCTTGTTGAGGTCTTTCCCTTTTCTCTGTTTTGATCCTTTAAATAAAATTAATTGCTAAAGTTTCAAAGTTGGCTGTATGTGCAGCATCAGATCAGATCTGTCCAGCTGTTAATCCAGAACAACAAAAGGGCTCTAAAGCTCTTAACCAGGAATTCAGTAACTAAATGTGAATTGTAGTTGAATATGGATCAGATTAAAAAGCCTTTTCTTCACAAATATATTTAAGTTTAAATAAAAGCAAAACAATCTATTTTAATATTTTAAGTTGGAATAGAGAAATGTTACCAGCTTTCATGCATTATTGCCCTTTAGACCAGAGGTGTCAAACTCCAGTCCTGGAGGGCTGTGGTCCAGCATGTTTTGGTGATTTTCCCTGCTCAGAAACACCTGGTTCGCCATACCAGTTAATTGCCAGGTTTAGTGAATGCATTTGAGTTGGAGAACCATCAAACTGTGCTGGACACCGACCCTCCAGGACTGGAGTCTGACACCCCTGCTTTAGACTTTTTATGAGGGTTCAATTTGAGAGCTTGGAGCAGGAAAACACTAAAATGTTGGGTAGAAGAAGACCCAAGGATAAGGTTTGGGGACCGCTGCATTGTATTGCGTTTCTAGGAAGCCAAAAGTATTTTTTATTTAAAAAGTTCCTGGAATCGTAGTTGATATTTTTAACTTTAAAATGTTAGTAAAACACTCAGTTGTTTGTCCCATATTGCTCGAAAGTCCCTGAAGTAGTAGCCGACGATATATACTGTTGATTTGGAGATTGAGGTTGTGTTAAAAACACATTCAGGTCCCATACATCACCATAAGTTCAGATTGACTAGAGTAAACTTTATTATTGCTAAATATTGCTGTTGTAATAATGCATTGAATAGCTATAATAAAAATAAAATAAGCAAGAGCTGTTGAGGACACAGCTGTTTTTTTTTCCACTCGTAAAAGGATGATCTAGAAGTAGACCCCATTAATGTCAAAATCTAAAATATGCAGGAAGCGATGAGATCTGCCAAACATATCTGTCCATTTTGTATTTGTTTGTCCTGGTTTCTGACCAAAGCAGATGTGTGAAAGTGCATCTAAAAAGGTTACACAATTCTCTAACCAGACTTTACGGTGTGGGATAAGGAGCGAGAGATTATGGTTATCAGTTTAAACCAATGTGATGACAATAACGCTGTAGCGTAAAGCACAAACACTGCAAACACTGATATTTAAATTGACTGTAATTGAATTTTACTGAGCGAATTCTGAACATCATGTGGTTAATGTGTTAGTGTATCTATAGTAATAAGTGGCTGAGTGTTTGCCCTACCATTGGGAGATCACAAGTTTGATTTCTAGTGGTGCCGCAGGCGTCTGTGAACAGGAGTTTAAAAAAATTCACAATCGGATCTCTTTATTTGGCTGGGTCAGATGACCGTCACTCTCACCCCATCACTCAGAGTGTGATGCAAGCCATCATGGGTATTGGTTAGGTGAGGGAAGCTGTGCTGTACCGTGGCATTGCTTTATCAACAGTTTGAAAAGATGTGTTGGCGCTTCATGTGAATAAAAGGAATTGCATGCTGGCCTTCGCCTTACTAATATTGGTGGTATCACAGGGGGGTTTTAGCTAGTGGGTGGAATTGCAGATGACTTAATTAAGATGTAATTGGGGGAGAAAAGACTGATGATCTGTTTTTAATGTTGACAAGCTCTGAAGTTGTTCTCACTAGCAGTGTATACAGTTGCTTTGTCATCTGAATGCAATTAGATATTGTATTTTTTCCTGTAATACAACCACCCCCCAGCAAAAAAAAAACTACCTAAGCTAATTTGAAAGTCATAACTATAAGAATCCTATAGCAAGGGTGTTAAATTCTAGTCATGGAAATTTAGCACATTTTGATGTCCAAGCTCAGATACCCCTACATGACTTTAGTAGGTTTGTTCTGTTCTCAGATCCATGTGCAGAATTGTTTGTCTCCATGTGAAACTTCTGTCACATGTTGCAGTATAATTGCAGTGTCTGAAGAAGAAGCAGCTTTTTTGTCACATGCATAGTCATACAAGTGCAACACAGTGAAATTCTTTCTCTGCATTTAACCCATTCAGCAAGTGAATTAATGAGGTTTCCGGGGAGCAGTGTGTGGGGACGGTACCTTAGTCAAGAGTACCTCAGTGGTGACTGGGATTCGAACCCTCTGATTACAGGGCCAATGCCCTAATCACTAGACCATCCAGCTACCGCTAAATTGATTATGGTTTGAATTATTACTGGCTGTTCTTTATTTATTATCAAAAACAAGAGCTTAGAGATACCTGCATAAATGAAAATATAGGCATTTGCAACTTGTAGACTAAAAAAAGTGTTTAACTTTTAAATTCTGAAGTTTATTCATGCTGTTTTTACGGTCAAGTTGGAAGGTCTTACATTGTACTTGTGAAGTCAAAAGTATGTCGTGTTAAAGTGCTTTGTAGTCGGTGCAAGGTTAATTTTCACATGGTAGTCCAAGTCCTAATCCATTAACAACAGATAACATTAGTTGGCATCAAAAATGATCTCCCAGTTTCACCCTCAGATTATGTGTGTTCTTGTGCAGCTTACCATAGCTCTAAAAATATGTAGATGTTTTGTTGCATTGCTACCTTGCATTGCATTGTAACATTCAGAAACCATTTATATTTATAGAAATATAACTTTTCATGTGAACGACTACATTGTTTCCTGTCAAAAGTTATGGTATAATGTGTACCGTGATCATTTGCGTTATTTCTTCTAACCCTAATGGGAAGCATATGAAAAAGGGACAGGATCTGCATTGTGCTAGCTTGGAAAGAGTTACTCTATGCTGTCAGAGTCATGGCTTTTTATGGCACTCATGTGGTTCATGCCATAATTCAACTACTCAACTTAAAACATAAAATATTGTTTGTGTCATTGGCAGTGACTTAGTGAGACCATCCTGACCATCCTGAATCGTCTGTGCCCTATTGGCTCAGAGCAAGCCTGAGTTCAGTCTATTCCAATGGATCAAGCGTGAATTGGTTAATGAGTGTTTTTTGCTGGGTGTTGGTTGTTCTGTAACCAGTCATTACCATCACAAGTGTTGGGAGGATGCAGGTTAATAAAAGGCTTGGAGCGCTGCAGTAACAACTTCCTCCAGGAAAAGGGAAACAGCAAGTACGGCATACTGGGGCAATCTAATCTGAATTGTCCCAGAGTTTTTCTGTTTCTTCAAAACTAGTCACTGAGGTTGCTTATGCTTAAACATGTCTATAATCAGTGTAGAAATAGGAAAAAAAAAACCTGCTAGTTCTGAGGAGAGTTTTTTCCCCACTATTTATAGATAGATATTTTCAGCAAAAAAATTAAGATATTTAACTCTATATAACTAATCAGTTAAGATGTGAATTTAAATTTTGACATTTTAACAATGGTGTGAAAACAGATATTGCTTAATTATGGCTTACATGCAGAAAAAGTTTGCTACTACCAGTAGCAGTGTAAAACAGTGACTATCAGAAAACCGAGCTCTTTATTAGTCACTGCAGTGTAATAAACTGGTACTGATTTTTCTGGAGATGTGGACACTTGCACCCTGAGTTCCAGGAGTTCCCAGACATGTATCACAAAACTGATAAACATCATGAGTTTTACTGGGAAACGTTTGTTTTTGAAATGTATAAACACTGATGCTATCAACATTCATGCGGCTGCATGGTGATCACGTGCCAATTATTTTGGGAATATAATCATTTGAAGAAGTTTTTTCCCCAAACTGTAGGCATTAACCATACTGTAAGAAACAATACACTGGTTCCAAGATAAAGAAGGTAAGTCTGTTGAGTACATGGCTGCATCTGGCTTTGTGCTTGAGTTTGCTGTATCTCGTCAGTGTTGATTGATACCAAAGCTGTGGACTTGTTTTGACGTTCGGATTCTAAATAGGAACAAATGGTAGATTTCTGTTAAGAATTCTGGAATCTCTTGTGAATGAGCAAGTCTGAAATCTGTTTTTTATATATTACGCACAGAAATTGGGGTAAGTGCTCCCCACCACACTGCGTTACTGTGCACCAAAGTTTCTTCCCTTTCTTTTCTCTTTTGGTAATTTGGCCCACGTCCTTGTGTGTCTTGGGTTGACCGTGCCAGGAGATTTTCCGTCAGAAAATAACACTGGCAATTTTTTGGCAAAATATGCGGTGATTTGTGTTTTCATATTTTGGATTGGTTTGTGGTGAGATGGGGGTGTTTTGGGCATTTTAGCTGTGATTCAGATTGAAATGGGTGGGCTTAAAGCCCTCTAACAATTTGTTCAGTGGACGATGTTAGTAAGTGCTTGTGAACTTCCTTTGATACTTGGTTATTCTGCACTGGTTGCCATTGAGAGACTGGATTCTACACCTTTATTCGGTCGCTGACTGGTACCAGCTGGGGTTCCTATTGTGATGAGGGAGCTTCCTATTGTGAAGAGAACTTGCTCTCTAAGCTTTGAACTCTCCTGGGTCTATTTTGAATGTGTTTCATGTCTGTTCATTTATTCTTTACTCATATTTAAACATTTTAACATTTCAAATAAAAATGCTGAGTTAAGGTAAAATTATAACAATCATGTATCTTAAAGGTAAAAAGTCATTATTTTAACATACACTGTGGCCAAACCCATTTAAACACCTGAGCATCACACCTGGTTGAGTTTGTTTGACCCATTCCAATACCATTGATATTTATGCAGTCCAGAGTTTCTGTTGGAATTTGTGCCTATTCAGTCAAAAGAGCACTTGAGCGATTGTTTGTGTGGGCTACCACGTGACCGAGTTATTGTTTCTAGGTACTTCCATTTCAGGACGACCTGTTCTACTACCAGCGTTGTCTATAGAGGCTGCATGGCTGTGTGTTTTAAATGCCTGTTAGCAAAGGGTGCAGCTAAAACACCAGAACTCAATAGTTAGCAAGGCTGTCCATGTTCTTTTGCCCGTGTATTTCAGTTCATTTAAAAGGATGTGTACTCCAGAACACATACGTTTACCCATGAAGTTCAGTCAGCGCGAGCAGTTATCTCCTGGTCCTTAGGTTTGTATATAAACATCATGGTTGGAGTGTCTGCACATGAAGTAATGCGTTAACTGTTCCAGCTAGCAGTATAGGAATTCAGTTAAAGTATTTTCTTTTCAGAGCAAGTTGCCGTGGAAGACAGAGATTGTGCAACCATAACTAGGATGACAATGAAAATACATATCTGTTTTCAGTGTTAAAAAAATTATAATGGCACATCATCCATTGAAGAGGAAAAAAACTTTTAAAGAACACAAAACAGGTCATGACCTGCTGGATGAGGTGGAGCAACTGTTATTTTTTATGTTCATTCAAGGCATTTTTTGTTGCTTAAAGCATTTTTCTTAGACGTTTTTGAA
>JBBJLR010000111.1:9047206-9067097 GCA_037577145.1 Brachypetersius gabonensis
TATATATATATATAATTTCTCATTTCACTTCACCAACTTAAACTGTCCTATCTTAAAAGATTAAACATTTAAATTGCTGTTTGGAATATAACAAAATAGGTAAAAAGCTAAAGGGGGTGAATACTTTTGCAAGGAACTGTATTTATTTGTAGAAATATATTTAACTGAGGCATCATGGCTTATTGTAAATGAAGACTGCTAGCCCCAGAACAACACTCATTTTGCCAGTGGTAGACAGAGGGCCATTATTTGAAGTAAAAGACTTTCAGCTCTACTCTTAGTGTAGCAGCTTATCTCTGGGACATCGACAGACTGCTGTTATGGACACTCATAGCCTGGGAGAATCAGGTGCCTGCTGCTGTGGGGAGCAGGAGTCTGATTGCCACTGATGTGGTTTAAGGAGCTTGTAGTCTGACTCATGAGGATCATGTTCCGCCTGCTTAAACCTTTTTTTGAGTTCTGGTTAAAAGGCCCATGCATTGTGTTTCGTGCAGCCACTGTCTGTTTTTCTTCATATTGTTGGTTCAATCAAGTTCCTTGATGTTCAATATGTTGACTTCAGATGTTCAGACCTTGTTTGTAATTGTGTAGATGTCTGAGCTGGAAACTCATTTGGCCGAAGTTATTGTAGCAAAGGCTGCCAAAGAGAATAAACTTGAAATATCTCTCTCTCGCTCTCTCTCTCTCTCTCTCTCTCTTTTGCTCTCTCACTCACTCCTATCACTCCCTGTTATTTCCTCTCTGTCCCTCTTCAGGGTCTCCGGAGTTCTGTAATTCCTTTCACAGATCTTAATCTTCTGCCAGATATTTAAAAGGCCTTTAACATTTGCTGCAGAGCAAACAGCTTCATCCCTGTTACATACATCAGAAGGGCTTTTCTTTGTGAACGGATCTGATGTATGTAAAAGGAACCCTGATTGCTGATTTGTCTCATAAACAGAGAATGACTGCCAGTGAGTCTGACGCTCGTATTTACTTTTTATTTACGTTTGCATTGCAACGAGCCCTCTCTGATCTGTGGAACTCAACCCAAAAGTTTGGTAGTAGCCATATTTGGCTTTTTGTTTATATTGATCGCTAAAATTCCTTTTTCTCCTAAAGCTTTAGGCCTGGTTTCAGCTTCTGGTGCCGGTTCCGACTTGAGACATCATACTGTAGGTTGCTATCATTTGTACCCTTGCTTAAACATGGCATTTTGTTTGTTGCAGATTACTAGATACTTTTCCCATGTAAGGTTCCTTTGCTTCCTCCATGACATCATGTTTTTTTTTTCTACGTTGTACGTTCTGACAACTGTAGAGCTGTGGAGTAGAGCATAGATCTGGCTTTGCTTCCTGTGTTAGTTTACTCATCTTCTGTCCAAATCTTTACATGACTTGAAAGTAAAATATGACCTATGCAAGTCTCTACTGACTGCAGACACCGTTTGCCCTCCAGTGTCTGCGTTTTTTTGGGATACGCTGAGTGGAAAATGCTGTGTGATTGTACTGTACAGGTTCATGACACTGTCTTAATAGGGCATCAGTACAGGAATTGCAACTTGAAATGCTTTCAGCAAACTTCCTATTAAAAATAAATTGTAACTGAAACTACACATGTTTAGTTGTTTCAGTGCAGTTATACTTTTTTGTAGTGTTGGACAATATGGTTGTTGTGAATTATGCATTTCTGAACATATTGTGGATATTCTCAGAACACAAACAAAGCGTAATTATTCCTATTTATTTCAGTTTAATGCAAAACGAATGTGAAATGAATTGTGTATTGGTAATTTCTTGAAGTATTACTCACCCCTTCTTTATCGTGTTCCACAAAAGTAAATAGGATCGTGCTGAAATGCAGTCGTGTCTGTTAAGCTTTATCACCTTCCTGTACTAAGTCCTGCTGGGCTGTGCTGTGCTGTGCTGTGCTATGGCTGATCTCTCCAGCATGTGTTTCAGTACCTCCCTGAATTATTGTTGTGGACGAAGCTTTTGATGATGCCTCAGATCTTTTCCGTGTGTGTATTCTTCTTAGCGCCTGGTTCTCTCTCGGGTTTGGTTTGGACTGGAAACTTGTTGGGATTTCCTGTGTACCCCTCAGGCTCTTTCAGCTCCCCCTCCCCCTATTTTCCCCAGAACCGGTGTAAACAGTCTGCTGTGATCTCATGAAGGCATGTCTACATGAAAAGCTATTGAATGGTGGCACTGAGGGGTACTGGATGCATTTACTTCTTTGATTAAGTTGAAGACACTGTTATTGTGCTCGTTTTTGGTTTTAGTTTTATGAAAAAAGATTAATTGAGCATTTAATTGTTCTGCATTCAATGTGAATTTACCTAAATCCATAAACTGGCTGACTTGTCTTTCTGTTCTTTTCCATTTCTTTTAATTGTAGCAGAACCTCTTGAGCCTTGTTGGGGAATCCCTGTCATTATTTGGCTGAAGAGAAGCTCTCACGTAGCAATAGTATGGCATTCATTTTCATCCGGATGGTTGACATATCTCCACACTGTCTCATTCCTGCACCCTCTGCTCCCACTCTGGGTTGACCTTGGCCCTTGGCCTCAATCTTTCATGTCTTCACTACCAGCGTTCTCTTAAGCGGTTAAGAGGTTAGAAATGACAGTTTGAAGAAGTTTGGGTGTGAATCTAGCCCAGTGCTTATCAGTTGAACACAGTACCCAAAGAAAAAGATATACTGCTTGCTTATATAAAAACTTCGCATCAGGATGGAATGGCTCAAATGGTTGGTCATGTTTTTTATTTGACTAAGGAGAAAGGACATCAGAGATGAGAACCAGTTATTCTCTGCATTTTTATATGATGAGCATTAATGTAGTCATGTTTTTTTTTTTTGAAAGTATGAAAGCTTTGTACAAGTAAGTTTTATTTGTGTGGTGGAGTTGTGACGAGATGCAGATGACAAAAGGTCGGCTGTAATTTTAAAGGACTTTAAGTAAAACTTGATGATGGCTTATTCTACCATAACCATACCCAACTTGAATCCAGCAAAGAATACATGAAGGTGCAAGAATCTCTCACCTGAAGTGAATTATTTTATGGTCAACTAGGGCAGGGTGATATGACAATATGAGAGCGTGAAGACAATTTGTGTGCTGGCGATCTGCCAAAGCAGAGAGATTGTAGTATCGTTTAAATCCATCTATCGACTGCGGTTCTTGGGTCTTTTTTTCCTCACCCAAATCACACTATTTGCTAGTCTGATTAATGCTTACCTCATAGAAATAGTGCTCAACCAACAACAGTTTGGTTGTAATAATCAGTATCTTGCAAAACAATAAAAAAATTATAGTTACAAATTAATATAAATACTGTGATAAAATCGAAATTGTGATTTAACTGTTAAAATAAAAAATTGATACGATATTGTCCATCCTTATGGTCAACAGAAAGTTCCTGCAAGGCTGTAAAGCCATAAAGATAAACAGATTAAGAAAATACATTAACAGCCTGGAGGTGGGAGTTCTCACAGACATCTCCATTTCTGGGTCATTTTGCGGCTTTATCTTGTGTTTGGTAGCTAAAAGAAAAGCTCATGTGGTTGTAATTAATAAAGGGGGCTTACTCATTGTGAAGACCAGGCTGGATTCATTACCAAGCTGCCACAACTCAACCACGGTAATCTGGAGCCTTCCTCCTGAAAACAATAACTTTCCACAGAGCCTGACCCAGACCTATAAGGCCAAGGGATCCTAAGACACTTGCCCCAAAGAATGCAGGAAACTAATGTTTCTGCAGGAAACTAATGTTCATTAATGAGCTGAAAACTAGGTCCATGGTGCGCCTAAAAACTTGCTGCCACTAATTTTAGATTGATTGAAACCCCTGAACTCGGGCCAAGAGAAGACGTGAACAGACTTGAGATTAAATCTGGAATGCCTGATAGGGCCCCTGAAAGACATGTAAAGAAATGCAAATTTTTTCTAGCTTTGGTTGACATTCAGATGATTAAATTCTGATGTATATGTCAAGTGGCTGGGTCTGCATTTTAGAGTTTGAAATCTTGTAATTTTAAATGTTTAGTTAAAAAATAAATTTTACTGCATTGTTAAGATCTCAGTCTACCCACTTGGATTTGCAATCCTAGGTTTTTTAAGGATTTGATGGCTTTTGAAATGCATACAGGTGTTGTGTTTAACCTTGTTCAGTTATTGTTTTTAGTTTGGAAAGCACTCTCTATCCCTTAGGTAATCTGGCTGTAGCACTGTGCACTCTATCTTGTATATTCCATTACTTTGAAGAGAGGTTGTCTTAAGGTTAAAAGATATCCTTAGGAAATCTCTTCAGTGTTTCCTGTGGATTAAAAGGTTTGGTGTGGTAGTAGACAAGCCATTTCGTGTTGCAGATGGCGCAGTGGTGCGTGATTTCGTTGCGCTCTAGAGGATGTGGTGAGTGTTTTTGTTTTGTCGATGGGGTGGATGGTGACCCGTTTCATTTGACGATGATGAATTCTACCTGTGGAAACGTGCTCTTTCCCCTAGCCTCCAAAGAGACATGGCTGGTCCTCATCCATTGCATTCACAAGCTTTTAAAATGAATATGAAACTGCAATGGGTTTAAGTTTGGTTAAATTAGGTTATCTTGTCCCTGAGTATTTCATCAGTGAAAATGTACTTTGGATAAAACCAGTGACAGAACAGTACTATATTTCAACAGTGTGGTCTGCAGATGCTGTTTGGAAAGTAGACTAGACGGTGAAAGCATAAGAGGAATGCTTAAAACACCAGTTCCAGGCCAGCACACTGCTCCATTACCTGTTACAGCCCTCTGAAGCAATTCTGTCTATGTTTAACATTGTTGGAGAGAAGGCTGTCACCAGGATCTTCCCAGAGTCTCTTCAAACATTTGGCTCAAAATAGGGACCTATACAGCACCTGTTGTCCCACGTGGTGATGCTCTGCACCACAGTTTGGTCTGCTAAGTCTTTTGTGATTACAGGTAATTATAACAGCTATTTTTATCTTGTTAAAAGAAACACCATCACAGACGATCACAAAAAAGATGAATATGAGCGAGAATGTTTTCTGTAAAGTGGTAAATGTTGGGATAGGAGTGCTTCATTGTACTTTCTTCTGGCACACTGGCTTCTGTGTAAAGTAATGAAGTAAACATGCTAGTCTCTGGAGCTTTTTAATAGCTTTACCAAAACCATCTTGTGCGAACTCCTCTTTTGACTGTAGGAAGCCAGGAAAAACACTTCTCTTAGACTACACTGTTCTCTCAGCACCTGTTTCTCTGAGAGTATGTATGTGGTTGTGCGTTACTGTATTTTTAATTGGTTTTACATGTGTGAAAGTCCTTAAATCCTTCACCACCATAAGCTTCCCCAAAAACATTTATATGCACACACACTCCCAATGACTTCTTGCACCCCATGAATCCGCCTGGGGTTTCCTGTTCTTTCCTTCCATCAGTCGGGTAGGCTTGCATCAGTGACTGGTGTCCAACCAGAGATTTAACGTAAAATCTAAATAAGATCAGTTTTAATGGTCTGTATATTCGATCAGTGTATAAGGTACAGCAACACAGGTGCACACAGGATTTGGAAATGAGCAAAATTGTTTTTGCTTGCTTGTTTGGGGGAAATCCCATCTGTCCTTGTACCTCAGGTTTCCATCCAAAAAGCTTGTGGCCTTCTGTAGCAATAAACCTTATTCAGACCAGAGGCAAAGTCACTTTCCAGTGTATTTCTTTCACATTCAACAATGGCATGTATTTTCCATATACTGTAAATGTCTGACCTGTTTTAATTGCGGTACTTATTGAGTGCATAAGTGAAAACCTGGCTATTCACCCAGACTAAAGAGTGAATGATTGACCCTGTTAGATATTCTTTTGCTCTCGTGTTTATTGCCTGTAACCACATTTCAAATCTCTTGCTCGTGATTGAAGACTTGATAGTGGACTGTTTGAATGTCACCTAGCTCATAACTGCCAAGCAGCCAGTATCAAGTGAAATCATTTCACTATTAAACCCTCTTTCAAAGTTGCTTCTTGAATAACAAGCAAGTGCTCGGCACTATTGACAAATGCCTCTGCAGTGACCATATAGCAAGCTTGTCTTGTACATGTGCCCAGAGCCAGGAAAAAAAGCAAAGAAATGAAGGGGGGAGCTTTCAAGAGGAACAAGCTGAAAGATGAGTAGGGAGCTCTTACAAAGAGAGCCCGTGAATAGGAAAGGAATGATTGTCAGTACTATTCACGTTTCGTTGCCTGTCCTTTTTAGAACTGCCACAGTGAAAGGAGGAGGGCCTCCTCTTTTCAGTCTTTCAGGGCTTTTGTACCCTGCACACTGCTCCAACTACCAAGAATGCGTTTTCAGCACCTGCTTTTCTTCATTTTTCTTTTGGATTCAGCAGTATGTGTTTGGATGCCATGCTTGTTGCCCATTGTAATCATCTAATTTCAGTACTACCAGCAGTCAGTTCTTCTCTCTCTCTTGCCTTGACCTGTATTTAAAAAAAAATAATACAAAAAGTCTTAGGAAATTGCTGCCATGTTTAAGCCATGGTCTTCTTTCCTCCTGTTAACTGTTTGTAGTATCTAACCTAAAAGCACTTTATTTTTCTTTGCTCAAGGATCTTACAGTAAATCAAGGAAATGGGTTGTGTTGCAGTGTTTATATACAACGTTGCTGTCATTCCTGTTTCTGCCAAGGGCTGTTCATAGAACAGTCAATGTGAAAACGCAGTACAGCTGTGAAGCAAAGAAGGGTTGTGATGTTGAATTAAGTCTTTCCTGTATTCACTTTAAGGCAAAGCCCCCTCTCACATCTTTGTAATCTGCATCAGAGAACTGCACACATTTCCGTTTGGAATAAATTTTTGCTGAGATTTACTTCTTGTTGCACATCCTTCATCTTTTGCTACTAATTTCCCTTCGCTTTAAACCTCCAGACATTTGTTGGCTCAGAACAATGGAGATGTACATGAAACCAATAAATACATTTGTACTTGCTTGCTAATAGTCTTTACTCTCAGTAAGCTCCAAGAGCGGCCACAAAAGCATATGAAATATAAGGTTACAGTCAAAGCAAGCTGGTTTGAATGAATGTGTGTACTGTGGATGTAGGAACAGAGTGGATAATCACATTGTCTTGTGCTCTGGTTGTGTGACTGAAGAAAGAAGGAAATAACCATAAATAGAGCTGCAAGCAGTAATGAAAGGGCCAAGCACTTCTGGTAGACAAGCCATCACAGGGTGAACAGACACACTGAAACTGTCAGAACTAGAGATTCTCGGATCGATCAGCTGAAGATCGGTATCAGCCGATAATCACATTTTATGACTTGATCGGTACTTGTTAAACTTGCCCGATTTTAAGAACCGATCCCTATTGTAAAGGCATATTAAAATGTTCATTATATAATAAATATTCTTTGTGATTATTTAATGCTCTGTTAAAACAAGAGTTACATTTAGGTATTTTACCTAAAAATATAACAAAAATATAACAAAGGCAACATTTATAGCATTACTTTATCTGGAAAAAAAGTTAATGGTGATCAGAGAGCTTACATATCAGTTATATAAACTTGAAGCATCAGAATTGGCATTGGTATCGGCCGATCACCATGACAAAAAATTGGTACTTGGTATCAGTGGCAAAAATCCTGATCGGAGCATCCCTAGTCAGAACCCTCTCTTGATGATTCATGCCAATTTGGTTTTACGATCAGCTCACAGAAATGTTTTTTTGGTAAATTCAATAAATTTTTTTGAAAATCCAATACAGTGGAAGAGTATTAAATTCATGACCCAGCAATTTTGGGATGGATACTCTAGGAATTCATGGAATGAATGAATGAAACCCAAATTTGGTGGGTGCGTACCTTGGGACTGTGCTCTATAAAGGGTGCCACCAAAATCTGTCTAGAATCTCTATAGCTTAGAAAAACTATTCTAAAGGCACTATGGTAAACAGAGAGGGTTCACAATTTTGCAACTTGAATCCCTCTCTGTGATCATGCAAAGGAATTTTGTTTAACATATCTGCTTCGGTTCCAAAGTCGTAGATATATTTTTCAGTTTTTCTGATGTGGCACCCCCAAGCACAGCTGACACGTCTGACTTCCTGTTTGGGTGTCTTCAGAATCAGATTTCATTGCATGACAGCAGCAGTGTCATTTTCCCCAACAGAATTCTTGTTGAGAAAACCTCTGTAGGTAATACCACATTTGGGGGTAGGAGTGATAGGAGCAGCCATCCTGGAGTACTTCACAAAAGCTTTTCTAAAAAATTTGAAATACTGGCAGATCCAATTTGGTGGACTTAAATTATTCGAACTCCAGGACAATAAGTTCAAAAGGTATTAGCAAGGATGTACTTGGGCCTGTTGGTGGCACAACAGAGAGAGGAAATTTTGTGCCTGGATGTTATGTCAATATATCAAAATCCGTTAAAAATTTCCCAAGGCTTCTATGGGCTCCCATGACAAAGTATAAAAGTGAAAAATTCGAACCATTGCAGTCGGTGCTGTGCTTGTCGCGTACTAGTTAAAAGGCTTTGGGGTTTTTTGGTGACTTTCATAGTCATTTTCCTCACCTTGCATTCTCTGGTACCATGTTACTAACAGCAAAGCTATTCCTGAATGGGTGGAAAAGTCTGTGTGGTAACTGAGGCAAAACCTCTGCTGAACTCTAAGCCCCCAGAGGTCAAGCCTCCACTGTGAGAATGTTTCATTCCACATCTCGCTGTGGTCAGGGTTACTTTCACCAGCCGTGCAAGTTGTGACACCACTGCTGTTTCTCCTGACCCCCTACCCCTCTGCCAGCTGCACCAGTCCATTTTTTTCATGTCTGCTCCATGGAAGTGGTACTGTCACATCTGAAAGTTGTTTTCAGTCTACTATGGAGCTCAGGCCTAAATTTGTCTGCCTGCTGGCTTCTAGGTTACTTTTAGCCCACACCTGTTTGGTATTATGCTGATTGCCCTTCTGACCATCTGTGCTGATAGGACAACCCTAGCAGTGAGGAATTCTCCACCAGCAGCAATTCTACTGTTTTCTATGATAATGAGGCCTAAACCCCATCGTGAAACAAGGGTGGGGTTTGTTCACCCTTTCCCCAAAAAGCTGATTTAGTTTGACCTTCCCCCATTGTGTTTTACCAGCCAAGTGTGAATGGACTATTCCTTGGACCCTGAGCTAGGAGTTGGGTGAACTTGGAAAGAAATGCTGTGTGATGGGTTGTGTAGATGATGTGTAGATGATTTGTGCTTGCTACAAATTAAGAGAAAAGTAAGGGAAACCACTCAGTAAGAAATAAAATGCCAATTTGTATGTGTTGTAGTATAAAACATGACCAGAATTTGTCATATTTGACTCTGACTCAGACACTTTTTCAAGGTGGGCAAATAAAAAAAAAAGAGAGAGAAGACTGGTGAAATTCAACATGAGTGGATTTGCTCTTTTCTTTGAGTTTCATAAAGCCAATAACTGCAGTATTACCATGTATACTCTCATTCAAACCATAAATATCTATGCTCAGATGATCATTTACAAGTGGCATATGATACTGACCTTATGATCAATAAACATTTACACATTAACCATTGTGTTAATGTGCTTAGAAATATGGACTGTTAAATGATCTTATGAGTTAGGAGCCAAGGACTGAGGGGAAAATGGAATTTCAATTGCAACAGACAATATAATGTAGAAAATGCATTACAAAAATGTAAATTCTCAGAAATGGTCACATTAAATGTAACTAGTTTTCACTGCTGAAGGACACTCCGCATGAGGAAACTGGGCATGTTTCTCACTTGTTAGTGTGTTTGTGCATGAGGGGCTGGGAATGAAGAGGAAACACTGAGATAAACATGGAATCAAACACCAAAATAATTCACCAAGCCCTTAATTCGCCAACTCCTTTCCCTGTATCGGAAAAAACATAATACTGGATCATTCCCTCTAGCTATATATGTCAAAAACGACTTGATGACTAATGGCCCCCTCCACTATGGAGAATGTTTTTCAAGACGTCACAATGACCAATTGATATTTTTTTGTGTTTATTTGCAACAACCCGAAGTTCAGTTTTGTCAAATACGTATTTATTGGAATACTGATAGTTTGATGGGTAACATTTGGAATAGCACATCATGTGCGTGTGCCACAGAGTAAACGTTCTGCATGAGCTTCATAGTAAAATACATCAATTAGGACAGTGAACTTTAAGCACAAATAAGTGTGATGAATATTACAGCCATGAACAGGATTACAGGGAACTACCTGACTAAAGTACTTAGTGCAACTAAGAAATTCTTGATTAGAAACAAATTTTGTTGGTACTAGGACCATATCATTCAGAATGTTTGGACACCTCAGAAGGTTAAGCATACACAGTTCATTTCAGCTTGGAGGGCATTGTAGCTTGAAGCGATGTATAAAGTGTCTGTAAAGCTTTATTTAAATTCTCTGTACCATAATTGTCAATATTTCCATTGCCTTCCATGTTGGCTGCTGTTATTCATTTCTTTTCTGAAAACTGGGCTTGCCACCGGCTCTCACCAGGTCATGTACTCCATAAATGCTGAGAGTATGCCCCATAAATTGCTTAAAATTCTGTCACAGGTAGTCTGTTACAGTAAGTGAAAAGACTACCAGGGGAACGATGTGAAAGAAAGAATTGGAAACACAGAACCTATTGCAAAAGGCAGTGGTCTTTAATTTTTTATGTGGTCACTATAAACAAATATTGGGCCTCCAGTATTTATTCACTGCAACAGACTGCAGAATAGTCAAGGGGGCACCATGTAGAATCAAAAATACACAAATGTTGACATTAAATTCGGAGATAACCTGGGTATATTTTGAAATGAGTATATTTACTAGCCCTTTGATACCGCTTATTTGCTGAATTAGTCTCGTTAGTGTAGAAGTCGTTTGGTCTTTGTCCTAGTTGTTACTGATCCCATTCATTTCTAGAACTAGTACATGCTTGTTTTGAAGATCTAATTCTGCCATTGATCCTTATCCAATGCCAAGTTTTTAATTGTCTAATGAAAACCAGATAAGTGGTGTGTTAGTCATTGGTATTTGGGCGGCCTGGTCATCTGAAGTTAGGAAACCCACTCATTTCCTTTTCCCTGGTGTATCAGGCAGCTAAATCCCGACCACAACATGTTAGCCATGCAGCCTGAGAGCTCTTGAAAGAGGAGAAACGTTTGGGGAAAGGAATGAACGACTCTCATCATGTTCTTGCGCACTCAAACGTAAACACCCACATAATCTCTCTCAGACAGCCAGATAAATGTGACTTTGCACAGGCATAAAAATTCATCTAAGGGTTTTTAGGCCCTGTCTTTGCAACCTGGGTTTTTGTTGATTTCTGGTGGCTAAGCTTGCATGAGTTCCCTCTCCTTCCTTGGCCCTCCCCGGTCCACCTTAAGTGCGGCTGGTGTTTGTGTGCCGTGCATTCAGGCGTGGAGGATGAACCAGGGTATGAGTACAGGAAAGCCTTTGTATTACCTGTGCAGACTCCTCCATGTGGCCCCTGCTTTTTGTTCTGGTTTTCCAAACACCGCAATGTGATCTCTGTCTTGTTAGAGGATCTGAATTTTTGTGCATTTTTATCTTGTGAAACCTGCGAGGGGAGTCAACTGAAAAAAAAAAAAAAAAGGATTACACGTGTGTTGTACTTCTATTGGTTGATAATAAAGTACAGAAAGTGGGGTTTAGAAATGTTCTTCATCCTATCTCATAAAGATTCACATTTTTGCTGCACCCTTAAATTTTTTGTACTTTCATGTGATGTATTTGGGGTTTAGATTCTGCTTTTGATCTTGGGTGATTTATTGTCTCAGTTTGAAGACTTGGATCAGACATTGTGTTGCAGTTAATCTATTTGCGTTCTGATATTAGGGAAACGTGCTTCAACATGCACAGATCTCAGTGGGACCCAGGTCAGCAGTGAGGTAATGGCTCAGCTCGGGCAGAATATTACCCACTCTTTGCAACTTGAGTATTGTGGCATTAGCAATGACACGGGTTTCTGTGCTCAAACATTTTCTCTTATTTCCTGATCTCAAATCTGGGCCAAGACTTATTCCTTGTCATATCTTTTATAAAGCCATCTCCTCTGTCCCGGCCAGCTAGGTTTGCGCCCGGCCAATTTGAAGATAAGATAGAGAGATATACCGTTCAGGGAACTGGCTTTTTCTGAGTGAACGCCACCAAGATAAAGCCTTGTGAAATTTTCTCTTTGGCCTTCCTTGTTTTTTTTTTTTTTTTTAGCCTGTCTGAACTTTTTTTCAGAACAGTGGAAGTGATTCAAGCATGAAAGGGGTTTTGAAGCCATATAAAAGACATGGCATGGGGGGCCATGGCAATGCCTAGTTAAGGGCTGGTGTTGGAGCAGGCGGAAACAACGAGTGGGGGCGCTTTTTTCCCCCCCCAAGCTTATGTGGTTGACCACAGTTTCTTTGAAAGCAGCTTGTTGTTCTTCATTGCATAAAGCAAAGGGGTGAAAAAGAAAGACTTCCCACAGTCAAGCACAGCGGAGTCAAAAGCTGTGTTGGTGTTATAATAAACTCTTACTAAGCTGTTACCTACTAGTTCATTCTTCTGATTGTCATAGCACATTTTTCTTTCCTACTCTCAAGCGATCAAGGCCCTCTTCTTGTTTTTTTTTGTCCTATTTTTTATTTTTGGGGGGAGGACCTAGACCAGTAGGTTTCAGTGATCTAAAAAAACACTAGATCTGGCCCCTTTGACCCCTCCATCCACACCCACTCTTCAGTCGACACCCCTGTGGACTGTGGCCTGGTGTCAGCTTGCAGTTCCCACAAAATGTGTTTCAGTGTGAATCTGTTTAGGGTCTACAGAGCCAAGAGATTCAGAGTAAGAAATGAATGATTAAACTCCAGTGTATATGTTCCCTAGACCCACCTTCCCAATCTGCCCCTCTCCCTCCTTCTCACTTTTCCCAGCGGCCTAGTTTTAAGTGGTACTGAGGCAGGGTGGACAAAAGCAAGGCCAGAGAAGTCACACGGATCAGAGCCTGAGGAAGGTAATTACACAAGGCTCAAATCTGCGGCTGTGTGCCTGGTGTTCCTCACGCCTCAGTGCTCCCCTACAACTGAGCTTTTCCCCCCCCATTTTTTCTTTTTCTTTTCCATGTTTACAGTCAGAGTGAAGCTGGCCAGGTTGGCTGTCTGGTCTTATAGCCGGTGATGATGTGGGCTCCTGCGTTGTGGCAGGGTCTGTCCTGCAGTGGCCACACAGCTGATTAGGTCTGGGGTTGTGGAATGTCCCTTCTCATCAGGCCAGCCTCGTCAGCCTGGTCTAGAAAGCGGTCTCCACACCCAGCAGGCTACCACTGTGCTTCAGCTTGGCAACTCAGAATGGCTGTAATTGGGCAGAAAAGTCTACACAGCCCAAGAAAATGTGATAGGGGTGACGCTCAGCACTTTCTGTACCCTGAAGACAAGAGGAATTAATGTGATCTGAAACTTGACTCCTGGAACTATATAGTGGAACAATGTGGGCAATATGATGATATTTATTGTGACCGCTTATATCACAATCAGTATATACTTCAGAGTATGATGAAACCTGCTTAGTTTAATTTTTTATATGTTTATATCTAAACATTGTTTAGATAGATTGATATGGGCTTGTTTGAGATTAACTGTTATTACCAAGAGTAGTCAGTTGCAGTTAGGGCAGGAGTCAAAAAGAGAGCTGTCAAGCTAGGCAGTTTTAGCACTTCATGTAAGGTGACAATTCTCACAGCTCCAAATCAGATGTGACTTTTATTTAAAAAAAAACATATTTGAATTTAACATGTGAAAAAGATTTACGTAAGCATTACACGTTTTCTAGCCAGTCATAATTGCACCTTTCAACTTGTGTTACTCTGATGGTGATACAATCTAGACAAATAAATTAACCTTCTTAGCTGAGCCAAGCTAGGTGGTAGTGGGTCTGCACACCACCATGTTTAAGCCGATTATCCAGGTTTGACTCTTCACTGAAATAAAGAGTCAAAACAACATAAACACTACTTGCATCCTATACTGTACGTTGTATTTTGCCTGAATTTGAAAAAAATGCTCAAACATTGTTTTGATGTGTTTATTGTCTTAGGAGTGCGGGGGAAGGATTCTAGCAGGCTGATATACTGTCTCCACTCGACTCAGCAGGAGTCTCCCTACCTTGATAGGGTAGCCCCGGGGCATGGCTGCAGATTTCAGCCGTCAGTCTACTTTGCATATTCTTGTGTTTCTGTGCCCCAGTTTTGTGGGAATCTACCTGTTGCTTGAAACCACAGCCACACATCAATCAGCATTGCCTCTCTGGCTGCTAATGGGAATAAATGCAGGCCTCTTTAGAGCACAGGTGTGTTGCAGGCTGGGCAAGACGCTTTTTGGGTTAATTCTGGCTGAGGAATGTCTCTGACTGAAACCCTGTTTAGATTTGAAAGTGGAGGCCAGCCTAGTAAAGAGGCAGACTCCTCTGCTTTGGTGATAGGAAAGGGTGAAGACCTTGGACATAAACAACTTAGAGCTGGGCTTTCTCTTCGCACTCTATAGTGGAGATAACTGGGATAATGTACAGAGCTGAATACCCTTAAAGCATGTGCCATCACTCTCTTGAGCCTGAAATGCACTGTGTTGGATAGAGAAGTGGACTCTGGTCATTAATTATCTAGAGGTAGATGTTGGCTATTTCCAAGTATTTTAGACATATGGAGAAAAAATTACAATTTCCTATCCCAAGTACTTTTACATATGTGCTCACATATTGGCGGTCATTTTTCCTTCATATTATAGCCTGTTATAAGATGTAATTTTTTCTTTTTTATTAAGGACGTTGCATCTCTGAATGGGGTGTGTTGCATCTCCTGAAAGGCAAGTCTTACATGGATTATGACTGTGTTTTTGTGCTGCCATGCCATATAATGTGTTGCCATGGTCTTTCTCTGCCAATGTACTCAAATGCTCTGCAGAATCCATTAGTTCTGCAAATGGGTGCATAGGATGTTTTTGTGGTAGAATGCAGTGTTCACAATGGGCTCAGAGCCGCGGGCTGCCAGAAGCCATATTTTACATCTCCTTCTTAAAGGACTGCAGGAAGAAAATAAAGGAGGAAGAGTTTCATTAGTGCTCTGCTTGTGCTTTCCCATTCTCTCTGTACTCATGTTTGGCACTGATATGCTCTTTTGTGTGTGCTTCTTCTCTGTAGGTCTGGATGCTGAGTTGTACTATGTGAGGGATGATGTGGTGAACCATTACGCTCTGTCTTTTGTTCTGCCAGTACCTAGCGAAACCAACAGCCTACACTTCACCTGGCACTCCAAAAGCAAGGTGGGTGGTGCTCTCATCATGTCATATTTTTTAAATTTTCTTTTAAAGGTTCATTGAAGGCCTGCTGAAGTTAAAATAACCATTATTTGTAGTTATTATAATAGGGATGCAGTTACATGCAGTACTACTGTTTTTTGGTGTTTTTTTTTTTAGTGACCATGGATTCACTTCTTCTTAAAACAAGATTAAGAAGGTGTGAAATTCAAAAGGGACTTGATTGTATATACTGTGTTCTTGAGCTGTGAGTCCATTCCTGAAGGGTCATGCCAAACATATATTTTACATACAAACTATTCTGATAATTCTGAACATGATTCTTATTTCCAGCTTCAATAAAATTTCAGTTGTAGTTTCTTTACTCCTGATGATGATATCTAAACTCAGGACGTCTGCCTGATACTGAGTGCGGATTCAGTGCACTGTTAAGACACAAAGGTTTCATCAGTGTTGCTTAGCATATGCATGTTGCATTGTTGTGCAAACGTGGAGTCACAGAAAACGTCATTTTAAAAAAGGTTTTGTGATTAAAGTTTTCCTGCATCAAAATGCTAGAAGTGGACAGTGGAGATAACTGGGATAGTGTATAGCCCTGAACACTCTTAAAGCGTGTGCCATCACACTCTTGAGCCTGCAATGCACTGCCTTTCACAATTTCCCCATCCCAAGTATTCTCCCTTTTAGAAATTGTGAACATGTTGGTTGTCTTTCATTGATTATGATTTACTTCAGATGGGGCTTTTGATTGTTTCCATTTTGTTAAGGACATTGCATCTGTGAGTGGTGTCTGCACGTTAAAGGCAACTCTTACATGGATTATTGCTAGTATCTAGTTGCAGAAAAAAACATGGATTATTTTCTGCATCTAGATACTAGAAGACAAAAGGCTACTCTTCTGCAGAACTAGGCTTGACTGTTTAACACACTGCTACATTAGTTTTTGGTGATGATTTGATGTGATTTAGTGGTAGTTTACATATGGACATATGAGAACTTTTTGTCCAGAAATGAGCTCATTTAAAAAATGAATGCTAAGAAGCCGACTTTAGCTTGCCAGTTCCATCATGTGTGTATGTCATTATAGCTGAACAGCATGCGAGTTTGACTTGGCAAACCGTCTGGCCTATTTAATGGTAGAGGCTTAGTAGCAAAGTACATGAACAGAAATGTACAGTAGAGTCCGACGGTCAAAACATTACCACGTTTTTTTAAGATTGTGCACCTTTTTAATATGAAGGCCTATACATTGAAATGACATTAATAATAGCCTTAAGAAAAAGCTGCATTAAATGTGTATTGATCACATTTAACCAGTATGCAAGTATGAATATGTCTTGGTCCTATATTACCCTTTATATTATATTCACCACACTGTGGTCACATGCAGGTGGAGTATAGGTTGGGCTTCCATGTAGAGAACCCTGTGGCCATGGACCAGCCTCAGAGCAACATCTCAGCCCAGGGAGAGGTTCCTCGCATTCGCTCAGGTGAGACACACCTTCTACTCTCATGCTGCAGAACTTGATCCTTCAGAGCAGGGAGTGAGGTACTCCAGTCCTGGAGGTCCACACCTCTGTAGAATTCAGCATTAACTTTATTTAAGAAGCTATAAAGGCCTTCATGAGCTGAATCAGAAAACTTTACTGATCTCAGGAGAAATGTTTTTATTACACAGAGAAGTACAATATAAAATATAAACTCTAAACGAATTCATTAAAAATCTGCAGAAAAACCTCAATATGAAGTCACTATGTTGTATAAGCAATGCTGGATATAAATACAATAGAGTTCATTGAAAAATAACAGGGATGGTTACCAGTATGTTATTGCATGTAGTAGATGTCAGTAGTATATAAGTAATACTACTAATACTATTTTAAGTAGTGATAATCACATGTTAAGACTGTGGCACCGTTTAAGAAAACGTCACATATACAGGGCTGTGGCCAACAATTAATGCACGGTTTTAATTATTAACTGTTTTAATTATTCGTTTGGCAAAGTTTTCTTATGTGAAATGTGTGGTAAAACAAACTGTGTATCTGTGTTTAGGTATGTGAGACATTGCACTCTTAACTGTATGTCCATGCAGTATTACTACACTGTGTTTTTGTATACGTAGTTTTTAGAGTGGATCTCTTCTGCTCTGGAAAAGTGGATGGAGAGGCCGCTCTCACAGTGCAGCTGAATTTGACTATCAACGCCAACAACTTCACAGTGCTCAATTTCAAGCGCAGGAAAATGTGCTACAGAAGTAAGGCTACATTATTTGGTTGTCATTTTAGCTCCTTCTTTACCATGCTACAGATTCTGTATGTGTGCTTGAGTGTGCGTTCCCTGTAAATGTGCTCTTATGTTTAGTGTCTAAACCAATCTCTACACTCTGTCTGCCTCTGTAATGAGAGCTGTGAGTATTTTACAGTTGGCATGGCTGTCTCCCCGAGGCAGTCTGAAGCCGACACGTTTAAGATAATTACACAGTCTCCCTGTCATATGCTTCACTAGAGGAAATGCCCAATAAATTTATGCGTGGCTTATTTAAAGCACATGAGCCAAATTAGCTTCCTGAGAATAAAAAATGTCCTGACTTACTCTCGCGTATGGTACAAAAGGTCCAAATGTTTGTGTTTTTTTTCCTAGAGAGAGTCTTTATATTTATGTATGTGTGTAAATGATAAAAAAATCAACTTCATGACCCTTTATCTTACCCAGGAATTGAGCAGCCAGATCCACCCAGGATCCCTTCATTCCCCAACAGGACCAGACCAGACTGTGAGTAGTCTCCATTTTTCCTTTTTTTACTTTAAGTTTACTTGGTTAAATATGTTTTAGAGATGCTGAAAAGTTTCCCACAAGTCTTAATTAAAGAATTGATTGTCACAGAATATATAAAAGTAAATATAAAAAGGTTAAGTTAGGATAATGTGGTAATGAATGAGTTGGGTCAAACTTGAGGCAGTTAATGGAAAAGATTGCTGAGTAATCAAGAAGCACTGAAATTAGTGATATGTTTAGACCTTCTATCCATTTTGAAATTTGCCCTTGAATAACACATTTTGTGATGTACAATATTCAGAACGTAACTACTGACTAAACATCCATTGAAGTTTAATAATATACTTCGTTTCATACATTGTTGACACTGTTTCTTAATGCTATAATGCTAATATCTCTTGTGTACTTTTTCCTGCCCTCAGTAGATAGCGTGAATGCCCCTACAACATCTACAAGAGTGTTTTACATCAGCGTAGGGGTATGTTGTGCCGTCATCTTCCTCGTGGCCATCATCCTCGCTGTGTTGCACCTGCACAGCATGAAGAGAGTAGAGGTGGATGACAGGTGTGTCTCGGCATTTGGAGCAGTCTCTTTTTTTTTTTTTTTTTTTTTTTACAGGATTTGCTTTGCTAGAAGAAAGTGTATTAAAAGCAAACCACCCTTCATCAGTTGGTAAGACTGTGGCTCTGGAGTTTAAGGTTTAGGGTGTTTAAAGATTTTCTTTGCCAGCATGCGCAAAATGTCATGCTTTGGTTTATAGAAGAGGAGAAGCTACTGCAGTACATTTTTTGTGGTAATACTGAGTTTAGTACAAACTAGATTTGTGTGGCACAGGTTTGTTAACGAGTAAACAAGTTATTTCATTTTTCTCCTTTATTGATGGAGGGGTTTCCGTACACATTACTCTTAAGCATAAATGTATTTTAGAGATTAACCTATTCTCCAGTTCTGCTATGTTGTCTAATGCAGCACTGGAACACAACTAAGTTGATTAGATCATGTTAATTTTATTTCTGTTGTTCGATTAGATCTGCTTAGTTGCCATCCACAGGCTCCAGGACAGAGGAGCTTTTGAAACCCTGAGTGCTTTCATGTTCATTCTTAGAACCAGGACACATTTGCCCTTTTCTCTTAATAACATCATTGTCAGGGTGAAATCCAGCCGAAAAGCATTAAGACAGAGGTTCTTTGGTGCTTCTGATATTGAGTAAATGACATTAGGGCTAGATTGGGCTCAGTGGCCTACAGTTGAAACTCTGGTGAGGATCTTTCCTCATTCCTCAGGGGCCTCCATATTTAACCTCAGGTACTCAAGGCTAATGGTTTTAATTGAGGTAATTATACACCACTTTGCTTTTTAAAGGACCAGGGGTCAAAGCTGGTTAAAGTCACACAGGTAGCCTCCCACGACATGAGGGCTGCCCAAAAATTAAGTAACAGAAAAAATTATGCCAGATTAAAATAATAGAAGCTTCTGTAGCAGTAAAAAGTTCTATTAACCTGAACACTGCAATCAGCTAAACAAATGTTATTCAATTTTGTTACCGTAAGTATGGCTGGCATTTTCTAGTCTTTGAAAACTCTTTGATTTTTCCAAACAAGGTCTGAAATACCCATTCTCAAAATTATCCCAAAGATAGTCCCGAAGATATTTCTTTTGATTTATTCATCAGAAAATATACGGCAAATAAGTTCTAGATGCTTCAGTTAGTTATTCAATGTTTTATTCAAGGTGTGTGTGTGTGTGTGTGTGTGTGTGTGTGTGTGTGTGTGTGTGTGTGTGTGTGTGTGTGTGTGTGTGTGTG
>JBBJLR010000111.1:9069468-9117346 GCA_037577145.1 Brachypetersius gabonensis
TGTGTGTGTGTCTGTGTGTGTGTGTCTGTGTGTGTGTGTCTGTGTGTGTGTGTCTGTGTGTGTGTGTCTGTGTGTGTCTGTGTGTCTGTGTGTGTCTGTGTGTGTCTGTGTGTGTCTGTGTGTGTGTTTTTGTACTGACTTTGGGCAAATCCATCTCTGACTTTAAAGGCAAATATGACTGTGAACATTTCAATATGTAATGGCACAAACTAAACTAGTGCTTATGAAGAAAGATATTATGGAGAAAAGCAGTCTGGTTTACTGTATTTCTCTCTCACCTTCTCTTCCAGTGTGAGCGACAGTGGGAGCTCTCAGGGTCTGTCCCAGCCCTCCACACAGACCACACAGTACCTGAGAGCAGACACCCCCAACAATGCCACGCCCGTCACCAGTAAGATTACTGCAATCACTGCTGCACCATTCACACATACTATTCAAGACACATTCACCCCTCAGCATCGCAGAGCAACAATAGTAGCTTCCTACCATCAGCAAATAGTGGTTCATTAGGTTTTCCTCACCTGCTTTAGTGTCATCGGAACCCTTAGTAGACTTTAATGCTGGCAGTAACAAAGCATGGAATTCGAGATTTATGATGATTTAATTTTCAATTTGGATGGTAGAGGTATTTATTTTGTGGGACAAAAAATCTGTAACAACCATATTTTCATTGTTTCTTGCATCAAAACAACAAAATAAAACTGGATTGGATATAGAATATAAACTTAACATAGTTGTATTTATGTTCTAATGCCCAATACAATGATCTTGTAAAAGTACAGTTAAAAGCAGTAACTCGATTTCTAAGGGTTAAGATCTGTATGGGAGACAGTATAAAACTGTTTAAAGAATTGCTCCTGGTGTCGACTGAGTACAGAATTGAATGGCTTACTTTTTGCAGTTCTACTTGACTCTCTTTTTGCCCATGAAACCCTTCAGGCTGTGTTTTAATGGGGCAGGGTCACACGTCTGTCTGCTAGGTTTCCCGCCCTACTTGCACCAAACTTACACCGCATTCTTCTACCTAATGATATAATTGGTAACGAATGATTAAATGAGCTAAACTGGAATCAGAAGGTCGCAATAATAGAAACATTCATGCCTAGTGGCCTCTTCCGCACCAGTGTCCTTGGGGCATCATATGTCTCTCTCACTGTGTGTGTGTTTTTGTATGTGTCTATATGGTTGAAGCAGGGATGTGGTGGGTGCAACTATGCATGAGTAAGACGGAGCGTTCTGTGTCCCCCAGAACCACCACAGTTCAAAAGCAATCAGTTACTTTTTGTGTGTACATCAATGTTCATCAATGTTCGTCCAATGTTCACTTTTTCTTTCTTTATTTCGTTTTTCAATGAAGTACATTGGGTTTTTAGGGCCAAAGGAAACACTGTCTTTCTGCTTGTGGAGAGAAAAGAGACAAGAGAGCGTCATTTAGCTTCATTTAGCTCAGTGACCTCCACCCTCTTTCCCTGCTTAAAAGTCTCTAAAATCAGACAGAACCAACAGGAAGTGGTATTTTAGCCCTGTGTGGAAAGGCAAGATGTTTTCTTAGTGGTTAGGTTCCCTATTCCTTCAAATTGGCTTGATTGGGCTAAAATTACACTTTGTTATTTTTGTAAGTGGCAAAGTAGCGAAAAAAAATCTGATGTACTCCCTGATTTTTTCAATCTGGAGTTTGTGAAAGTGCTGTTTGGGTCTCAAAGGCTCATTAAAGAGAAGACATGAGAAACTATTATCCATTTACACAAACAATTAAAATATTTCTACCCTCTCTGTCTTCAGAAGAAAATGTATTTTGGTGGAGAATGGTGATTTGGATAAGTAATGAACAATAGTTACCTATCAATAGTTAATTGCCTTCTTAACCAGTGTATGCATTTTTGTCGTGTTGTTGCCACCTAGTGGCAACAGGTGTGTAGTAAAGAAACTCTTCAATTCATTTCTGTCTCCCTACCTCGTCCCTTTTTTCTCCCTATTGGCTTTTGCTCTTGTGTGTTTTAGTATAGACACCATCCACCTGCTGTAATTACCCATTCTTTATCTACCTTTCTCTCTGACCCTTTCCTCCCCTGTTCCCTCCTTCCCTACGTCCATCCCTCCATCAGACGTTCATGTTGGCTCTGCTCCCATGCTGCCGCTCTCAGCCGCATCCTTCCCCCACCCTGGTGCCCCCTCCCAAGAAAGCAAAAGTAAGTTCTGCTCTCCTGTAAGACATGAGAGCACAAAGCTGGCCGCACAGTCCGTTTCCAACACACCTCATACTAACACTCTCATTCCTGTTCTTCTAAATCTGTTGTCCTCATATACAGAGATGCACCTGTAAAAGCTGGTCGGAAATGTTTGTTGTTAAGTTGCATTTTTTAATAAAACTGAAATTCAACTAAAATAACATAACGATAATGGTATAATAAGTACAGTATATATCAAAATGATCAAAATTATTTAGTCATAATACAGTGAAGCATAAAAAATGTCTACAATTATCCTTTTACTCATTTTCCCCTACTGTCATCCATACCTCCTTCATACCATGAAATCACAGTGAAGTTTGCTTGAAATAATCCAAGACATTCAGAATAAAGATGCATGCCATGCACAAATTTTAACCTTTCTTCTGTGAACTCAGAACACACACTCTCATTTTATAATATACTGTTCAAAGCTATATCTTGTATGTTTGAAATAACTCTGTATAAGATGAACAAAATATAATTATACTGCTACATATTGCAATTGCAATTCCTTACAATATAAAGTGTCTATCACTTTTCTGAAATTAAGAGGCTTGAAGTATGTAAATACTGTATCAGAACGTTCACTCCCCATTCATACAATCCATAACCAGAAACTAAGCTGCAAAACAAATATTCATATTCAGGCTACAGCATGAATATGCAGACCTGCCAATTCATGCTGAGGTTCTAAAGAGTTTTTCAGCCCAGTGTTGCATTTTGAATGAGCAGTACAGGGGAGCCAATCATGAAAAATGAAGTAGACAAAAAAATTGGCGACTCTTAAAAGGTTAAAGATTGGCCAGAATAATTTTACATTTGTTGGATGTCATTAATACCTTGATTACACCTGGAGCTGTGATTGGTCAGCGGTGTCAAAAACACTGGGATTGGTTAGAGGCTCATTTGCATATTGCAGTGTTGCACAGACTAATATTGCGATAACAGTTAACAGACAATATATTGTGTAGCCTTAGAATAAAAAGAATAATTATGCTCTGCCAATGAATAATTCAAGGCAGAGCATAATTCATAATCTGACAAAGTGATCTTTGGGCAGAGGTTTTCAGCTATCACTAAATGTTCTATTTATATAAACCTATATTAATAGTAGTAATTTTTTATACTTTACCAAGAAATAATAACCGCTTAGTTCATTTTGATAAAGTAATTACCATGGGCTGCTTAGAACATGATCAGATTTAACAGTGAAAGCTCTTTAGACACCTGTGGCCTGGAGATGTCTTTGAATATGCCTCTGTAGCAGAAAAGCAGAAAGCATGGACAAAAGAGAAAACATGGACAAAAGATTTTCTGGATGCGCTCAGTTTCACTCCAGACAGATCGTGAGATTGTACAATGAACAAATATTTTTTGCATGCAGTACAGTTATTCTTGCAGCAGTATTTAGTTTATTTATTCCCCTGATGCAACTTTGTCGTTCAAAATAGTCTTCAGTGTTTCTTGTTATAAATCATTGGTTTCATGACTGTGGGGTGGTGAGCCACTGCTGTGCGTCCAGTCCTTATGTCTGCAGTCGTGTGTTTGTGAATGCTATAAAATTTCCCTGATTTCTGCGCAAATAGCTCCTAAAATCTGAACCCCTCAAAATGTAGAAATTAATTGCTTTTTCCATTCCTGCTCTATTCCCAAATAAAGGTGCACATCACACATATGGCTGTATGACAAGATTCTGCTAAGATTAAGTGATAGACACAATACTAAAACATGAGGAGAGAATGCTTACAACATTCTCAAACATATTACACAACTATTCATGCTTTGTGTTTTGTTCGTCATATTTCTTTATTTTGAGCGTGAGAAATTACAATTTGCAATAGCAAAATTACATTGTTCTGCAGATTAAAAATTAGACTTTGCCTTTTAGCGAAGCAGGAGATCTAGTCAAAACGGTTTGTGTAGCTTATATCATTGGAAACACTGTAATGTCGCTTCCCTCACTTTATTTGTCTGCCTTTGGTTAGAAAGTGTGTGCGTTTAATTAGCCATTTTCTGCTTGACCCACTGGCACTTATTGCTTTTTGCATAACTTACTTTTTATAAGTATGTTTTCAGTTGCACCACTTGAGGGAACCCTCATGCTTCAAAGTTGGAACAGAGGTTTAATACTGATGATGAAGCTGTGAGGAGTAGAACTGAATACCTAGAAAAGCACATTACAGGATCACTGCATGGTGCTGTCTAACTCTAAAGTGCATGAATATCCTTTCATATAGGTTGGTGCAGCTGAGTATATAATACTTAAAATTCAAATTTGTAATTAGTTGATTATGAAAGTTCTGTGTTCTGTCTGGTAAATTACTTACTGCTGCATGTTAAGTGACCAACAATGTGTTGCTTTCATGTAAAATGTTTGGTCTGGGTGACCACGGTAATGTAAAAAAGATGCTTGCTTTTAATTTGTGAAGCCTTTTACTTTTTCGTAAGGCTCAGCGATATCTTTTATGGTAAGTTTATTATTACTTCTATGTTTATTATGACTGCTTTTTGGTTGTTTTTAATTATTTAGTTTAGTTATTTGTTCTCCTGATGCAATTTTGTCATTTTGTCAATTGTTTTCAGTGTTTCTCATATTATAAATCTTTGGTTTCATGACTGTGGGGTGGTGAGCCACTGCTGTGCATCCAGTCCAGTGTGTCGCAGTAGGGGCACAGTTAAGCTTACCATTTAGCGTTACTGTGGTCTTTGTATTGTGTTTTTGCAACCATATGTCTGCAGTTGTGGGTTTGTGAATGCTTTAAAATTTCTCCACGAATAGTTCCTAAAATCTGTTTAGTATTTGTCATCATTAATAGAATCCCTCAGCAATGTGCTGCAAACTGAAAGATTATCAGCTGTAGAATGTTGAAATGAATTGCTTTTTCCATTCCTGCTCTATGCCCAAATAAAGGTGCACAGCACACATATGGCTGTAAGACAAGACTCTGATAAGATTAAGTGATAGACACAATACTAAAACACGAGAAGAGAATGCTCACAACATGCTCAAACAAATATTACACAACTGTTCGTGCTTTGTGTTTTGTTCGTCATATTTCTTTATTGTCTTTGGGAGCGTTTTGAGAATGTGAAATTACATTGCTACAAAACACAATGTGCACTCGAGTCCCCTCTAAACACTTAATACAGTTAGCTCTAAATGAGCAAAGTGATAAAATCAGTTATGCTTAAAAACACATTGTGCAAGAGCGATAGTTTAAGGCTTGGTTTTGGCAAAGCTGATGTGTTCACTCAGTTGGTGTGCGTAAGTCATTTTCAATTGTTTGGGTTTTGTTGTTTATGGTTGGACCGCATCTCTTCCTTAATTTTGATTGCTCGGAGTTGTCTCTGTTTATAATATTTCTGTTTTTGTGTGTTTTAGGCTACCCCTCACTGCGGATAGAGAAGAATGACTTACGAAGTGTAACCCTGCTAGAGGCCAAGGCAAAGGTCAAAGACATTGCAATCTCTAGGGAAAGAGTCACATTGCGCGATGTCTTGCATGAAGGTGAACCCCTTTGCTTCATTCTTTATTTATGTGTCAGTAGTCTATATAATAGTGTCCCATCTAAAGACCTTGTGGAGCTAATTGCTTACAAGTAATATGTCCTGTTAGATATTACTTGTGTGTGTACCTGTAAGTACCTTCAAGTAGCTACTTGTGTTGGCTAGTAGGGATCCAGTTTTTTTTTTTTTCTTCTTCTTTTAATTTTGGAAGTGACCATTCTGTCATACCTGAACACACCACAGAACTTCTTCCTTTGTATTTAACCCATTCACCAAGAGAAGCAGTGGGCAACCAGGAACACAGCGCCCAGTGAACCGTGTGTGGGGACGGTATATTGCTTAAGGCGATATACCTCAGAGGCGCTTAGTCTCAGGGTAAACACCCTAACCATTAGGCTTTTTTTAATGCCTGATTCCAATTTACTTTCAGAAGAAACTAATTAGATAATTATTTGACTGTTTTTAAATATTACACTGCTCACGCTGAGCTAAATGAACACATGAAACACACAAGCACATTTTCTTAGTTTTTTCTTTTAGAAAAAAAATTTATTATTTTTTTTTCTTATTTAAACCTAACCATTATAATGCTGTGCTGAAAAACATTTTTGCCTAAACCTAAATAGCTTTGCTCTTTTGGGTTTAAAAAACTGAGAGTGGTCGGATTTCATTCATGTTATTTTTCAACTTGCATCTTTCTAGAGCATTTTTCTGACCACCAAGCTTTTTCTTAGAATTGTGAATATCCTCTGAAACGGAAGAAAATTGGGCTCCTTTTATCACAACAGTTTTTGCAGAAATGTCTTGGCACACTCAGTCCTGACAGAATTGCATCACACCATTCATGTACGTCAATGGACCACTGAGCCAAACTATGTCTGAGGAACATGCAAAACGTTTTTCTTAAGCTCCATGTTTATTTTGTTTGAACTGTGCTGCAGGAGGCATCACCAGTCCAGCTTATAGGTTGAAAACTCCAGCTCCAGGTTGAAAACACACTGAGCTTTGACATAGCACAACCATGTTTCAGTTCCCACAGCCACCATCCTTCATGTCAGCCACAAAAAGCCACCACAAAAAACCTGTACCTTGCACAAGCAATGTTTCTTTCCAGTCATTTCAGCCTCCTCCCCCAGTCTCAAAACGTGCATTTACGTTAGTGTCTTTAAAACAAACCTGTAAAGCCGGGACTTGCTTTTCATTCTATAGGTCTGTTTACATAACGTCCTCACAGACATAGCCCTGATGATCAATTATTCAAATGTTTATAAGGATTGCTATTGGTGCTTTTTGTTGTTTTTCTTTAATACCAAAAAAAGAAAAAATAATTTTGCTTTGAGACTCTCTGAAAGACCTTGTAAAGACCTCCTACTTGAAGATCAAATACTTCTGTGGCGGTTTATTACTTTGCAGGATATTTTTTACATGAACACCCGAAGATGGAGAGTAGCCTTTTATTTTTAACCACAAGGCACAAATTACATAGACAATTTACAATGGTGTTTTTTCTGTGCTGTTTCACAGGCTAGAGAATGTGTTCCCAGAACATTAGCTCATATACCTTCTCTTCAGTCTTATCTCATCAAATCATGCGTGAAGAGTGTTGTTTTTACCACCTTTTCCATGTATTATTCTCTAGTTAGAATGGTGTTTGTAACCAGAGAGGAGTGTCATGTGCTAATGGAGGGGCCAATGTGGGTTTTACATCAACGTACTGATTTAAGATAGCAGGCACGTTCAAACAAGCCTGTTAGTGTGGGAGAAGAATGACAATTTGAGACAAAAAGATGGAAAGAAATATTAGC
Source organism: Brachypetersius gabonensis (assembly GCA_037577145.1). NCBI lineage: Eukaryota > Metazoa > Chordata > Actinopteri > Characiformes > Alestidae > Brachypetersius > Brachypetersius gabonensis. Next base: position 9,077,012 of record JBBJLR010000111.1, read on the forward strand.
TGACCGTAGCGGTCTGTGTATGCATTAGCCTGAAATGGTTGTCATGTTTACTTTACTGAATTTAGATAGCACCTATTTAGATTTAAAGGATTCCTGGACTTTTCCTGTAAAGTAGTGAGATCTTTATTGTTCTATTCATATCTGTTAATTGGCCTTTAATACTTGATTAATTTGAAGAATAATAAGCAGATTTAATTAATAATCGTGGATAGTGGTAGCCCTAAACATCAGTGTTCTTCAGACAAAACATTGGCCAAACTCTTATTTATACCAACATCACACCTCTCTGATATACTCTTAGTTCAAGGCAACTGAGCTTGGAGCAGGAGTAGAAAAACAACCGGGGAAGAGTGAAAGCAGATTACTTTTACAACATTGTTAAATCTGTCTGACAGCAGTACTCTGCTTCATTTAGAGGTCAAACTGACTGCCTCTGTTTGGACTTGCTGCCAGTTGCATTTTCACCCTGCACTTGATAGATTGGCCTTTGTAGTGTGTGTGTGTTGCTGCAGATCACTGGAACATGTTTTTAGCACATGTGTGGTATCATTCTTGCCTGTGTTATCTGTCTGCAACGAGCCCTGGAAGTCCCGTGTGTCTAAACAGAAGGTCTGTTTGTGTTTGCAGGAACTTTTGGACGCATATTCCACGGTGTCCTGCTTGATGAGAAGGACCCGAGTAAAGAGAAGCAAGTGTTTGTGAAAACTGTCAAAGGTACAGCTGGTGTTTCATATTCCTGTAGAGGTTTAACTTGTTTACACTTCAAGAAGAAGCACTCAACACACATCGTATCTTTCTATTTTAACTCATGTTTATAGTGATAAACAAAACAAAAGCATTGATCTTTTTGTAGAGTACATTTAGGAGATCAGGGCCTCTATTTAAGAAATGTCATATTATCCTAAAGTAGTCATCATAAGCACACATTGAGATTCATTCCTCTGCTTTTCCCATTTCCTGTTGGGCTCTCACATGAGATGCTGTTGCCCTCCTGCACTGTTTTACCCTCTACAGGTCTCGTGCCAGCTGCTGAACAATGTACCCATGCCGTTCTCAGCCATGTCAAGCCCTTTAACTTCCCCCTCAGCCATACCCATGGGGCAGGAAACAATGCAGATTACCCATAAGCACCAAGTCACTGCCAAAAGCTGCATTTTGAGATAAAACCAGACCTTTGTGAACTCAACTGTAGCACATTCTCCCAGCCAACTTTGTGTGACTGGGTGTAATGGATTAAAAGAGACTGAGTGATGGAAGGGGGCATTAACTGTGTAAAAGAAAGACTTCTGTGTGATTTTCCATATACAGTAATGATTAAACCACTTTCATATGGCTCTGATCTTATATTGCAATACATATTTGTTGTAGCTGTAATGTTCCTTTTTCCCCTCACAGTTGCCGTCTACCCAAAAGGGCTTTTGGATGAGTGGAGATTCTTACGGAAATGTTCACAACATGTCTTGTCAAAAGCCTTTATTATGACTAATGATTTAAATAACCAGGTCTCTCATACCCATGTTGGTTCTTGCATTTGTTTTGGCAGATCATGCCTCGGAGGTGCAAGTGACGATGATGCTGACGGAGAGCTGTAAGCTGCGAGGCCTTCATCACAGGTGTGTCATCATTAGAGTGCTTTATTCATAAATTTTGCCTCATGAGATATTAACAATTGTAGTTTCATTCATCTCAGTCTGACTGTGCACAGATTGAATGAGTACATCCTATGGCTAATGGACTTACATGATCAGAAAAGGTTACTGTTCCAAGAGGAAATTGCTCATAAAGCAGGTGGTTTCAATGCCATGGCTATTCTTTTCATAAACGGCACAAAAAAAATCTACAGCAAACAAAAGGCATGCAATATTGGGATACCTACATCATACACAGCATTTTTAGATTTCCTGCATTAATTAAAATATACTTTTGGCTGGATATCACTGTACTCTTATATATGTCCAAGCATCCATTCGTTTGTTTTAGTATGTTAATTTATTCAGAATCTGCCAGGTATTGATGACTGGGTTTTATCTTTCAGTTTTACTTTTTATTTCACTGCTAAGTGTGAATCTTGTCAACCCCTTCACTGGCTTTTTTCCTCACAATCCACAATGCCAACGCGTGACCCTAAATGAAGCCCTTACAGCAGAGGTACTGTGGGCGCTAAAGGCAAAGATACAAGCCAGCTATTTTAGGCCATGTTCCCCGACAGTCAAATAGCTACCAGATTTGCATGCCGTGAACGCAAATGCTCCTACATAGTTTTGTAGTTTTGGACTGTTACTAAAAAAGAAAAAAGACATTGTCCAAAAATATTGAAGCAAAGGCTGTATTGATGAAAGTATGAACCAGGATTTACAGGCATTTAACAAGATATTGCAGAGAAAATGAAGGATTTGCTTTCAGAGATCAGAATCGCAAATCTTGATGAATGATGTGGGGAAGTCTTTAATGAACATCAGTATGTGTGGATTGCACATATTACACAACGCGTTTAGAGATGGATGCAAATCCACCAATTGCGAAGTTGAAAATGAACTCTAGCCTGTACTGGTAGTTCCCTGATTGTCCTGCTCGTCACTAGGATTTCATGACTGCAACCGGCTGTAGTGCGTCAATGCTTAAATTTTCAGATTATTATTGGATAGAAAATGTCAATGTATCAGAAAGGGAAATGCTTCTCTGGCCACATGTCAAACACTACATTGAGATGGTAGAGAGAAGAGAACTACCCAATCCAAAAGTGGAGTTATTTGAAGAAGTGAAGTCACTGTTCTGATCCTCTCTTTCCAGTGAAAGTGGGGGTATTTCAGAGCATTACAAAAAAAACCCAAATCTTCCTCACAGTGTATAAAAATACATTTTAATGACCAATTTCATTACAGGATCTCAAAGGGCTACAGTTAAAAAATACTTTGATAAATGTTTATCAGGATTTTTGGTTTTCAAAAATATGCTGAAGTTATGGTCATGGAAATTTTCCTCAGAGTCATTGAATAGTAAAAATGTATATGACATGGCAATTCAGTTTTTTTCTTCCTAAAACACAGTTTTTAGTTCTCATGCTGACCTGATGGACAATATTGTGAAAACTTTTTTTTTCTTTAATTTCTTTATGTTGTAGTATTTGAACATCAATAAAGTTTAGAGAGAGGGGGGAAAAGATACAAAGGTAAATACTTGCCCACAATTACAGGACAAACCTGAAAATTCACATCGACTGAACCCAAACCTCACAAATATTTGAGAAATGAGTGTACTCAGGTTCTGTGACTGCTGTTCATCCTGGTGGCATGGAAATAGAGCATATTGTCTGCATGACCCTCTGGGTCCTGTGAATGAATTGTGCTGATGGCTGCTTATTCGGGGTTCATGTTGGAAACTTAGTTTGTATAATGACTGAATGTCGTGACACTGGAGTGAAGAATGTTCAGTTACAGCAGTGACAGGACTGTCATTGCAGACCTTTACGTTTCCCCTGTGGAAAGATTTAGGATCTTATCATAATCCCACAGCCTCAGTTTTATTTTTCTTGTTTTTCTGTTTCCACTTAAAAGCAATTTCTCAATTCCCACCTGACTAACAGTCTGTTTCCTAGAAGTGGGGAGAACCCTTTGTCAGCAAAGTGTTCAGTAGATTACATTCTAGCACGTTGAAGAGTACACAGAGTCAGTTAAGTACTATTATCTGGCACGTTATTTAACAAAATGAAGCGGAAGATGCTGTTTAGTACCTAGTTTTTTCATTGATTTCTTTTTTGGTTGGGTGGTAAACCATTCAAAGCCATCCATTTTGTTGTGTGTCTCTATGGTGTCAGGCAGAATTATTTTTAAGAATACAGAACACACCCAACCAGTTACATCCTAATGTCTGTGTCTTATCCACACTGGGCACTATGTTGGGATGGGAGAACTACTTTTGTGTTTATAATAGATAGCCCTGCACTTGTTAATAATTCATAGAGCTTGGTTAGTAAGACATGTGCATGTGTAATGCGTGTGAAGTGAGTATTCCATTGAAGAAACTGTTTAGCCTCATTGCTCTTCCTTGCACCAGTGTTTGTTTGCTCTGCTTCTTTGGTTGCTGGGGAGACGGGTGCAGGCCTGTGTCCTGGCCCTACACCCTTTTAAAATCAGACTGTGACTGTCCTAGGAGTTGGAGTCATGCTGGGAAGAGTGTTCACAAGGATACATGTTACTTCCCGTGCATGATGGTTTATCAATTCTTTACAGGTCTTACCCAGCTTATTAATTAGTCATGAGGTCATGACACAAACTGACCTCTCTGTGCCTTAGACATAACCATGTTCTTTCTTGTTACTGTTGCAAGATGTTGCCAAAATCTAATTCAGCCTAAAAACATTTGTTTTTGTTCATTTTCATCTTGAATGATTGTGTGATGTCACACTATTAGGATTGGTGTTTGGTCTTACTTATGTAATTAAATAATGTTTTTGTCTCATCACTGTGCCTTATTGCCACACTTGTTTTTACTTTAAAATGTACAGCATAGAAGGCTAGCTAAGAATGTATAAATTGTTACGAGTAGTTTGTTTATATTTGAAAAAATGCTGCATATCATTGGAGTAAATATTAATAAACACAGCGAAAAAGCATATTGGTGTATAGAAAATTGTTTTGCAAACTGACTAAAAGAAAATTCCTGTTAGATTCCTGTTTTCTCCTACATTCCAATTAGTCATTGCATAGATTTGCTAAACTCCCCAATTGCAATCTATTATACTGATGTTTGTGTGTGTGTATCTAATGTTACAACTGGAGTAAACAGGGCTTGCCCTACTATTAATTTTTTTGTATGTAGACTGTATTAGGCAGGAAATGTTAACCCTACAGTTGCTAATAAAGTTCATAAACCTTCTGTTAAACCTCATAGGTAAGTTCCTAAAAATCTTGATTTCCAAAAAAGCATACTTCTGATATGTCTGATACCAATCAGAGTTGTTTGCTACATTGGGTTAAAGGCTTTTTGTTTGCTGCTTTGGGCAAAACTTGTTCAACCTTGTAGCAGTTGCTGTGGAAGATGACTTTTGTCTAGGGTTGAGGCCAAAATGGATCCCAGTCTGCATTTTTAGGCACTGTTACATATGTTAGCCATTTAGTGTCCATGCTTTTGAAGTTCAATTTTACAATTATTTCGATTCTCATGAACACCTTGAATCATTTCATCAGTTCAGTTTGTGCCAAAAACAAACAAATTACTATTTCGACATAAAATCAATGTTCAGGCGTCTCAAAACATTGGTTTTATATTTCACATTTTCTTGTGAAAATGTTTCTTTTTTTTCTTTCAATATCTTATTTTTCTTCACATTCTTTGAAACAAGAATCTGTCATTCTAAACCTTTTATTTAAAATGGTTTAACCTCACTTTCCTTTCAGAAACCTGTTGCCCATCTGTCACGTTTGCACAGAGGATGGGGAAAAGCCTATGGTCCTTCTGCCTTACATGAACTGGGGCAACCTGAAGCTCTTCCTACGGCAGTGCAAGCTGGCCGAGGCCAACAATCCTCAGGTGAGCAGCACTGCATATAGACCATCTTGCTTGGGAAAAGGGTTCTGAATAGCCTGGTGGAAACTGTCGAGTGGAAACAAGTCCCCCTTAAACACCTTCACACACACAAACGGCTTTTAAAGAAGTGTGTGGTTTAAAAATAATTATGGACTGTTTGAGGGTAGTGAACATTTACCATCAAACGTTACCGACAGAGTTAAACTGCCCTTGACCCTCCAGCAGAACAGCTGAAGAGTTTAAATTCCCTCTATTTAATTGCATTCTTTAGAACAATGAATTTACTGTGTGCAGCCCTGATTGATATCAAGTATTGGGGAAAAAAAAGGAAGAGGTGCTTTATTGGAATGGGGAGTGCACAATTGGTCTTTTGAAGCTGGTTAACCCCAAGGGGGCTCTGATCCATTTGGCATCAAACCCTCTGCAGAAACAGGATGCTGTTGATTCAATCAGTCAGCTTCCTAACAGAGCAAGCACCGAAGTGTACAAGCTAACAGTTTTTTCTGCTGCAAGTCTTTGCTTGCTAGCAGTTAAGAGATTAAGAAAAAAGGAAAAGATTTAATGCAATTTAATTAATCATCCCTCCTCTCTAGTTCCTGTGTAGGAATTTGTCTGAGCAGGCATAAAGTGTAAATCATAAAGGTTCCTAAATCAGTAGTGAAGCATTAGATAAAAAAAACATAGAAGTCGGAGCAGGTGTTTCATTTTTCAACCTTTTGACAACTTGAACATCTGGTTTGGAATGTATCTACACCCACGTTGAAGTAGAGCTTGCTTTTATAACTTTGCAAAGTACTACTTTGCTCTGTCGGTATTACAGTGCCATCTGCATCGTTTCGCCATCATATTTGCAGAATATAAACAACAAGCCCAAGCGTGTTCCCTGCTGATTAGGTAGCCTGTTACATTTAAGGACGTCATAGCGCGCAATTATAATGTTCTGATGTTTTTTTTTCTTTCCCCTCTCGCCCGTCACACTTGCCTTTAACCATATGTTCAGATCAGATCATGGCCTTGATCAGAAAATCGTAAACCCTTATCTTAGTCAGGATCCTCAGTCAGGTATGTGTGTGTCAGCCACTCTGGATAGCTTACATAAAATAAGGTTAAGGTCTTCTTAGGATGCAAACTTCTAGGCTGAACCAGACACAGTGAAGAAAAGTTGAATTCTAACCTCTGTTCATAGTCAGTACTTTTCAAATCAAATAATGCAGCTGATTTTCCAAACTATTGTTGTAAGCACATTGAAAACCCTGAAAGGTTTGATCACTAATGAGTGCTGACATCACAAGAAGTGCATGGGTTTTCCTTTTTTTTCTTTTTCAAAAGTTTACCCATATTATGTTTTTTATTGTGTTTAGACTTTAATATAGAATTGCACAATGATGAAATGATGTGTATTTATAATAAAACATTTTGAAAAGCTGTATGCCTAAAACTGCAGAAATGTAGTAAAGACTTACTGGTCCTCTGCCCTGTTATTGCACCCACATATAGGGTTATTCTAAATTCTATTCTTTCTGTTTCTTTTGCTGCGTCTCCTCTCATTCTTGGTGCAGGCTATCTCCCAGCAGGATCTTGTTCATATGGCTATCCAAATTGCATGTGGTATGAGTTACCTGGCACGGAGAGAAGTCATTCATAAAGACCTCGCTGCCAGAAACTGTGTGTAAGTGTGACATTTTGCCTGAACCTTCACTCCACATTCACAACTGTGAACGTTTATGAGCATTACCAGCAGAGTGGTTGATAATGATGAGTTGAATAACTTGACTGACTCTGGGTGCTCTGTGTTTAATAGCATTGATGACAGCATGCAGGTGAAGATCACAGATAACGCATTGGCTCGAGACCTTTTCCCCATGGACTATCACTGCCTGGGAGATAATGAAAACCGGCCAGTGCGCTGGATGGCCCTGGAGAGCCTCCTCAACAATGATTTTTCCAGTGCCAGTGATGTGGTGAGAGGATAAATCTTCACTTTGTCTACTATCAACTGACTCATTGTTGCACCCCCTCAATCAAAACCATTGTCGAACTCTGGCATATTGAGATGCTGTTGGTTAGTTTGAACAAAATGTCCCAGATTGGCCCGTAGTTTCTAAAAACATTGGGAGTGTCTGACTTTGAGCAGAATGCTTACATTATAAAAACAGTTTTTGATTAGTTAAAGGGTGCTTTCACATCTTGCACCAGTTTTGCCCAGACTTATTACTGTAATTCCATTTGCACACCTATTTGTAGAAAGTTTTTCCTTATTTTTAGCCTGCTATTTTTAGAATGATTTTGAATATCAATTTAGCATAAACATAAATGCATTAACTGTAACTAAACCAGAACAATAATAAAAAATTAAAAAAAATAGGCGTTTTAATGATATTTTAGATTTTTAAGCTCTTGGGAGTTTCTCAAACAGTTTCACTACAAGGAGCAACTTGTCATGTGCTCTACCTATGCTGAGATTCTGCTAGCTGTGGAAAACTACTTTGTAGTGCAATTTCAACTATTTATATTTGCTTAGGTAACAACCTTTCAAGCAATGTCAAGACTGAATGAATGTTTTTTTTTATAATCAGGTATGGACTAATGTATGTGTATATTGTGCAGGCTTGCTGTGTGCACATTTTTGTTTGTACAGCTATTGAATCTTACCTCAGAGCTGTGCATGCATTGCGGAAACCTTGATGGACTTCTTATTTGTGTCAGTGATTTAGACCCAGTGGTGAATCCATCTCAAGAAGATAAATAATTCTGTCTTTATTTAGCTTTGAGAAAAAGTGGTTTGTACCTGTTTACACTGCTTTAGATTTACACAACGGAGATGTTAACGTCATACTAGCTCTTCTCCTGCACCATGCCAAAGAGCCCTACTATGAGCAAGTGTAATCAGGAGACAAAAGCTTGTGGACAGGTTAAGACCAGACGCACAGATTTACTGCACAGACACTGTCTCTGAAATCACCTAATCCAAGTTGATGAATAGATGAGTAGATCTTTTACATTTACGTCTACAGGATCTCCTTCAGTGCATGCGTTAAGGGTCAAACGACACAACTTTTTCAGGGCTGATAACGTTTAGTAATCCAGGAAACAAATGATGTTTGGAGCCGATATATCTTCGCAGTGAAAACAAAATTCTTGGTGTCAAAATTAACACAGAAACCAACACAAAGGTTTGCTGAAATGCCTTTAAGCCGTGTTTTATGCTTGAAACAGTCAAAAACATTACTCGTTGTCATGGGTTCAGATTATTTGTGTTCGACTCAATTTTAGCTCACGTCATAACCATCGACTACCTATAACATAAAACTCTTACATAAAAAACTCATTCAGGCAATTAATGTTACATTCACAATATGGTAGATAAACTATGTTCCAGTTGCACTGACATCCAATGTTACACAAAGATGTAGCCATTGCTACATGAATAACAGTGGCATACTCAACTATAACTAGGTAATTTATTCAAGTGTGCTATTCGGCCATTCAGTCTAACAAGGGTGTAACTGTTAGTATGTTTGAGTATTGATTTCTGTTGGTCTTCATTTCTGTTTGCAGGGTTCAGATAGTTTGTCTATTTTCACTGAAGTAAAATCTTATTTATCACTGTTTTAGAACATTTTATACTGTTACTACTGTTACTATTTCACAACTCACTGCTTTTCTATGAAAGACTGAAGCAAAATAAGATATTAAAATGGCAAATGTTTAAATAAAGAGCCAAATTCAGGTTATTGGTTTGGTACTAAATATGACTGCTTGTTTAGACCCACAGAGCTTAAGAGATTAATAAAAATAACAGCTATACGCATTTAGTATAATACAGTGAAACAGCTTAGTAATTTGCCTATCAAGATTATTGTGCCTACCAAGATTATAGTAACTATAAATAATACGAATTGCCACGCCTAACCATAAACCTTAAAACAAAATGTAATGAAGTGGCTGGCCTGTGTAAATGGGAAATGAATATATTCAAACTGGAAAAGTTTGATAAACATTTGTGTGCCTGGAACAACAAGTATTATGGCTGTAATTCACACTCTGTTCCTGTTCGTCTCACAGTCAGTGCCATGCCAAGGGAAATGAGCAATAGACAGTCAGGAAGCAGTAGCCACCACCCGAATCTCTGGTCAACCCACACGCACACGGCCAGGAGCTGTCACCCACCTGACCTCTCCGACATCAGAGGTGTGAGAGAACAATAGAGACTGGTGTTGGCCACTGACCAGAGGCTGTTAGGGGAGTCTCCACTCATTAGGATACAATAGAAGCTGGTCATGGAGCCAGCTGCCTGTAAGGAAAGCTTTGGTCTACTGTAATACAATAAGACCGGTGATGTTCTGAGGCTAAATTGAGTATAGAGCACTTCCAGTTTGTGATCACTGGAGCTTCTGAGATCAGTAGAAGATCTGGTAATGAAGGAAGCTGCACACCTTAAATTGTGCCTCCTTCTGTCCTTCCTGTTTGCCCACATCCTTCCTGGAATAGGACAGAATATATATAGGAGGCCTCAGATGACACTGATCTTCCTCTCTTCACTTCAGATACACAGAATAATAATCACGTTATGGCAGTTCAGTAGCTGATTGCCATAATAAGCAGCATTTGTGGTAAATTAAAGCACAAATTAATTAAACCCATTTGACCCATCAATGCTTAACTAGTGTTTGCTTCAAGATGTAAAGAATACCTGTGCACTTTAATTATGTCCTTAAAGGACAGAGGCACTATAACAGCAGTGACCTTCATTACTTTGAAGAATTTCAGCAGTCCTGTGGACAGGGCTAAAATAGAATCTGAATCGGATGATTTTGTGTCCCTGAGCGGTGTTGAATAAATCCTAATTTCCTTGAATTGTGTCTGCAGAATGCTTTGTTCTCAGAATGCAGACTGTTGATTTACTAAATATGGGAACGTCTCTGTTTTTGCTTTCTAGCACTCCACTCGTATGACTGGAAAAGGAGGGGGCACTGAACTGCTTCTGTCTCACCAATAGCACTTCACATCTCTTCTCAGTCCACACCTCAATATTTCTTCTTACGAATTCTCTTGTGCTGCTAAGTTATCCCAACAGACACCACATCATTGTTGTTTATCTTCCCGCTGGGGCAGTAAGAATCCTTCTCAGTTCATTCCCAGATTATGAATCTCCACTCATTCTTCTTGGTGACTTCAACCTCCCGAATAACATACTACATACCTGTGGCATCCTTGAGCTTCTGTCATTATTTGCTCTTTGCCCCAATAGATTTCCTCTATTCCATAACACAATAATGTCCATGACCGCGTCTTTACCAGAGCCACCCCTGCACTCAACATCTTCCCGACCATAATCTTTTGTTGTTCACATTCTCCCTCTAGATTTACTCCAACCACATCTCATTCCTGCCCTTCAACTACTAACTCCCTTCTCTACTCTTTCTATTCCTCTTTCAAACAACTTTGTACATTGTCTTCTAGGGTGACATGCAGTTCACGTCCTTTACTGTGGTTATCTGACATACTCCACAATAACCCAGAAAGAACTGAGCAGCTGAAAGAAGATGGAGGAAATCTGATTGTAACTGTGACCTCCTCTCATATCTTCCTCTATCTAAATTCACAACTGAGATATCTGCTGTACAGTCTTCTTTAAAGCCAAGCTGGAGAATCTTTATTCAGCTCTTGCAAACTCATTGCCACATTTTCTTCACTTCTCAAACCTTTTGCTCTTCCTGCACCTTGTTCCATCAACTCTGAGGACTTTCTCAATTTCTATGAAGACAAAACAGTCTGGATTCAAACAGTACATTCTACAGAAACTGCACTGAGCTGTCACTGAGGAGTTTCTTGCAGCCAAATTAACAGTATTCATTCTTTTACATCTCTCTTCAGCTTTTAATACGGTTGCCCATAGCCCATCCTCTCCTTATCTCCCGGTGAATCTCCGTGCATATCTCTAAATGTCTGAACAACATTTTCTCATGGATGACCTGAAGCTAAATCCCAGCAAAACAGAACCTCTGTGCATCCCAAAGACCTTACCAGGTCACCACTTTTGCAAATGCTGTTGTTATTCCTATACCAAAAGCAGCTAAGTTCTCTTAGCTGACGAGGTCTCATGTTTATTGCACCTTAACATCTCTCCTGAGCTTGCAAGTACACTCTTTATAACATCAGGAGAATTCACTGATGCCACTCATATTTACCCAGTCACTGGTCATCTCAAGATTGAACTTCTATAACACGCTCCTGGCTGGTACTCCTCTGAAGTCCACAAGACCTCTACAGATGATTCAGAGTGCAGCAGCACATCTGGTCTTCAATGCACCAAAATAATCACACACCATTTCACTACTCTAAACCCTCCACTGCCTTCCTGTGTATACTAATGTTGGCTTTGACACTGTCAGAAATGCTGAGACCCTGTCTTCAAACTGAGGACACGCCTCTTTACTGAGCACTTAGGATAACATGTTCATATTGTTAATTAATTTGCTAACAAAACAGTAATTTTTTAAAAGTCTTGTGTGCAATCTCATGGTGTACTAACTATATCTCTGGTGGAATGTTGGTCTACTAGCAGATCTTAATTTTAGCTCTAGGCTTTTAGGTCTAGTGTGAGGGACAGTTTTTTTTTTTTTTTGTTTTTTTTTTTTAGAGCAAGCACTTGTGTATGCTACTCTGGATAAGAGCATTTACCAAATGCTGTAAATGTGTATAGTGGCCTGTAAAACTCTCACTAATTGGCTTATAAGTTTGTACATAAAGTTAAATATTTACCAGGAAAATATTTATCAGGCAAAACACTGTTGTATTCAAGGGCGGTCTACAAGTATCTTAATCCTAATCTGTATGAGTTAGTGGTATAGAAGCTGTGGAATTTTGCTACAGTAGTGCCAAGCTAGCTAGATCTTATCTCAGTTGTATTGTGTATCCCATGACTTGTAAAAGGAAGCTAGGAGTATAATCTGTCATAATTCCAGTGGTAACGTCCTTCCTTCACCTTTCTGTAAATATTTATTTGTTTGGCAAACAATGTCTGACTCAGCTGGCTCATCTCTTGGGTAATGGGAGGGTTCCTCTCTCTGTCTTAGTGAGTTGAGTTCTCTCTGTGCTGATGCCTTGTCTTCATGACCTTGGCCTGTCTTCGCAGTGGGCGTTTGGAGTGACTCTCTGGGAGCTGATGACGCTGGGACAGACCCCTTATGTCGACATTGACCCTTTTGAGATGGCAGCCTATCTGAAAGATGGCTACAGAATAGCACAGCCTATCAACTGCCCAGATGAACTGTAAGTAACTCTCTCAACCATTTAGGGTTTTTGTTTTTGGTTTGTTTGGTTGGGTCTCTTTTTTTTTAATTCGGGCACAAATTAGCCAACACATTAAAACCGTTGATAGGTGAAGTAAATAAATTTTGTTTTTACAGTGGCACCTGTAAAGTTACGAAAAGTGCTCCAAGGAAGGATAGCGTGGTATGTGGGAGCAAAGGCTAGCCCAGAAGAGCTACTGTGGCATAAACTGCTGAAAACAAATGTAGATTTAAAAAACCTTTTAAAGTTGTTGTTTGTTTTTTTTTAAACCTGTACAAAATCACCACAATAATTTGCTAAGAAATTGCACAGAAAAGTAGACACATGGCTTGTGTTTATTCAGGGAGCTTTTTTAAAGAATTTGGAAGAAGCTAATCGAACACAGCATGCTGCCTTTGACCGCACCACTGTTAAATACATTGCTGAATAAATAAACTGCCCAACAAGAAATGTTCCGTTGAATTAGAGTCAAAAGACCACCCACTATCAATGCAGCTACAGCCAGCCACTTATCGGTATCCTGCAACTGCCAGGGAACTGAAGTCGCACTGTTTGAGCTGGCAGGGAATTACAAAACATAACATGCCGCCAGCCTTGTTAGCGACCCAAACATGGCATGATTTATTGTGCGATACATGATCGCTGGAAGACGTCTAACCGGAGGCCAGGAAAGCTGATTAGTGTTCCATCACTGTTTAGGACTTTCCCTTCAGAAAGAATAGGTGACAATTTTTGTGAAAAAAGGGAGGTGGGTATGGAACTGGAAAGATTAAAAGCTTTTCAGCAGGTGTAAAGATTGTTCAGTTTTCCCACCAAATCTTATTTTCTCTCTCTGATGTTTTAGGTTTGCTGTGATGGCATGTTGCTGGGCCTTGGATCCAGAGGAAAGGCCAAAATTCCAACAGCTTGTCCAGTGTCTCACAGAGTTTCATGCGGCTTTGGGAGCTTACGTCTAAACTGCAGCCCCAGGTGTCAGCCTAGGCCCGGAAATCGCTGACCAGCACTATCCCAGAAAATGAAAATTGCAAAACAGTGCCTTACTAAAAGATTTTGTAATCTTGCCAGTTCTGTTTTAAAAGAAGACTGTTGTGAAGTCTTTCACTGTCAAGATTTCTCTTCTTTTTGCTTTTTGACATTTGGAGAATGGGAGAATTTCAGTAACTATTTTCTGCTATTGCCCATGCATGGAGGAACCCATTTCCTGACATTCTCACTGTTGAAGAGCATCATGTATATCCTCACCACAACACACATTTCTGAAGAATGCTGGTGTTAACTTCACAGGAAGCTACTGTTCTCTTTTAGAGAACCATTTTCAGTTGAAGACATTTCTGCCCAACTGCTGAATTTACCTAAAGCTTGTACTAGTCGATTTGTCTGATTTTTCAGACATTGCTTGCTTAGAAAATGGTTTGTATGTTTTAGACTCTTCAGTGAGAGGAGCTATCTCCACTGTATTAAATATGAAATAGAAAAATAAGGTTTGGAAAAAGCAGCTTTTGTAAGTGACTTTGCTTGAAGCCTCTGACCATGTATTTCAGTTCTCCATTGGTACTTAGACATTTGCCAAAATCTTTCTCTCTCAACCAGCCATTTAATCTGGGTTCAGGTATTGGTCTGCCTGTGGTAGTCGTAGACCACCAGTTTACGTTCCTAAAATAATGAGGGAATAGATACGCAGAACTACTGCTTTCTTATCCAATGTTTAACTGGCTTGTGGTACCATCAACAGCAAAGAGATTATTGAGTTGTGTTCTTTTTTTTTTTTTCTTCACGGTATTGAATTGTGATTGATGCAAATAAATTAAATTCCAGTTAGAGGAAAATTCCTTACAGGGTTGTTACTTATTCTTAAATGATTCAGTGTTTGTTCTGTGTCAGAACAAAGTCCTCTTTGTATTTTTGAGAAAATTTGTATAAATGCATAAACACCAGTCACTGTGAATAACTGAAGTGTACGGTCTACCTAGACACACATTTGTTGGCAGTGTTTTTCCCCCTCTGGCATTTATAGGCTATTTTCCATGTGTTCTCATGATCACTGCATGTTAATTTGATATTGATATTGTGTAAACTGTTTCCTGAGTTCATACATGCCAATTAAAAAAGAGAACCTTAAATAAAATGGGTCCTCAATGTTGAATAGTTGTTTGTTCTATAAATGTATTCTATAACCTTCTTCCTGTCGAGTATAGTTCTTTCCAGTAGTGTAGCTAACCTATAGTGCAGAGGAGCAACTGGGACTGTAGGAGAGGCTTATGGACACATATGATATAAAGAGATCCAATAAATTATGAGGGGAATATATCATAACAGCAAGCAAACGAGCAAATCACATTTATTCAGTTCTGTTCCTTATTTTTTTTAATAATTGGGGGATATTTTCAAAGTGCAGTGTCTGGTACAGCACCATTTGGTAAAAATGCTCCATGTTTCATATCTGCACCTTGAGCATTCCACTGGGTCAAAGTTTTGAACTGAATATCTGATTTTCAAAAAACTGGTTATCATTGTATTCTTTGGGCCAGGCAATTTCCACCATAATGGATCTTCTGCTGTATAGAATTTTATTGAAAGTGGATTTTTTTGCTTCTCCAGACTTCTTCACCAAACTTGGAACATATTGTGCTCAGACTAAGCCTCACAAATGTTATCAGAGAGAAGCCAGTTGAAAACAGGTGGCAAGGCTACCAAAACAGGAAGTGAGATGATAACAGTTTGTTTTATTGAAGCCAAACTTGGCACATGGACTCTGTTCTTAGGAGGCATGAAAAATCCTGAGTCATTTGGCAACTAGGGGGTGCAGTCATAGGCGAACTCGGTTGGTTTTCCCTAGAAACGTGATTCTTGTGTGTGGTGGTATCCTAAGAGATGCCAATGTTGCCATTCTGAATTGAAAGGTTGTACGGTCATAACTGCAACGATTTCATTTATCCCAACTAGACTTGATATATGGATACAGGACTTCATTCTGTGGACAATAAATTGTCATTTGACCCCTTGGGTGTGTTTTAACAAGCTAAAATGTCTTTTGGCTCATAACTGTGGATGTGTTTGCCTTAAAAAAAAAAAACCTGATTAATCTATCAGGATATCCCATAGGAAATCCTAAGGTTGATACATGGCCACTTGTTAAGTAAAGTGTCCGCATCATTTTACTTAACAAGTGGCCATGTTGCCAAGTCGCCATATTGGATTTTATCTAAACATTCAAAGTTTTTTTCACCCATCTTGGTTCAGATGATTTTCAGACTGAAGTTTGAGAAGCTATCCGATAGCTTTTAGATTTTTGCAACCATTAGTTGATCACAGCCAGTCGAGATTTGGAGGCATTGCCCCCAAACACAAAGAGGCGACGCCTCGCAGACGGACTCTGCACCCCATTCTGAGGAAGCTTGAATAAGTCTGGATTAGTTGACCACCATGTGGCGCTGCAGTAAACAAAACAGTTGTTACGCTGGCGAAAATAGTTAGGCTTCACGGGAAGTGTGTATTTCTGATCTAGTTAGCCGAAGATACTGCCCACCTGAGTCAGGGTCTGTTAGATTTAGTTAGGAGTTGAATTCTGCAGGAGGGTGGTTTTCATTGTAGGTTTTCTTGCGAAGTCACTGTTTTTTGTTTCTGACATTGCGAAAATGAGAAAGCTTTTAGAGTATTTAGAACGTTAAATATGGTGATTAGCTAAACATAGTTATGATTCGTCTTTTTTTTGTTAGCTGTTATTTCGTACTGTCAGTGTTTCTGCGTGTGCTACATAAGAATCTGAAAATGTATAAATATTAAACTTCTGAGAGAGCTGCTGATGTAAGCAACTGCTTCAGTCAGGTAAATGTGTTCTGAGTGCGTGTTAACAGTGGCATCTCTGCTGTGCTGTAATGTGATGCCCAAGTTGTATTTAAGAACACGGTGACCCTCTTTGGGCTGTTAGTGCTTGACAAGTGATGCGAGCTGTGTCTGTACAGTACACACATTTGTCGCATTCTCCTCTAAACGATTTTTCTTTAATGATGGTATTCATTGGTTGCAACCTAAGGATTGTTTTAAAACTGGGAAAAGGTTGCTGCAGATTGGGACGACAGGGAATCTGCATTGATTCACTGGAAATTCTCCTATACATTCATCCACTCCTCCTCCAAACTTTTGACCTCTCACACATTTAACTGTTTCTTACATGTAGCGGATGTTTAACAGAATATAATCTATATAGATTTGTAAAATGATTGCATGGTTGTTATGTTTTCTTCTTTTTTTTTTTCATAAACAGGCATTGTCTTTGTGTGTCATGCAGGAAAAAAAACATCAATTGTTTTTGTTGCACCCATGAAGGGAATGAAGCCACTGAGAATTGGAACTTTTTTCTTGATGTTGTAATGGAAAGTTATTTAAAATCTTTAATTTGTTGGAAACCCCCAGATAAACCATGGGAGTGTAAAGTGAGAGCCAAGCTATAAATCTTTTGACTGAGTGTCACTAATTACACTGTTTCACCGTTCACTGAAGCTTCTTCCCTCGCTCCACTCCTATAGCTTACTTCAGGCAGCGTTCTGGCTTATTATTCACAGTTTTGTATATATTGTGCAGTATTTCAAGCAATATGTCTCATGCTGTTTTCAGTTTTGAAGGGCAGCTGTGGGTGAACTCAACTGTTTGCAAAAAAAAAAAAACAAAACCCAAAAACTTAATTTTAATCTAAAATTGTGTTTTCCCCAGTTCCATATGTGCATGCCCCAGTGTATTGATGTCCTGTTGTCTGTAATTTTTCTCTAAGTTCTACGCAGGACTGGAGTTCGGCTGTCAGCAACTGCACTCTAATGTAGGTAATGGAGTTTGTCAGTTTGTTAAAGGAATATTAAAGGAATCTCTTTTGTTTAGGTGACCTGGATTTTGTATTGGCACACCTTTTTATTTCAACTCTCAAAGGTGATGAAGTAGAAATTCAGAGATGACTTTTTTTTTCTCCCACACAGTGACTGTGTTTTTAACCACGTTATGGTTGTGCTGGACTTTGAGTGTTTGCTTGTAGCACAACAGCAAACATCTTGTTTGACTTGGAAGACTTCCAGCAATGTTATCAATTTCTCTCTGTGTTCTTGGTAAATGTGGTGTTATTTTCCAGCTGGTGCTCTTTTAAGGCATCTTTGCATTTTGCCCTCAAAATCTATCTGCTCTGAAATGTATTAAAATGTGCACATGACAAGGATTCCTTGGGTAATAGTGAAAAAAAGCACTTGTAAAAAAAAATGCTTTAAAGTGGGGTGTAATATTTATAGAGTGACATGGCTTCTGCCAAATGCCTCATTTTTCCAGACTGGTATTCTGTTTGACTACAACAATAGACAAAAGGCAGACAGCACCATGGAACAAGTCAGTTCCTATGAGCACTAAGCTTTCCTAGGCTGGCATATTAGGCAAGACTTCAGATCCCTGTTCCCTTTCTGAGCTTGCCAAGCTATGAAAGACTGATTGGCAGGCGGAGTAATGTTAAAATACATGGAAATGGAAAACCACATGGGAGCCTTTTATTGGGCCATAAAGATTACAATATGTACACTGCCGTTTAAATAGTTTGTGTGCTCGTATCGTTTAATAAGTCTGGCATGTTGAAGCTTGTTTCATCTGATTAAAGTGAACTGATTAAAGTCCGTGTTGCCTTTCCAAGTGAGTAACAACAACTTGATCAGTAACATTCCAAATCAAATATTCTTATGATGCAGGTTTTACTTCACAGGTTTGTTCAATGTTGTAGCCTGGCCATTAAACGGATAGTTCAGGAAGTCATGGGTTCTGTACTAGGTGTTGCCCTTGAGCAACACTTCTTGAGGGAGTCTGCCCCTGTGGTTGGTCAACTTCAGCTGCTTAACAAATGTGTCCTAATGAGTAACAGTGTGTTTGAATTAGTTTTATGTGTGTAGGGCAAAAAAAAATTGAGCAAGTGTACATGATTACAGAAGTGCAGAGACACGCTGTACCTAAAACTGAGCAATATCAAAAGCTTAATCAGCCTTAGGTGTAACTTCAGCTGTGATGTGTACCGTTATTGCGTAAGTTGCCACTGGGCTACAGCTGTCAGTAATGTACTATCGTCCTCAGGTGACTAAATGTCATGTGCGCAGTCAACAACAGAAAGAAAAAAAAATTATTCTTAATGTAGTATAAAGAAAGCCTCTTTTAACACACAATGGAGGACGCAGTGAAGTATTCTGGAAAATATTGTGCATCTCAAATGGACTCCTACATTTTAAGGCTGAACCTTTGAATGTGGGGGACGACTGTAGTCAGAACCAATCAAACCCATTCTTTGTACAGAAATGGCTAGAATGGCTGGAAAGAAGCGGTCTGAACTTCATAAGAAATGCTAAGATTTTGTGTTCAGGAATTCAGTTTTTTTAAAATCCAGGAACATTTCAGAACATTTCTATGGGTAGCAGCCCAAAGCCAAACCACTCTAGGGTTAAGAATAAACACAGCAACCATGAAGAACCGTGACGAAAGTTCAGGAGGACGGCTGAACGGCCAACCGTTCTAGCATGCACCTATACATGTTAGCATTCCAACCAAGTGCAGTTTAAATGTTTTTAAATGTTGAGTGTGTAATGTGTTTAGTAATCAGTTTTACTGTTTGTACATGTGGAAAAGGGTGAGGCTAGTATATACTGGTACACAATATGGACAAAAATACTGGGACCATTACACCAACACATTACACCAACACTTTCATGACATTGAATTCAAATACATAGATTTTAATATGGACTTGGTCCCCTCTTTGCTTCTATAACAGCTTCCACTTTTCTTAGAAGGCTTTCCGCAAGGTTTTGGAGTGTTTCTGGGAATTTGTGCCCTTTCATTCTGTAGAGCATTTATGACATCAGACACTGATGTTGGACGAGAAAGTCTGGCTTACAATCTCCGTTCCAGGTCACCCCAACCATGTCTTTATGGAGCTTGCTGTGTGCACTGGGGTGCAGTCATGCTGGAACAGAAAAAGTTCGTCCCTAAACTGTGTCCACTAAGTTGGAAACATGGCGTTGTCCAAAATGTCTTTGTATGCTAAGGCATTAAGATTGCCCTTCACTAGAAGTAAAGGGGCCTAACCCAAACCCTGAAAAACAGGGGTGTCCCAGTACGTTTGTTCATGTAGTATACCTTTAAAAAATGCCACTTGAAGAAACCAATAGAACTGACTAGAATTGTCTGTTCACCTTATTATTTGTATACAGTGTGTGACAGTACAAAATCATTTTTTGCTATCCGTTGCCACAGGTATGTAAAACCAAGCACCTTGCTGTGCATTCTCCATTTACAAGCATTTGTGATACAAAATGGGTCACTCTGAAGTGCTCAGTGACTGTGAGAGGATGCCGCTTTTGCAATAAGACAGTACGTGAGATTTTTTCCCTGGTGAAGATTCCACTGTCAACTGTTGGTGATATTACTAAAGATTGGAAACATTTAGAAACAACAGCATCTCAGCCACAAAGCTGAAGACCTTGTGAAGTAACAGAGCAAGGACAAAGATTGCTAAAGAGTTCCAAACTTCCTCTGGCGTTAATGTAAAGCACAAAAACTGCTATCTAATTTAATGCAATGTCATCTTGCGCCTGGCTAGAGAATGAGACTCCTGATCTCAGGGTCATTGGTCAGAGAGTTGCCCCTGTGATCAGAGGGTTGTGAGTTTGAATCCCAGGACTGCCAGTGGTACCTCTAAGGTGTCCATAAGCAGGATACTGTCCCAACCAACTGCACCCCTGCCTCACTCGGTGAATCGTTTAAATGCAGAGATGTGGCGTGACTATAAGGTGCCACTTTACTAATTAAAGTCCCTGTTGGTATAACGGTCTGGATTCCCAATATTTTTGTTCATATGGTGTAGTCCAGTCATCTTGTTCTAGTAAAGATCTACTAAAGAAGAGAAGCTGCTTGCAAAAGAATGGGGAGTTGTGAGGAACTCCAGCTCTGAGAACAGTCTCTCCAGACTGAGAAGCGGAAGGCGCGGGGAGACCGAGGAGCGCGTCATTTCCACTCCGCGAGGGCTTTAAACTGGCGGCGCGCGGCCACAGCGGTGTTACGTCACTATTAGCGCGAGCCATAAAAACTCGAGGAGGAGGAGGAGAGGAGACTCACACAGACACACACACACACACACACACACACACACACTCACACTCACTCTGAACCTGCAGAACCCATCGAGTCCTGCAGCACGGCGTGGACATGTACACCAAAGAGCTCCAGAAACCCAGGTGCTCCGTCTTCAACAGCATAAAGGTACCCCATCACTGGCAGCTGATACTGCTGTAGCAGTAGTTTTAATTGTTATAATTATACATTGGCTCATTTTTATTAGAATATTGTTATAATATTGTTTTGTATCCACAAATTATTATATAGATTCGTTTTCTTTGTTGTATTGATATGTTGAGCTGGTAATAGTAATAGTAATATAGTAATATAATCATGTTGTAGTTTCTCATTTTTATTGTTGTTACTGTTTATTATTTATATCAGAAGTGGTAGAAATAGTAGTAGTAGCAGTAGTTATAGCAGCAGTAGTAGAAGTAATAATAAGAATAATAACAACACTGTTGCAGTTGTTCATTTTTATTGTAATTATTTTTTATCATTACTGTTAGTATTGTTATTAGTAATAGTGGTAGCAGTATTGTTGTTGTTATTATTATTATTAGTAGTAGAAATAGTAGTAGTATCAGTAGTTGTAGTAGTGGTAATAATAATAATTATAATAATAATAGTAATAATAATAATAATAAGGGATGTCACCTCTTAAATTAATTTTACCTTTAGTCTCCAAAACAGAGGAGCCCGAGCCAGTTCAGCTGTGTCAAAACTGATCTTATCACATGTTAATTGCTGTGTAATAGGTTCATTAATCTGATCTTGGCTCAGCGCCCTTTATCTAATCTGAAATCCGGCCATCGCTGCTCATAAAGCCACGTCTAAGCACAGTTAGTACAGGCTGTCTGTAATGTCATCACTTCTTTATTGCACAGGCTGTTCAGACCTAGAGCCTTACACAGAATGTGGCGGATAGTTGGCTGTCGATTGAACGTAAAAACTTAAAGACTTCTCTTCATTTCCTGTAAAGCTTTTGGAAGATTTATGATTTAGACTGTGATTCAGACTGCAAACAAAAATATCTAAATATTGCATCTGTTTTGTGTCGATGATGCTACATTTTACTTTGGTCTTTTGGTGGACAAGTGCAGGCACAGGTTAAAGTGAAGACACTTTGCAAAATATTTCTTAACTAGCTTCATGTTTTGAATATTTTTGGGCTACATGTTAGTTCCAAACCAGAAATCCATGGAATGTTCTTCTTCGACATGAATGTTTCAGTCACCCTGCACGTTTTCTCGTGCAAATCTGGTGTGTTGTGAGATTGATGGCATGTCCCGGTCTGGGACCACACTCTTGGGTGTTGCTCATTTAAACGAGTGTCACAAAAATGTATGAAATATCTCTTTTCTTTTCCTGCATTTCCCACATTTTTCCTGCAGGATTGTGATATTATTTATGTTTCGGAATAACTGTCATATTACATGCTTTCTTCACCTTTGTTGAGTAATGAACAGAAAATAAAACATCATTAGCAGTACCAACTTATTATTGTAAGTTCAATGGACTTAGAATTTCAAGATAGCCCAGTTCTAACTTTGCTTGTACTTCGAACTTTAGCCAAGCCTTTTTTCTGGCGCTAAGTGCAAGTGCACTTAAGTTCATGTTGAAAGTAAGTGTGCAAACATAGGTCCAGGTAGGGCTTAGTTCAGGTGAGCTATGGATTCAATGATTAATGATTATTATTGTGTAAATGCACTACATGCCAAATAAGGGTGCCAGAAAGGTTCTTTGCATCATGCCATTGCAGAGGGATTTTGGGTTTCCTAAAGAACCTTTCAATGGATGTTTCTTCTTGTTTTTTCTTAACATATAAGGGACCTCCACATGATGGAAGAACCCTTTAACCGGCTAAAAAACTTCAAGAGGAGGTGCTTCAAATGTTAAGAAGAACAAAACTAGTTCTTCTAAGAAAAATGTTCCTCACATTGTTGTGCATCCACTGGCTGTCTGGTGATTAGGGAGTTGTGCCTGCAATCAGAAGGGCGTGGGTTTGAATCCCACCCTTCAGCAAGGTACGGTCCACACACACAGAATTTCAAATTTTTCGATCTATGTGCTGTGGGGTGTTCATGCATGACAATAAGGGGCAACTTTATCTGTACTGTAGCGCCCTAGTGAGTGTCATATTTACACTCAGTTAATTCTCCACCTTGTTTCGGCTGCGTGGTGTTTTGCTTTCAGTATTAAATCACAGCCTGGACAAAGTGTCTCGACTGCTCTCCAAAACCAACACAGGATGCAGCCTTTTATCCAAATCCCCACTTAGCTCAAGTGCCGTTTTACCGCCGGGTTCTTTACTGAGCTGCGGTGGGTCTGCTTAGATCCAAATCACTGCTATGGGAGATTTTGCTGCATCTTGAGTCTGTATTACCCCCTGCACCCCCAGCTCTTATAACACTTCAAATACTTCCCGAAGAGGGTAGCGGTTAAAAGGTGTGCTCCCATGGATGCGTGTACCACTGTGTTTATGCACTGTACCGGAGTAAGTCAAACACGTGTGTGTCAGCAATTACGTCTGTGTGTGTGTGGCAGTTGTAGGTAGTCAGTGTATACATGTTCAGTGGGGATGAGTCAGGGTGCAGTGACGTGTGGCAGAAGAACAAACTGTTTAGTGTGTCAGTCCTGATGAACGCTACTAAAGAACACTCTGCAGTGTCCTGCTCATGATGTAGAGACTGCAGTCCCGCTTGGTGATGGAGAATGTTAACAGCAATTTGCAGTGTAAGGTTGAAATAGCACACACATCTATCTTAAAGCTGGACTTTGGCAAGCAGAAGAGAATGTACTCCATGACCAGTCCTCAAAGCAGGAAAGGCACAACAGTTCCAAGTCTTGCTAAATCCACTGAAAGAAATGGCTTATTTTGGGAGTTCAATGAAGTGATCATTACCTATGATTGAGCGCACATGGTCAAAAAAGGACTGATAAGGATTTCTCTTTGCATTTTAAGTTCTGTTGAACTTACGGTGAGATTTCAACATCTCATTGTTTGGATTTTCTGCAGTTTGACATTGGTAAAACTACACCCTTTAAGTACAGAATGGGGCGTGTCAAGTATTTGGGTGACAGGTCAGCCCTGGGCTGCACCTACTAGTCTTACTCTCTGTAGAAGCCTGACCATCACTATGGAAATGTAGCCAGTCTCTCTCTACTCCCCGAGTTCCACCAAACCAAAGTTGTCCATTAAGTGGTTTGTGATTGCTGGCACTGGACACATGCACCATTCATATTTATAAAGGTCACTGGCAGCTGAATATTCGCCAAACTGCTTAAACTGAGTGATTGCTTGTTAATGGCCTGGTCTGTGGTGCACAAGTAGTATTTGAACCTGTGTCCTGGGTTTGGGAGGAATGTTCAATGATACATTTGTTTCTGCTTTCCCCCTGATTACAGCATGCAGGGATGGCTCCCGTTTATTCACCTCAGGAAACACATCTACTGCAGCCAAATGCAGAACAAGAGAAATCTAGGCAAGGTAGTGAATGGAGACTTTTATTTATAAAATAAAGCACTGCCCTTACATCTTCAGGAAATCCTAAAAGAGTCCTGCCCAAAGACTCCCTTTCCACAGCATGCGTTAGCAGTGAAGAGAAGCATCCGGGAGCTAGTCAGCCTCTTCCCCTGATTCTTTCTTCTCAGTGGGGCTGTGGACACACCACAATGGCTGCAGAAGAGGAGAAATGTTTGCGCAATGCCTAAATGTTATTCTCACACGTTGGAATTGTTGTCAAAATGAACGCATGCTTTACAAGAGTGAGTGCTGCAAGAGGCTGGAGTTTGGCTGGAGGCTTTTCATGAAATTTCAGAACCTTCTAATGGGAAACAAGTGTCTTTAACCAGCTCTGAATGTAATACTTCCAGACTAAAGCTATTCTAGCAAGAAAGCCACTGTGGAATTTCTGGAAAGGAGAAATACACACATACACACTCCGAGTCATAGTTTAGAAATAAGAAATGTATTAAGCCCAGATTAAAACTGTCATTACTGCTTTTTGGGCTTCCTGGTAAGC
This sequence comes from Brachypetersius gabonensis, assembly GCA_037577145.1. Taxonomy (NCBI): domain Eukaryota; kingdom Metazoa; phylum Chordata; class Actinopteri; order Characiformes; family Alestidae; genus Brachypetersius; species Brachypetersius gabonensis. Next base: position 9,101,983 of record JBBJLR010000111.1, read on the forward strand.
TCTGTGCAGGCTTGCCAGGGCACAACTGCTTGAAAAGATGATGCAAGAAGGATGGACCTCTGAAAATGATTTGTGTGGAAGTATACTGTTCTGATTCTTCTCCAGGAGTCTGCAAGTTATTTGCACAAGCACTTCATTACAATAGAAAAGAATCCATGTGGTTTATGTTGGGCCGTGAGTTAGTCATTAACGTCACAGCGAGCGATAAATTTAGGTGTTGACACATTTGGAGATCTGCTGTCTTCCTGAAATCAAATTACTTGCTGATGAGCCTGCCGGCTGTACCTCGCAGATCTTGTTTTGACCTCTACTGTTGTGGTTTATTGAGTTTTCAATGGTTATGAAGACAGCTTATAGTGCGTCCTCATCTGTCTACGTGGTCGTGTTGAATTATGGTTTGTGTTGAGAGACTGCCTGTAGTGTTGGTGTTAACCTCTAAAAGAGCCTTAGGGAGACCCATAAACGTAAGCTGTTTCTGCTTGAGCTTCGTCCTGCAATGCTGCACTTGAAAGGATCCACAGCCGGCCTAAATAAAGAGCATATCCCTGCACTGTGTATACACTGCAATTTGAATGGAAAACCGAATCAAATTGAGGTCTCTGCTGAAGCGCAGAGACATAGGGTTGCCATTCAAATGGCCAACAAAGACATTCACCAGAGCAGGCTGAGCACAGTCAGCCTATCAAAACAGCTCTGTAATTAAAGGCCTTCGCTGTAAAACAAGGACAAAATATTAGCAACTGTGCAAAAGCGGCCATTGTATGCGCTAACAAACCATAAAGCCAAGCTTTAATTGGTGCCTTAGCTGTTCCAGGAGCCGATGGAAAGCTCAGCGCCTGCCCGGCCTTGGCTGGCAGCTGGCAGTGGAAGCAAAAGTGATGGATTTGCATCTTGCGTTTGTGTAGAAAATCCAGCCTGAATCTCTACAAATCCTGGTAGATTGCCTCATGCTCTTGCATTTCTCTACAAGGGCCTACTAGGCTCATGTAAGAGTGGCTTGAGAAAGAGTGAGAATCATAGAGAAACTCTCTCTCTCTCTCTCTCTTTCTCTCTCTCTCTCTCTCTCTCTCTCTCTCTCTCTCTCTCTCTCTCTATTTCTCTTTCTCTCTCTCTCTCTATTTCTCTTTCTTTCTCTCTCTCTCTCTCTTTCTCTCTCTCTCTCTCTGTCTTTTTCTCCATGGCTCAGGGTTCTGGGAACTGATCCAAATTATGGGCTTTGATCTTCACCACATCTCTGGCGTACGGCCCCCAGAGAGAGAAGCAAAAAAGTGAACAAACGTCTGTAACCCTCAAAGCAAACAAGCATTCATGGAGTACTGCCTGCACAGTTTAATACGCCTAACTGTGAAGTGCCGCTGTAACGATGCGCATTAAAGGGTCCATCTCCCACTTTTTCCTTGTATTTTACTTTTCCCCCATTAAATCCTCTCATAACTGTAGTGTGGGTTCATGTTTCAAAAACAGCCATAATTTATTTTTATGTAACGGTTTTCCAACCTGTCTTTGTCCCTTAAAATTAAGCTGCCTAATTTATGTCTGTGCCATTAAGGCTTTTATATATAAATGAGTTCTGCCCTGTATTGTACCTGCTTCAAAAATAAAAAATAAAAGTAAGTAAGGCTCTGCAATGGGTCGTGAATACAGCCAGTAAGGTCACCCCCCCCGCCCCCCTCACGGACGCTTCCCATACCCTCCTCACCCGCAGAGCCATCAGCATTGCTGTTGACTCCTCCCACCCATTACACTCCCATTTCAGCCTTCTGCCTTCAGGGAGAAGGTACTGGACACTCCAGGCCAGCTCCACATGACTCTTAAACAGCTTTATCCAACAGACAGTCAGGATGCTGAACTCTGTCCATTACCTTCCCGCTCTGGCTCCTGCCCCTGGACAGTAATATACTCACTGACTGTTTACATCTCATACTTTTCTTCTGCTTTTGACTTATATCCTGCTCTATTGTCACTATTTGCACAACTGTCTTATCTGCTACAATCATTTGCACTACTGCCTTATTTGTTTGTCTTGTTATTCTGTTCTAGAATGTCTATTGTAAATTCAATTAAAAGCTTGTAATCTTGATTAAACTTTTCTAGTTGTAATTAGAGGCTACGCACACCAGAGAGCGAGAAACGACATTTCGATTCCCATGTATGTCTTGCCCATAATATGTGAATTGACAATAATTCTCTTTGAAACTTTAATATTAGCATCAATGAGTAGGACTAACTGTTTTGGTCTGAATAGGTGTATTTAAATGTGTTGTGACCTAACAAACACAGTAAATTCTAACCAGAGCATTTCTGTGTCTTAATTTCAGTTTATGAAGTGATGGAGGGAGAGTAAAGCTGTGTTATTAAATCCTTTTGAAATAAGAGCACATATTACATTAAACTCGATTTCTAAAAAGAGAAAAAATGTGGTCGCTGGATCAGATGCAGCTACTAGATGGAGTTCCTACAGCATTCCTTTGTCATCCTCATTTTATCAGGACTTGCTCAACTTTTCTAACCTTCAACATCGGAAAGTTTCCTGTGTTATCAGACAGTCTCACTCCAGTACATGAAGATGAAGAAACTGAAGATATAATCATTCTCTAGGCTTGGAGCCAGTTGTTTCTTTAATGCCTGGGCTAAGATAAAGCTGCTTCTCTGGATAAGGCTTAGAGGCCACTGCAACAACTTACCATTCTAGTCTTTGGCTTTGAAGTAGGCTGGAGCATTCTAAGAATGTTCTTGTTTGTGTCTAGTGGAGTGAGTGGAGTGCAAAATATTGTGTTGAACTCTCCGGGCATTTCACAGATATTGCTTACTGTACATGTTAGGCTTGATAGGCTTGAGTTGAGGTCTGTACAATTTATATTTATACGTAGCCAAAATGACATAGAAGGCCAGAACCTTTAGCTTCTCTTTGTCTGCTCTGTAAATCACTGTCATTTTTAGGCTATGATACAGTATTACTTTATATTTGTGCTTTCTAAGCCTATTCCTTTCTCATGCAAAAACAAAATGACAAACATCATATATTATATTAAAACTCCAAATGGCATTGCATAACTCTCCTCAGAAGCCTAATCACAGTTTAATTGGTCCTAAATCTACAACCCACTGAGCTGTCTGATGCTGGAATGAAAGTCTGCTTTAATCTATTTGAGGGAAATAAATGATATTTATCATTTTACAACAGTTAGTTCAGATGGCACATCCTGATTGGTTAAGAACTGTTCTGCTCATTGTTTACTGAGCATCTGTTGTCTAGTAATAAAGTTACTAAAGGACTTGCCTGCAACTCCTTTAGTAGTTTAGGGCATTTCTTTATGTGTTCCTCACTATATTTGTGTTCGCATGGACTCATGAAGTCCAGTTTGTTCTCATGAATCAAGGTCTTTATGTAATCCAACAAAATTCTAATTTTTAACCATAAAAGGTGTTGGTGCATACATGGGTGGAGCTAAACATGGGTGCTGTACTCAGAATAAGGAGATACATTTAAATGTGATATGGGGTCGCCTAGTGGGTAGGATACTTGCCCTTGAGCCAAGAGGTCATGGGTTCTAATCCTACCTTCAGCATACCATTACTGGGTTCCTGAGCAAGACCCTTAAGCCAAAGTAGGGAATGGAAGTAGCTTTGGATAAAAGTGTCTGATAAATGCTGTTAATCGATTGCAATTTATTCTTTTTTCATTGGAATTTAATTCATTGAAATGCTCTGTATTTCTTCCTGTAGGAGAGTGGAGTGATTGAATAATTTAAGCAAGATTTTTGTATATGTTCGTCTATAGCACTTTAATTAATATTACTCAGTTTAAAGCTTTGTAGCTATAAAAGGATTGACATCTGTACAGGCCGATGTTCAAGAACAGTATCAGTATCAAAAATAAAAAGTCCATCTTCCTGCAGGCTCTATTCTTTGCCCTAATTTCAACTCTCCTCTTCCCAGATTTTTGTTCTCTGTCAGGGTCTGCTGCAGTTCACCCAGTTGCTCCACAGCGCCTACTTCAAGAGCACCATCACCACCATTGAGAGGCGCTATGGCCTTGACAGTCTGTCCTCAGGAATCATCTCTTCCCTTCATGAGGTACAGTGCCCTCTGCCAACCTTAACACACAGCACATAACAGCACAGGATCCAAAGCCTGAACCCAAACCCTTTGCTTTCCTGAGTACCGTGTCAGTGAAGCTTTAGAAAGATGCCTTGAAAAAAGACCTCCTGGTCCAGATTTGGTCATTTTTTGAGGCTGAATGCTTATTTCTGTGAATCTGTTTCCCACAGCTAGCCAAGCAAAGGTTTTTTGGTTTCACTTTTTTTTCCACTGCTGTTTGTGGTTTATGAGAAAACAGTGATGCATCGTCTTGCAACGTCAGCTTGACAGCGTCATATTGGTTGTAAGAGGAACTGAAGGAGATGTCATAACCAGCAGCGCTTTAAGAAACAGTACTAAGAACTTTTGTCATAACAATGAGTCACATACCCAACAACGGAAAAAATACACCTGAATCTCAAATGGCACAGATGTTGTTTTAGATGTTCAGTTTGATGCAATGGCTATGGTTAAGTCCTGTTATTTTGTTATTTATTTATTTAAGGCCCATGAAACAGTGGCACAGTTGGCCCAGGACTCAGAGGACCTATATAATGTTCATATTTGAAGCTGAAGTGGGTACAATTTTGACTGAACATTGTTAATGATGTTATGCTGTTGCAATGGTTTCTGATTTTTACCTGGAACAGGGTCATTATTTCCTCAATAGCTTTAAAGGGCCTTAAAAATGAAATTCCTTAGCTTAGCTTTTTTGAGTAATAGAGATTTACTTAGTATGTTAACATAGTTCTAGTTTCAAAACATCTTGTTTACTCACAACCCTGTGCAGTCATGATATGGGAGCTAAACTGGAACTAAGCTGGTGCCCTGTCTGCCCCTGCAAATGGAAGGGCATTGGTTTGAATCCCAGAACTGCCAGTTGCACTGCTGAGGTACTCTTGAGGTACCACTGAGGTGCTCTTCATTGCTGACTGCTTACTGACTCACTTGGCGAATGGGTTAAATGCAGAGAAAGAATTTCACATTGTTCATAAGGGGACACTTTACTTTAAAACAGCCTAATCTAAATCTTTGTTACTGTGAATTTAAAAGGTTATGTGACTTAGCAAGAAAGCAGACAGAAACTGTGCTCATGGTGAGTGTTTTGTGTGTGTGTGTGTGTGTGTGTGCTGTGTGTAGGTGGGGAATGCAGTGCCGATAGTGTTTGTTAGTTACCTGGGCAGCCATGTCCATCGCCCTCGCATCATCGGACTGGGTGGCCTGTTGATGTCCATCAGTGCTATAATCCTGTCCTTACCTCAGTTCGTGTGCCAGTCCTACAACCGCAACCCTGGACAAAAAGGTAAAGACCTGGCCATATAGGACTGTGAAACTACAGTTTAGCAAGTTAGTGATAGAATACACATCATCTTTAAAGAGCTGCTGTAACCTAAGGCTACTAGCAGTGCAGTGTGTATTTATTTCATACTTTCTTTCCTTGTTTTTTTTTAATTCTTTATTATTGACACAGGCTTTTAAATAGCTTTCTATAAAAGCTACTTTGTTTATTTTTTGATAAACAAAACAGGGCAGACCAGTAATTTTAAGGCTTTATATGAGACATATTACATATAGATACTTGTAAACCTGCATGCAAAAGTTTGAGTCAAATGACACGTTTTGTTGATTTGTACATGTCATGTACAGAGAACACACTTTTGCACATTGTAATACACAATTGCTGTTTTTTGCTGAATATACATAAAAATATTAAAACACCAAAAACTATTTCAACAAAATGTGGCCTGTGTTCAGATTTAATGTTGGTTTTTTCCAACATGTTAAATTGTAAATAAATACATTTGCAATAAAGACTTTATGCACAAAAATGCCTGGAAAAAATGCAGTATTTAAGTTATTTAACTGCCATATTTACTTACATTTTAAGTGAATATGAAGCATTTCTGTTTCTGTTTTTGAACACAATGTAAAAAAAAAACAGAAAAATAAGGAAAACATACGATGCAATGTTTGACCTCATGTTCTGACAAACCTGCGTGTATGGGGGTGCACATACAAGTGATGTTTAGTACAGTGTGTGCACAGAACAGGCTCTGGGTCTTGAACCCATGAAAATAATTACATCGGTTTGGTTTGAAAAGGCTCAGAGTGGTCTGTTTAAAGAAAATTAGACAAAACAAAGTGGGGGTTTAAAATAACATTAACTGGTGATAAAAATCATTGTAAACAGGACAAGGTCTTAAGATTTGTCCTGTACAATAGCGAGAGGAAGTTGCTTAAGGGCCTCTGCACCATAGTCAGGTCCGTCTCCGTTCTCTTCAGGTCAGTCTGGAGACATGAGAAACGACCTCAGCAGACAGGAGGAGATTTAGACGGGGTTAGAATGAGACTAAAGAACAAATGAGATTGAAAATGAAGCAGACAGAAATATGAAGCAGTGTCTGGGTGCTGAGACAACAGAAGAAAAAAAGAGGAGAGGATGAAGTGTGTAGGGAGGCGATGAGGAGGTGATAGGGTATGTACTACAGCGGAGTGCTCGGAGGCAGTGTGTCTACACCCTGAGGGTGTTGTGTCCAAACTGGCACCGGCTGGAACACATTAATCTGCACAGTGGAGGAAAGAACAGCTGATTAGAGTTATCTTCTTGGCATTTTGTGTAGCATCTCCCCCCACCCTTCCTCTTCCTCCCCTTACTCTCTCCACACTGTGACCTGCCAGTACCTGTGGGAGTATCAGTATCAGTCTCATATCAGAAAGCACGTCAGAACACTTATGCTAGTCATTAGCCCTTTAGTTAATTACTCAGTGGTTCTGAAGCACTTACATAACAATGTAAGACTTAATCTCTGAAACGGCTGGCTTTATTGTCACCTTAAAATTAAAAGAATAGTCCACCCTTTTCCAACCTAACCTGCCGCATCTGTCTCATTACCTAACTGGCTTCCAAGAAATTGACTTCTATTATAAATGTTTTGAACAGGTTTTGACATTTCAGTGAAGACTTTTTTCTTACTGTGAAACTAATATCTACTTACACGAGAGTCAGGATTTAAAGGATAAAGGGTATCAATCAAATACTAGTACTTTTTGAAGTTCATTTCACTGTGGATTGTAGGCAAATAGCTCTTTAAAATAAAATGTAATTTCTGGAATGAACACATGTGCCAGTATTTAAGAACAAGTTATCCAGAAATGTTTACATATGTGATACTTTAAAGTATCATCATTATAGTCAAGCAAGTAGCCTCAAAAATACCTTAGATAGGTGGCCTCATGGTTAGGGAGTTGTCCCTGTGATGGGAAGGTTGTGAGTTCCAATCCCAGGACTGCCAGTGATACAACTGAGGTACTCTTGAGCAAGTTCCCCATACACTGCTTCTTGGGCACTACTGCTTTACTCAGGTGAATGGGTTAAATGCAGAGTCTGACACAGTTTGGAGACAAGTTCCCAACATCAAACACACTCACTAAAATTGACAAGAACTGTGCTGGACCTCGGCACCTCCAGGATTAAATATGGACACCAGTGCACTGTCACACTGTAATTGCACACTACTGGTCAAAAGTCTTAGAACACTCTAGTTTTTCTGTTGTTTGTATTGAAATTCAAGCGCTTTAATGTCTCATTATTCATTCTGCAGAAAGTTATTCCCAACTGTGTTGCAGAAGTTCCCATAAGGGTTCGGCACTTACAGGTCGCTTTGCTTTCACCCTTCTGTACAGTTCATCCTAAAGCAGTTAGATGGGGATTAAAGTCTGGAGACTTTTGGCCACTGCATGTTTTCCAGCTTACCATCTAGTTCTGGCATAGCGTGGACTTATGTTTTGGGTCACTATCTTACTGTAGGATGAACCCAAACAACTAGTCACATACCAGAGGAACTGCATGGTGCTACAGAATTATTTCCCACTTCTGGGTAACCTTACCATTTTTAAACTTCTGGGGTGTTCTAAAACTTTTGACTGGTAGTGTATATGCTGTTTGTATAGTGAGTTATAGTATATTATTGCTTTCAATAATATCATAAACAGTGATGTAAAGTCTAGAAGAGTACATGGACTGACTTTTCTGCTTGTGTGTGTGTGTTTGTTTCTGTCCTGCAGATGGCAAGCAGTATATGTGTGACCTGGCAGGGAATATGTCCACTACTGAGGCGTGTGGGAAGCAGGACAGTAACGTGTTTGTGGATAACACTAAGCTGTGGGTGCTCATGGCCACAGCCCAGCTACTCTTTGGATTGGGATCTGTCCCAATCCAGCCCTTCGGTATTTCGTATGTGGATGACTTTGCCGGCCGTGAAAACTCCCCGCTCTATATTGGTAACTAGCACCTAGGAATAGTTTGTTATCTCTTTGATAAAAACCTATATGGATTTTTTCAGCATAAACAGAAGCTGTGTTTTATTCCCACAGCCATTCTGTTCGCTGTTTCTGTGTTTGGACCTTCCTTCGGCTACCTCATGGGCTCTGTTGTTCTGCGCATTAATGTGGACGTGTACAAAGATAGCACAGGTATACTTTTTTTTCTGAGTTTTACAATTCTGTGCATTTAATCATCAGTTTTGAATGCCAGCCCACTGTGTCTTTTCTTCATACTTGATTTGAATTAAGTTTGGGTAGGAAAGCCCTGAAATTAAGAACCACTGGATCAAATTCATGTCATTTCTTTCTTAATGTTTCCAAAATGATAAACTTTATAGGAAAAAAAATCTATATATGTAATCTATTATTTATAAATGTAAAATAAGAAAGGAGCGCATATGTTGGAAAACCTTATTTTCCTTTCTTTTTTAATAAAACCTCTTTTGGCATATTTAGTTTACAGTTAGCCAGTCATGAGTAATGTTTCAGCCCAGGCTACTTTTAGAATTTTTAACAATGAAGAGCAGCTACATAAATCAGTGCTAAAGGAACAAAAACAGCCAGTTTGAGGGTGGTTTGAAGGGAGGTTTGAAAACGGTTATTTAAAAATGAATTAGGACTCTTGTTGCTAATCCACAAAAATAGCACAAGTAAAAAAAAAAATTAAAGAAGTGCAAATGCATCAGAGTCCCTTAAGAGCAATAGTATGTTCAACAATGCTGAGCAAAAGTGACTGAATCTGCTGTAGCCCTGAGCTCTACTGAGCTCTCACTAAGAGGATGCTTGACTGTTCTCGTTTGATAGACAGTGTCTTTCTGTCTGCCATTGTCATAGTGATGCAGAGGATGATCAAGACATTTATCTTAGTCACATGAGCAGCCGCAGGTTAGCGGTTTTCTCCAGACATGCTGAGCTGCTGGGTTGTCTGGAAAGACAGGTGCATCAGAGGAAGTACTTGTCCGACAAGGAAGGCGTTTTTTTAACAGTAAAAACGAACTATCAGTTATTTTAGAGGCAGATTGAATCAAACAGAAGAAAAAGGTTAATTCCTCCATCTGTTCTGCTTTTCTTTCTTGGCAGAAGTTGAGGAGCTGCCCCTTACTGAATGGGTTGGTGCGTGGTGGATAGGTTTGCTGATTTCTGCAGGGGCACTTGCCCTCACCTCTATTCCCTACTTCTTCTTCCCAAGAGCCATGCATGTAGAGAGTGTGAGTGCTACTATTAATCTTAGCTATGAGTTCCATAGTGGCCAATGCATTTAAAGTCGATACTAAATAATGTGCATCGGAATTACCAATTGAATTATGCGGCCAAATTATAAGGATAATTATGCTTACTGCTTTGTCTTCAAGGGGTGAGTCACAATAAAGAAACAAAGAAAATACTTACCCACTCAGCTGCCAGACCAAAACCAGGAATAAACTAGAAAAATACAAAAAACAAAGAAGGGGTCTAATCATTTGGGTTTTTTTTAAGATGTATGACTAATCAGTTTTATCAGCCTTCTCAAAGGAAGCAGAGAGTGAAACATTAAATTAACATAAGATCTAGCAGGAGGTTCATGGCTCCAAAATAAGAAACAACATTAATTGGTCACTAAAACGCTATGCACAATGCACTCTAATAAAATAAAGTCTAAAGAGTTCTTTGGAGTGATCCCATAGCGAAAGAATCTTTCAGTGGATGAAAATGACAACTATGGGCAAATAACATGTTTAAAGTTTAAAGAACCTATGCACTATTTAGTGGTTCTATGCTAAACAATGTTTTAGTCCCATGGTTTTAGACCAAGAAATAAGAGGGTAGTAAGTCTAATAAGAAAAAGGGTTTGTACTGGAGTTTAACACATTTGTTTTTGTCTGTCATGCAAATTATATTTGCTGCCATTCTAATGAATTTTCCCAGAATGTTCTTCTTGTTGTTCAAGAGTGTAGAAAAATGTAGAAAAGTAGAGCACAAAAAGTAGAAAAAGCTTATGTGCTTAGTGCTGGAATAGTTGCATGTGTGACGTCTTCAAAAACAAGGTTGTTTCACTTTTCTGTTGTTTTACAGGAGATGGGAAGCGAAAGCGAGGATTTGAAGGACAACCAAAAAAAGTCTGACATGCTGGATTTCCTCAAAAGTAAGCCCACTTCTCTCCGTACAGGCCGCTTTTTGTAGCCGTGTAACACTATTGGACACTTTTATAAACTGAACTGACGAGGACAGGTCAAACAAAGCTGCTGATGATTTCCAGTACACTTACACAGTGATTTGACTCAGGCTTTCATGTCGCCAGCAGTATTGTGTTCATTCTTTAGTCAGGTAGATTCCACAGTGTCAGCCACCATGCCTGCCTCTTTCCTCTTGACTCACACAGCCTGTTCAGTGTATTACTGTAACAGGATCTGACAAAGTCTGGATGAATTTACCAGCCCTGAGTGGATGATTTATATTCAACTCTACTGTCTGTGAGCACAAACCTTTACATGTTTAAGTATGTGCCTGCATGCACACATTTGTGTTAATTGGCGTACATGTATAAAACTTCATTTTCACGGTTACATTTACCTTAACTAGAAACTACAATAACCTTGTCTTATTCCATAAAATATCTATTTGATGATTCTTTGGTATTTTACTTCATGTTACTGTCATTATAAGGGGACTGAAAACTGAATTAATGGTGTTTGGAAATTGTAATTCAAAAGAGTTTATAATTTTGCTGCCAACACCCTCAGGCTTGCAGGATTTACAGGGGATGATTCAATATGCAAATAACACTCCTGACAAGTCGCTACACAATCACTCCATTAACCTGGTTCAAAGAAAGCATTTTACACCATTTCCACGATCACATAAAACTGCTGGATAGATAAATTCAGCAAGCACTAAAAAGAAATCACTTTAGCTATGGAGCAATCAGTGCTAAAGGACAGAAAGACAGAAACTAGAGAGTTTCTACATTTAAATGCAGAAGAAATAAAGATAGCACTGTTTCTGACCGATCATTATGTGTATTATAGGGATACATTTTAGTGTGTTCAATGAGTCAGCCTGGATTCAACTTTTTTTCATATCTCAGTACATGCATCACGTTCGTTTAATTTAATAATTAGTTTTAACTACATATGACCCAAAACCAGACAGATTTGCTATTAGCAAACTTACCACATACCAGATGGGTTCCATGTAAAAATGTTTTTCCTATTCTTTTTTTTTTATTAAGCACCCATTCCTGTCCTGTCCTACTTATACTGACGTTTTATATGAAGATCATACAATTGATCCGGGCGCCGTGTTCATGGCTGCCCCCTGCTTCACTTGGTGAATGGGTTAAATGCAGAGGAAGAATTTCGTGTTGTTCACACTGTGTGCTGTGGTGTGTTCACGTATGACCGAATGATCACTTTCACTTCACTTCACTTCAATTGTATCTGTGTATGTGTGTTTTTCCTGCTCAGTGTTCCCGCGCCTGTTTGTGCAGCTGCTGCTGAGCCCGCTCTTCTTGCTCCTGATTCTGGCTCAGTGCTGTTTCTCCTCTGTGATCGCTGCTGTCGCCACTTTCCTCAACAAGTTTCTGGAGATGCAGTATGGTGCCTCTGCCGCCTACAGCAGCCTGCTAATGGGTTCGTAACTGCACCGCAGTATTAAGCCACATATTTCCATTCCATCAAACTTTAGCACAGCAAACTATCTACTGAAGTGATTTGGACGCTTACAACTAGAGAGGATGGTTACCTCTAAAATAACATACAGCCGTATACAAAACTTTCACTGCCCTTGGTCACATCACGTTTTGAAAATAAGAGGACATCCTCTACAGATAAGGCTCCTTAGCACATGTTAATAAACAATTGCTGGTTATTTGTTGTCTGTGTTTTTTAAATGTTGAAATCAGCAAATTAATAGAAATGTAGTGCTGACTATAAAGTAATTAGTTTGTAGAAGATGTGTTAACTTATTTTCAATTAGTAAATCAAGAAAATGATCTTGGTGTTACACACGACTGTACAAAGCTCAGTGATAATTTTCATTTGCCAGAAGCAAAACAAACATGGAAACGCTACAATGGAAAACTAAAATCACGGTCTATTAATTGTTTCTGTAACTGTGTGTTCTGGGCTTTCATTTTTGCAAATCCTTAGGTTTGTAAATAAGGATTATCCAGAGCAACTTACAGTTTAGTTTTATTTCTGAATAAGGCAAATATAGTGTTAGGAGTCTTGCCCAAGTCCAGACATGAAATGAAACTCCAGTCATGGGCTTACCCACAATGCTACAGCATCCACTACTGAAACAAGCATCAGTTGAAAATAAAACCATACTGTTCATGTTTTAGTTATGAAAAGTGGATATCATTATGTCTCTCAAAGATGTCTTTTTGGAAGTAAACTGCCTAGTACTTCAGTCTCCCTGTGAAGTGCAGCATTCACAGCAGTGTTTACTATCCTGGAGTTTATTTTTTGGTGTTATATAAAGTATTTTTGGGGCCAACGATTTCAGCGTATTTTAGTTTTTCAGAAATTTCAGTGTATTCTCACAATAATACCATTATAATGGTAAAAACTGTGGTGATTTTGATCTCTGATGTCACAAAACGACATTTTTCAATGCCATTCTATTCCTAAGGGTACACTGTGGTTACACATGTGTCTGAAGTCTGTTACTGTTTATCCTCTCGTGTTTCTAATTTGACTGATGTGCTGCAATGTCATGGGCGGTTGTTTATCTTCTTCTTGTAGGGGCTGTTAATCTGCCGTCCGTGGCCTTTGGGATGTTGCTGGGTGGAATGATTATGAAGCGTACGGGCCTATCGCTTAAAGCCATCCCTCGATTCTCCATCGTGCTCCTTACCATCTCTGGGCTTTTCTGTATCCCACTCTTCTTCATGGGCTGCCCCACCCAAAACATTGCTGGCGTTTACCCCCACAAAGAAGCCCACGGGTGAGCATAAACACATAAACCCTGCCTAACACAGTTATTCACAGCCCAGTCCTGCAGCACCCATGTTTCTGCTTTAACACGTCTTATTCTAACTGACCGCAGTGTCACATTTTAAATTTCAGTTGTATTATTCAGCGATTAACCTCACAACTTGTTATCCATTAATTAATATAACATACACTGTAATTACTAAATAAATATATGTAAGTATATATTTAAACAGCTTAGCTATGGGAGTGATAAATATTAGTATGGTCCCACATTGCAGGCCCTTGCAGTTTAGCAAGTCAACAAACTCTTCCAGATGTGGGCAAAGCTGGGAAAACACTAAACGCTAAAGCAGGGTAGGGGGTGGTCCAGAAGTAGGACTGGCAACCACTGGCCTAACCTATACAGTCAAAATTCATTTGCCGTAAGTGTAAGTGCATGCACTAAGTCACCTGTGTGGTTTTTTGACATATTCTAGACTTCTCATAAAATCCCTTCACAGTAATCGCGATAGATAGGAGCCCCAAAGTCTAGAGAACTCTGAAGTAGTATATACTGATTATAATGAATAAAATAAAATGATTGTTTTTTTAGAGGAGCAAGTCTGTACACAACTTTTTCATCAGATTCAAGGCATTAAAAATCTTACTCTTTTAATCTCTTTTACTCACAAACATACATGTGGCACTTATTAGAGGCTTAGAACCCATTCTTTACACAGACATTCTCCATTTGTCTCAATGACTGACAATTGAGAACTCATTCATATTAAGCTACACTGGAATCGGGCATTTGCAACTGGTGAAATCATCAGAGCTACAAAAGATTTGATTAAAACGTTTGTGAACAACTTGTGATCCAGGGCATGTGGGAGTGCACTATATTACGTTTTCTCGTTTTTTACAGGATAGCAACAAACAGCTTCTTATATTCTTCAGCATGACTTTAATAAAGAACCAGTCATTTTTTTTTCTAAATTTGATCTTTATAACAGTGCCCTAGAAGATATACAATGTTACAAATTAGGCTATAGAAAACAATAATACAATAACTGCTTTAATGCAAGTTCCACTCTCATCAGTGCCATATGTACAAAATAATGATGGAGGACCAGCCCAGTTCCTTGAGAAACCACTTAATATTCTACAGAGTGCTTGGACTGTGTACTCAGCTGCAACCGTTCATTCATAAGACTCATGAGTGGGGAGGATAATGTTATTTACAAGCCTAAGGATTTACAAACACTGGAGCACTCAGCAGTGACATAAAAGCCCAGAACACACAGTTACAGAGACAATTAACAGACCATCTTTTTAGTTGTCCATTGTAGTGTTTCCATGTTTGTTTGACTTTTCTGCAACCAAAATACTCAATGATGTATCACAAAGCATGTTTGGATAGATTGTAAGCTTGCGAAAGGTTTTAACAAAAGGCTACCTCTTCTCTACATTTCCCCTGTTTTGATGGAGGCTGATTTCTTGAGATGTTTTATAGGCCTCTGCTGTGAATAGTGTCAGAGCTAGGATACAGAAGGGCGAAGCTGGGAGTGTTAAACTCATTCAAGCAAATAGTATGGATCATTTGTATCGCAAAGAACATGTCTTCAGAATATCATGGCTAGTGAACTTGATTTTGACAATAATGTACTGAGAGAGGACAATACAGACCTACAGACTGTGCTCAAAATACTACAAAGTTTTTATTGTATTACTATAGCGGTAGCAGTTGCAGAAAAGTGTAAAATCATTAGAGAGTCTATCCATGCCAAGCTCTTAAGAAGGCCAAACACAAAGCAGCAGTGATTCAGCTCACTGTGAGTTGTGTGCGGCTGTGGCTTTTCCGTGGCTACTGTCAGCTTCTGAGCTCAGATTATGTTCCAGAGAAACCATAGCTTCAGCTCAATCAACCCACACTTATTCAGAAGCTGTTTTTTGTACAGAGAGACACCAGACCTAAATGAGTCTGACCTAATCTATCTGTCTCTCTATCTATCTATCTATCTATCTATCTATCTATCTATCTATCTATCTATCTATCTATCTATCTA
>JBBJLR010000111.1:9139142-9161593 GCA_037577145.1 Brachypetersius gabonensis
GTGATGGGCCGTTATCGGCATTAACTGGCTGCGTTAACGTGAGACTCTTATCGGGCAATACCTAGCCGAATTGTTATAAAATATATTTTTTTATTTATATATAATAGGGTCTTAGCTAGTGGGTATAATTGCAGATGGCTAAATTGATGAATAAAGCAGGGAACAATTAATTATCCCTCCAATTATACATGGTGTGTAAGAACTACTGTAAAACTGACAAAGACAAAGGTCCCGATTTTCTGAGGCTAAGACAGTATGAGCAGCTTTGTGTGGCAGATTTTTATTGTTCCTTTATTGGTCCTTTATTTTATTTACCTTTATTGGTCTCAAAGGTTTGTTGTAGAGAGAGCTTTTTTAACAGAGGCACAGGTATGCACTGAAAAAAAAATCACCTTCAGAATTCTATTGTTTAAACTCAGTATCGGATGTACATGAGTCATAACAAAATATACCATGCTGTGGCCACCATATGCGCATGCAAAAATTGTTACGTTAGTGTGAGGGAGGGCGAGTGGGTGGAGCCACAACAGTGATTGGACATTACCTCTTGGTGGAGGGCTTTCGCTCATTTGCGCTTGTTGCTTATGGTAAGCATTAAGCGCCATTTTCAAAAGGAAGTGCAGAACCGAACAACCGCAGTACATAAGGGCGTACCGGACCGTGCAGCGTGTACCGAACGGTCTGGTATTTTACCATGTACCATTGTATCACTAATGTGGTGGGCATAGATTCATTTTTTTTTATCTAGATTAATCTCACTGTAATTTTGAAATTAAGATAAAGGCAGTGAATAAAATAAAGTCCCCCCAAAGCCCCCCCAAAATGGCAGATTTTTATTGTTCCTTTATTGGTCCTTTATTTTATTTACCTTTATTGGTCTCAAAGGTTTGTTGTTGAGAGAGCTTTTTTAACAGAGGCACAGGTATGCACTGAAAAAAAAATCACCTTCAGAATTCTATTGTTTAAACTCAGTATCGGATGTACATGAGTCATAACAAAATATACCATGCTGTGGCCACCATATGCGCATGCAAAAATTGTGCTTTCAAAGATAAAGTAAAATAAACCACTGCAGAATGTTTTAATGTGAAAGAATCTCATTTATGAACACTTCAGTCAACCTTCATTTTCTGTTTTGTCTTGTTGAAGCTTGTTGAAGACCAAGCACTCTGCACTCATACACGTTCCCTCTTTCTGGATAATTTTCTTTTCTTGTGGTAAAAATTTACAGTGCTGTGTACAAACAAAACAAGCTATGTCAGATTTTTACTCTGTAAGGGTTCATTCACTCTATTAATGCAAAATTATATATCATCTGAGACGGTGACTCATTCATTACTGAGGCGCTTAGCAACTTGTAACATCCAAGTGATACGACATGATAGCAACAGTTTAAGAAAAAACAGAATCACTGAGAAGAATAAACAATCACACACTCTTAAAAATATTTGTAAACTAAATCACAGCACATCAAGCTAATTGTTTTACACTTGTGATGAAGTATAATCATTTTGAATAGTTCAGCATAAAAACTGCTATACTTAGAGGTTTAGAGTGATCGATAGTACAATTAAAAGCAAACAAACAGACTGAGGAAGGTAGGACCAAAATCAAACAATATGATTTCAACATAAAATGACACATCGGAAAGGAAAGCCACTACAGCTCACCATCCAAAGAACACTATACCTTCAGGAAAGCATGGTGGTGGCAGCATCTTGATTTGTTGGGGTTTCTCTGCAGCAGGAACTGGGGCACTTGTTAGGATAGAAGAAAAAATATATTAGGAAAAATACCATAATATTTTTAAAGAAAACCTGCTGCCTTCTGCCAGAATGTTGTCAATGGGAACGAAGGTTTTCCTTCAGGCATTTGCACACAGTAAATTGACCCCACAGTGGCTGAAGGAGATATAGGTGAATGACCTTGTGAGGTCTAGTTAGAGCCCACACCCTATTGAAAATCTGTGGAAACTGTCCATCAACGGCAGTTCCACAAAGGACTGACACAGGATGTGACCCAGTGTCCATTTCAGTGATTCTGGGTTTTATTTATTTTTTTCTGAACTGGTGTTATTGTATATTTCGCATGGATGTTATAAGTTACACTCAGTGTAGCTGGAAAAATACCCACTGTAGAAAGAACCCTGTTCCACTGTACTGTCTGTGATGCCACAATATAGCATTAAAAAATTCTTTTACAGTAATATACTTGTAGTCAGTTTTCCAGCATTCCAGCATTTAAACATTCTGCTCTTCCAGAACACATTAAATGAATCATCAAATATTGGTTTGAATTATTGGTCGAATGAAACATATTTCTGATGCCAGTATTATTTTTTAAAACAAATGTCTGCTGACCAATCTGATTCCAGTGTCTTGCATCCCTAATTACTGTATGTGGAGAGCAGTTTAGCACTGACGCTAAATAACTAACTGGGGGAGACAAGCTTGTAACCATTATACAGGAATGAGCAGAGTGAGTCGTCTAGACCTCTGTCCTCTTCATTCTAATTCTTTGGCTGACCGCAGCTTTGTGGCATGGATGCTGAGAGAATTAACGTATTTGGCTAAATTCATGATTTTTAGAGCTGGCTGGACAATTCATACAAGGATTTTTTTTCCGCTGTTCAGCAGTTTGTAAAGCCGGCTCTTATTGAGGAAGCAGCCTCTTGCCAACTTCCTGGCTCAGAGTAATGAACAAGGCTATTGTGCAAGCCGTTCACACTGATTACTCACTTTACTTACGCACCCAGCCAGCAGGCGGCCTGTCCTCCAAAACAAGTCGACTTAAAGTGATCCATTGGCGCCATAACCTAATTGATTCTCATCAATCTTAACCACTCATACAGTAATTCACCGCCTTAGTTTTTGCAGTAGCACAGAGTGAATGATGACAGTATGCTTCCTGCTAAATGTTGCTGACTCACTGGGCTGACCACAGTGATCAGTTCAGAAGACCCCTGTGGAGTAGGGCAGAAACATCAATATTCATTTCTTCAGGCTACAGTGTGGTGCAAATCAAACAGCGAATGAAACCTGGATTGTGTGTGTGCTTTCGCCCAGCATCATTCTACTTATCGATTCACTGGAATGTTTGCTCAGGTTCTTCATAATAATAGCCAGGAGATAGCTGCCTCTCTCGTTTTTAACGTATCTGTTTTTGATTTGTGAGGAGCCCTCCGACAGTAAGGAAATGAAATTGTGCTGATCTGCTTCGTTTTTGTAGTGTGTTTTCTTGGATTATTGATTGAACAGAATGCTTTTCCAACCTTTAGAGCCTACAGGTATTGCAGCAATCGCATGTTGTGTTTTTATATGAGTTACTTTGTATTCATAGCTCATTACGACCAAGAGGTTTTTCAATTCCTTTCCTTTATGAGAGAAGAGATTTTTATTATGATTTGAATTTGATAAAAAAAAAAGTTACTGCCTTCTTGTTTCTCTTAAAATGTTTTTTTTTTTTACCATGTTTTTGTAGTTTGACATCAATACAAATGGAAAAAAGTCAAAATCTTTAATCTAAGACAACTCAATATGGACCTAGTTTCAGGTATACAACTAAATATTGTGACTGAGGTGCTCTCAATATTTTAAAGGCTCCATATCATTACTTTCCTGGAATAAAACATTCTAGAACTATGTCAATTTTGTTCAATGTTCAAAATGTAGCTTTATTTTTAATAATTGTGTAATTGTGTAATTAATTATGTAGACTCCTTTGACTGAACCTAGTTGAAGTAGGCTATTCAGATTTGAATCCTGAGAAGCTTCAGTTAAGTTGTCGAGCAGTCCGGTGTCCAGTAATGCTAGCGAGGAGTGTAAGTACATACAGCTGATTGTTCCAAACTCCTAGATTTCCAAATTCCTAGATTTTACTGTTTTACTGAGTGCAAAACCCTAGCCACGATCCACTCTTAACAATAGAAATGACCCCTGCAAGGGATTGTCCACACCTTTCTGAGCCGTTCACTCCTTCTATAAATAGTAAACCCACACAAATTTGTGGTTCAGAGTTTGCAGATTTTGTGTTAAAGCTGAACTAATAATTGTTTGCGAAAACCCCTGCAAATTCGTGGAAACCACAGATAGGTAGGACAGGAGGCTGTTGTCCTGGCTTAGTCAAGATGGGAGGGGTTGACACATGTAAACATTAAGCAAAGTAGCTGACTTGTGCTAACCATTACAATAAAGTGTGAATGCAAATGTACTGAATTAGTCTTATTTGTTTATAATATGTAGTTAATGCGGTATGTTAGCCAGGCGCTCTGAACTATAGGCCGGTGAAGGGGCTAGCCTTGTTTTATACCTACGTGATCTGGACATAAATGCAATTAATGATAAATTGCAACTGATGTGGTCTATTTAATTTAAGTATACATAAGATATTAGAAATATGTCAGAAAATATTTTTCTTTGCGTTACCAAGTGTATTTCCCAGTTACCTTCTCTATTTTCATTCCCATATTAACTTTTAATTTCTAAACATATTTCCTAATTACAGTTTAATGGATTTCCATAAGTTAATCAGATTGATCTGTCAACAGCCACCATGTCTGAGGAGCTGCTTCCATATAAACTCAAACAAAGACATTATACAGGTCTCAAAGATTTCCTCTTGTTCAGTGTTTAGGGAACTGCACAAGGAATCTTCTTTGGTTTAAAAAGCTTATAAATACTGGGCCCAAGTCAGATCAAATCAAAGGGTTTGTTGAATCAAAGGATATGTTTACACAGCCAGCTACATACTGCTCGTTCACTGATTTTGCCTGAAGGTAGTTAGTAGTATATAATCTGTGACCCTGCCCATTAACGATGAAAAGTGTATATGTCTAATAGTACGGGTATACAAATCCACATTAAAGCTATGAAAACATGAAATGGAGTGTAAAATATGTTCACTTTAAAAACATATTGGCGAATTAGTGTCTTTAGTCATTAAAGATTGTCCATAATGATTTTACCTCTGCTGCGTTACATCACAAACACAGTTCATCGGGGTGAGCAAGAGTGAGCAAATCAGCTGTGATTGGTCACCCTGAAAAACAACACTGTGATTGGTTAGTGGCTCATTTGCATATTGCAGCCATGGTAACAACTACCAGGCGATGTATTGTGCAGCCCCTTTGTCAACACAGAAAATTAATGAGTTGTATATGTACGTTGATTATGTAATTAAGAGTTTAATCCTTGACTGAACCTGGCTCAAGTAGGCTATTATATTCATATATAAGATGAGATAACACTTTATTAGTCCCACAAGAGGAAAATAACATCTGATTTAAAATGTTCTAAATGTGGCCACTTTAGCCTGCTACTGAATTGTGTTCCTAGATTTTTTTTCTAAAATACAGTTTCATTGAGTGTGAAACCACAGCCCTGATTCACTCTTTATTAATAGAAATGAAACACTCCTGCAATGGATTCTCCACACCAGCATGAATTTCTCCAGCATGCCTGAGGTGCCCTGATGACGTTCTGCTTCAGCCAGCTTTTTGCAGTACTCAGACAGAGCTATCTCTGTGATATACTGCTTCACAAAAATGCTATGCGGTCATTTCAGGAGGACAAAGGCTAACTGCCTGGTTAGCCCCCAACATTTAAATTGCCTGGGATTCCGCCTTGTGTGGGCACGGGAATAAAATTAATAAAAGTAATTCGACAAGATGCTACTCTGAAGCCCCGTCATGCAGTATACAGTACACAGTATGCTATTTCAAACACAGATTTTTTTTTTAACAACAAGCCGTACTAATACACTATGTTTAGCAATACATCCAGGTTAAGTTAAAATAAGAGGTTTTTCATTTTATTTATTTCGGTTTTTTTGGGCATTACCACTCTCTGCTATTGTGTGAAGTTCAGGCAGTTTGTGCGCAGTGACATTATCAAAAATAAAGATACTTTTAAGGGTTATCCCTAAGTCATTACATTTTGATGGAAGCTTATTGAGTTACATGTATATTGCAAAATACAATAATTCTGTCCTCTAAATGATTTGATGAACCATGGTTAAGCTTAATATGACCAAAGACAGGAACTAAGTAATGAAGGTCAGTTTTTATTTCAGGTTGACTAGGCTGTCTTTCAGGTCGTTTTTAAATCCAAGCACGGGCAGTGCTATCTGTCGGAGCATGACAAATCTGAAACGATTTGAGCACAGTGCAGTGCTCTGAGTAAATTACCTTTTCAATCTGTCCAGGACACAGAAATATAAGTATTTTGTGGCTCCCAGCTGGCACAAGTGTCTTAACTGCCCCAATTATCAGGAGATCATGAGTTCAAATCCTGGCAACAGCACAACCCTCTATGGTCGGGAGTCTGAGAAGAGGAAGCCTGGGGGCATCATGCAACAGGGGCTGAGGGACTGAGCCTGCGGGTGGGAATTAGCAATGACCACATTGAGAAAAGTGTGAAGCTAAATAAAAATCACCCCTCTTATCCAAAATGTAACAGCTTCAGCTTATAAGTAGGAAATTCACTTAAACCTTTATTTATGTTGTTTAGGAGACTTTCTGCCTATAGTAACTTCGACTGAGATAAATCGGAAAACCTGTCCAAGTAGTTGGCTTAATTTTTTTTTTACTTTTATTTATTTATGTATGTGGTATATATATTTTTACAATTCATCATATAAAAACAAGTGAGCATTGTCTTTTTTGCTTTTTTGCTTTTAGAAACATTTAATATGGGAGATGTTAAATATTTCCATCTACTTGAGTTGAAGTCTAAAAAACTTGTTTTCCAAAACTTTTAATAACATACAGACAGTTTAAAAATATATTTTAGTCTCGCATGTAGCTTGTCAGTGGTAATATATGTTTCAGTACTGATGTTTACTATTACATGTGGGTTACAGCTACGAAGATGTAATACTTTATCAACATGATCAGAACATAATATTACTGTTATATTACTTATTCAATAACTTGCGATTGGTACATAACTGCATTTTTGTAAACAAAATGAAAATATTCATGAATAACTGAGATGTAGGTCATTTGACTTTATCCTTCTACATGCACTTGAGGGGTGGAACCAGGCAAGTTGAATGACAGCTGGAAATGAAAGTGGAAATGGAAAACGTAAATGCAAGAGGTAATTGGAAAATATGTTTGTACGTTTAGAAGGCTGTTGGGAAATACAGAGAAAATGGAAAGCACAAGTGGGAAATGCATTAAGAAATAGAAAAGGCCATTCTTAAATACAGAAGGAAACAGGACATGCAACTGGGAAACGCAACTGGAATACAGTAGGAAAATACAATAGGATAGAAAATCATTTTAAATATAGTTCTCATGTTTTTCCTTTGCCTTTTCCACTTCCAGTCATATTTTCAGTGACATTTTGGTTCTGTAGATAAATTGGAAACATTTTAAAATAAAAGATAAATCTACGTGTTTTGTTTTGTGTTTTGCATAAAATGTATTTGCAATATATGTTATGGCTTTAAAACTGTAGTTAATTGTGCATTACTAGAGCATGTATTAAACATCATAAAGCCAGATGTTTCATAAATAAAATAAAACCACAGTAAACCTTTTAATGTTGTATGGAAATTTCAAAATGATGTCACTGGACTCTTTATTGTCTTCCTTTCACTCTTTTTAATATACAGTAAACCTTCCATCCCTCCCTCCGCTGGCCCTTTTCTGCAAATGTGGAAAGCTCTCTTTAATTATAGATCACCTTTATGTGATGGGTTAGTCCCACATAGCCTGCCCGGCTCCGCTGGTAGAACACACAGTTGAACATAGGCGTGTGCGTGTGCGTGTGCGCATGTGTGCACATACATACAAAAATACACTATTTTGCTCTCACAGTGCTTGCTTTTCATTTTAGTGTTCATTGGCTCCCCTCTTGCATTTCAATGAGATGAACTGGCAAGGTTTCTATGTCTCATCCTTTCCCTCTCTCTCTCCCTCTCCCTCTCTCTCCCATACTCTCTCTTTCTCTCTCTCCCTCTCCCTCTCCCTCTCTCTCCCATACTCTCTACCAGACTCTCTCCCTCTCTCTCTCCCTCTCCCTCTCTCTCATACTCTCTTCCTCTCTCCCTCTACTCTCTTTCTTTCTCACTTCCTTTTTCCTTTTCAAAATCAGCCCTTAGTTTTAAAATCAGCCCTTAGGTTTAAAAGAGAGTTCTGAGTAATTCTCACCCACAGAATGTCTCATCGTTGTGTAACTGATTTGTTTATTTATTTGTGAAACAGCAGTGATGATTTTCCATCCTGCTCATCATGATTTATTATTCAGTGACCCCCTCTGACTGTTAATGGAAAATGTCGCCGGTAGTGTGAAAATGTGAGAACATGAGAACATAGAATTGTGTAACAGTAAAAGTCACCGACAGGTGCACCACTGTTCAGAGGCTCTTAATAAACAAATGCACCCTGCTTTTTGAGAATGTCTTCACCTCCAACTTGTCATTGAACATCTCTTTTTGGTAAACTGACAAAGTGGCTGCATGTTTTAACAACTGACAGATGCACTTTAGCTATAAGCACCATAAATGTATCACCGCCAGGTTTATTTATAGTAGAACATGATAAATGATATCACTCAGAGGTTACCCACATTCCTTTGGGGCCGATTCTCATTGTGGAGGCTGAGGAACAAAGTCCTCAAGCTTCCAGAAACCATTAATAAAGCTGTCGTGGTCTTTCTCCTCATGAGCCCCCCTGAAATCTTATGTGTGTCAGTCAACATTACATAGAGATGAGCTTGTAATGTAACAGTAACATAACACAATATGCAAAACTGTGCATAAGCGGTGCTACATTGGCTACATTGGAATCAAAGCAGTTCAATGGTATTTCTTTCTTCCATAGCTGCATTCCTGCCTTGTTTATGTCTACTCCAGTCTTTTGACCTCTATACAGCTCAAATATAAGTTTGGTGTCTTTTTGATAACCACTGTGCTTTAGAAATTGAAATCATTATTATATGACACCCCTGAATAAGATAATGTTTTATTTTTAAAGATAAATATCACTTCCATGATTGATTTTACAATATATGTTATTAGGAGTGGGCTTCGATGTCTGCTCTAAGTGTGTTGCGTTGTCTGCTCCCAGTGTTGGATGGTGGACATGATCAAATTGGAGAAAATCTAAAAATAACTAATAAATAAAAATATATAACCATGATGGATGATTATGTAACTTATCCAGAAAATTAAAAAAAGAAAAAAAGGCTTGACACCATGATGTGAAGTGCAAGACATCACTCTGTGAGTCACATGTACCCTCCCCTCAGGCTTAAAACATCTTCAGTCATTGCTGAATATATAATGATAACTTTAACTTACAGTCATATCGGCCCCTCCTACACTGATGGTCTGTGGAGAGCACAAAGAATAGTTGAGATTTGTATAGTGACAAATTTGTTTCATGTCTCATTGGTAACCAAACAATATACCACACGGCTCACACTGATTCCCACTGCAAATGGCAAAACGCTCAATTAAATATTTTTTAAGCTCCATGAATAATGAGCCATAATGAGCTGTATGTGTGTGATATGTTTGTTATACTTCAATGATAATGTATGGAAAGGATTTATTGTAGTAAATATAACTGAAATGCTTATCCACCATTATCAGTATTAACAAAAATTGCTGACAAATACTATATAATGGTTGTTTATGTTTTATGTACTTAATCTGAACATGGCAGTAGTTTACCTACTGGGTTACACTGAAAGACAGAAACACAAACAAGTGAATGTCAAATAAATAGTCAAATAAACACATGCAAGTCTGACTTTACCCAGCCCAATGTTGCCTTCAATGGAAAACTAGTAATACAGCTTAGAAATGTACATCAGAAAAAAATACTCATCTAGAGACATCAGACGTTTCCCATGTTCGAATGCTAAAGTGTGTAAATAATGCTGCAGCATCACATATTTAGGCCATTTACTTAATTTATCGACTATTGAAATATTATTTTTTAAGCCCTAAAAGTAGTTATTTGACCTCTGCTGACCAAGCCTTGTATTGATTGTGAGGTGGAGGTCAGCCACAGCACTAACAAATGGTGAAGATATTCTGAAGCTGTAAATCGAGAAAGAGATGCTATAGTGATGGGGGAGCCATTGGTTGTAGACTTCCCATAATGCCTTGCTCAGTTCAAGACACCAGTCAGCCTTGCTGCATTTGAGTTGTGTCAAACCAATGCAAATGAAGGTTTTGTTTTTCTTCTGCAGCTGTGTTTTCTTTTTCTCCAGTCCCCTCTGAGCTCTTTTGACCCTCATGTAGCACAAACATAACCTTGATGTGGTTTTAATAAACATAGCCCTTCAGCATTTAAAGTATTGATTATACGTCTTCACTTAATAAGACAATGACAATAAAAGTAAATGATAACTGGAATAGTTTTGGGTTGTAATTTCCTTTGGGTGATGCACTGCTGGTTTCTATAGAGAACGCATGAGCACATGATCATATATTTTACACAATGTTGCTGAAATTTCTGTTTTTTAAGGTCAGGCTTTGCAAAAAGCATTTCATTGCATGTCGTACCATGTATTATGGTGTATGTGACAAATAAAATTTGAATTTGAACCTGAATGCAGTCACAACTGTTTACTATTCATTGGTTATATGTGGTGGCACCATTAGGCAAAGCTAATGTACAAATACAGCAGAGCGAGCGCCTGCAAAACATTAAGGTTGCTGTAGTACTAGAATATGAACTTTGATAACGTAATGGTGATAACAGTAAATTAAAACCAGTACACTCCAAATAATGATACTGGTGACTGCTGGCCTATATTCAGTGTTTTTGTCACATTAGTATGTATGGTAGAATTCTTTATCCATATTCAGAAGCCAACACAGTGTGATCACGTGAGTTGAAGCTTAGTTTTTGACCAGTAAAAGAACGGTACTGCAATGATAGTGCAGATGAGTAGATTTGTAGTTGCAGTCTATTCATGAATTTAGCCACAACCTTTTAGTTGATCAACAAGAAAGAGCAGAATAAATCTGTCATGTCTGTAGTCTCTGTTTGAGGTCACATCATTTGATATCAAATTGAATGAGAGTTTTATAAGAGATCTGCAGCAGTAACCACATCGCCACCACAGTACGAGTAGATGCTGTAATGTTCGTCCCTCAGTGATATTACTACAATTACAGCCACTGTTTTACATGTGTTTCGATATTTTTGCAAAACACATGATGGAACTCTTAGTACCACAGGACATTTTTATAACACTGTTAGGTACAATAAATTTATGTAGGCTGTCAGATCACCCTACATGCTTCAGTTATGTTCATGTATGAAAACTTGCTAAAGTTTGCTTAAAAAAATCACTACATAATTTTTTTTTAACCCGTGGTAAATTAGATCGTCACTGGGAGTATTTGAGGGTGACTTGGTCAATCGTCACTGGACAAAGCCCTAGCTGTACCTACTACAGGCACTGCGAAAATACTTCATCCCTCCCTAAAATACTATCACTGACTCAGATAGACATAAATCCTAGCAAAGGCGCTGGAGACACTGCTTAGGTTTATCCTGTGTTTGTAGTGGTGCCAGATTGGTGTGGTCCTGATGGCCCTCAGCCATGATGGAGAGGTCTTTGCCTGCAATAATTCATGAGCCTGCCCTGCACAATTAAGAAGAGGGCAAGGATATGACAGGCTTAGAGATGAGTTGGCAGGAAAGCAGCAGACAGGAGCAAGCCCATGATTCGGCCGGGTGGAGGTGTGCCCTGCTCAATTTTCTATCAATTTGTAAGAGAAAAGAATGGACTGTTTTGTTCCTTGAGTCAATGCATTAGCTGTTTTATGAGGAGTCCTGCTGATTGCTTTCTGGTGAATAGAGCTGTGACATTTTGCTTCCGTTCAGAAATGGAATCTGTGGGCCAAGGAGCTGCTGAGTAAATAGAGCTATCCCATCTGCTGCAGTCCAAAAAAACCCTCCAAAAAAACAATTTGATCCAACATGACTGTTGTGGACATTATGTCGGTATGGATTTCTGCAGTTTAGTCCGTCTACATGAGTATGTATGTGTGTGTGTGTATATATATATATATAATATTGTATGTATGTATGAAAAAAAGATTGTTTTACCACGATTTGTGTGTATTTTCTAGAAATAAGCTATAGGCATAGACATGAGGTGACATGCAGGCTGCCCAAATTACTATTACTTTAGTCACATTTATACTGCAGAGGGGGTTATCATACAAATAAATTCATATGAGAATAAAATTAAAACTAAATGGCAGTATGTGTGTTTTAAACAAATGGCTTACCTAGAGATAAAAGCAAAATATTGTTTATTGTAATATTTAAATAATATATGTGTGAGTAACAATGGAGTTTATATGGACCAGTATCATAGACACAATAGCAGGAAACACAAAGACTTTTTTTAACCTCTTAAACTATACTGTGCTTTTCTTAGAGGTAGTCATCTTTAAAATGCTGCAATGTTGTTTCTGAATGAGAAACAAAAAAAATCACAAAAAAACATTTGTGATGGCTCATTTTTAAAATAAATGTCTGAAAATGTTTCAGAATTTTACCCCATGAAGAGTCTCTGCAGACTGCCACATTTATTTAAACCAGTGTCTGTATGTGTGCATATTTTATTTGTGGTAGGAGCAAAAGCCATCCGGGTTTATTTTGCCTTTCCTAAAGATAGCTCTGATTCTCTGCACTGGAGCTCTGCTCTCTCAGAGGGATCAGGAGAGTCGCTCTCTGCCCACTTTGATCTGATATTGATTCACTCTGCTGCCCAGTAATGGGGGGTAATTGATCATAAGTCATAAACTCCCCACTATCCCCTTCCCTCACACCCCACTTTCAGATTGGTAGTGTTCAGGGATACGAATGGCCCACTGACTCAAGACTGATAGAGCCTATAGCATTACTCTGCCTCACACAAACGCGCTCCCCTTTGGCATGTTATCAGGATTACTTCAGATTCGCTTCAAAGCATTTCAGTTCATCTATATTTCATTTGTAGGTCATTGAAACGAGTAGATAAATTCTATAGAAATTGTGGATTTTAAAAATGCCAACCACACACCTGTTTTTTTAATGGAATTTTGAACAATGATATAGATTTACTAAGAATGATTGTTATTTACAATTTTGCCACATTTATTTGTCATCAGAATAAAACAAAAATCAGAAGGGCAAAGCAGCAAAACAATGTAAATAAAAACAATTACTGAACTATTATAACAATTAATGAATAATTCATGCAATTGTATAGTCTAATGACGTTTAAACAGTGTAGTGAAATTGAAACGGTAACTCCTGACTTTGGAAGGTTAAAAGCCTTAGAGAATAGTCTTCATTATAATCTTTGTATGAACCGTTCTTGGGTTTTTTACTGATTCTCATAAATCTCATGCTGCATTACTCTCTTGCAGAAATACAGCATACAGGCGGAGGCAAACAGATTTATTGAGCGGTGAAAATGAGCCAGTATATGCCTGTGAACTCTTCATAATCATAACTGTGAAATCTCCAGTGTATATATTAGTTTGTCTGGTCTCCGTTTTTAGTGGCACGATTTTATGTATGTTTTCCCCTCAGAGCTGGTGGGCTGGCTGAGCTCATGGAGGAAACCGGCTTCGTGCTGTTGAATAGCAAGCAGCGAGGTCTCAGTGCAGTACATATGCTGCACGCTTCAGTGAGCCTTGATCCTGGGCTCCAACAGGGCCTCGCCAGCCTTTCCATCCATAATCCCACCCAAAAAGATGAAGGGGAAAAAAGGAACGGTCTGAAAGGGCAGCTGCTCTTTGAGAAAAGAAACGGGCAACTGTCACGCCTTTAACATTAGCCGGCAAATACTTGCATGAATATATGGATGGATTCTCTATTGAAAGAAGAAAAATAATGCAATGTAGTTCCTAAATAGATTTTGTCAGCCGTGAAACCGCAGCCGTTTCTAAAAAAGGAGGTTTTTTATTGCACTCATGGCTATTGATTGGGATAGACTATTTTTAAATAATTTTTTCATAAATTAAGCATCTGGTACAGTGATTTAACTTTAAATCTCTTGTATATCCTCATGAGGTCTTTATGTGGATCTTTTAAAGGTCTAGTGAGCTATTTGACCATTTAAACATAAAAGATATCATAGCTTTCTGAATAATTTCTCATAAAAAGAAATTTTGATAGCAGTTCTGTTTGAAGCCACTTATAACAAGCAAGAATTTGCCACAGGGATGCAAGAATGCATATATATTTATAAAGTGCACATGGGAGCTTTTTCCACTTAGCTATAGTTTGATTAGATTTATTCAGTCCAATGTAATACATTTTTATTTGTCTCTGGGGCTCAAACATAATGGCCACAATATAGGTTCCCTCTCTTATGTCCACTCCAAATGAACTTGATGCATTCAGGCCATATATGAAAATAGCTTCCCTAATTCTCATTATAGCAAATATTTTTGTTACTCAGGCAGCTGAGTGGCATTGTGCGCTGCTGAGTAGGAGCTGTCATTTCCCCTGTGTGAGGTTGTGTCCTGCTTCAGTGCGTTCTTCTGGCTGCAAGTATTTACTGTCTTCCACTGCTCACCTCCCCAGATGAGCCACTCTGTCAGGAAGCCAGCGGGCCTGCAGTCCTCCTGGCCCTCGGGCCGCTGTTCGCATCCTTCATCCACTCTCACACAGCTCTCTCTGCAGCATAATGAACTCTCGCTCTGTCCTCCGGGCCTGGCCAGACTCAGCTGCCGGTGGAGGCTGATCTGGGCCCTGGCTCCTGCAGAGATTTCTGTTGAACAAGGCTACAGCATTTAGGCAGCATTTAGTCGATGGCATAAATAATGAAGAAAAATTATGCAAATACTTATTCTATCAATTGTCATAAAATAAATACTCATTTAGATAGATTTTTATTATAAATATAGTAGTATCATAATTAATACACAGTGTTACATAAATGCTTTAGTGTTCCATTTAATCGAGTAAACTTACATTAATCAGTAGAAAAATGAGACTCTTATTATGATTCCATTGGCGTTCCTGCTGAACACAAGTGACGTGATTGTGAGTAAACTGTTAAATAAAGAAGAGTGGTTAATTGTGTTCTCAGGGGATGTGCTATATTATTTTCTTTTAGTAATTCAAACTTCGGCCTAATCTTATTTTTTAAAGCTTGCTTTAGGTAACCATGTAAATATTTAGCTACAAAAATGGATACTGCTTGCAGGCTGGATTGAAGGGTTAAATTGTAAGTATGTGCAGATCTATTTGAAGATATCTGGCTGATAGTTTAAGCTCCCTATAGTACAGAGAGCGTAGAGAGTAGGATGGGAGCAATATTTGTTGGGCCATAAACAAAGAAATTGCCTATCCCACACATTTAAGACCTTTCTCACTAACATTCCATTCATTAATGTCATCCTCATGTGAAGTTATACCCACTGCTTTAGAGGGCCTTCCTAATGAAGGTAGTGGGCATAAATACATGTTTAAATGTAACCCTGCCCTTGCCATTCTCCACTGGAAAAAGGAAGCCGCCATCACCTGGGTTAACATATAGACAGCTATGCTGTCATTATGTGCCTCGGGAACTTAAAGAAGGAATAAACATCTGCAACACCTTGCAGACCGTATAACTAACATATACAATGAAAAAATAATTGGACTTTCGATTCTTATGTATATACAAGTCAAACGAAGATGGAGAGAAATATAATTACTGTTTCTGAGTTATAATGTCACCTCCATCATCTTATTTGTTTAAACCAGAAATAATACGCATGTAAACATGCAAACAGAGGAAGATTGGATACATGGGGAATGCAGGTACCAAGAAGAGACAGGAGTTAGAATATTGGTGAAGGCAAACAGAGTGGAACCTGCGATCCAAGGCAGTATCTGAAAGACTCACAGGGCCTGGAGTACTAAACCTTTTGCATCAGTTTCAGGTGCAAATCAGGAGGCATTCTGACTGTGTTATGCATGAAACTGGGGTATGAGTCTGAACATGGTTTATGGGCCATGTGCATGGAAAACACAGCATGCTTATACATTCGAGTGAAGGCGCATGCAGAATGTGGGAATATTGCATAAAAAGTAGGAAGAGATTACTCAAGTGAGGCTGATTACGTATGCCACGCAACTCTTCGCAGTCAGTTTTGTGTCAGTTTTCGTCTGCCTTTTAAAACCGTGGGCACATATTGTGTTGATGCCAAGGCTCTTTTTGCACTGTGCCTGTGCTCTTATCAACACAATTTCCAGAATGTCCAAATTGTGAAAGTTTTTTCACTTGCAGAAGTGCAGTATATGATATTTCATACAAGGCCCTTTCAATCATTTAGCAGGTGTGATATAGAGTGGCTCATTTATTCGCAAATTATCTTTTTATGCCACTTTGATGGTAACCAGCAGAATGATCTCCCGTGATTTAAGCTGTCTTCATGTAGTGTCGTTTGGGTTAGGTGCTTTCTCCTTCTTTTATATACCCAGTGTGTAGGTGTAGATTCAGCCTTGACCTTAATGACCGCTGTCAGGTGGTCGGTTTATGAAAAAGAATCATGCTCCCTATGCATTATCCCATTTGATATGTACACATACATCTCTTTTTGGCCCAGGGGGCTTGAAAACTTTCACTATCAGACAAACCGCAGGGAGGACTGTGTTTGTGAAAGAGAAAGAGAGAGGACGAGAGATAGGCATGTATATTAAACCACAAAAAACTCACTTTTCAGTTAATTAACTTGCCCCCGGTCTGACTCAGACTGTTACTGGTAAGATATGAGACTAGTGGGTAGAAATATGTTTGTTTTTTCTCTGTGTAGTCAGAGACTGAGTTTAAATCTAAAAATACTACATTTTCTCCTGTTTCATGGGTGACAGCATTCAGACAGAGGTGCAGGCTGCAATGCTAAAGAGTTAAAGTGGTGTTCTTCTCTTTGTTCTTGTCACGCGGGGGGCAGAAATGACCGACCGGACAACCAAGACACAACCTTGTGCGTGGCGGAAGAGCCCAAGCGTGACTGGCACGAGAGAGCGGGTTTACCACGCTTTTTGATCTGAGAACGCTCCTTTACGGAGTTGAGGCTTGCACCAAACGAGCCTGCGTTCTCACTCGCACACAGGGGAAAATAGGGGGTTGCTCCGAAGCCATGTAGGACTGAAGCATGCAACATCAATGTCTGTGGAACACCTGCTTCCACCTTTTATACCTGACGTGCAGTAATTTCCGGTGCCCTCTGACTGCATATGACCTGGTGTGCGTGACAGTATCCCCCCCTCCAGGATCGGCACTGGACGGTCCCGGCTGAGAGGACACCCGAAGACGGTAGTCCCGGATGAGCGAGGAGTCCAAGATGTGGCGTCCGGGGACCCAGGACCGTTCCTCTGGATCGTAGCCTTCCCAGTCAACGAGGTACTGGGTGCCACGGCCGAGTTCAGGATCCGCCGAACGGTGTAGACGGGACCACCGTCAACGATCCAAGGCAGAGGAGGGTCCGGGACCTGGGGAGACAGAGGAGAGAAAAATACAGGCTTTAGCTGTGAGGCGTGAAAAACAGGGTGGATTTTGAGAGAGTCAGGCAGCTGGAGCCGGAATGTGACAGGGCTGATCCGGTGATAGGGTCCCATGAACCGGGATGAGAGCTTCTTGGAAGCGGTGTGGAGGTGGAAATGACGCGTGGAAACGTAAGCCCTGTCACCCACATGGAACAATCGTCTCGGGGGGTGTCGATGACCGTGCTGCTGGACATAACGGCGGTTGGTCTGGATGATGGATCTTCGGGCTTGTTTCCAGAGTCGTCGGCATCGGTGGACCAAGCGTTGGGCTGAGGGGACTTCAACCTCCGACTCAGCCCAATTTAGATAGTCGGCCCAGGAGCGCTGGTGGTCGGAGACGAAACACCGGAGGAAGCGCTCCAGTTGTTGGTTGGTCCACTTCGTCTTCCCGTTCGTCTGTGGGTGGTAACCAGACGACAGGCTGATGGTTGAGCCGATCAGATGGCAGAAGGCCCTCCAGAACTTGGCCGTGAACTGGGGCTCTCTGTCCAAGACAATGTCCTTGGGGAACCCATGCAAGCGGACTACGTGCTCGAGGATGATGTTGGCGGTTTCTTTGGCCGAGGGGCGTCCGGATAGGGCCACCAGGTGCACAGCCTTGGAGAAGCGGTCCACAATGGTGCAAATAGGGAGTCCGGTTATGAAATCGAGGGCGATGTGGGACCACGGCCAGCGAGGAACTGGAAGTGGTTGGAGCTCCTCTCCCTGAGGAGAATTTGGGGTTTTGGAACAAGCGCACACTGGGCACGCTCGAACGTAGGTCTTTGCATCCTTCTTGATGCCCGGCCACCAGAAGGTCCGTTGGATTAAGTGGATACTACGCGTTATGCCAGGGTAACCAGACAGAGTAGAATCATGAGCCCACTGGAGCGCCTCCTGGCGGATGAGCATGGGGACGTACAGGCGGCCGACGGGAGGTGGCTCTAAGGACTGAGCCTGACGGACCCTTTCTTCCAACCTCTACCAGAGAGGTGCGACGATGACGTGTTCGGGCAGGATGGGCGCTGGTGCCGTCCGGGGACCCTCCACTTGGTGTTGACAGGAGAGAGCGTCTGCCTTAGGTGTTCATCGGTCCAGGACAGTACGTGATGGTAAAGTGGAACTGCTCAAAGAACTTGCAACTTCAATGCAACTTCAATGTCTGTGTGAGTTTCTAACACCTTTTATACCTGACGTGCAGTCATTTCCGGTGCCCTTTGACTGCTTGTGACCTGGTGTGGGTGACAGTTCTTTTGCCATTATAATGCATATGCCCTCCCTCATGACTCAAGAGATGAATGGTGGTAATAATAAAGAGGTTTGCTTCATAAGAAGCACTTTCCTGTGTGCCTGCACAAAATATTTCTAATTCCAAAATTATTGTGCAGGACTTATAGGCCTAATTTAATCGTAATTTCTGTATATTGTCCAAAGACTTTCCTGGCTTGTAATTGAATTATAGGCTAAATAAAAAGTCACATACACCGATATACCTTTTGATGAGCTTCCTTTGTGCAGTAACATTTAAAGTTTGCTTGTTTGCCTCCGAGCTAACAGCTCCATTTTTATTATTTAATTTAACGCTATATTTGGAACATTGAATAGATTCTTTTGTTCTATTTTGGTTGCACCAGGTTGCATGTATTTAATTTTTCTTACAAAGTAATTTTTCAGCTGTTAATTTCAGATGTATTTTTAGGGCCATTTTCTCGGTTATTCGTTTTGCCAATTACAATAAGCAATTCATCACAAGTAACACATTGACTGTATCTGTAAGGATGTTTCTGAGCAACAGAGGTTTAAGGGATGCGTCAGTATTTAATTGCCTTGCATTTGCTTTACTTTCCTGATTGAAGAAGATAGATCTTTTCTGACATCATGAATTGAGCTGCCTGATTCACAACTGTACATACAAGACAAGATATTTAAACTTTCTTCATTCATGTCTGGGATTAACATGGTTGCCATTGTTGCATTAACACGGTTGCCATTGTTGCTCAGAGATGCAGGTCCAACTGTGTCAACACCAACTATTGTTTCTTGCAGTAGTATGACAAAATTTGGTTTGTTTTCTTGAAATGACTTGCTATGCTGAAGTCTTGTCCTTACTTCAGAGTAATATTCACTTTTTAACTTACTAATTCAAAATACGGAGAAGTCATTATTTTGAGATGACATAAAGAGTAAACTGTGGACACACTGCTGCCTTTTTAAGAGAAGGAACAAACACCAGTTTTTCCTTTTCTTAAAATGGTCCCTAAAAGGACATGAGCAAAACAGGGGGTTGAATTGTGCTGGTCATGCTTTAATTACACCTTTGTTTATTTGTGTGAAAGTTCTTAGTAGACACCCTGATCAGTTTGTAGATTGTCAGTAATTAGTGCCTCTTTTAGTAAATCTGCCCTAAAGTGTCTGTTTAGAACAAACTTAGCGAGTCACAAGGAGTAATACTTTTGTTTGTTAAAGCAGAATACCCCCTGACTGCCTTATGAACTAATTATAAAAACAAATTAATGGGATCAGCTGCTAAATACTTACCTGAGAGAATAACCTTTATTGTGCAAAATAATCACATCTAATTTCAAGATCTCATCCTGGAGGCAGTGTACGTCTTTTCTCTGTAATTGGGAAGGAATTGTTGTCCTTTTATTCGCATGGGGTTGCCTTTCTCAGTTAATTAGATAAACAGAAGTGCATTTTGAAAAACTGCAAACGAACATTCATAAAACTACATGCACAAGAGCAATGGCCTGCTAATGAACACTGGTAATCATCTTTTGGTGGGATTTTGAAATCTTTATAATATCCAAAACAATTTCTTTTTTTTTTTTAAATGGTTTGATGTGCTATATAAACACTTTAAGTTTCATAATGTACCCTTTACTCTTCAGTCTGGAAGCTTAGATGTAAAATCAGCCCGTTTTGAATTCACTGTTCTTGTTAAAAACTAAAAAATGTCAAAACCATTTACATAGGCATTTATTTATAAGGATGATTTTTGTACATTTATCAGGTCATTTCATATTTCAGTCTTACAGGCACAGAAGGAAAATGATCATATAAATATAATGTGTGTCAGTGTATGGTATATAAAAAAGCATAAACGTCATTAGTGGTCCTCATGGTAAACAATAATAAGAATTAAAAGGAAATGAAGGATATTGAATTAGCACTGATCTGTCCAGTTTTCACACAGCAAATTCCTTCCATAACTTTCTCAGCTTTAGCTTAGTCTCTCCAGAATCCTTTCGAAATTGCTGAAGTTGAAACTAAAGTGTCCTCCTGCAAAGGAGATATTATAGCTGGTGTTACCTCCCAGGTCTGTTAAAATGTGCCATGTGCAGCTGTCATTACACTCATATAAATGACTAATTCCAGCTGTGGCTTGCCTCTCCCTGCTTGCTGCTGATATTGACAGGCCACTGACTCCAATTATAGCTCGGTAATTAGTTTACAAAATCACTATTTGGTCATTTTGCTGCACGTCTTTATCTGCTCATATGGGCAGCACTGAAAATAGTTTAAAATCCACCATAAAAATTATTGCTTTACAGATTCAAACTTTATCATTGGTGTCTACATTGGTGTCTAAGTGATTGGAAGTCTAATTTTTGTACTGAAGCTGTTAGACTGTCAGACCAACTAACTCAGACCATTAAGTTCAACCCCACTCCTGCCCTTCACCTGTGTGCTGACGCACAGCAGTCTGGAACGGACCGGGAGCAGTTGGGCCGCAGATGGGAACCAGTTTGGTACACATGGGCAGATGATCCAAGGGTGAAGGGGCCGTCATTACACAAGGACATGATTTTTCGGCCCTTGGCTCCTGGACTGAATCTGACAGAAGGAGCTTAAGTAATGGCCCACTTTATAAACTACATGCAGAGACAGAGAGAGGATGATAAATGGTATATTGGAGGAACTACAAATTCTACACTATATGGACAAAGAATCTGACCATTACACCAACTTTAATGGCATTGCATTAAAATATATAGACTTTAAAATGGTGTTCCTGTGCATCCCAAAGGTGCTGGATGGGGTTGAGGTCAGGGCTCTGTGTGGGCCTGTCAAGTTCTTCCACACTGAAATCATCTAGCCATGTGTTTTTTGCAGCTTGCTTTGTACACTGGGACACAGTCATACTGTAATAGAGAAGGTTCTTTGTCCACAAAGTTGGAAGCACAAAATGTCTTGGTATGCTGAAGCAATACGTTTGACCTTCACTGGAGGTAAGGTCAATATTTAAGAGGCCTGTCCATATAGTGTACATTTTATCTGAACAGATGTTAGGATGCAAAATGTACTGGATGCTTATTAGGCATGCCTAGCCTTTATTATTTGGTTTTTATTTAACTTCCTGTAAATCTTTTATCTTAAAACTTAAAACTGCTACAGGCCACACAGGATTTTACAAGAAGCTTAAACATACAAGTTTTTGCCACACAAGTGATTGTTTTTAAATGAATAACAACTGTAAAGTGATTAAAGCCATGTTAAAGGCATGTTGCTTTGTATCTTATGTTTCTTCCAACCCTGACCTAACACAGTGGGTCCTGTTTCTCAGTATGTTCTGAGTATGATCTAGTGTGTTCTAGTGGTTAGGGCCCTGAGATCAGGAAGTCGCAGGTTCGATTCCCAAGAGTGCTACGCACCTCTGAGGTACCCTGAGCAAGGTACAGTCCCCACACACTGCTCCCCGGGCTGTTCCTGGCTGCCTCCTGCTTCACTTGGTGAATGGGTTAAATGCAGAGGTGGAATTTTGTGCTGTTTACACTGTGTGCTGTGGTGTGTTCACATATGACAAATTGGTCACTTTCACTTTTTTCACTTTTTTCAGAATTCTAGAATGTTGGAACTCCTGTTTTGTATCTTATGTTGCTGATGACTTTATGTGTGTGTGTGTGTGTGTGTGTGTGTGTGTGTGTGTGTGTGTGTGTGTGTGTGTGTGTGTGTGTGTGTG
>JBBJLR010000111.1:9192644-9205310 GCA_037577145.1 Brachypetersius gabonensis
CATCAGTCTGTGTGTAATGAATGAATCTAATATACAAGTTTCACCTTTTGAATGGAATTACTGAAATAAATCAATTTTGTCATGATATTCTAATTTTATGACCAGCACCTGTAAGGCCTAACCACACTGAACTGCAAAACAGTAGAACTGCATTCTATGGAGTGATTGATCTCCATCTAGTACCTTTCAGATAAAATGGAGTGGTGTTTCTAATCATCCAATATCACTGCCGGACTTCATTAATCTTGTTATGGCTGAACATATTCAAATTCTCACAGCAGTCTTCCAACATGTAGCGCAAAGTCTTCCCTGATGATTAGAGGCTCTTGCTGGAGCAAAGGGGGGTGAACCCTCTATCTATACTTTTACTTTATTAATACCCTTGATTTTTGAAAGAACCCTTAAAATAATCCAGAAATTGCTCAATAACTAATTCAGTCAAGTGTGACAGCCCTGAAAGCAACTCTTCCCTGTGGTTATTTTGACTGCAACACTTCTCCAATCCTGAGTGCTGTGAATTAAATTGAGTTTGTTCTACCCCTGCATGGAGGACTGCATAGAGTGGCTAATATCTGTTTTCCTCCCAACCTCCTCTTTCTCATGCACTGACTGTAGCACTGTGTGCTTATACAGCCCACCAGGTCTTGGTCTTGCTTGACTTGGAAAAGCAGACAGTTTGCTTTATGGGTTCGGTCAGCCTTGATGTTTTGGCTTTGAGCTCAGCGGTGATCTCAGCAGTTGCAGTCTGTTTGTGCAGTAAGGTCTGTTTCTGCTGATGAGAGCGCAGCTGTCTTCTAATATTCCATCATCCCTAAAAACAATGCTATGCTATGATACCAGCAGCGGAGCATCAGCAGTTTTTTTCACTGTTTATGCATGGCTTCGGAGTACAGGTACAGTTACAATGGCTTGTATTTAACATTAAAACAGGCATCACATATTCATTATTTTCAGTGATACACAATGAGTTAGAATCAGGTTTATTCCCCACCAGTATAATACATTAGCAAGTATTAAGTGATTGTTCACAGTAGGCTATGCCATTTTACATTTATGTATTACATATTTTCTATAAACACACATAGCTCAATTCAAAACATTGCAAGATTCCATTGGGGAAATTCAACCTAATAATAACAATGCAAAAATGTGACAGTGTGACAATGCATCATGGAGTATAAGCATTCTGTTGAATGTGATATTTGATTTTGTATTATTTATAGTGCCCAGCATCAGCAATCCAGTCGAGCACATTCATGTTAACCCCTCCCGCTGTCTTCCAGCTTTAGCCCCATTAGTAAACTGTGCCACAGTTAAATACATTATGAGAAATATTCAAAATATTATGAGAAGAACCTGTGTCATGATTCATGTATCATTATGTATCATAACTCCCCTAAAGATAACATGACTAGCAATGCATCTTGCTTAGCACATCTAGGGCTTAAGTTGCAAAAGAATGCAAAGATTTAGGTAGACAGCAATAAGTAATTGTGCAAGAATAGCAAGTAGATCATTACGCTTCATAATCCACTTCAAGAACTGATTGTTAACTTGCTGCCAAATATTTTCCCTCATCCTTGACATTTGCCAATTCAGTGTGATAATCAATGCAGTTCCCTTCAAACTAGGAATGTTAACATTTATTAACATTTTCATCACACATTTTTGCTCTGTTGATTTTTTTTTTTTATCTGAACACCACTGTATAATATCTAGGTGAAATATGCAAATTCATGTCTAAATGTTTGGAGATATCTGCTTAGCTAAAGTTTATCGGTCTCACCTGCTCATTAATCAAGTGTATATATACGCAGTTGGTTCCCCCTTTGCTGCAGTATTAGCCTCTGCTCTTGTCTGGGAAGGCTGTCACCTAGATGTTGAACAGTTGCTGTGAGGAAAGATTCTGTTCAGCCACAAGAGCATTAGTGAGGTCAGGTCCTGCTGCTGGATTTTCAGTTCTGTCTTATGAACTACCTCACTTTTGAGAATTCAGTTTTCCAAAGCTGGGAGCCCTTATACTCCTCTAGCAGGCACTTGGTATTAGCCATGGTGACCTTAAGCTCCAGAACTTCCCATTCTATTGGCAAAGTTTTTCTATGTGCTATTCCAAGAACCAGAAATTGTGATGATAAACGCAGTACAGCATATAAGTGATGCTGCTGGCAAGTCAACATTTCATAATCTGTGCCACAGTGCTGTCTAGCCTGTTTCATTAATAAGAGAAACTATCATAGGAGAAGCTGTCTTTGGCCATTTTAAGTAAGCAGCATAGCTCCACTGACCTTCGTAATCCTTTTATGTTATGAAAACACAGAGATATCATTGCTAAAAACAAGCCTGAACCACCAACCTGCCATACATTACGGTTAGTAAATGTAACATCAGGTCATTATAGCAGACAATAAGCTTATCTCCAGGCTTAATCAATCAGAGCAGGGTTGTTGTATATTGAATTGCTTTATCAGAACATTGGTGAGGCAGAGCTAAAGACTAGGTTTCTTGAATATGAATGCAGTGCTGGGTTGGTTTCCACGACAACTGTGATGGAATGTGACAGGTGTGGGTGGCTGCTGTAGAAGAGTAATAGGATGGTAATGAAGCTGGTTAGCGCACTGCTAATGTAGCGCTGGACCACTGGCCAAAGAAGAGGGCTCGCCATCGGCATTCATTTATCTGAGCCTTGATATTTCATTGAATAAAGGCTTTGTGTGTGTGTGTGGTTCTGTATGGGCTGGAGTAGATTAATATATGCGTATATAAGGCACTGGTGTGTTTCAGAAATGATTTGTTACCCCTCTTCTCCAGAACACTAAGTAAAACGTCAGTCTGCCACTTTTTCACCTCGCCCTTGTGACAGGTGCTTGCTTGTTTTCTGCCTATGTGCCTAAACCAATCACCATCACCACCCTCACCCCCTAAACCCCGAAGATTTCAATGATTCACTCTCTAACTCACACCTTAAAGGTTCCCCTAGCAGTTAACTGGGCTTTTAATAGACAGACTCGCACTATGGGACTGCCACACTGCCAAAGCAAATCAAATAATTATACCAGCATAATTATTGCCAAATATCATATAACTGAAAGAAAAAATTGTATTGATGTAATGTTTATGTTTGGGCACACATCCTCTACAGAGAATGCTGTCCATTTTAATTCACAAATGCTGTATAATTGCTACATTTAACATATTGTAAAATATAAGAAAATAAACCATGGCCTATGTAAACAGTAATTGTGCACCGCAGCTTTCAAGGGACCACCATTCGAAGTGGAGCCCCCTCGAGGCAATGCCCCTTGCCAAAAAACTTCCCAGGTCTCTGACGTGACTCTGCCCCCAGCACCCCACCCCACAAAGATGCACCTCCGGAGCATCAGGGGGCCCAGGACCCATCCTAGGTGTCAGAGGGAGAGGCAGCGGGTCTTGGGGACAGGGGTCTCTATAGTGCAACGGGCTGGAGCCTCTGGAGTGCAGAGGGCTGGAGCCACTGGAACAGATGACTGCCGCTGTTGTGGGGCCGTTTTGGATGCTGGAGCCACCTTGGAGGTGGTACTGGAGGCTGAAGCTGCTGTAGGGCCGGCGCAGGAAGCAGTAGCCAACGGGAGCCGGAACTGGAGGCTGAAGCTGGCGTGGGGCCGGCGTGGGATGCTGTGGCCGTCTTGAAGCTGGTACTGAAGGCAGCTTAGCCTCTTCAGGCAGCTGGCTAGGCTGCTTAGCATCTTATAGCAGCTGCTGGCTGGGCTGCAGAGCCTTGTAAAGCCGCTGGCTGGGTGACGTGGCCTCGTGGGAATGCTGGCTGGCCGGAGTAGCCTCGTCGAATCGCTGGCTGGGCAGCTTAGCCTCATCAAGCCACTGGCTAGGCTGCTTAGCCCCGTGGTTCTGCTGGCCAGGCCACTCAGCTGTAGTGGGCAGGTTCCAGGTTCGCGACCAGCCCCTTGATCCAATCCAATTTGCCCCGTTGCTCCTCGATGCACCGCTGGACCTCCCCCGGATGTTGGGCTCAGGAGACGGGGCATCGTGGACCACCTTGCCTCCTTCGCCCCGGAACCCCACAGAACAGCTGATGTGAAAATAAAGACATCAGTGTTTCAACTTAAAGGTCCTTTAAATGAACTGACACAATGGCAGCTTCTAGCGGTCACTGACCATGGATTCTCCATCTCCTTCTTATCCAGTGTCTGATTGATCTTCTATGATGCAGGAAGAGTGCTGGGATCTGCACTTTCATGAAAAGAATCGCTCAATAAATGTCCAGCTGTAGTGACCTTAGCCTTGCCCAGGCTGTTAGATAAGCCACAGTGTTCAGGTCCATAGACTGAGCTAGATGTATGTGTTCAGGTGAGCTCAGCACAGACTGTTGCCATGGTGCTGATGTCTTGTCAGGGGTGAACAAGTTGTTAGGACTTTCAATGCCAAGTCTTTTGCTAAGTGCTGTGAAAGCTCAGTTTTTATGAAGATGCATGTGTCTGCAGTAAACAAACTGTCCAGCACTGCTGGTTATTCAGGCTGCAGGAAAGAGTATAAAATAAATGAAGAGGTAACTCCTCATTACTGCTGGAGTTATCATACTCATAGTATCATTTGGAGCTTTGATATCCATATCAAGTTTAGATCTCTAAAATACCAAAACATAACATTTATAAGACTAAATAAATAATTTGACAATATTCGCATTTCTGTAATTAGTGTACTTAATTCATGTAGTGTACTTAATTATTTTTTCTGTTTCTTTTTTCAGTCAGAGCCTTTTTGAATCACGTGTGAGTAAATTAAAACAAACATGTCCTTATTGCATTCTGAACAGAAGATTATAGGAACATCATGCTCTCAATGAGCATTTAAAATTTAAAGTGCATTTAAAGACAAACTGTTCCATGGAAACCACAGAAAATCATCAGAGCTAAGGATCTGGGTGTATCATGTCAAAGTGTGTGGGGAGGGGACACACACAGTTTGCTGCACATGTGGCTGTGTAGCCACAGATCAGTCAAAGTGCCCATGCTGACCCCTGTTCACTGCTGAAAACACCTACAAGTGACATGTGACAGTGGAAAAATGTGGCCTACACTGATCGTGTTTTTTTTTACATCAAGTGGATGGCTGGTTTCATGTATGTATGCATATTTTGGTAGAGATGGCACCAGAAGTCAGTGTGGTGCTCTGGACAATGTCCTGCTGGAAAGATATTTATGTGAATGTTACCTTGACCTATACCAGCTTAATTGTTGCAGACCAAGTACAGTCTTTCACGACAATGGCCTCTTTCAGCAGGGTAATGTGTCCTGCCACACTGCAAAAAGTCTGCAAAAAGTTTGAGGAACATAACGATTAGATCAAGTTGTTTTCCCTTG
The DNA here is from genome assembly GCA_037577145.1 of Brachypetersius gabonensis. Classification (NCBI taxonomy): domain Eukaryota; kingdom Metazoa; phylum Chordata; class Actinopteri; order Characiformes; family Alestidae; genus Brachypetersius; species Brachypetersius gabonensis. The sequence continues at coordinate 9,197,999 of JBBJLR010000111.1, forward strand.
ATTTAAAACAGAGATGTCGCACATACAGCAAGGAAGATAAGTATTTGAACACCCTGCAATTTTGCAAGTTGTCCCACTTATAAATCATGGAGGGGTCTGAAATTCACATTGTAGGTGCATTCCAACTGCGAGAGACAGAATGTAAAAAAAATCAGGAAATCACATTGTATGCTTTGTAAAGAATTTATTTGTATTGCACTGCTGCACATAAGTATTTGAACACCTGGCAATCAGCAAGAATTCTGGCTCTCAAAGACCTGTTATTCTGCCTTTAAGAAGTTCATGTCTACTCCACTTAGTAATCCTAATTAGTAGCACCTGTCTGAGCTGTCTAAAGACACCTTTCCACCCCACAGTCAGTCAGACTCCAACTATTACCATGGGCAAGACCAAAGAGCTGTCCAAAGACACCAGAGATAAAATTGTGGACCTCCACAAGGCTGGAAAGGGCTATGGGGCAACTGTCAAGCAGCTTGGTGAAAATATATCAACTGTTGGAGCAATTATCAGAAAATGGAAGAGGCTAAAGACGACTGTCAGTCTTCCTCGGACTGGGGCTCCATGCATGGGAGGAGCTGGTCAATGACATGAAGAGAGCTGAGACCACAGTTTCAAAGGTCACTTTGGGTAGAACGCTATGCCGTCATGGTTTCAAATCACACATTGCAAGGAAGGTTCCCCTGCTCCAGTCATCACATGTCCAGGCCCGTCTGAAGTGTCCAGGCCCATCTGAAGTTTGCCACTGACCATCTGGATGATTCAGAGGAGGCCTGGGATGGCCATGTGGTCAGATGAGACCAAAATAGAACTTTTTGGTCTAAACTTCACTCGCCGTGTTTGGAAGAAACAGTTGCATCCAAAGAACATGATCCCTACTGTGAAGCATGGTGGTGGAAACATCATGCTTTGGGGGGTGTTTCTGCAAAGGGGACAGGACGACTGCACTGTATTGAGGAGAGGATGAATGGGGCCATGTATTGTGAGATTTTGATCAACATCCTCCTTCCCTCAGTCAGAGCTCTGAAGATGGGTTGTGGCTGGGTCTTCCAACATGAAAATAACCCGAAGCACACAGCCAGGAAAACCAAGGAATGGCTCCGTAAGAAGCATATCAAGGTTCTGGAGTCTCCAGACCTAAATGTGTGGAGGAGTGGGCCAAAGTCCCTGTTGCAGTGTGTGCAAACCTGGTCAAGAACTACAGGAAACATTTGACCTCTGTAATTGCAAACAAAGGCTTCTGTACCAAATATGAATACTTTTTCAGGTGTTCAAATACTTATGTGCAGCAGTGCAATACAAATAAATTCTTTACAAATCATACAATGTGATTTCCTTTTTACATTCTGTTTCTCACAGTGGGAATGCACCTACAATGTGAATTTCAGACCCCTCCATGATTTCTAAGGGGGAGAACTTGCAAAATCTCAGGGTGTTCAAATACTTATGTTCCTCACTGTATTCAGGAACTCCTTATTGCTCTTACATTATGAAATTGTCTTATTGAAACACTACTCTCTTGTATCGGATTTGAAATGTGCCACATCTGGCACATTAACAGTGAGATTAGAAGAGCCTAACATTTTTGACATGATGTTTTCACCAAATTTTGGAGGGTTTATTTATAAGCACATCCTTCCTTTTTTGAGTCATGTGGTGAACTGTAGTGTATCGAACATGCATTGTACTTTCATTGTATGTTGCAACTTTTTTAGTATTTCAGTTGTTTATTAGTTTATCTATGGGTTTTTGATACAGGTACCAGTTACATATCCTTTCTAATAGCCTTATTTTTGTGTGTGGAAGTTCTCTCGAAGGAACAGATGGTGCCATTCTGTTCCAGACTCCCTGCTTGATGTCAGCTGAGATTACCTTCTCTTAAGGGCCGCAAGCCAACAGAACCGAGAGAAAAAGAGACACAGGGAGAGAGAAAGAGACAGAGACAGTGAGAGCGAAAGAGAAAGAGAAAGAGAGAGCGAGAGCAGGAGAGCGGAAACCAAACAGTGAAACAAAGAATATGACTGCTTTGTTGGCAGTGGCTGATTACTGCAATACCACAATGCTTCAAAAATCATAGGGGATGAAGATTATGATTTTACAGCCTATAAAGTAGGGCAGATGAAGTCAGCAAAGGCAGATATGAACTTGATCACCCTGTGGTCTAAAATGGTGCACACTGCTTCTTAGACCTGCTGTTTGAGATGGCGCGCTATGAAATATTGATGATCGCTACATGGCATGTGGACACTTTTCTTCACTGAAGCAGACAGGAGGTTTAAGCAGACATTTTGTGCCATCAGCAGTTTTTTTACCCCAGCGCTAAACTTCATCCTCGCAGTCTTATTTCTCATGTTATTGTTGGCAGGAATTTCAAAACATTTTGCTGATGGCCATTTCAAGATTCCGAAAGCTTTCACATCAGAGAGAGATGGGCTTAGACCTGAACTTTGCAGGGATTCACTGAGGAGCCATGAACAGGGCCAGGCATCTTAAAAAGCCAAAGGGCTCTAAATGTAATGAAATATGGCATCTCTTTAGTTTCATCTTCTTGTCCATATTCTGCCTGGTGCTGTCACCTTTTGCTTTCCCTGAAGGGCTTTTGGGTGTTAGTGAGCAAAAGACAAGCTTGAATCTGTGTCAAATGAGGGAGAGTTGCTAGCAGCTGAGAAGGCAGTTCAAAGATGTGTTACTAAGACTTGTCAGCTGATTTTATGTTAAAATAAAATCAGATCAGAATAAATCCATATCAGGCTGTTGGAAACAAAATGAGCAATACTGTGATGATGAATTGTTCATCATCATCACGATAAACAAGATCTTAGATTTCAATTCATAAGTCTGTGACACAGGTTACAGTAGAAATGTGTCACAACCTGCTAAGTATGGGATTGCGTATTCACAGACTGGTTAGAGTGTCCATGCTAACCCCTGTCTACCATCAGTCCCCTCTACATAGGAAACATACTGTAAGCATCAGTGTTGGACCTTGAAGGCTTCCTGGTCGAGTGAGCCCCATTTTCTTACATCACATGGACACCTGGGTATGTGTGCATTGTTTACGTGCCACAGTAGCAGCACAACCACTAAGATGCACTGTGGGAAGAAGAAAAGCCAGTATAGGGAGTCTTGTGGTCTGGGTATTCTTCTGTTGGGAAACACTGGGTCTGAGCATTCAGGAGGATGTCAGTTTGACATGTACCACCTACCTAAACATTTTTACTGACCAGGTACACCTCTTCATGGCAGCGGTATAACCCAAAGGCAGTGGTTTCTTTAAGCAAGGAAATGTGCCCTGCCACACTGCAAACAATTGTATAGAAACAGTTTGAGTTTAAGGTATTCCTACAAATGTCCCAGGTCTCAGTCTGATCGAGCCTGTGTGGGATATGCTGGAACAAGAGCACACCAAGACATTTTGGACAACGCCAAAGCAGGGTTGGATAATGACATGAAGACAAGGTTGGATGAGTTTGGTGTCCCTGACCTTTGGGATGAACTGGAATGGAGATTGCAAGCCCTGCCTTCTCATCCAACACCAGTGTCTGACCTCATAAATGCTTTACATAAATGCTCAGATTCCCAGAGAAACACTCCAAAATCTTGTGGAAAGTGTTATAAGAAGAGTGTAAGTTGTTATAACTGCAAAAAAGGACCGAATCCATATTAAAGTAACTGTATTTGCATCCAATTTATATATATATATATATTATTACACAGCATATGGCCACAGTTATTGTAAATACCTCACGAAAACAGATTATTTACACAAAAACCCAAGTGTGGGCCTGGAGCTGGAGTAGAGAGCTTCCTCAGAGCTGGAGCATGAAGCAGGCTATGTGGGCGTCCCTGCTGGAGGACGTCACTGCTACTGACGCATGATTTGTACCATGGCTGCGCACAGGCACCTCCAAACAGACTGGAAGCTGTTGCCACATAAATAGGACTATAGAACTTGTATGAAGGAGCACAACAGATGAACTGAGTCCATTCAAAAATGTTTTGTAAACATTTACTTTATATATATTTGCAGCACAATATATTGTTTATGGGGAAACTGGGTAGAACACTGAGTTAATTTGCTCTGTCTATATTACGTTGTTCCTGTGTGCACTGTGCATTTTTTAAATAACTTAGAACTTAGTGAACTTAACTTAGGAACAGTTCACTTAAATCAGCTAATAAAAACACTGAACAGTAAAATGAACAGTAATCTGTGATTTCTAACCTTTTCTCAACATGCTTAAATCACAAGGTGGAGCAAACTTGTTGATGGGGTTTAATGACTCACTGTGATCTATAAGAATGAACAAAACATTACAGGCAGACTTGTTTTTTGATTTTAGTTTCAGATTCCAGCTTGATTCCAGTTTTTTGATAGCTTATAGTACATCATACTGTATCCTCAACACCCACAAATCTGAACCACTACAATAAAGGCCTTGATGTGGTTTAAGAGGTTTTAGAGATTTGGGTGACTATTGAATTCTGTTGTTTGTTAGCAGAATTAGCCCCTTTAGATATTGAGATAGAGTGTGAAAAAGGGATGTAGAGACTGACTGAAGGAGAGGGAGACCTCATGAGAGAGAGACAGAGACGGAAAGAGTGAAAGAGAGAGATAGAGAGAGAAATAGTGAAAAACAGACATTTTCTTTGATGATCAGATTGATCTGTAGGTGCTCTAGATAACTGTTTTTGTCATCTAATTAGATTGCACTTTGTCAGGCCTCTACCCTAAGACCTGTCCAACCTGGGTGTCCCAACTGAAGGCTAAGCTTCTGCTGGTGTAGCTCTTAGGGTCACTGAGGCACGCAAACCCCCCTGACAGCGATAAGGTGGCAATAACTCAGGGGGAAAACTGAAAAATAAAACAACTACAAAAAAAAAAGAAATATTCCTCATCAGATTATAACAACTAAAACCATGACATTTACATTAACTGGATGGCCTACATCAAATATATTCAAACCCAACAATAACACTTTTCACTATATTAACAAAACTAAAAAGGGTGGGTCACAATATAAAAAAAAATCAATTCACCAAGTCTTGAAAAATAAAACTTAAAAGTCTAATTTAAAATCGCTGTGATTACATCAGTACTGTATATGAAATGAGAGAACTGTTGTGTTTGGGTCTGACAGACACATGTCCTCCAGTCGGCTCTATGCAGCAGACAGGCTCACAGTGGTGCTTGTGGGATCGAGAAAAAAACACTTCTCTACCAGACTGAAACTGTGAGAAGAACAATGTACTAGTTCCCCACTGACTGAACAAATGTAGATGTATTTTAGTTGTTGTTAATATCTCACGAGTTGCTATGATTTTGACAACAGAGATTTGCTGCTTACTCAAAGCCTAGTCCTGCAGCTCATGTTGCTCTGACCCGCCCACCGAGAAACCTGACACCAAGAGGAAACCTTGCCTCCTCTTGCTTCACATTATGTTCTCAAATACAAGCATATACAAATACAGAGAAAACAAAAACAGAAAATGTAAATGATAACTGGTTTGAAAGTGGACCTTTCTGCAGTGATCACATATTTGGTTGTGGGGGAAACCCTTTTTGCTTTACACATTTTTAGTTGGTGCATGAGTAATGTCAATAAGTTGAGTGTTACCGCTACCCGGGGAAGCGCTGTATTCAGATCAGGCAGACACAGTCACTACCGGGACCACTAGATTTTTAATAAGGCTCCCACCAGAAAATCAAGCAATGTCATTATGATATAATCGATTATGCTTTGCCACAGCATCGATGCAGAACTGTGGATGAGAACAAAGGAATCTGCCTGGTTTTATCATGCCCAGTAGGTCTCACACTAAAACATATATTTGTTCTCTCCCTTTCACTCTTTCTCTCTCTTTCTCTCTCTTTATCTCCATCTTTCTCCCACACAGACACGCTCCCTGCCCTCAGACATGGCTTAATGCACAAGTGTGTCATACAAATGTGGTGTAATTAACGGGACAGGCTTTTGTGCAATTAATCAGCTTCAGCATCAGTTAATTACCGTCAGTTGGCTGAAGTGAGCGTGCAGACAGTGAGAGATGAGACTGTCTCGGTGTCTCTGCTTACCGGCCGCGCTTCACCTGCAGCATGTGAGCTGTCATATGTAGAATGAGGAATAGCTCCATCATTGGTGTTATCTCTTTTATTATGACACCAGATCACTGTGACCATTGGTTACTATGCTGATATTAGTGTAAGTGACTGGCAGTACTCTCTTCATGTCTGTGTGTGTGTGTGTGTGTGTGTGTGTGTGTGTGTGTGTGTGTGTGTGTGTGTGTTTAAGGATCCCTTCGCTTTCTTATCCTTGGTTTTAAAATCATTTCCGGTTCTTGCAATAAAGTACAGCTGTCATGGAAAATCACGTTTTCCTTGCTTTTTTTTATAACCAGGTTTGATAGACGTTGTAAATGCATGCTGTCATAGTATACTATATTACTGGAAGTGACCATAGTTAATCATAGCTCTTACTGTTCTTGCTTTGAAACCAGTTTTTTTTTTAATGCATCATTGCTGTGATGTCGCAACCATGGAGACACCATGACTGCCTTTGAACCTGCATCGGTTTGGAACGCTGATATGATAAGGAGTGTTGTTACTGCAGACAGTAACCCATGTGCTGTCCTGGCTATGAGGAAACAAATGGCAGCCCTCCTAAAATTTTAGAAAGGAATGAGAGATGTTTTTCCCTTTTTTCCTCTTAATGATTTCAGTCTTTCACTCCTGGCCTAACCAATGAACTATACACATTAATCTTAGAAACAATTTAAATGAAAGTATTAAATAGAGGTTAGAAGCTAGTCATGTGAAAAAAGAATTCTGATTGTTTTCGAAGTGGACCTATAATGTAAAATATACTAGAATGTAATAAAAGCCAAACCCTTTTGAGGTGTAGTTTATGATGTAATCTATAATTAAGTGTGTTGTCTGTCTTTCCTCTCACAGGCAGATCACGATTGAGGAGGGAGAGCAGAGGGCTAAGGAGCTGAGTGTGATGTTTATCGAGACCAGCGCCAAAACAGGCTACAATGTGAAACAGGTGAGTCCCTCTAAATTAGGAGTAGAATTGGTTATTCTCACCATTTGGTTTTATTTTATGTTGGATATGCTTCTGTCACAACTGCTTGATTATAGTTGGTAATTTGGTGAAAAAATAAATGCCAGTATCATAATTCTGTGAGGACTGACATGGACAGCATGAGGAAACAACAAGCAGAATCCCTGGAACAGTCCAATCTGGATCAACACTCTGGGACTTCCCACAGACCAATTAGGCATAGATCTGCCTCACCTGAGTACTAGGGGAAG
>JBBJLR010000111.1:9215425-9245221 GCA_037577145.1 Brachypetersius gabonensis
AATGTAATCAAATATAAAACCAAAGCTATTTGCCACTGCAGGGCGTTCACATTTTATCTAGCTTGTTATTGAAAAACGGGTTCCCAGAGCATGGGAGCGCAGCCATTACAGCAGCTGCAGAGCATGTGGGCGGAGCCAGTATTAAAGTCACATTTGGTGTAATGGTCAGGCATCTTATACGGACAAAAGTAATGGGACCGCCGTACGTGTCGGCTGGTTTTTGCGGGGGTCAGATGTCCCATTACTTTCGTCCATATTAAATAGCTCAGCGCTGGTGTTCAGGGGCGGACTGGCAATCTGTGCGTTCTGCGAAAAGGCCCAAGCTGCAGCCGAGATGCGTATCCCCAACCTGGTAAAGAAAGTCCCAGTCCGCCCCTGCTGTGTCCCCTTGACCCTTTGGGATGAAGTAAATATATGTTCAAGACGACGGAGTATGTTTAAATGTGGGAGCAGCTAAGCAAACATTGTTCTGGCAAGACACTGCCAGTTAACTACATGCTACCCTGGATTAAAAATCCTTATACTGCAGCTACTTGTTTAATAGATAGCCAATGAAGTGGAGACTGGTAGTTCAGCATATTTATTTAAAATAAATATTTATTTATTTTAGTTCAACATTATTAAAGTCAGTTCAAAATGTTGAGTACAACAGTGTTTTGCATACTGAATGACACATTTAACACATTTTTAATCCTAATCGTTAGTATAAAACACATCACGTGATGCATCAGGTGGTATGAGCAGTGTCTCCCCAAAAGCTGAAGTAAAAAAACCCTCTGATCTCAACAACTGAATTCAGCAGATCTGTGGAATACCACTAACTACAGTGCATGGGAAATTTCATTTGAAAATCTGTGTGTATTTATGCTCTTTTCAGAGAGAACTGGTTCTTTTTGATTTGTTGCTTTAGTCCTCTCAGATTAACTCAGGAATGATTCTCGGAACCTATAACAAGCGAGGGCAATTAAGATGACAATTTAACTTACATGCTCTGTTGAAACCTGGCCCTGCCCATTACCGGTTTTAGCTTTTTTTCTTGAGCACCAACTGTCTTTCTCCTGCAAGATTGATTTGTTGATTTTGGCATAATCTCATCAAATTCCTGTTTCACTCACACTAAAGGCCTTTACACCAGGCTTTCAAACAAGGGTGTTCGTTTTGATTTTGTTTGATTGTGTAGTGAGCGTTTCGAGACTGTAACTGAGAATAATAAAATATAATATATGTAGCTGCACGTAACAGTTTCATTAGACTGAAGGTCAGTTCTTAAGACAAAGATTACGTCTGGTCCTGAACTATGTAGCATTGTGATGAGAGACTCTTCATTGAAAGGAAAATGTAATTTATTGCACAGCTTAATCCCGGATTTTCTATGTAAATATTTCTTAATCTTTTCTTCTGGTGACTCACAAAATTCCACAGTTTTAAGTGTTCCTGGACTAAAAACGCCTGATCTATCTCACGAAGGGCTCTATGATCCGTTGAAGAGTTGCATCAGATGTACCGATTAAATGAACAAGTGCTGCGTGTCACCAGGAGCAGGATTAAGAAACACTGGAACCTGCGACAATGCCTCGCCAAGAAAACCCAGCAGCAATTTCACTTCCTGCAGAGGATGATGAAAGTAAACTCCTCCTCTTCCATACATACTCTACTTTCTATAGGGGGAACACTGAGAGTCTCCCGGTCAGCTGTCGCACTGTCTGAAATGTGAAATGCACCATCTTAAACTGAAGGACCCTACATGAGATCGTGAGGACAGCTGAGCTTATCAGGGTCTACTCGCTACTTTCATACCACAAGCTCTCACAAAAAAGTGTCTACAACCTTCTTTCCCTCAGCGGTCAGATTATTGAATGGATCCCTGCCCCCAGCATCCACCTCATCTAAATTACATTACATTACATTTATTTGGCAGATGCTTTTATCCAAAGTGACTTACAATAAGAGGAAACACTCAAGTTTCAGAACAGTTTGAGAACCAGAGAAGAGTTTAAGCGCTAAAATATGTATGCAGTTAGTAGTGCAAGAAAATAGATAGTGCATCAAGAGGGGAGATGCTCTCTGAATAGATGAGTCTTCAGGAGATATACTTTAGACGGATCACACACCCCAAACCATCATTACACAGTTATGCTTGACAATTTGTATGCAATTGTTCTTCCACACATGCTGCTTGTATACTCGTGTACTTGATGTTCATCCATATATTGTTTCTTTTTTCAAGTCAAATATCCTATTTATTTGTTATTGTGTGTGTATTCTCTGGTTTATTTTTTATACTATATAATGCATGTGTCTCACACTTTTGAATATTTTCATTTAATATTGTCCTGTGCTGGTGAGTGATACTGAGGAGTGATAATAAAGACTACTTGAGACGACAAAAAATGGGGAGCAGCGGGGATAGAACACTTTTCTCTTGTGTTTAGATTCCCCTCGCACCAACGGTTCCGCACTTTTTATGAAGTGGCAAAAGTTTATCCTCAGGTCCATAGAAGCAAACAGCGGTGGTTCACTGTCTCTGATCATCTCTTTATACAGCATTTCTCACTATTCTTAAACAAACAGTTGCACCTCTGCAGTCAACTTCTTTGCATGGTTTTATATTAAATATCAGATATAAACACTCTTTCTTTGAGTTTGCAAACCATAAGCGTTGCTCAGTGGGTGCACCACTTTAGTCTGCTGTCCTTTAGTATGGTTTGCATCCAGGAACTGTTTGTCCTGTAGTGCGCACAAAGTCAAAAATGTCAACTGACCAATCATTGGGTCTTGATTAGAAGTGTATAGTTTTCAATAGTTTTCACTAGTATTATCACAGCAGAACTATGAACACAGAGTGAATTACCTGGCTTTGGGTGTAAACTGCAAGGTAATTTAGTGATAAGTTTCCAGTAAAGTCTGGAACTCTATAGAAAGCTTGGAAATATTATTTATGATGGTAGAGTCGTGAACTGACCAACAGAAGAAGCACATTACACAGGAGTTCACATTACAGCATAGTGTACAAACATTACAGCAACGTGTACATAGTGTACAGCACCCAAAAGCTCATTTTTACATCAGTTGATTTAAGTAGTGTTAATTAAAGTATAAAACTGTGGTAAATGAAGAACAGTTAGAACAACTATAACTGTGTATATTATGATTGAAAATATGACAGTAGTTGGCGATGTCAAGCTCTTACTCAGCCTAATCCACAGCCTGGGAATTAGGCTGACCTTCCTTGCACAAGTACAGGCATGTGTTGATGGATACGAAGTCATTAGTGAGACTAGGAGGTTGTTGTGGTTGTTCTGCTTGTGATACAACAATCTCTTCAACTGTTTCTGATCATGAAAAAGTGGACAAATACAGATGATTTATTGTTATAGTCTTATAATAGTCTTATCTTATAGTTATATAAGCGACATATATGCCATGTATGCCTTCTCTTTGTTTTTATGACTATCAATCTATTTATTTAAAGCATAGAAAAAGTATATGTGCTGTATACACAAAAATACATATATGGCCAGAATTTATTTTTATATATATTTATAGGCTGTACATATATCTATGCTCCAACCTAGAATTACAGTCACTTTGATGGAATTTCCAATGAAATGAGAAAAAATGTTATAATATTGTATGGGAAGCTGATAAAGCTGATGTGGCTGTTCATTCTACAACAGGTCACAGTGATGTGTACCTCAGTACTTCACATATGGGCTTTATTCACTCAGTAGCATCATTGTTTTTCACTGTCTTGCTACAACACAATGTGTTTTAATGTATTTGGTTCATGATAGAGATAACTTAAGAAGATAAACATTAGTGAAGTTAGACTTACAGAATAGTTCATCCTGTACAACTTGATCCAGTTCCGATGTTCTCATGCCCAATATGCACTTTTGGCAGTGAACTGGGGTTACCAAGGCTACACAGCCTCAAACACAGCCTACTGTGATGCACTGTTTTGACAATATTCTAGCATGGCCAGTACTTTTTCAGTAATTTGTACAACAGTTGCCTTTCTGTGGAACTGGATCAGACAGGCTAGCCTTTGCTCCTCACCTTTAATGGTAAGCCTTGGGTGCTTATATCCAATTGCTGGTTTATGCGTTGTCCTTCCTCAGATCACTTTTAGTAGGTACTAACCACTACTTACCAGGAACTCTCCACAATACCTGCTGTTTAGGAGGTTCCCTAATTCAGTCATCCAACCAACACAATCTTGTCCTAGTCAAAGTTATTCAGATCCTTATGTTTGCCCATTCTTTAAGGACTGTGCCTTATATGCCCTTCCCCTTGACAGGTGCCAATGGAATGAGAGAATTCATGTTTTTCACATTACATGTCAATTGTTTTAGTGTTGTGAACTAAAAAGCTATATTTTTTTCTTTTACTTTTTAGACAATTTGTATGAAACAGATTGTTGCGATGTGATTGTGCTCATATAACTGACCATATACACGTAGTACTCTGTGTGTATTTACTATGTTCAAATTATTTTAAAATGTAGTCATTTATCCACAATAACACCATCTTTTTCTCTTCTTCAGAGGATGGAAAGTAATCTTCATTATTCCTGCAGCAATAACCTGCATCTTGGTTTTTAAAAAAACTGAAATGGGTTGTTTTGCATTCAACCTTTGATCAGGGCTTTTGAAGAGAACAAAACATCAGTGCAATCGGCCTGTACCTGCTTGACTCAACACATTTTTTACTAAAGATATGTGCAGATCTTCCATTAGTCTGCAGAAGATGCCCTCTAAACTCGCAAGAATCCTGGCTAACACCTCCATAATATACTTGAAAAACAAGCGCAACTCGCGTTTAAATACCCAGTAAGAACCTATGCTGAGGTTGGGTTATTGAAGAGGTAAAATTGCTGTGGAGGCTTTGGTCTGCTTTCTGTGCGGCTGCTGATTGTTTATTTTGTTTCAAACTAGTGAAGCCTAAATTATATTCAAACTGCATGAAGTGCCAGTGGGTGAGAATCTGGCAATGCACTTTCAATTTCGGCGTCATTACACAGTATATGGCAGGTTTGATCCTTGCTCTTGGCCAGAACGCTCTTCCAAGTGAAGCCTCACAGATGGCTGTGTCCACAGGAGACCCTTGGCACAAACGGTTCAAAGGCAATATCATTAAATCAGCAAAAAAAAAAAAAAACTGATTGGGGAAGGGTGAATAGTATGTTGTTCACCCCTATATACCTGATCAGGAAATCAAAGAATTCATACACAACAAGGAAGACAGTTTTCACTAAACTGAATCTTTAATCCACAATAATTTATAAATTACATTAATAGTAAAGCTGATGATAAGTTAAAGGGGGTTGTCTGGATACAGTGGGGTGCAATTAGAATCGGGGGAGTTCTTTCTCGGGAGGCCATCTGTTCGATCAGCTCCATGTTGCATCTGGGACACTTGCTCTTGCCCTCTTTTCTCTCTCTCTCTGTTGAAACAGCTGAAGCAGATCCCGCCGCAGCAGCTGTGGGGGATTATGGGTGGAATAGCTAATGAGGACATCCTAGCAGATAGGACGGCCGCACCCCGGCTTGTTGCTATTCAAGCAGAGAATGAGGCCTAAGCAGCGCACAGCCAGGGAAAAGGCGGCAGGGTCGGGTCACTCTGCTTTAGCCTCCCCCGGACCACTGCTGCTCGCGATGGCTCCGTAATCCGGATCTGATTGGCACATGGCAGGCCAGTTTTAAATGACAATGGCAAAACAAACAGAGAGAGTTCATTGTGAGGGGTGGCAAAGTTGCCCTTTCAAAGTGTTTCTTCCCCAGTAATCCTTCGCCATGATTTAATCTGTCTGTGGTGGAAGAAAAGAAACATATTAGCATACAATCAAAAGAGTAGCAGGTGTGATAACGGTCAAAATCATATTGAAGTAGTCAGCATTGTGCCATCAGTCAGATTTGTGCAAACTGTATGCGTGCCTAAATAATGACACACTGATTCAAGTTCTTAAATAATCTCAAATGGATTTGCTTATGTGGTTTCTGACACGGTATGACTCACTGCTATGTATAAAATGGACAGAGATTAATCACATAGCTGAAACTACAAGTAGTTAATAGTAATAGTACACGCGGTCATCTTCAAGCCTGAATTTTCTCTTTATAGTTAAATATACCTTTTAGGCTACATATTTTTTTGCTTCCTGGTTATTAATATTTTTATTTTATTTCTGTAAAGCACGATAATTAACCTGTGATAATTAGCTATTTAAATAAACCTGACTTGACTGAGCCTGATATTTTGCTCCCTAGCAGTGTGATTACCTACTGTGACACTGTCATTAGCCAGTTTGTGAAAAATAAACAAAACAAAAATACAATCAAGCTGCCCTCAAATATCTGCCCTAAAGCCCTTATAGTTTCCTTTTTTTAAATGTTCTTCCCACCTTTTGAGAAGGAGATTTTCCTACTCTTTAAATTAGAAACTGGTGGGTGCCAGTTGTTTCATTTTGACCAGAGTGCCTCTTTAAAGGGTTGGTCAAATGAAGTGTGAGGTGATTTGCTTAATGTGGTTGTTGTCTGTGGTCCTATGTGTTTACCCAGCTATTCCCTTCCTTCGCACATCTGTCTATTTATGATTTGAATTTGACTAAAGCACAAAAGCATATTGCTTTAACAGTGCTGTGCCTGTTGCAGCAAAAAAGTCTTTCAAAGTATGCATGCGGTGTCCTGTGCAGTCTAGCAAACAAGAAGATTCTGTTTGCATAAGAGCACCACTGCCAGTCTCTAATGCTCTGATTGGTCAAAGAGGAATGCATGTTTGAGTCAAAGTGTGGCTGCTGTAGATCTTCTTGTGCACTAAAGGGATAAACATGCACATGACTGAGATTGCCAATCGTATAACTTAATGCCATAACAGCTGGAGCAACTGGACAGGATTTTTAATGTTAAGATAACCACTTACACATTGCATCCAGGAACAATCTTCTCCTGGGGCTGCCTGAAGAGCTTCAGTCCTTTCAGGAAGTCAGGCAGTTGTAGTTTGGGTCGATGTTGCTTGGAGCTCGGCCTCAAGTCACTGGCAGAATAACAGAGAGGGCACAAAGAAAATGTGTTCAGTCTTAAGTTGAAATGTGTTCAACTTAAGCTATCTATGACAATGTCACACTTACTGTATCATTTGATTTATATGATTTATTAGTAATAGAAACACAGGTAGTGCTGGACGCACATTAATGGAATACTTTAGCAAAAACCCAAACGAACGCAATTTTCTACCTAACTCAGTTATAATCTAGAGTACAGACACAATAAAGGTTTTTAGGCTGCTACTGTTCTTATCTATAGTTCTATATCTATAGTTCATTTGCATAGATCACATAAGCCTAGTTTGGGATTACACACCACGCCGACAAGTGTGTGACTATATTTTTTTGTACAGTTTGCACTATGCTCACCGGAGCGGTATAATCTTTGATTGCTTATTAAGCCACATTAGTCACAAGTTATCTCCAAGGCAGCATATGTCGGAAAACAAATATGTCTTCAGTGACTGACTGTTTTTGGTGTCAATTTGGTGTCAATTTTCGACTATTCCTTTAGGTGGCTGTGCTTTCCAGTTCAGTGCTGTCATACCCACCATCCAGTTTGAGCTGGAGACTCGGCCTGTGCTGTGGCGACGCTACTCTCCTCTTCCTCCTGGTTTTGCTCTTGGGCATCAGTTATATAGTCCCACAGATGGCTGTTGATCCACAGTGCCTCATTTATACTGAGGCCACCACGTACACAGGAAACCTGGCGGCACAGTGGGCAGCGGACAGTCACCATATTGCAGCGCTCCTCAGCTATGGTCTCCAGACAGACTGAGCAGAACGTATGGCGGCAGAAGAGCATTCTTGGAAGTCGCTCACTTCGGGAGTAGCTCTGGGAACACACTCCACAATCCAGATCTTTACCCAGCACCATGGCGCTTACAGGGAGTGGGACACTTCTGGGGCGAAATCCAGCTGTTCCTTAAGGGCCGAGGGATGAGAAAGTGCAGTGCTGTCGATCAGATGAAGGCCGAGATGAGATGAGGCTTATTATCCTTCACTCAGAAGCTGAAAAAGAAAACTCATTTTCATTTTTTGTCTGAGAATAATATAATATAACATAATATAATATAATATAATATAATATAATATAATATAATATAAAATTGATTTGAACCTTATTTTCTTTATCTATATACTGTTTTGTATTTTTGCCCCTAGGCCCACCACAAATATTGCACTTTGTATCCCAAGACAAAAATATTTAATCACCCCAGCATTAAAAAAAAAAAACCTGAGCCTTATCTTATTGTCTTATTCAGGCTGACATCTCTCACATACTTCCATTTGCTCTGTATTAAGTGTCCGTAAAATCATAATTAAAATTCAGGAGCAGATGGTAAGGCTGTCATCTGTCCTGCCCCCACTGAGTGTTTACCATTATAATGCTATTTTCTTGCCCATGGCTGTTGGCCACCTGTTAGACCAGAATTATTCATTTGATTTTGACCCTTTTGGAGGAATCCTTTGACCTGTTTTGGCCATTCATGCAAAAACACAAGCGATTTCTACTGCTGAACATACTCTGGATTTTATTTGATAATAAAAACTGTATCTAAGTCATTTTTTACATATCATCACTGTTGAGTACAGAACCTTTATCTTTTTTGTCTAATTTAAAATTGCCAGCCGCTATTCACAATTAAAATTTCAAGTTGAACAAACCAATAGACACAGATACAGTCTTGTTACAGTTCCTTAATTTGAAAGTTAA
Source organism: Brachypetersius gabonensis (assembly GCA_037577145.1). Lineage (NCBI taxonomy): Eukaryota > Metazoa > Chordata > Actinopteri > Characiformes > Alestidae > Brachypetersius > Brachypetersius gabonensis. The sequence goes on from JBBJLR010000111.1 coordinate 9,224,188, forward strand.
TAATGACTTCCTCTTCTCTTGTGAAGTCACTTTTTGGTTTTAAAATAAGTGTCTTTCTTTGTTCCAACATCAACATTGTGCAAATGCAAATTTTATAAAGATGATTACATTTGTCATTTAAATGATAATCATACAAGTTGCCTTCCCCTTAAACAGACATAATCCTCATAATCTAAATATAAAGAACATAATAATATACTTTTCCAGAATAAACTAAACCTTTTTTATATGTTTTAATGGTGAGACACTATACATGCTGCAGTTTAGTGCAAGAATAGGCTTTTAGGTCAAGCCCCCTAAAGCTGGCACAGTATGCAATTTAATACACCACTTACACTTCTAAGGTGTCCTCCAAAATGAGGACTCTTTCTGAGTCGGCCAGAGAGAAAGGTACTATTAAGATGTCTGAGGTACAGAAGAATAAAAAAGAAAAGGAAGATAATGGGCTACTTACAGCAGAGTGAGCGCCGCTTTACCAGCTGTCTGTCAGATGATTGTTCTTCTCTCGCTGTTCCAGTAGTGGTTTGCTGAAGCGAGACAGAATTAGTGTGCTCTGGTGTCAGCGTGACTGGCTGGTGTGTGTTTTAAAGGCTCTGAGTTGCGGGGGCAGTGCAATGCCTCCGTCACTGCAAATTCGCACAGCAAACAGAGGGATGGCCTGGGGACAGACTGGTTTAGAGGTAAAGGGGTGGGTTCTTTCCCCAGAAGCCAAACTTCCTTTGTTGAGTGTTTCAGGCAGGGGCAGGTGGCAGTGTGTGGTGGAGTGGGGGGTTGGGAGCACTTAGCCAACAGACTCCAGCACACAAATGAGGCATTAACAGATAGGTTATAAATGTTATGTTGTAAGAGAATTTGAAAAACGTTTAAACTTGTCAACCTTCCTGCTGACGCTGTTGAAAATTCCCTGTAACATCGTTCAAATGTAAGGCGGAATTTCTGCAGTAGTCCTGACACATTCTTGGTTTTCTTGGTAGAGATTGTTACATATCCTCAAGCACCCAGATACCTGGTGATCTTTCCGTGTTACGTAAAAATGCCCCTCTTCGCAATACAAATGATATCTCTGTGCCTTTTTTTTTTTTTTCCAAATTCTTGCTCCAAAGACAAAATTATGATCACTAATAAAGCTAATAAGCTATAAAAGATAAACCTCAGTTAAGGTTTAGGTTAGGGAACCTCTCAATTGCACGGCTGTAATTATTACTATATCAGAATCTTCAGTCTTCTGATTTGAATGACTACTACATATTCAGGGGGTCCTCGAGTTATGACACAGATCCGGAACAGTGTAACCCGAATTTTGTATTCATTGAAACATACCCTAGCCTACGTCACTTACCTCTCCTAACACAGCTGTAAGATCACAAAAACACAACTAAGTTACAGAAAAATGAAAACTCCCTCACTCAGACGCCGTGTTACTGCATATTCTTCCGCCACGCACAGCCACAAGTCTGTATATATAAGGCTAACAGTGTAAGCCGAGCGGGAGTGGGAGAGCGCCTTTAACTCGAAACGTTGTACGTTGAGACCGTTGAAACTCGAGGACCCTCTGTAATTAGAAAATAATATATTTTCAACTATTATTTATTTATTTACAGTATCAACAGATTAGGTGTGGATGTTTAATCCATTCGTCATTTCAAGCAGCGGGCAGCCAGTAACACAGCACCCAGGGAGCAGTGTGTGGGGACACAGTGGGGACACTGGCAGTCCTGGGTTTCCCACCAATTATCTTCCAGTTGCAGGGGCTGTGGTGTCAGCACTGAAAGAGCTGCAACTATTTTACTTGAATTCTGAAGGCAGGCAGAATGTCTGGTCTGGTTGTTTGTGTGATTGTTTCTATTGGCTATCCAATGCAACAATCTTCTAAACGTCTTACACTGAACGTTTCTCACAGCAGTCAGAGTTTACCTGAAACTAAAATTCCTTGAAAGGTGAACTGAAATTAAATTGTGGTGGGTGGAATGTCAAGTCACCATTTGTCTCTTTCAGTGTAATTCAGGCAGAACCTCAGTTTAAAGTATGGGTTGTGCTGCCCTCTAACTGTGAGTCATATTGTTGCATCATTTACACATTAAATGGAAATACGTAGAGAAAATAAAAGCTATTATTTAATGAAGATGATAATAGTTTTATAACAGCACACATGGATCTAAATAACCGAGCAGTGTTTACTGGTGGTTTTGTTCTGCTGTAGGTCCTAGCGGTTCTACATTCAGTAAACACCAGGTACAGAACGACAGACCACCGGGCTCCTGTGTGATGGCTAAAGGGAATTGAACACGCGTGTGGATTAGATGAGATCCCCACGAGCTGGAATAACATCGACCAGTTCAGTAAACGGGGATACTAAACTCGTTTACTTTTAAATGACAAGAAAACATGGGCTCGTCCGGGATTTGAACCCGGGACCTCTCGCACCCAAAGCGAGAATCATACCCCTAGACCAACGAGCCATATAGCAAACCACGTTCCAAGCAACGAATATATCAATAAAACAAACCACGGTTGGGCCCCATATAACTGTTTTAAGAATAATATACGCTATGTAAACAAAAGTATTGGGACAGAATACCAAGACATTTTGGACAACAACATGCTTCCAACTTTTTGAAAACTGATTGGGGAAGAACCGTCTCTATCTCTGCACTACTGTGCTCCAGAGCACAAAGCAAAGTCCATAGAGACATGGATGAGTTCTGAGTGGAAGAAACTTGACTGGCTCTCACAGAGCCCTGACCTCAAAACCATCCAACACTATTGGGATGAACTGGAACAGAGAATGCGAGCCAGGCCTTCTCGTCCAACATCAGTGCATGATGATCTATTATTATATAATCAATGGATACAGAAACACGCCTTATGGAAAGTCTTCGACTAAGAATGGAAGCTGTTACAGCTGCAATGGGACGGTGGGGGAAACTCCATATTAACGTCTATGTATTTGAATGTAGTGTTGTTTAAGCCTTGTTGGTGTAATGGCGTCCCAATACTTTTGTCTATACGGATTTCCTCTTCAGCGTCACATCAGTTAATATACAGGGTACCAATTTGCCCCCAGTTTTGTAACTACTATTTGTCCACAGGCAAACATCTGACCCAAGAGCTGGTTTTTATTGTTAAAAAAGGTGGGCTCGTCCGGGATTTGAACCCGGGACCTCTCGCACCCGAAGCGAGAATCATACCCCTAGACCAACGAGCCACGTGGAGTATTCTCTGTTTCTACAGTATATGAAGCACGAGCGGTACAACCCACATAAGCAGTTTTTGATATAGAATAATTCCTTTGTATAACTAGGTAATACAAACGATTTTTCTAGAAAACATTTGTTTACAGTATTATTGACCATACCTCATCTAGCATCGCCAGCGTTCCAGGAAATAACGTATGTAAGACTAAACCAATAGGTTATAAACTGCCAAACCTCACATTTTCATCACATGAAGTTACACAGATATGGACTAAAACTATGGACCAGATTTGTTTAGATAATTTGTAATTAATTAAAATTAGGATAGGTAACTACCAGGACTAGCCCACAGCTAGCGTTAGCTACTACTTCTAAACATGCACTACATGGATTTATGAAAAAAGACTTTGATATGAAGGTTATATCTAACATTAATGTGCCGAATTTGTCGAACAAAGGCCTCCAACGTCTCCTGGACAGAGCTGACGGACACATGTTTTTGGCGGCTGGATAACTGAAACTAAACGAGAAAGATGGCTGTGTTCCAATAAAAGTGACCTAATTCTGTTCTCTGAGAGAGGTGTTTTGTGCTTCCTAGACCTTCTATTTTCTAGTTATAAGTTCTTAGTTATTTGTGCATTATTTACTTAGATGCTCTCTATCTTTATGTGTATCACTATGTGCATTATTATCTTGCAACTATGTGCAATAGTCTACCATGCACAATATTGTGCGTGTTCTTTTGGGTGCCGAAACACTATTGTTATGTGCAATAGTCTTACCATGTGGTTTTCTAAATGCATGCTTCAGCTTTTCATTATGTGCAATGTCCTGTTATGTGCAATAGCCTGTGAATATCGCTACTTATGTTAGTATCATTTGTATACTACTGATCACTACTATGTGCAATAACATACTCCTAACCACCATGTGAGTTACTTAACTATATTATTAAATCACATAATTCGTCTATATAGCATAGTGTATTTCATATAGGTTTTTTTCTGTAGATTTTTTTATTGGACTTTTTATTGGTCTCTGTGTCTCTATGCACTTACATTTTACATTTACATTTACGGCATTGAGCTGACAATCTTATCCAGAGCGACGTACATCAGTGCTCAAGTAGTTCTCCTGAGAGGACGAGAACTAACACGCTGCTTGATAAGTGCTGATATGTATGGGGGTTCTTGGCCTTGAAAGCAAGTGTTAAAGATTTGAACTTAATGCGGCCTGCCTCAGGCTTCATTGAAGGTTCCTTATTAAAGATGCGGTGTGAGTGAACTTAGAAATATTTAAGACTTATCTTGCAGCTGCATTCTGAATTAACTGAAGTGGGTTTGTTACCTTCAGTGGATGTCCAGCCAGCAGAGAGTTCCAGTAATCCAGTTTGGAGATGACCAGAGACAAAAAGAAAAAAAAAGATGACCAGAGACAGGACAAGAATCTGCATGGCTGGGATCACTGAACTACTGGTAGGTTGCAATAGGCAACATCATGTTAACATCATTGTGTGTTGAATTGAATGCAAATTCTAAGGAATTTTAATCCATGTAATAGATACATGTTAGAATATTCAGATCTAATTCCTCAAATATATTTAAATTATGATTGGTCTGATTTATATACCACAGTCGTTTTATTCATTCCCAGTTAAAACACACCAGCAGTGGTCTTTTGGGCAACTGGTGGCCTGTAAGTTATGGAGTTGCCTGTACAGTCTTGGGATCGAATCCCAGGACATCCAGCGGCACCACACACTGCTCCTTGGGTGTCCTGCTGGTGGCTGCCCACTGCTTCACTTGGTGAATTGGTTTAATACAAAGAGAGAATTTCGCTTTATGGGGCCACTTTACCTTGCTTCCAATATGCACTACTTAGGGCACTAACTAATGTATTGGAGCGCGCCCCGTGGCCCAGCCTACTTTGCGGTTCTGAAGCGTTGCTCTGAGCTTCAGCTCAGTCAACAACTCCTACCACCAGAAACAAAGTTTGCATTATATGAAACTATGGCTTTAACCGTAAGTCTTTGTTCTTTATTCATCTGGTATTGCTATTACTTTTAAGATTTTGAAATCACAGCTCTCTTTGTTAATATACGAAGTTAGTTGTTAGTTAGCTTGCTAGTCCAACAGATTTATCAGATTGATGTTTTCACAGAACCTTTTTCTACTGCTCTTTAACTATTACTGAAACTAATTTTCCTAGGGACAATTTACATTTTTACCCTCGAGCAGAGTTTGGTTAATATTCGAGTTGTTTGTGCCTATTGAAATTATACTGTTGGTTGCACAGCATCAGAAATGTTTACTGATCCAGGAAGAAATTATGTTACGACTGCACAATTAAGCAGAGATCAGTAGTATATGAGTGGTATTGATACACGTAGTGATAATCACATGGTAAGACAATTGCACATAATAATGTTTTAGCACCTGATCAGAAGATACATGGAAGAGTGGAAGACACCGTGTCTTTACACTCAGTTTAGCTATTTGGAGCTGTGAAATTAATCAAAATGTATTTTCGATTCGTATCCGTTTCTGACCAAGTCTCCTAAAAACGCCCTCCTTACATTGTAGTGTAAGTGTTGTGTTGCCAGCCCAGGTCTTGTAAGGGAGACTGAGTTTTTCCTGTATGCTGATCATCACTTTTATTTTACAAACATAGCTGACGTTATTCTGGTGCTAATGTCACGAGGATGCCATCAGTAAATCACTGATAACTATGGATGCCTTTTTGGGAAGTCTCCGGGATCACGACACCAGGTAACCTTTATAGACCACCAAAATATTGAGCTTGATCATCTTTCAAGCATAGCCCTTGTGCTGACGCGCAATCATAGGTCATATTAGTGATCTAATTTTTTTTCTCATGTGACCCCCAGTTCTGTCCTGACATCCTGTGAGCCTGAACTGCAGGAGCTAATGAAGCAGATTGATATCATGGTGAATCATAAGCGCAGTGAGTGGGAGGCAGAGGGGAAAGCCATGGAGCTTCGACTCCGAAACGGTCAGGAAGAGCTCCAGTCGGCCAAAGATCTGCTGGACAAGAGAAACTCTGAGGTACTGTATACTTTACTGAACCCAGTATACCGACTTATGCTTAAGACCCTCTACTGCTGTTGATCTAATGAACCTTTAAAGAAGTCTTTTCTGCAGCTGTGACTGGTAAAAGAAATAATTTTATGAGCCACACCACACCATTTTTGCATGGCCTTGTGAAATCCAGTTCAAAGGTATTATGGTTAAATTCCACTTATATTATTACACGACCTGTGAAATGCATTAGTTTTGATTACACACCGATCAATACACAAGTAAGACTGCAAACAAATATCTGCACATTCACTGCAGTTTCCTGGTTACAATATTTTTATAGAGGCAGAAAGGTCCGGCAAAAAAAAAAATCTAATCTTTTCACTAATTTGGATAACAAATAATATTGTATAATTTAATGTCTGTAGAAGCCCATTGGAGGTAGAAATACAAAGGCAGAAGTTAAAGATACAGTTGAAATTTCAATTAGGCTGTTCTTTCAGAAAAAGCTTGTCCTTCTGTTGTTTTCTAACAGCATTGTACACCTTAATATGCTGCTGCTGCAGTTTCTTTTTCTTCAGGTGGCGTTTTTCTCCTAGTCCTCTCATTTTCTCGCTCTCTCATCCTCTCGGAAAAGAAGTTTTGCGTTTTGATATTTTAATGCGTTTTTGACCTTTGATGAACTTCATGAGACCAATTTAAAAGTAAATGTTTTGTCTTCTGCCAACACCATCTTCCTGTCATTTGTCTGAAAGGGTAAACCATCCAGAAAGTGTTTTGATACTGCAAACAAACAGAACCATAGTTCAGTTTGACCATAGTTCAGACTGAACTATGGTTCTGTTTGTTTATGGTATGAAAACACTTTTTGGATGGTTTACCCTTTCAGACCAATTACAGGAAGATGGTCTGGACTAAACAAGGTAGGTGTGAAAGCGTCCTTAGTTCATCAGTGCAAGGTTTCATCCTCATTCTCTGAATTCACTCTGGCAGATGCTCACGGTGAAGGAGACTGTTGTCTCTCTGGTGGAGCTCCAGGACTCTGGCTTCCGAATGTTGAGTCTTGTAGTGGAGAAGGGATTAATGCAGGTGAATCTGCCTGGTGGCTGGCTGTTTACCTGCATGCCAATCCGGCTTTCAGCTGCTATAATGAAAGGTTTATTTTTTGATGTCTTGCTCCACCTGTGTGTACCTAATATCAGCATGATGGAAACATCAGGTCATTATTTATCAGAAACATGTTAACAGTAAATAACTATCAGAGTAGCATTCCGAGTGTGGCTGTGAATGCGAAACTTCGTTTTTAAAACTAACTGTTCACACAAGACCAGTTATTTCTGATATCATATAGGCTTGTTCTAACTTTTTTATACACTGCAAAAAAAGGCATCCATCAACGAATTATATATTATTACATAGATTACTGAAAAAAGCGTAATATCAAGTTAACATCTGTAAACATCTTAAAACAACTTAAAAAATGATTCATGTTACACTTCCTTCTCAGATCACTAATGAACTTCTTACGAAGGGACATGGATGGAGTTCCTGAATTCGGTTAATGAATATGAAAACATAATCTATGGTGCATATATTAGGTTTAAAATTCTAACTTGAAGTAATTGCTTTGTAAAAGTATTTAAGATATTTAGGAATGTTATTGCTTATTTCAAGAAAAATAGATTTTGCTTATCTCATCAGCAGGTGTTTTTTTTTTTTACATTAACTTTTCTTGCTAAGATTTCTTTCTTTTTTTTTGCTGTTTAAATCTACTGCATAGCATTGCTATAGTCCCTGCAATAAAACAGACGGAGTGTTTTTTTTTTTTAAAGGACAATACAATTAAACTCCTTGTCATATTTATTTTTAAATTATAGATTGTTTTAGAACTGGATTAATTTAAAATGTCTAAAATTAAAAGATTTTATTGTGAACACAAACTTAAAAGATTACACTGAACATATTAGTCCGATCTCATTGTTGTCCTAAAATATTAAGTCAGGTATTGGTATAAATCCCGCTCTGATTTTTATTTTTTTTTTAAAGGAAGTCCTGCAAAATCCTACTGAATATGACTTGGAGTGAACTTGTTATTATCCATGAATGCAGGTTTTCTAGATTTGGTTTTTGCATCACCCAGTGAGATCACAGAGATTTTATTCCATTTATGTGAATGTTGTCATTAGTACAAAGGAAATCTACACTTTTGGATGTTCTGCTTAAGCTTTTTTATGATATGAAACGACATGACTGAAGAAAAGATAAGCCTTCAGGAAAGTTGCAGAGTGATTAAACGGGTTAAAATTATCATATGTCTTTGTTTGAAGACAGTCGTATCAGTGAAAAAAATGGTTTGTGACTCCTAAGATTTTGTTCAGGGGGAGTTTAGAAGTCAATAAAGCCGTAGTAAAAATATGGTTGTTGGAGTGAAAACTCCTGCATGCATGTAATGTTTGAATTAATCTTTTGCAATCATGAGTACAATTGACAGTATTTTGTGGAAAAATGGTTTAATGTAAAGACATAAACATACCGTACCATGTTTTTGAAAGGTTATGTTTATGCAAACAGGTGAGAGTGCTTGTGAAACAGCTTGAAGAGATGCAAGCAGGGAAAAAAGAACTCGTCTTGAAGTATGAAGGGCAGTTGCAACACATGAAAGAGGAGGTAGGCGTGGCAAAAGATGACATCTTTTTGCTTTTTTATTTTTATTTTTCAGCATAGAATGTGACTAGCTTACTGAGATTGAATGACTTGTTAAGCACTCGTTAAACACGCATTGTCCTTTGATAGTTGTCTAAGTTGAAGCGTAGCTATGAGAAGCTTCAGCGCAAGCAGCTAAAGGAAGTGCGAGAAGGAGCGCGAAGCCGAGAGGAAGACAAGAGCGAAGTTTCACACCTGAACAGCAAGCTGGAGGTATGTCACAAGTTATGTTCAGAACAGGCACAGTTCTTCAGTGATGTGATCACTTAATTCATTAATTTTGTTGCACACAGTACCAAATGCCTCCGTATTATACATCTTGCAACTATATATTGCCATGTGTGGATGCTGAGGTTGCAAGGATTTTAAATGAATCCCTTAAGAGTTTTTTGAAAAGTGCATACATGTACAACACAGTGGAGTACACTGGATTCACAAGGATTAAAGCTCTTTGTTGCAACAAAGGATTTCTGACAGTTGGATTCCAGTGAGTCCATGTTTGAGATCATTGTCGATCCAAAGGGTGAAAACACAAGCGGAGGCTGGTTTGACTGGACTGGACAGGAATTACGCTACCAGGTGGTCTGGTCAAGAATATGGTCAAAAAGTGCAACAGACAGTGTGGTTAAAATATATAATGTACAGTGTTAAGAAATATGATAAATATTTCACACATACATTGTCAGGATATTTGGTAAAATTAGCACCTATAAATGAATTTAGATAAATTATTCCTATATACTATGGTGTTGTAATACTTGCTTTATGTTTTTGCAGGAGTTTCGGCAACGCTCGGCTGAATGGGAACAGCAGAGATTGCAGTATCAGAGGCAGGTGACTTCATTAGAGGCCCAGAGGAAAAACTTGGCAGAGCAGTTCACTTTAATACAGGTGACTTCAGATTTGAAAAAGGTTATTCAAATGTTAATCCCCTCAGATTTAGATACAATTGAGATAGACCTTTGCTTTGTTCAAAGACAGAATTGTAAGAACATTTAAAAATATTAACATTTTATATGATTGCAGTCATGAAGCTTTGATTTTTTTCCAGATCGTGATGGGATGTCAGTTTTTTTCTAAACTGTTTGATTACAAAAACCTGATGAAATCAAATTTGGTCATCTTTCACATGTGTTCATGTGAGGTTCAATAACATGAACATTGGAATTGATTGATAAGGCTTGTAATGTCATGCAAGCCCTTCCGTGGTAACTTACGCTCTCATGTGTTTGTGGATCCGTTGCCAGTCACAGGTGGCAGGCCGGCTGCAGGACCAGGGAGAAGTGCAGCGTTTGCGAGCACAGTTGCAGCGGGCGCAAGGCTCTATGCATGCACAGGAGCTCGAGCTAGAAAGACTGCGACTGTTGCAGGAGGAGCTGGGAGACTCGCGTAGGGAACAACAGGTCAGCTGCAGTGTTGCAGCTAATGCTCCAGCACAGGTAGAGATGGACAGGGATGAAGATGTGCTATGGGTTGTTGCTGTATAATTGTTGTTATACATCACAGCCCTGATATTGCCACTGATATTCATATATTATTATCTTATTTGAATACATTGTTAAATTCATCTTCATATTTTGCATGAAAAAGAAGAATGATACAAACCTGTACACATCTGATCTCAGACTAAATAATGATTGTTTACCAAAGAAACCTTGTGGTAGAGATAGCCAGTGGTATCAGTGCATAGTAGATTGCTTGGTTGCTTGCTTGCTTTTCTACTTTGTAATACATTGTCTGGGCTTCTTGCAACAGATTGACATAAATAAATAGAGACTTAATAGAGAACATCATCTGTTTGCCTCTGACTAGATTCTGAGGGAGGAGAAGGAAGAGTTGAGAACCACACTGGATTCTCAGGATCAGTTTGTGAGAAGCTCAGGTCTCCAGCAGCAGCAGCTGTGCAGTGAAGTAGCACGCCTCAGCCAGGCCCTGCAGTCGAAAGAACATGTCATCAGGTTTATAGTTTTTTCATGATGCCAATTAGTTTTCCTTTAACTTATTTTTTGTTGTGATGTGAATACCCACTCTCATGGATTAAAGTTCTCCGTCGCTATGACGGATTTCTGTCAACTGAGGGCACTAAAGGTTAATAATGAGATTGATGCAGATCCGAAAGGGAAAAAAATGGGGAGAGAGGGGTCTGAACAAGCTTCGGCAGACAAAGTTCTGGAAAGGCTGTCTTTTTCTTTGGTTTAATTACGATTTAATTATTTGTCCTAAAAATATAAACAAACATTATGGTTTCGGCAGTTCTCTTAAACATTGATGGCTGCGGAGTAGCCTATTGGCGGCGAGCTCTTTCTCAATGCTTGTTTAAGATGCCAAACTCATAGTAAGAGAAATTAATTCCCTAGCATTTAGTGCCACATCAGTCTCAAAGGCTTTGTCCCAAAACAAAGACAAGATCTGCAAAAGGGGGCTCCGGTGTCATGTGTGTTCGAGAGCTTATGCTCCGTTAAAAATAAATAAATAACAGCACGCCACCAGTCAGAAGCTAGCTATAAGGCTAATGTTAGATCTCTCCAGCAGATATCCTCATTGCCTGGTGCAACAACCACCACCACGGAGGTTTGTGCTTCTATGGTTGTCCTTTACTGTACAGACTGATCCATGGGTCAGTCCGTGTTCTTGCTCTTAACAGAGGAATGTCAATGAGAATTTGTGTTGTGCCGCCCCCCCCCCTCCCGTCACCACCCCCACACCCGCCCGTTAAACACCTCCCATCATCTCTTCCGTCACATGATTTTTTTGTTTGTTTGTTTTAATCCATGCACTCTAGTTTAGATGAAAATCATAATAAAGAAACAACTTTTTTTTGTCACAGGTCTCTGGAGGAGTGCCTGGCCTCCCAAAAGTCATGTTCAGGCCTGGTCTCTCTTAGGCAGGAGCTGGAGAAAGTCAGCACTAAACTTCACTGTTCTCAAACCTGTGAGAAACACCTGAATGCTGAGGTCAAACGACTCAGAGACAAGTAACTGTTTAAATTGCTGTTATCCTAAATATTATGATGAAGCATGGGCAATATAATGAATAAAGTTGGGGTTAGTCATCTTGATATTTTTTTTTCTGTTTTGCCAGGCTTGAAAGCATGCGGAGGCTGAAAGCAGAAGCAAATAGGAGAGAGCAGGAGTGGAGAAAGCTAGAAGAGGAGCACACTCGCTCTGTGACTGAAGTGAAACGGGTAACATAACATTGTGGAATTATGTTTGGGTCATTCGAATTAGTGCTTGTTTGTTTTGTCATAATGGGTTGTTAGAAGTTATGTGCGCGCTTGTGTGTTTAGCTTCGTGATGAGCTCCAACGGGCAGAGCAGACTCATTCTAGTGAGGTAGAGGGAATGCGGAAGGAGGTGTCGCTACTAACGAATGAGCTACACCAGCGCGACATTACCATTGCCACTCTTAGTGGCTCCACCTCCAGTGTAGAGCGCCAGTTGCGGGCTGAAGTGGAGCGAGCGGAGCGCAGAGCAGCTGAACTTAAGGTAGAAATTCTCCATCCAGAAAACTCACTGTCAGACTCCAGTTTAGGGATGCAAATGTTTTGCTTTTTTTTTTTTTTTTCTTTCCAAGTAGTCTTGTATTGATCTAATGTGGTTTAAAATTTAAGATGCTACACACAGTTAACACTATAGTTTGGCCTTCTAATAATTTACACAGTTGATTTGATTTAGAAATTGCCATACATATTACTGCTTAACTATATACTGACCAAACATAACATTAAAGCCACCTGCTTAATATTGTAGAGGTTCCCTCCATGTCACCAAAATCGCTTTGACCCAATAAGGCATACTCCTCAAGAGACATCTGACAGATGTGCTGTGCCATCTCTTGGCAGATCTTTTGGGTACTGTAAGTTGCCTAAAGCATCTGCTACTAACAGGGCCTCCATGTCCAGCATGTACCACAGATACTTGATTGAATTGAGATCTGTGAAATTTAGAGACCATTTACATTTACATTTACGGCATTTATCCAAAGCGACTTCCAATCCCTAACTACAGGGGACAGTCTCCCTGGAGCAACTTGGCGTTAAGGGTCTTGCTCAGGGACCCAGTGGTGGTGTGCTGAAGGTAGGATTCAAACCCATGACCTCTTGGTCCATAGGCAAGTATCCTACCCACTACGCCACCACCACAAAACTAGAGAATACACAGGTCAACAAATTTTTTTTGGTAATCATCAGAAACCACAACACACTTTTCTAAACCAGTTTTTCGTGCTGATTTCAGATCGATTTTTCCAGTCACATCAATTTTTAAATTCTGAGTAATATTAAATTTGCAATAGACTTGCATGCATTTTTATTAAACTGCAGGCACCAATCAAGAACTGTCTCAATATTTTTAGTGTTGTCAGCTACCACTGTTTCTTCAAAAACATGTAGCATATGATAATTATATCAACTGTCATGCAATATATAACTAGCTTCATCACAAAAACTGTACATGCTAGGGAAAAACTAAACACAGAGATTGAAATCAGCATGAAAAACACTACAAAACCCTCATCAACTTATTTCTGATTTGATTTTGACTGGTTGACGTGTGATATCATTGCTACGAGATTGTATACTTGGTCTGCAACAATGTTTAGATGAGTGGCGCATGTCAAAGTAACATCCACATGAATGCCAAGACTGAACATGGCCCGGTGCATCACATGGCCTCCATTGACTTGCTTTCTTCCCATAGTACATCATGGTCCTTCCCTGAACCCACTTTTAATGGATACCAACCACTGCAGACTGAGAACAACCCACAAGGCCTGTCATTTTGAATATGCCCTGCCCCAGTCATTAGGCTATTACAAATTTTGCCTATGTCAAAGTTCCTGTGACCCTTATGCATTTTTTTGCTTTAAGCTGTTCACATGCTACTTGATACCTTGATAGGTTACATTGTAATGAAGTAATCAATGCGGTTTTCTTCATCTGTCAGTTGTTTCATGTTATGCCCTTTTGCTTAAGTGGATTAGTAATAAATAGTAAAATTAGAAATGGCCATTATTCAAATACATGGCATTTTTCCTAGTTGTACTTCAATTATTTGTTAATGGAGCATCTGTGAAGGTTTGACCCTTCTGTCTTGTGCTGTCAAACAGAATAATAGAGTTCTTTGTTTTTGCAGGTTGCACAGGTTCAGCTTGAAACTTTGAAGATTGAGAATCAGCACCTAAACGACCTCCTGGAAAGGATTGAGTCTCGATCTCCAAAGGTGTCTGATGTCAGCCATGTCTTATCAGGGATGGGAACTGCCGCAGAGGTGATGATATAAACAACAATCTCTCTCACTCTCTTTGTCTCACAGAGGGCTGAGTTGGCAAGTTTGCGGGACAGCTATGTAACATCTCTGAGCACTCTGGAGCAGGAGAACCAGCAGCTAAGGCAAGAGCTAGCTGAGCTTCATGCCCACATGGAAGCTAGCAACCAGACTTGGAAGGACAAGTACGAAAGAGCCTTGCTACAGAGTCAGGGCAACAACAGCCACACACATGACAGGTCTGCAATACACACACCTCTAATTACCACATATGAATGGAATTTTACACTCTTGACAACAACTCCTGCACTGATGGGCGTTCTAATGTATATTTTTTAAAATTCAGAATAATATGGTTATTTTTCAAACCACAAAGGGGCATTAACCAAATATCTAGACATTTTTAAAAATATCGTGAGTGCGGGCAGGCGAGTCAAAAAATTACACGGTGTTCGAATTACCACGAGGGTCTCCTGGTTCCACTCGCAATCACAATGATGGATCACACTTCATTGATGCATTGAACTGTCACGATTTCCCTCTGCTCTCTGCTCTCAATGCTGGTAAGAGCGCGTCGAAATATATATTTTTTCTTATTTTTTTTTCTCGGGTCGGGTTATGTGTCAATATCCATGCGGATTTTTCTTGGGTTGGGTTTAGTGTAAAAAAAAAAAAGCCGACCTGCGCAACACTACTGAGTACCCATGATGTGACTGGAGGGATATTTGCACGATGGGATATGAAAAATTTTCAAATTTTGCATTGTTCAAAAAATGACTAACAAATGACTGTGTTAGATATTATTATTGATTGTAGCAAACTTTAGCATGCCAAAATCAGGGAAGTTTTTTTTCCTATATTTTTGCCCCTACCATAATATGCGATACCATCAATACTGGTTGCATGAAATGCCTCTGCTTCTTTTCAGAGTAACACTAATGCAGCGTCATTGGAGAACATTAGCAATTCAGTTATGTCACTTTACAGATGCCTGTGGTTGGGGGAGAAGGACCTAACCTAGAGAGAGTGAAAGCAAATGCTCTTTCTTAGACTCCCATGCACAAATGACTGGTATCATACTTGCACTCTCCTGATGGTCATTGCTTCAACAGGAGCTCTACAAAATCAAAGCAGTTTAATTGCCACGTTCAGATCAATTCATACATAAGTGTATTTTTTATACTACTGTACACTACAGAGAATAGACAGCAGTGTCACTTTTTCTAGCTGTGCTTTATTGCAGATGTGAGGCAGAGCTCCATGCCATGGAGGCTCGCATGCAGGAGAGTACCTCCGGCTATGAGCACCAGATCAAGACGCTCATCAAACAGCTGGCGGTCCTGTCCACCTCCTCATCTCACCGTCCCGATGGTCATTCGCAGGAGAGCATGCCAGCTACCTCTCCCACACCCTCCTCATCGTCCTCCTCTGATGGAGCCTCCAGGATAGTGGGCCTGCTCGGCCTAACAGCAGATGATGAGAAAGCAGGGGCATCTGGTTCTTCCAGCGATCTCCTCTCTTTGGTCAGTCACGGATGGAAATATAGATATACAATACTTGCAGAAGTCTTAGGCTGGTCTATTAAAAGTGGCAGTTTAAATTTACATTATGTTTACAGCATTTGGCAGATGCTTTTATATGCTTGGTTTTAAGTGTCTGCTTGTTTTGCCTTTTGTGAGCATATAGCAGTGGGCTAATGCAAATAAGTATTAGCATGGTATAAATTAATGAATTTTGTTTTGAATGAAGTTTTTGGAAGTATTTTCAGCTGATTTAGAAAAATACTGCACTGATGTATCGACTCCAGTTTTGGATGGCAACAAACATTTGGGACTTGGAAACAATTAAGCTTCTACACTGACCATCATAAATGTGAAACACCTAGTAAATGTTTGTATGTATAACTTAACATATACTTTTTTTAAGGTGGCCTATGATTGCACTATGTAATAAAGCAAGTGTGGATGAATAAATGTTCTCTTTTTCACTCTGTTCTGTATTTTCTGCAGGATGGCTGTGCCAATTCTCCAGCCGGGATGGTGACCTCTCGCTTTTTAAACGAGGAGACGCTACGCTCGCAGGAACTGCTGCTGAGGCTCGATTCTCACATCCAAAGCATGAGGCAGGACAATGCAAAGACTGTCCGCAAGTACATAGGCAAAGACGGCAGTCCCCACAATACACACTGACCTTCTACGCACACTGGGCTGTCATAATGTGCCCTTTCTGTATGGTGCTAATTTATTTGTATTGTGTGACTTAATGATGTCTGACCTACTGTTGGTAGTAAATATGATTATTGCCAAAAAAAAGACAAGCCAAACCAGATGGGGGTGAATTTTGAAAGGACGTTTTGCAGGAAGTATAGTGTATGTATAGTAACTCCAGTCTGGTTATATACAGCACATTCTCATCCATGCTCAGTACCTCCTGCAATTATTGCACTAGTGAAGGAGTGACTTTTACCCTTCACATACATACACACGCACACCCTGGACCTGCATTATGACCTTGGACTTCTGGCATTTTTGCCAGGTTTTGACCCTTGTCTTGAGCACTTTAGGAATAGAATTAGTTTCTGAATTACTCCTTTTGCTGTGCCTCCTTTTTTTCTTGTTAATTTTTTATCTGTCTGTGTGTGAGATTTGTGTGAAACATATATTTTTAAAATGATCTGTCAAAGTGAAGACTCAGTGAAGGGTGAATTAAATGAGCTTGTTTTCATTTTCCCTGGTGTTCTGTTTATGGGAGTGGACGTGTTTATGCAGATTCTTTATTCTCTTCGTCATTGTGTGCTTTGGGAAAAAGGCTCACTGCGCCTAAACGATTAGACTTACTCTCAGAGGGTAATGTTTTGGGAAGTGCTGTACAGAAATGTATGGCTGTCATCAAGCGCTTTAGCAAACACACACAGCTCAGCCTCTGTTTAATGTCCTTTTACAGGCCTTCCAAGTCATTTGACCACAAGAATGCTCATGCCTTGCCAGCACTGTCATGCTGCCCCCAGCATCACTGTGCATCATGAGAACAGCTATGGTATTTTAATGTCATCCATGTGGGATCTTTCGCGTGGAAATGCTGCCAAAAGGTCGGTATAGATGTGCCGCAGAGGGGGGTCATATTTTACCAACGGGGTGATACAGGAGAGGCAGGGTGGGAGAAAACCCCCTTCACCCGTAATGAGGTACAGCAGGAGGGATGGAGAGACTATTCTAGATCTAATTTGTTTTGGAATGTGCTTTTTCCCTCTCTTTCCTTCCCTCTTCCTTTACTCACATTACTAAGTGCTGGAAGTATGTTTAGCTAGGCTTGGATCCAGTGGTTTTGCGCTTGGTATTTGGTAACCCTGGCTACCGCAGCCATGAGGCCCAACAAACAATGCATGCTGAGGAATTTGGCAGCGTGTACGTTTACTCTCTTGCAAGCAGAAGGTGGAACATTTTTGATTTGCAGGGATTTTTTTTTCTTTTCTGGAACGCAGACCAAGAATGGATCGCATTAGGCTACTCTTTAGACCTTCTGCTGTTTCAGAGAATGTTTGTTGGAAAATGTTCTTTAAATAATGCCATTTGTTTTTAATTTCAGGCACATTTGCTGTGGCTGAAATCTTCTAGGCTAGTTTTCCAGATTCATACTGGTATAAATTACATAGCCAATTCTTTTGGGCCTAGGGTATCAGGAACTGTCAATTAGACAATTCCCTTGGGCAAAACTGAACTGTGCCTTTGCGGTTTTCTTTATTAGATCATAGATAAATAATTAGATCAATTATTAGATATTGTAATGATAACTGAGCTCAAAACAGTGATCACAGATCAGCGCATTGGGATGTGTCATCAGTTGTGGCACATATAAAGACTTCTATGAATGAAATGGAAGTTTCTGCAGATCTGCATTTGGTCACGCAGTCTGGTAGCCATGCACAGTCTGGAATCAGTACTCAGTAGTTTCTTGTATTGAAATCTTGTATTGAAGTTATAGTTTACCTTAAAAAAATGAATACATATACTGTCATTCTGCATGTAGTTGATTAGAACATGTATGAATGACCTGTTGGCAGCAATTATTTGCTTTGAGGCAAAAAACTAGTTAACAAGAAGTGGAAGCTAATGTAACAATTGAACACCTGTCAGATTGGAACTTGTTTAACTTTGTCATGTATTGGAGGTCCTTGCCGGGAAATCTTGCACAAGTGAAGAAATGGTGCCTCGCTAAAAACAGACCATGTTTGTGGGGTGGTAAAAGTAACTATATGCCAGATAGAGCATACACAGGTTTATTTGATATTACCTAAAAACATGTGTTGATGATTCAGGCTATAAGCTTGCATGATGTTCTGTCATGTAGAGGCGGAACTGTTAGTGGCAAGTATGTTCCATTAGAACCTTTTTCAGTATGTCTGCATCTGCCTTTAATTTATGTGAAAATGCTTTATGTGCTGTGATTTTTCCTGAGCATGACTGATTTAACAAAGTACACTTGTGTCTCTTTGGAACACATGCCCCTGTGCAGGGGGCCCATTGTTGTGGTTCATGGCGCCAACTGACCAGAGCACAGATCCACTCCCTTCCTTAGACTACGTGAATGATAACATTGACCCTTTAAGAGCTGCCAAAAACAACAATCCTCTATAATCTCTGTACATGTAGTCACAGAAAGACACTCCCTTATATGTGGTAAAGTGCGGTTTCTCCATATTCAACTAGTGTGGTTTACATTCACCAGGCTGTAAAACACACATTGCCACATCAGCAATGATCAGATTGTTTGAAATTGTTTGTACAGGGCATGCTTTGACAAACTGTGCAACAGTGCAGCTTACAAGAAAGAAAGGGGGGGGAAAAAAAAGCTGCATACCAGGGTGCGATATGGTGTAGTGAGCAAGCTGTCTTGTGCAATAGGCGGCATACTTGGCTAATCATCTAAGCTTGATTAATCATGGTGGATAAGGGCTAGAATGCGGGATGCAGCTTTTGCTCTTTTGAAAATAGTAAGCAGAGCAGCAATCCTTCTCTCATTTGAGACATGCCTTGGAAGACTGTGAGCATTCCAGCTATTTGCTAATCAACATCCCTCTAATCTTTCAGATCAGAGTCATGTGCCCATCTAGAGGAGAGGGGTAGTATCATCAGAATCAGCCTTAATCTCTGCATGGAACTATTCTGATACACCAGACTTGAGCACTATTCTCACACAGAGCAACAGCAGAGGTAGAAGTCCTGTTTGAAGTCCAAGGCTGGCCCCTAAACAGCATTGCTGTGCCAGAGAATGTGCAACCATGGCTCAGTGGGATATTGGCGGACTGAAGCCAAAACAAATAGTCATATCACAAACCAGATGCTCACAGCATCTTTGCTGATGGTGGCATACTGTGTCATTTTTCTGTGTCTAAGTTTTCCTTATCCCAAACTTAAAAGTATAACAACAATGTAACTGTTCAGGTCCTTGTAGGATTTTTATTTCAATGCTCATAATAGCTTTTCTTGACAGACTTTAAGTAAGCACATTACTTCTAGTTATAGGCTAAACTGCCTGACAGTTGAGGTAACGTATTGGATATCCTGAGTATTGAAGAAGAAACCATGCCCACAAAGCAAGAATCAGTGTTGCTGAAGGCACTTTCTAAACACTACACTCTGTAAAGTATGAGAAAGCTAATAGAAATGTTAGCATGTGCAGTTGTGCGCAGTTGGGCACCCCAGTCAAATGATCAGTGAATGTAAGTGCACACCATCAACAGAGAACACATCTGTACACATCTTGATACACAGTGAAGCCTGAATCAAACCTTTAATAAAACAAATCACTTCGATATATGTGCAAAAATTGTCACATCTTTATGTTACATGCTTTTCAAGTTTTCTGGTAAACACATAGATATTGTGGTCTAAAATGAAATTTGACATAGAAATATAGTCTCCACATGAAAAGTTGAAAGTCAATTTTCAAATTTTCATGTGGAGATTAACTTCAAATAAGCAAGCAGGTGCCTAAAAATGAATGTCTGTTCTTTACCCTTTGTGTGTATATAATTTGTTTAATCTTTGTCTTTCATCAGAATGCATTGGTGCAATGGAAATGCTATGGCATATTTCTTCTCATGGATGACTGGATGGCATTCCTTGGTCAGATAAGAGGAGAGTAGTGGGCACTTTCCCACGACTGATGCTGCTGCCTGTAGAGCACTCAGCCTTTGTCTTTCATTTCACAGCCTGCCCAGGCCTCTGGGGGGCAGCAGGCCTCACTTTGGCCATTTGTGCCCCATTTGTAGTCCTTTGTATGTGTGTGCACGTGTGCATGCGTGTGTGTGTGTGTTCATTGTTTATCCTTACTGAAAGAGCAGGTATAGGTTTGAGAGGGAATGGGGGTTTGGACACCCTGGGCAGGATGCTTAAAATGCTCCAGAGACCGAGGCAGGGAGCCTGACTTATCGGCATGATTCAGAGAGAATGTGTGTGTATGGGAAGATGCCAACAATTTTTGTCTGGTCCCTTTTGACCCCGTTATGGCTCCATTCCCTTATCTCTCAGTCCAACATAACCGTTACATCAGCAGGTTATGTTGTTATGACACTGACACATTTTCTAGAGGTTGTTTTGGGAGACAAATGTGGTCCTCAATGCATAGTGATCCAAAGACTCTTTTTAGACCATTTTTTCAACGCCGGTCTCTTTTTTGCAAATCCAATCAGAAATTCTGTGTGCATCAAACAAAAAGATTGGATTAGTTATGAGAAGTTGTGTGGTGCACTAACTGATCTGAGCTCTGTGTGTGTGTGTGTGTGTGTGTGTGTGTGTGTGTGTGTGTGTGTGTGTGTGTGTGTGTGTGTGTGTGTG
>JBBJLR010000111.1:9246945-9257041 GCA_037577145.1 Brachypetersius gabonensis
GTGTGTGTGTGTGTGTGTGTGTGTGTGTGTGTGTGTGTGTGTGTGTGTGTGTGTGTGTGTGTGTGTGTGTCTAGTTAGCTGGGGTAAAGGCAGCAAAATGAGGGGGAGATTACTTTGGCGCCTGTCTGTAATGGGAAAAAGATGCCGAGATGTGTATCTGTAAGGCCACAGAAAATTACCAAAACAACACCCACTTATCCAGTGCTGCAAGACTGTAGGTAATATCTCCATTGGCCAAGCAACACTGCCTGCAATTTGGGCCATATCCAAACACAGTCAAAGACAATGCAGTAAAATATACTTCTCGCTAGGCTGCTGTAGGAATTAAAGCTGGTTGTATGCTGTATGGACAAAAGTATTGGGATGCCTGGCCATTACTCGATGTGGACCAGTCACAGTTCTTCCAAATGGAACTCCTCCAACCATATCTTTATGGACCTTGCTTTGTGCACTGGGGCACAGTCGTACTGGGATAGAAAACGGTCTTTCCCGAACTGTGTCCACAAAGTTGTCCAAAAGATCTTGGTATGTTGAAGCATTACTTTTGCCCGTCACTGGTAATAAGGGGCCACCTGAATTCCATAATTGAGTACAATATTTTTGTCCATATAATGTATCTGGGGCATTCAGAGTTGTTGTTTTATTTACTTCCCAGACCTACTCTAGGTGTCGGGATGGGCTTTGGTGGAGTTTAGAGCTAAACTCTATCACAGACAGGCGTTCTCACAGTGCTCCCTGTGGCTGTGGCTAAATGCACCCAGGGGATGGAGTATTTTCCTCCCCTCAAGCCGTCTTTAGATATATCCTGTGCTGTTCTGATTTGACTGTAATCTTTCAGCTGTGGCCTCTGTTATGTAAAAGTGTATTGTGTTCCTCTCCCTTTTACCACTAATGAAGGCAACCACTTGGAAACTGGCCTTAATTAAAGTGGTGTGCCCTGTGACCACTAGCACTACTCTGCCCTAGTCCTTAGGTCACCTCCGTTACCCACCTATTGTTACACAACGTGATTAACACTAACCTCTTCATATATTTTAATGTAATAAAAGTTGTAAAACAACTAGGAAAGTATAACTTTATAAGAAGTAATTTTATTTCAGTTGATTTTGGACTGTTCATAATGGCCAGTTCACACAATATAAAAGAAAATTTACGTAGTGTTGTAAAAGAATGGGGGGAAAATGAGAAAATAAAATTTCATCTTGTGTGTGTGCGGGAATGTAAGTTAGTGAGTGTGTGAGTGAGAATGAGAGAGCATGAATAGAAGGAATGTTGACCCCTACTCTGTATTGTTTTAAGGAATGACTAAAGGGACAGCTGAAGATCGGAGCATGCTCATTTGTGAATCAATGCCAGCTCCCCAGGTTCAGGCTAAAGACAGCCATTCATATTCAAGGCCTCTGATAACTGCTGTCTTTGGCCTCTGTAGGTTTCACGCTTCAAGTAAATGCCTCATTGCCATCATTGTTGTGGTCTGGCAAAGAGTTCTTTTGAAGGTAAGTTCTTTACAGCAAACAAATGAACCAAAAATCTTCTACAAGTCTTTAACTGTGCAAACATGTAAGATGTATGAACATTTTTTTGAGGAGAAAAGAGAAATTGTTGTCGTTCCAAAGTTCTTGCACCACAGATTCTTCCCTTATAGTTAACAGCCTTGCGGACATACCATTTCCTCAGTTTTGCTGAATGCTGTCCTGTCGCATTAAGGAGGCTTTTGCATGTCATATGACCCAGCAATGCAGTGATGTTTTATCATTCTGCTGTCAGTGGCAAAAACTAAGCAAGAGTATGGAGCTCTATAATGCAGGGCCTTTCCCTTATCAGCTACCTGCTAGCGTACATTCCTTTAGGTCAAGTGCCTGTGCTCTTGCTGTGCTTACAGAGGAACTGCAGAGAAGAGTGATTGTATGAAGAAATGTGAAAAGTGCAGAGGAGGGTGGGCCAGGCTCGGAGGGGTAAACTGCAAGAAGGGTACAATCGCACGTATATATGTACACATCTGATCTTGCAACACAGAGGGCCAGAGGGATTACCTGTTTACATTCTTTGTCGGTGGATTGACGCAAATACTAATAATGTTTTGATTTCTGAATCCTTTTTAAAGCAATAGCACTCACTGGAGAACATGGGTGGAACGCTAACACTATTTTGAGGTATTTCCATGAAAAAATCCAAGTGTTTGTTTTGTGGTTTCTTCTTTAAGATTTTAAAGCAACAGTGCAGCAAAAAATACAACTCCAACCATATCATCTATGATAATGAAACAAATCAACATTATCATCCATCTATACCCTACATGTAGTTGGCCAAAATCTGCCATCAGAGTGTATCAAATTATTGGAAACTTGTATACATCATGAGATAACCATGTGGTTTCTGATGATGCATAACATGGTTATCTGTAAAAGCACTTCTAAGCTGACTGCTTCTTTTTTTTGCCAGGCAATACATTTCTTACACATAGATAATCTTTCAAATAGACTTACTTAACAGCTTAATACAATTTATAGAAAATGTGGGATGCCTGATAACATTTATAACATTTACTTGTTAGCTACATCGGACTTGTAGTCCCGGTGCAAAACTACACAAGCATACTTGGGACACCACACATTCCTTGATTATATATGAGATAAGGCAAAGTGTATAGTTTTTTTTGTTCGTTTCAGACTATTGCTTAAGCCCTCATTCCCTTCGTTCATGTCTGATAGCTGTCAAGCTTTAGTTCAGGCCTCGGTGAGCCTTCCCCTGTGAATTCCTCTTGAGCAGTATACTGCAACAAAAGCATGCCAGTAATTCTCAGTTTTATGCTTGTGTCCACTTTGGTTTAATAGCTGAGTAAAGCCTTCATTAAGTCCATCATAAAGTGGTGAGTGGAGGGAAAGATGAGAGAGATGAGTGTAGTCACCTGCGGGGGATACTCCCTCGAGGAACTCCATCATAAATCAGCATGCTCTCTCTGATCCTTCTCTCAGCCTGACTTGTTCATTTTTTTTGGGCCTGTCGACTCCTGTTGCCGAGAATTCAATAGATTGGTGTTTCCATGCTGAGAAACAATCACGTTTCGGACTAACAGCTTAATCCAGAGCATATGACTATCATTGTGAACAATTTGTTGCTATGTTTTGGATCATTCTTGTGTTTTGAGTCAGTTCTGCTGGTGGAATTCTCTCTCTGGAACCTTTTTTTTGGGTTTGGTTAATAACACGTGCTTGATGAGTGCTGGGCTGGGAGGAATGCTTTAGGAGCCCTTCCTAGGATTTTTAGTAGCAGAAAGTTTAGCATTTAGTGGCAATGTTTGAATAGAGAACTTAAACAACTTTTTGGGTCCGCAACTTAAATTTTAACAACATTTAGTCACTTTTCCCACTGCATGACATTGGCTCTATATTGACTCGACACATCTTTTTCACTTTTCAAATGGGCAAATCTAGCACCTGGTACCCGGAGCTATCTCTTGAACCTACTCTGTCGTGGCTGCAAGCAAGCAAAATGGGGAAACAACTAT
Source organism: Brachypetersius gabonensis (assembly GCA_037577145.1). Lineage (NCBI taxonomy): Eukaryota > Metazoa > Chordata > Actinopteri > Characiformes > Alestidae > Brachypetersius > Brachypetersius gabonensis. The sequence goes on from JBBJLR010000111.1 coordinate 9,250,454, forward strand.
TGATTGGAGATTCACGGCATGGGGTATCCTCCAAAATGCTGCCACAAATTTTGTATCCACTGAACAATTCTTGATTCATTTTTCCACTACCTGGTTCTGGCTCTACTATATTCACTATTTGGTAACTGGAGCCTTGTTCCATTACAGTTAGCACCCCTGGTGATCAATAACTGTCACAGTTTAGTGAATTTGATCAAATATTATGTAGTAGTAGATGGTTGCTCTCTGGCTGCTATACAAGTGTTAGCTAGTATATCAGAACAAATGAAATAAATTATATGGTAATGCTGAGTATTTCCAGAGTGATAGCCCAAGAGCGCTGTAAATATTAGCTGGCACCGCATTCTTAGGGATAAACATTTCTTCTTGAATTGGGCACATGATTTTAAAGGAAAAACTGTTGACATCATTCCTTTAACTTTTAAAATGTTATTTATATTCTTATATTCTCATTTACTGAACCACTCGCTGAAAGGGAACCAATGGCATTGCTCCAAATAACACTTTTAGTTGCATTTGGCAACTTTATTCTCTGCGCGTATGAGAAGAGTTACAGTTCTCCTAACTGAGGCTAACATGAGCACTTTCTTAATCATAGCTCATGTTAGTATTCCTCAAGAGCTCTTCATAACCTGAGCAGAGAAGGACCATGGCGAAAGAAGCACTTGTGTAGTTAGCCCTGTCCCATCCATCTGTGAGCAGGAAATCATGGCACATTGCCTCTGAGAGTCTGTGGGGAGAGCCAGAGGAATGCCAGGAATTCACATCCCCAGCAGGACGGCATACAATAGCAGTGGAAATGGTAATGTGTGTTCACATGCAAGAAACTAAAGGCTGCAAACTCCTACTGAGTTAATGGCCAATAGGACAGCTTTTATTCTCTCAACCCTGTTTTATCTTTATAATGTGCTTACAGATGAAAAGAGGACACATTTGCATTTACATGTATTAAACTTTTTCCAATTAGTGTTGAAGGTTACATAATTAGTCAAAACTTCGAAATGCTTAAGAAAAAGATAGAAGTTGTGGTTATTTCTGAGCATGACTTGATTCTCTTTTTGGTTGTCTTAGCTGTTTTCAAGACACTTTCCCACACCCCTGTCGTTTCTGATTTGTCCTTTGCCTTTCTTTGTGTCCGCCTTTGTGATAGACAGATGGCAGAGGTACCGAGGGTCTGTCTTATCTGTGTAATGCTGATACATAGCCTGAGAAAGCTCCACGCCTGCACATGACATCAGCCACTCCATCGGCCGTCTGACGAGGGCTATCAGTAGGTCACGGTCCCTTCTCCTTCCTGTCCTGCTCCCACAGTGCCAGTGGCCTGCTTTCATATTCCCATATACATTATTTGTTCTTATGTCTTGTCAGAAAGCGGGATTGCACGTATGTCCCACATGTATTATATTACACTCCTAAAAATGTGCTTCTTCAAGTGTTTTCCACTGAAGGTGGTTATGATGGAAAAGCTCTTATATATGTGGCCCTTTGAAGAACCTTTAAAAAGAACCTTTATTTTGAAAGAATGAAACGCCTTTTGCTGATTGTGTATATTGCCCATGTCAAGAGAAAAACTTGTTTCTCCATTTTTGCTAGCTGTCCTTAATATTGTGTCAAAGTCTTGCTATGAATGGGCTGATAAAAATCCCTTGTAATAAATAACTGCTGCCTTTATTCCCATAAAGATTTTTTAAGTTTTCACTATTTGTTTCTATGGGAATATGTAAGTACTACATTTTTAGAATAAAATTCTATTTAAAATAGAAACAAAATGGTCAGTAAACATCCTCACAATAGGCGATGCTTCAAACTCTATATTTTGCAAACAAGATGTGAATGTGTCTTTTTAAATGTTTAAAAGGATGTTTCCCTATGTCTAAGCCAAAGACCATGTAGGAACCTTGATTTGTTTGAGTGTACTTTTATGTAATATTGCTAACCCTAAACCTATGCCTAACCTTAATCTCAGTGACAAACTCTTTTGTCTTTAAAAGGAGGCTTGAGAAAGTCCATTTTGTTGATCCTGGAATAAAGTCTTTGCTTTTCCTTGACACTTTCCTAGGACACTTGTGTCCTGCAAATATATGTAAACAAACAAAAGATACACAAACACTAACAAAAAGTGGATGTCAGAGGCTTTGACATGAGAGCTTTTCAAAACAACCTTTTACCTTGGGCGACATTCTTGTATGCGCACGTGCATGTTTGTATGTTTTTTCATTCCTGTCATTGACCCCTTTCCCACATCATCTTTTTTTTTTCTCTAGTCTCTTCTCTCTCTCTCGCTCTCTCGCTCTCGCTCTCTCCGATCCCTGGCTGCAGTGGCGATGGACTGCTGAGGGGTCAGCAGGAGCATTCCCATGGCCAGCAGTACGATGTTTGCTCAGTTGGCCTGCAGTGTTTTCTCAGGCTGGGGGCTGTGGCTGTAAGGGTCACACACACTTTACAAGGGGAAGCAGCTTCACAGAGAGAGTGTGACAGCACTGGGATGTTTCAGGCTCTTCCATGCTCCAACTTTTACTTTCTGCTTGACAGCATTCCTGGTTTGTCTCAAACATGTTGGGGCAAAGATTTTTAGTCACCTTGTTGATTTACAAAAATATTACGAAAAGGACCCCTTGGTCATTAAAAGCAAGTATTGTATTATATGGATTTTCATTAGACTATTGTTGTCGTCGTCGGCATCCGACTATTGTTGTATATTACAAAATAATGCATAAAGAAAAAGTAAGTTTCTAATAATACATTCTCTCTTCATACAATAACATAAAATTAGTCAAAATAAATGATTGAAGTACACTATATCGGTGTTTGGGCTAGGCCCCCTAAGTTCCAGTAAAGGGCAAACGTAATGCTTCAGCATAACTGTGGTCATTTTGGACCAGTTTTATGGACCCAGTTTGGGGAAGACCCTTTTCTATTCTAGCATGTGCCCCAGTGCACAAAGTAAGGTCCATAAAGACGAGGATTGGTGTGGAAGAACTTGACTGGCCCACACAGAGTCCTGACCTCAACCCCATCCAGCACCTTTGGGATGAACTGTAGAGGAGGTTGTGAGCTTGACCTCAGAAATGGTATACAGAATTGGCACAAAGGAAATAAGAGTGGAAGCTGTTATAGCTACAAAGGGGCTACCAAGTTCATATTAAAGTCTATGTATTTGAATGCAGCAATTTGAAAGTCCCTGTTGGTGCAATGGTCAGACTTATAGACAAAAGTATTAGTGCAATACTTTTGTCTATATAGTACAGGTTGAATTATAACATTCTTAAAATGTTATGTGCAATAGATATATTTGATATCTTTTTTTGGAAAGATATCAATTTTTTTGCAGTGCTGCCAGTTCATTTGCAAATGCTGAATCATACTTTCACACTTGTAGGAAAGCAAATAACTGTTAAGAGAAGTCTTAATGTTTCAGCCCTCATCAATATGTTCCTTGTGTCCATTACAAAGACATCTTTTAAAGTTCACAGCAAAATTTCTTCAGCTTATTTTTTCGAATGAGCCATATTAGGCCTGACCCCTCGTGTTCTGTTTATTGACTGCAGGCATGTGAGTCCATGAGCGCCCGTGTGTCTCTTGAAAGGCATGCTGATCATGTAAAGCCTCTTGCCGACAAATGTAGTGCATGCTGGAAGACTTTGGAACAGAGCCCACTGCAGGGCGGTAAACACACCGTCCTCGTGTCTCTTTCACTTCCCCCTTTAAAGTCCACATTGCAGGGGTGGAATGGAGGGGAAGTATGCAGACGCAATTAGCATATAGCAAGAATAGTTGTAGGGAAAGCTCTCCTCATCGTCTGAGACTGGCGATAAATTTGGCCGCATGGTCATCTCAGCGTCTTTGGGGAAATGGGGGCTCCTCCAGACACTTTTTGCTGTAATCTTTGCAATCATACTGAGAGGCACCCACCACAAAAGTTAGAAGGCAGTTTCTGTTCCTCTTTTTGCTTCTGTTTCAGTGCTGACGTTAGAATGTGGAAATTCAGGTTGAATTCTGGGAAGCTGAGACAGGGCACGTTTTGTATAGACAGGAACATAGACAAAAAATGTTTTGAAAGACAGATTGTATGTGTGTGTGCTAAGAGAGGAAATTTCTCTCTTCCACTATTTGTTTTCAGTTATTCTGATTACTGTTATGCAGTAAACAGTTTTTCACAGTCGAAAAGAAACCAACATGGGTGATGTTTTATTATGTTCTGTTCATGCATAAGTTGTTCTCCAAGTCATGTAGCACAGTGAAAAGAAGGTAATAAGTACATCAAACAAAAATGACATGGCTATTAACTTATAAAGGACATTTCTACATTTAAGTGTTTACTATTTATTCACTGAATTTAGTATCTATGAAAAATCTATCAAACACTGGTAGAAAAAGCAAAACCCTACATCACTGCCTGGCACAGGAAAATTTATGTACAGTTATTATATAAAAGACTCATGAGAAAGGAACGTTTACAAGGATCTCATAGCAAAAATCAACTAAAGTATGCAGTACAGTGATTATAAAAGTATTTTGTAATTCAGTGCTGTTGTCTGTTTAAAAAATTGATTTTGGCTACAAACAGCAGGTGTATGCTTAGAGAAAATGGAGAAGAATCTCAATAAAATGACACCTTTCCAACCATTCCATATAATATAATACTCGCTCTTACTGACCATGTAATTTTTTTGTAAATCAACAAGATGTATCAGTTGTGGTTTGGGATGTGGGGGGAAAAGAAAACGAAAGAACTGAGTACTGAATATCAGGTAATTCTGCAAGCTAGTTTCCCAAAGAAATTGCAGAGGATGCATAAATGGACGTATTCTAGGTCAGAAACATATTGTTTTCATTTCCCTGACCTAGAAACGGAGAAAACAAATCCAAAATCAAGGAAAGAAAGACTGAAGCAGCCACATCTGGACATTTGGAGGTGGTGATCTTAGCCAAAGGGCATCTTACTAAATACAGACAAAAAAATGTGCCCAGACTTATGCATACACCACATTGTGTCCATTTATTTATTTTCAGTGTTTTAAATTCAATAAATGGTGTTTTCTGTATGCTGTTTTAAATTGGAGTCTGTATCTCCATCACTATAGAAGCACTTCAATACAGCCAGGAGTTACTGCTGTGGAATCTTGAATCTCAAAAGAATCCATTCCACTTAATCGACAGGAGAACACACACACCACTAGAAATCCAGGTTTGCCACCAGCTCACCGCATGCAAGTGAAGTGACTCGTCAGTGCATAGGCTGGTCGAAACTTGGAGTGCATTTCCAGTGGTTGTGTATTCTTTCGCTCAAGATTCAACAGCACTGGGTGAACTAATCATTTGTGGTAAATATGTATTCGTCTAAACGCATAATTATGAAATGTGAAGGGACCCCTTCAGATTGAATGACAGTGACACCCGTGTCTACCATAACCGCAGACTGCAACCAACCTCCTGGCAGTTGTTTGTTTTAGTGTGGGTTCGATCTTTGTTGTTAACTGAACACCCTCATAGCCTTCTTTCAGGGTAACACTGAGTTTGCCACCTGTCCACAATGGACACCTTTCTTCTTATATCATTCTGTAAGGCTATGTGGGTCCATACAGTCCCTATCTGCTATGCTTGAATTATTATGTAGTACATAGTGTTGACAAACTGTGAGTAATGCAGCTTTGGCTGTCGTTTTAGGCCTCAAAACAGGTTTTGCTCTCCTGAAAATTGATTCATATGCACGGCCCTTGGAGGAATACAATCACAATAACCTGATAAGCTCTGGCTGATCCCTGGGAGTACAAATACAAATATGTGACAGGAACATTAGAGAACAGATAGTTCAGTATGATGACGGTACTATAAGTGGGTAAAAACTCTTAAGGGCTTAAAAGAAGGGTTTTAAAGAACTCACTCTAGAAAGGGTTAGAGGTGGAAACTTGGGCCTACAGGTCTCAGGAAGTTTGTTGTACATTCCATAAATGGAGGAACTGATTAAAAACTGGCACAAAATAAAGAGGCAGAGCTGTATTTGCAGAAGACAGTACTCATGGAGATTAGTTCTCCCACTGCTCAGGATGTGCCAATAGGAAATTTGATACAGCTTAGTCTTATGGACTGTTTCAATACAGTGAATCAAAAGATCATTTTAGTGAGTCAAATATGAAGTTAAATTAACAGTAACCTCAACGCCTTTATATACAGTGAGATTCAATTCAGTGAATGAATCAGATGTTGCTAATGGAATGGAGCTAGAAGAAGCTTACATACAAGCTTACATACAACACAACACAAAGAACACTGAAGAAGAAACTGAAGTGAATGTATACTTCTTGCTATTTGTTTAATATGCTGCAATACAATCTTCCGAAAGATTATATGATTTCTTCCCCCTATAAAAAGTTTCATTTTAACCAAATCTGTGAATTGGGTTTGAGTCATACAGGCAAAAAAAAAAAAGCTGAAAATGATTTATGATTAGATGTCGCTGATGCAGTGTTTTATTTGCCTTTGAGCTGTATGATCAAGAAGCCCACTGACTCTAGTTTCTCTCTCTCTCTCTCTCTCTCTCTCTCTCTCTCTCTCTCTCTCTCTCTCTCTCTCTCTCTCTCTCTCTCT
>JBBJLR010000111.1:9260278-9275101 GCA_037577145.1 Brachypetersius gabonensis
CACACACACACACACACACACACACACACACACACACACACACACACACACACACACACACACACACACACAAATCGTGTTCCAGAGATTCAAGACTCAAGTTTAGAGAGGTTCTTAAAATCAAATAAGAGAGAGACCTGATTCAAGACAGGTCACATGGTCACATTATTATCAGCTTCAAGCAAAACATAATGTTATCGCTTTCCACTCCGGAACCTATGTGTGTGTGTACAATGGAACATGCTGATATGAGGGCATCCAAAGAGGCAAGAGCTGGGCTGGCCATAGCTCTTCTCACCTTGCTCTGATGCCTAAACCCTTCTCATAGTCGCTTAGTTTCTTAGTTGATGCTATTCTACTCACTCGGACAATGTTTCCTTATCAAGATATAGAGACAAAAATACAAGATACATAGATAGGAAGTAAAGTAAGGAAGTATTTGGAAGTAAAATCGTATAAAAAATTAGTAAAGGCTTAATAAAGAAACGATCATCAACTTAAAAGTGTCCTCTTTTGGGATGATGATAAAGACCGGTTCTCAAACTGAATTCATGAACGTAATTATAGATAAATAAACATTTCTTCACAAAAAATCATCAACTGAATTTTAAATGAAAAGGTTGGCAAAAAATACAAAATAAAAATATCTTAAAATATCTTCTTTAAGGATAAAACGGACATCTTAAAGTTACAAACTGTCAACACTGAAGATTGCATTGTTGCATTCAATTGAGTGCTTTTGCACTTACATTTTTGTGAGAAGCTTGGGTTTGTGCTTCACTGTCAATCTTGGTGTGGGGGGGCAACAGCTGTGATCAAGCTCTTCTCCAGGCACAGTCTGTTTCTTAGAAGACACTTCCAAGAGTTGATAAGTGACAGCTAGCTTGCTTCGGTTTGCTTCAGCAATGGATTTCTCACCCAATCCAGCAGTACAGATTTCTCCGTCATGTCAGGAAAGTAGGAATGAAAATCGTGAATCAAGGTAGTCAATGTCCTTGACTGGAGTTCTGTCCACATCCTCACTAGAGAGAAAGTCATCCGCCAGAGGAAAGCAGGAGAAAACCCCCTTTGCACAGCTCTGCTTTCTTCAGGAAGCCACCCACCTTGTCATACAGGTTTAAAATGCTGGTGTCCTTGCCCTGTAGAGATATATTCCCTTTGTTCAGTTTTCTGAATATATCTGCCAGATCGCACAGCTTTGAAAGTCAGTCTGTGTCCTGGAACAAGGTGGCATGGGGACCTTTCTGTGCTCAGTCAGAAAGGCGTGCACTTCGGATCGTAATTCCGACAGCTGGTTGAGTCTTCACCCTCGAGAAAGCCAGCGCACTTCTGTGTGCAGCAGCAGTTGCGTGTGTTCAGCTCCCATATTTTCACAGAGAAGGCGAAACATGCATGCATTACGTGGTCTTGGCTTTATAAATGTCGGCGCGGTGTGATGTAAAACAGTAATTGTCTCGCTTGAGAATTTTTTCTGCATGATGTTTATATTACATACAGATTCCTGGTTTTTTTTACCCCGTTGCTTCAGGAATTTAAACACACTTCATATTGTTTTTTACATTTAATTTTCAAGAAAAAAGATTAAAAATGTTTTTTCACTTTGACAGATCTTGAAGTTACAGTAGCAGACCTGATGACTTTTACTACCTACAGTGAAGTTACAAGCAGTGTTTCCCTCCAAACTGATTTTGAACAAGGCAACGTAAAGTAAAGAGTAGCTAAGCGGAACAGAGCTGATTTATATATACCAATGTTCAAGAATAAGGATGATGTGCAGCGCTGCGAGAGAGAATGACAGATGCAATGTTCGCTCTGAAGTTGCTCCGTGGACTATGATGTTTGCAGATGACATTTGTAGTGAGAGCAGAGAGCAGGTTCTAGAAAGGAGAGACATAAAGGTCAATGGGACTAAAACAGAATACCTAGGCGTGAATGAGAGGGAGGACAGATCATGGGCGCTGGAACCATTAAACAAAATCATTCGTTTTGTTCCGCACACTTTTCCTCTCCCAGACAGAGGAGGCAGTGTGTGTGTACCTGAGTGAGCGCAGTATTGATTGTATGTTGCTGTAGGTGTGTGTGTGTGTGTGTGTGTGTGTGTGTGTGTGTGTGTGTGTGTGTGTGTGTGTGTGTGTGTGTGTATGGTCACTAGGCTGCAGGGTAAAAAGCATCCATCTCATTTCAATGCTTGATGAGTCGCTCAAAGCTGTCCAGTCAGCATGGCCTTGGGAGACAGCTTTATCTAGCCTGGAAATGAACGCTTAGTGGACCATCTGCTCATAGATACATCTGCACCCTTGTGTGTGTCTCTGAGAAAAAGAGAAAAAGGAAAGAACTAGAAGGTGAACTAAGCTGGCAAATGTAATAAAGTTTTTGCACAAAAAAAACCTCCTCAAAACAAGATCAAGTGACTAAATTTGTTTGAATGCAGTGCAGGTTATTGTGCACTTAGGCTGCATTATACACTGTTGTAGCCAGAAAGTGTTATTTGCGGGATATCTTAGGTTAGGCAAATAATTTATTGTTCTCTAAACATTTCAATATGTTGTTCTTTGGTGAACCATCTTTGTAAATGAGGCCTATGAGAACTGGAGGTCCCTGAGAACTGGAATGAGAACCATTGCTTTGGCGAACCAAAATATGTTCTGTGTCGTTGCTCAAAGACAGCATCTTTGGGCCTTTCTATATTATGTATATATCTCCACAAAAGCACCTTCCTTTCAATTAATCAGATTTCAAGCATATATTCTGAGATATCATACACTGACAAATGATGCTCTCATTCCTGTCCATGTTTTCTTTTTCACAGCGTGATGCATAAACACCAGTTGGCCGGCGAGCCGATATGCATAAATGTAAGCAATCCAAGATGTTTGAAGCCGACAGCCTATTCTCTCGGGCCCGTTTACAAAGAAGCCTTTTGACGTTATGTAACGCAACACTGAAATCAACTAATATGGAAATGGCAAAAATGGCAGCAGCTTTGGTGTTTATTTTCAGATGATAAACACATTCCTACAACAAAAGAGAAGGAATGAAAACAGCAGATAAATCAGCCTCAGCATTCACGGCACGTTATTTTCCACTGCTGCTTTTTTTTCCCACCTTTTTGTGCCGTAGCAGTTTAAGTGCAAATATGGAATTTTTCAATGGCTTGTTCACCAATGGCTTGTATCTACATTTTTCAGTTTTTATTTTTTACACCATTCGAAAATGCCAGATGTGATTTGCACTGTGTTAGCATTTCATGACTAATAAACTAGTAGAAATTGTCCAAAATAAAAAGTTTACATTATGTCCTTTATATGAAGTTACCATTTTTGTTAACTTTCATTACATCAGCACAGATGATAGTAGTCCTCGTTTAAACACATGTATCCACAGCCTTCACATTACATGGAGTGCATTTCCATATAGACGGCCTCTTTCACAATAGCCCCTTATGGTGCTGAAAAACGGTGGGGCTGTGAGGCTGAAAGCCAAGCCCGGCTGTGTCTCCCACCTGCTCTTGTATAATAGGCGTGTGGAATGTGGAGGGAAAGTGAGAGAATACCTCTCATTGATACTGCAGCTCACAGCAGGACAGGTGCTGGTGCCAAAGGCCTTGCTTAGGCCATGCTGGGTGAGATGGATACTGTTGGTAAACATATTAAAGGTTTGGAGCCCGCAGTAAGTTAGCTAGGAGCTGGGAGATCGGTGTGACCTTTAATTTAACCAGTATGAACGTGTTACCATGGTCTTCATGTTACACTGAGAAGACTTCTGTGGAGTCCTGTTCTACAAAGCTTATTGTATTTGCTGTGGAAAACTGCAAAGTTAGATTTGCACACGGTGAATTTTGCTGCCCTTATGATGTGACATTGACTTATCTACAAGTATTTTGCATTATTCAATTATGCTTGTGAGACAAGCCCAAACTCGTTTTGTTGCATAGTGCACATATTATTGTATAATACCAATAAACTTGAACTTAAATTGAATTTACAATATATACAGCAGTCTCGTGGATCTCATGTGATCTTGTAAGAGAAAACATGTCTGGGGCAACTTGTTTAACTTTTGGTGCTGGCATACAGTCTAATCATACGTTCCTGTGGTGATCCTACGTTTCTTGGATTCCAGTTGTGGTATTGTTGCGTGAATCATTCATTTCAGAACAGTTATTGAATAACTCTGAGAAGGACCTCAAATGGGCATTGGTAGATGTTTTGCCTGACTTTTTGAGATCATAAATAAATGTATTAAAGCTAGTGCACAACTGAATTAACCAGAGAAACCTTTTAACCTGCAGCTAACTGTAGTGTCTTACTGAAAACATGGAACCTGAACCTGAACGGCTTACATTTTGTAGGCTGTGTACTGATAAGCCTACAGGTATTAAAGCATTTAATACAGTGATGAAGTTAATTAGTATTTATTTTTGATACTTTAGTGAAAAACAGTGTTGGACAGAGTGTGAAATTGTGCTTCACAGGATATTGCCACTAACTAGGACTTCTAAAATTAGTACAAGCAAGCTAGCTCAACACTGTCATTAGTTAATGTTCATTATTCAAACCAATCAATTTAGTTGAAAAAGACAATGTTCATTGTACCATATATAATGTGTTCTCTGCATCTACAGCACACATCTACATGTTAAACTTGTGTTTTTCCTTGGAACTTTTCAGCTCCTAGTTTATGTAACAGTCGTTAGCTAACCTTTGCACCTTAAGCCCATGCTTTGAACTCCTATAAGAGGCTATTTCTCTCAGTCTGTTCTCACCCTAATAGGTCTATGTTCCTGTTCACATTTAGTCCAACGTTTCTGTTTCCTTGTTACACGATCTACACAATGTCCTCAAAATGTATACGAACTCTGTAACTAAAACTCTAATGAACAAGATACTTGATTCAAAGAAAACCCCCTTTTAGTACGACATTAATCTGACAGTAGACACTTTGTGTGGAGAAAGCCTGGAAAAAAACTTCTAGCCAGATGCACTTAGGGCACTCTAAAACATTTTCTGGGGATATTTTTGTTCCCTGAGAGAGAATACTTTGCCAGAAACAATATCTTTTAATTGCCTGTTTAATATAAAAGCCACTTGGTTTCATATGCTGTTTCATAACACAATAAACCAAATGTCCAAACACGGTGGCATTTTTATTTAAAATCACCAGCTGACATCCAATCAAAATTTCATGTGATTGTTCCAACAAATTTGGGTCCATTTCTCCTGGTTCAAATTATTCCAATTTTACAAATATACATTTTAAGCTTTATGTTTCTCTTGTAAAGTTTCCTTTTTGGAGATTTTGTCAGACCTTAGTCTGTTTTTGTCTTAAACATTTGGGCAATTACTAGACAATCTACTGTTTACTGCAATTTCAGACTTAAGGTAAAGAAAAATATTGTAATCTAACATCAGTCAAATTAAGCAATTTCAGGCCTATGACCCATTCACCATGAATTGCTCATATAATGTAAATGGAAGCTTGTGTAAAACATTGCAAGTTAGTGCTAGTTTTATGACAGATATCTAATGGTAGTGACAGTATAAGTAGTGTCTGTGAGAGTGTTGATTATGCAGTGTGAATGAATTTTTAAGCAGCATTTTGTGAATGTGTGCTTATGAGAAAAGGGTGGAGTGGTGGTTGCTGGGGCTGTCTAATATCCTTCCCTCACATGCACCATATGGTAGTAGTGGAGGGACAGGTGCAGCTCCTACTTAATGCTCTGGGCTGGATCTCCTCTGGCTTTGTTTACACTAAAACAGCAGCACCCACAAATCCTGCATGCAAACCTGCAGACCAGTCATTGGCACAAATGACCCCAGATCTTAGATCTGAAGCGAGCTTTTCATTGATTAAGAGCAACAGTGGGAGTCTTTGTGTGTGCTGAAGACCGTGACATGATTTTTTAATACTTCTACAATTTCAAGAAAAGTCTTATTTCTTGGGTCTATAAGGGAAGAGTGATTGGCTGAATGTCCTTGATTGAAATGTTTGTCATTTTACAATAATAAAATAATAAAATGCATCAGTACTATTTTTGCATTAATATTAAGTCTTGTCAGGTCAGTTATGACTCCTAGCAGCCACACAGATCGTGTTTCTTTAGAATATCCATATCAAAGTAAATGTATATCTAAGTAAATGTATATCTAAATACATTTAATGCATCTTATAACAATATATCAAGGAGATAGACAGCATACTCATTTCAAGTAATGTCAGCATCTTTCCCAAATGTTGATTAGACTGATAATAAAGTAATAAAGTAATAAATCCTGTGAAGAACGTTATAAAAGAAGACAAACTGCGTATTTTCATGGGACAGAAGTGACCTCTATTTTCTCATGTTTACTAAACAGTACATGTTGAGGCTTTAACACTGTCTGCAAACAACTAGGAAACCTGGAAACTGGTTCTGACTTAAAGAGCTTGTGTTTATGGTCCAAACAAGAGAGCTTTTTACTTTCTGAATGCCACAAACAGTAAGGGCAGGGTTTTCAGCCAACTGGAATACTTTTCTGCAACAGTGATATCATGGAATGCCTGACCTTCTGCGGGTGGCATAAGGGCAAGCTCCAACCTGGCTCATTTTTTCAGTACTCAGCATCTAAGTTGTTCCGTTGTTGTACTGATAACACAAAGGTTAACTTTTTTTTGCTGAACCTTGAGGTGGAACAGTAAACGCACAATGTATTGCCTGTCAACACCAACTACTCTGCAGCTGGGCTGTATCAATACCCCTTTAGAGCCTTCTGTAATATATGTACGTATCTGCAGGCCCTCTTCCTATAAATTTTGTTTAACAAAAAGTGGAATTAGGTCCTGATTAAGACTGTGTTGTTTTAGCAAATGTCGTGAAGTAAGCTGTGATGATTTGAGTGGCTGCCTTCAGCCCAACACACAACTGGCCCCTTTGTTCTTTGTGCAGACTCAGAGGCCCTGGCCAAAGCTTCCATTGTGTTCTTTGAAGGCAGCCGTCAGTGGGACTTTTGGAGTTCCATGAAAGAGCAGACGTCACACGTGTGTCATGGAATGTAGGAAATAAACCCACTTTTGGGTTCATCACACACCTGGATAGCTGATACTATTCTTAGCATTTTGAGCTCAAATGAGCGTCAACACTTACTGTGGATGCAGTATTAGCTGGATTTCCCTACATCATAGATGGAGATTGCAATTGTAGTACATAGGTAGACTAAGCAATCCTGCATTAGATACAAGCTATGGCATATGTATAAATTCTAAAGCATGCCTATATAAAGTCATAAATATAAACATAATTTAATATAAACTGATTTAGTAGTGGGTCTGAGCTAAACTGCTGCTATTCAGGTAAATGAGCCAACAAAGAACGGTAGCCTGTATGTAGACTGATTGGATAAAAAATGTAAAGAAAAATCCTGAATTGAATGGTGGAGAATGCCTCCTAGGCAGTCATACTGTTTTATACATTCATGTATTTATTTTCTGTAACCGTTATTCCTTACTATGGTCACGGGTCCCAGGGTCGATGGGTGCGAGGCAGGACTCACATGCACACACCATTCACTCACACCTAATTTAGAATCGCCAATTCACGTAATGTCTTTGGACTGCTGGAGAAACCAGAGACCCTGGAGGAAACCTACGCCACTATGAGTAAAACATGCAAACTCCACAGGACCCAGATTCAAACCCCACAACCCTGGAGGTGTGAGGCAACAGCACTACACACTGCACCACCACTGGGCCCTTCACCATGGAGGAAAATGTTAAATATTGCCATACGGGGTCAGCTGGGGGTGAGACGCGACCACCATCTGTATCTTCATTTAAGCAATTAACATCCTACATACTGCACTGATAGCAAGAGCTTCATTCAATAAGATTTTAAACTGCCAAGTGTTTTAGTAAGTACAATGGCTAAAGTGGCATTTGCATTTAGATTAGACATCAGTAAATAGTGTTTGCTCCATCACAATTCCTCAAAATCCATGCCAGCATGCATTATTTATTAGTTTCCCACTTTTGAGTCGATTTGGGTGTGAAAGAACTTTCCAGCTGTAATCAATGGGCTCCTGATCAACTGATTCCTGATTAACTGAGGTACAAACATGAGGTAACACACAGGCCAAATTCCCTTAGTCATCCATCATGGGAAAGACAACAGAACACACAAACCAAATGAGACGGAGGTGTGTTGACCTTCATGCGTGTGGGAAAGGCTATAAAAATAGCTACTTGTATGAGCTATAATTAAAAAGTGGACATTAACTGAAACTGTTACAAACTTGCCTGGAAGAGGACCCAGTAACATCTTGAGGTTATCAAGTCTCCAAAACCACCATCAGATGCCACCTTCATACCAACAGATTGTTTGGAAGGTGTGCCAGAAAGAAGCCTTTTCTGTCAGTTAACCACAAACATAAGTGCCGGCAGTTAGCAAAACACTGAGCATCTCAGATGCCCTGCTCCGTATTCTCCAACCTTCTAAAATGTTATAGGAGATGACTCTGTGCTGTTTTATTAGCAAAGGGAGGTTATACAAAGTATTAAATGCAGGGGTCCCAATAATGTTGCCACATGTGTTTCTGTTGAAAATAATTATTTCTTGATGAGGGATTTGTTTTTCTCATTTCTTCCGAGATGAAGCTTCTTTGCCAAATGGTGCCTTTTTTCTT
Source organism: Brachypetersius gabonensis (assembly GCA_037577145.1). Taxonomy (NCBI): domain Eukaryota; kingdom Metazoa; phylum Chordata; class Actinopteri; order Characiformes; family Alestidae; genus Brachypetersius; species Brachypetersius gabonensis. Next base: position 9,268,936 of record JBBJLR010000111.1, read on the forward strand.
ATTTTGTTTCTTATTTTTTTTTTACAAAGGGTACCAATAATTGTGGAGGGCACTGTAAGAGGTTTAGTACCGGTTGCCACAAAACACGGGGAAATTATTGTCTATGCTGATCAACCATATTTCAAGGTGACCTATTATGCGAAATAAGCTTTGGGCTGTTTTTTCTGACATAGGTGTAGAGTGCTGATTCACTCAAATCCTTAATCAGTTATAGAAACTGCAGATACTTAGATGACAAAGTGCAGTGTAAGCTTTTGCTTTGGTTTATCATAGTCAAACAAAAGGCATGGAATGTGGAAAACTGATCTAACACACGTAGCAGTGGGTGGACAGCTGAGGTGGCCATCCAGATGACCCAGAGAGAAACAAGGACAAAGGAGGACTGATGAGGACGGTCACAGACATTTGGGCATTTCTAAGAGTAACTCCAGGACACATGCAGCTGTCAAGTTTGTGTGCATGCATGTGTGTTTATACATGTTTTTGTGTTCGTTAGGGGGTGTTGCCAAGCGGCTAGTGGCCTGTAGTGGCCCTCTGGCCAGGATGAATTTGGTTAGGCAAATGAGAGGTCAGAGGGGCAGAGGGAAATATGAGCGATAAAGATCTGCTCCACCAGCTGCACTCTGACCCCTGATAAGTTCTGACCCCTGGCTGCAGTGGCAGCCTGATGAAGCTGACAGACTGGGGGTGGGGGGCGGGGGGTTCAGAGTAGCACAGCATTTCTTTTCTGCCTTCACGAAGACCAACTAATCTTTCAATTTTTCCTGTGATCGTGGCTCAGTGAATAGTGCCATTTTTTGAGTATGGTCTGAGCATAATTCTCTCCTTCACCTGCTGTGGTACTTTGCCATCGTAGACTTTTACCTGCTTGGTTGTGCGTCTAGTTCATTGCCTGCTCCAAACAGCAGATTCTGTGTGAGTTACAGAGAGTAAAAGGAGCCTATGAAACAGTTTTCAGTTCAGAGAGGGTTCCCTATTGATTTTTGGTTAGTGGGATAAATAATTCAGGTACAATTTAGGTTTTAATAGAATTCTTTTTCATTTGTAGCTCATTGAAAAAGTAGTTAAAAAAACTGTTTATTTGTAGGTGACCTTGCATGAAACCTTGTTGTGAAACATCCATTATAATTTTCTGACAATGAGAAAATGAGAAAATTACTGACTTGAGCCTGTCAGTACAGAATGTAAACTGAACGCCAATGTAATTTATGTAAAAATGTAATGCATTACATAATTACATGTAAATGGCCTAGAAAGACTATTATAACAACTCAATGGGATTAATCACAGTAATAATAAAAGTTTTGCACAACAAAAATCCAAAGGGCTTTGCAGTAGAGTTGGTCATTCGCTCCCTCTGGAAGCTGCGGAAGGGTGGAGGGCTTGTTTGTTTGCTCCTGGAGCTCTGGTGAGGAATTCATGCTGCAGGCCAGGTGCACTTCGAGCCTGTTGAACAGCACACACTCCATGTAAATACAGTTTAAGAGCAGTTGTTTGACACACTCCTTGTGCCATTCGGGTGTTTGCTATTTGTCCGTTACTGCCTTTCAGACAGAAAGAGCCTTGTTTCTGTGTTCATTTAGTAGAGTCAACAGTTCCCTCCCTTACATTCATTAACTTTCAGAAGAGCCTCTGCTTAATGTTCTAAAAATATTTGCAGTCAATATAATGTCACTAATGAATGATTTACAAACATTGTATTGTATTGTATTCTTTTACACTGCTGTGCATAATTGAGTCATATGTTGTTAGGTCGATGCAGTTATTGCTGAGGCTGTTTTTATATTTGAAACCTGTTTCATTTGCATATCTTTGAATCATTTTGTATGAGAGAAATGTTGTTGTTACAGTTATGCAATCTCTCTTCAATTGAACTTCTCTCCCAATAGGAGAACACACACACACACACACACACACACACCGACCATTGTGTGGTGTACATGTGGTAGCTCAGGCGCTCAAGCGTGCAGACGTGTTGTTTGTAAAGAAAAGCCTAATTAAGTAGAAAATGCAAGCGCCCCTACTCACCCCCTTTTCCCAGCCATAATGGCCGACACGCCACTTCCCTTGCTCATGCTAATGTGTGGAATGCAGCCATTTCCTCCCTCTGCAGGAAGACAAAGACAGTCAAGGTCGAGCCCTGGTTTTATCTCACCTTTGACCTATTTTTGCAAGGTAAACGCTGTGTTGTGTGCTGCTCTATGCACAGCCTTATAGCCTACTGATCTAATTTTGTGTTAAGTTGACTATCATAAGCATACAGCAGTGGCTATTCACAGTTACATATGTTTATTCATTAACCTCTTGGACTCTCAAAATCTTTGTGTGGGTCCATATGTATGTTCTTCACTCTTATAACTACATCACATACATATTACTTTCATGTCAGTGAAACAGTAGTAGCTGCAATAATAAACAAAAGTCCACTGATTTTATGTGAACACAATATATCATCATTTTGAACAAAGGAAACACCTTTCTACAGAAACATAATAGGAAAGTATTCAACACTTCTAAATGCTACTTCACATGAAGCTATTACACATAACTGTTTATACTAATTTTGAGGTTTAAGCCTAACACCTAACACAGAAACTTTTCTGTCCCGTTTCTAACCTGTCAAGCACCAACTACTGCTTTGAATTTTCCTTCAGGCCTTTTCTCAGTGATGTGTTTGCTTTTTTTCTGGTTTGTGGTTAGGTTTTGTATGCTGACTGAAAAAGTCAGTTGTAACAAATGCAGGTGGAGATATGATCGCTTTGCATCCACATATCGGGGGAACAAGTGCATGCGTCAACAAGCAAAGACTTGCCTTCTACATAGACATTTGGAGTCAATCAGTGCTAGCAGAGTATAGTTGACTATTCTCCATTTACAGCATTTAGCAGACACTTCCATTCCTTAACTACAGGGGACAGTCTCTGGGTTAAGGGTCTTGCTCAGAAACCCAGTGTATCCTACAAACTATGTCACCACCACCCCATTGAGATAATAAGAGATAAATGTGTGTGGGTTCATGTCTATGATAGAAAGGTGCCAGAACGCAGTGCATCACAGCTGTGGGTCTGCGTAGCCCATGCTGACCCCTCTGCATCGCTTACCTGGGAAAGAGAGCACCAGGAAGCACTGTGGGAGGAAGGTGGGGTGGTGGATTGAGATATGATGCTCTTTGCAATGTTCTGCTGGGAAATCACGGGTCCTACATTTATGTTACTCTGACGTGTACCACTTACATGGGCTACCACTAGTAGTGTACCACTACTTTTTGGCAAAGGCATTCTGTAATGCTGGTGGCCTTTGTCAAATGTGTGTATGTGTATATGTGTGCGCATTTCCTACAACACTAATTTAGAACACGTTTTATAACGCATTGTTATCGCGTTAATGTAATATTTCCTTATCGCCAACAATTTTATCTCGCCTTAACACAGTTTTTTTTTTATCCTTTTATTTTGAAAGTTCTTTGCTTTTAGTGCTGGAGAGTGTGTGCAGCAGACACAAACCGGAGGACACTTCTATAAGACTGCCGTTGAAACAATGTTTCACCAAGAAAAATAATACAAAACAATCCTTATAACTATCTATTTTTTTATTGGTGTGAAACAAAAACATGCTCTTAAAAATAATGTTTCTCTCCAAATTTAAGCTCCTCAATAGCGTTACAGTTGTATACGGCTCTGGTCAAAAACGTGAAACAGCGCCACCCCCAACTGCGGTGAAACAGAATTTCACTGAAATGAATAGTGTCCCCATTCATTTCAGTGTAAACCAGTCACCAATTCTTTGGGAGGGTAGAATTAATTTATAAAGTGAGAGGTATGTTTTCTTGGGATTTAGAATGTTTTCTGGGGATATAGAAATATTGTCAATTATGTACTGTTGAAATAAATGATATGTACAATAAAATACTTTTTATATTTTGTAGTGATTTAACACTAAATATGAGGAGATTGAGTTAAGAGCAGGAGAGAGAAGATACATCAAAATGTGAGGCAGCAAAAGCAGAACAATGCTGTGAAGTACTTAGCGCGCCGGGGATGAAGGGTGGTTTGTTTCACCAAAAATATTGACCAGGAGCCGCCACTGGGATGTCTCGGCTGGTAGAGCCATAGACAGAACGGCTGACACCCGCGAAAACTAGCCGAGACCTAGAGCGCTGCATGGATTAAAGTAATGAGATATTTTACCAACAGGGACTTTATATGGAATTGGTCCCCGCTTTACAGCTGCTATAATGGTTCCATCCCCCATTCTCTGGGGGTAACTTGTTTTTCTATGGTAGGGGCAAATAGCTTTGGTTTTATATTTGACTTCATTCCGTTAATGTTTATGTTGAAATATTTGAAATGTAGCTGTGTAACTGTACTAAATGGATCACGGCTCGTTATTTGTTTAAAGTGTGTCAACAAAATGTTATTGCACTTTCGTTCATATAGCGGAACATTAAAAATAAAAGTGTGCAATACACTACTTGTGAATTAATTATTTAATTTTGCGTATAACATTATAGTAATTGTCCACAACAATTCAATCATTGTCCAGCATTGTAATCATTATTACATAATTATTACAATAATAGCTAAATCTAAAATGGCTTAGAATACAGTCTTGCTACATTACCTTTGATATAGTGAGATATTATTGTACGCTATTTTAACTTAACTATTATTACTTCTTTAGTTGAGAAAGGTAAAACTAGACAGAAATACATACAGCGATAGCATATAAAGAAGTCGTATTTGCCTGGTGGTGGATGCTTAAGCTGTGGATGTGTGTAAAACGTGTCAGAGTCAAAGCATCGTGAGAGGGGTTGGGGGATGGAGTATGAAGTAGCAGATGGTAGACTTCTCTCCTGTAATGTCTGCTGTGGGGACAACAATACATCTCTCTGAAAGCTTATTAAGAAGGGGTAGGACATTGCACTCCACGGACAGCTGGCAGGCAGTATGCTTCACAAACACACGCACTCACACATTCACCCCTCCCTCAGTGTCTACACAGACACACACTCAGCAATTAACTGGCACGGGCCAGGGCTTAAATATTCACCAGCTGAAAGCAAACAAAAGAGCTTAAAATCAATTCTTTATCAGTTTTGTTGTTCACTGCATACCAGTCTGCACAATTCATGCTTCTACTTTGAAATCTATCAGTTTGAATTATAGAGGCTATTTGTCAACAGTTTTTTTTTAGCTGTAGCACCAGTAATGAAAAACAGAAAGAAAATGTTTTTATTTGCTCTGACTGAGTGCAAAGAAATGAATATAGATAAGTCAAGAAGATAAGAACAGTTCTGTAAGAATGAGTTCAATAAACTTTTATTGCTAATAAAAGAACTGGTTATCACATTGTGGTGAGACATTCCTAAAAAGACCTGACATAAAAGAATCAAATACATAGGCAGGCACTACATTAGCCTTTTGACACACAGGGCTTTCTTTGTCTTCATTCAATAGATATAGATATTAGTTTTTCTGCATATATGATCCAGGGGCTAACACAGGTAGCTTTTCAGTGGAGTGGCCTGAAGGCTAATTTGCCAAAAAGTTTTAGTAGTAATTAATTCTATGACATAAGGAAATAAAAAAGATCAAAGGGTATAACATTAGTAGGATTTATGCAATCTATAACCAGTCCTAATCCTAATGTGAGCAGCTCTAAAACCTGGATTTTACCAGCCAACCTGGGCTCAGTGGGGAGCAATTCATTTATTTTAAGGCATGAGTAAATAAAAATAAACATGATGAAATAAACATAAACATATAAGCTTCCGAAGTCCAGTAACCTGAACCGGTTAATTCTAGGACTTCAATTTTTGTTTAATAATTAGTTGATCCTGTAACATTAGTAAACATTAATAAATAAACAGGATTAAAGGATGACAGAAACATTGCAAATATCTTAACGCAAAAGCAGAAATACCAGAATGTAGTTCATGTTTATTATTTAGAAATAATAATAAATACAAACAGAAATGTGATAAAATAATGTAGAAATAAATAAATTATGTAAAAAAACACTATATGGTCAAAATTACTGGGACGGCTGGCTAATAAACAAACTTTATTGACACTGCATTCAAATACTTAGACTGTAATATGTGTTGGTGCCCCCTTAGCAACTATATGTTCTTGGAAGGCTTTCCACAAGAGTATTTCTAGAGCAT
>JBBJLR010000111.1:9275201-9294208 GCA_037577145.1 Brachypetersius gabonensis
TAAAGATATAAGCAAATAGCCAAACTGCAAAGTGCCAGTCCAAGCGCAGGAGCCGGAGTCCCTTCAGCCAATCCGGGCTCGGTGGGCGGGTCTGTGTGAATCCCTGAGGGACTTGCAGCCTTCACATTCCTCACATTCCGGACTGGAGAACAATCGAGCCCCGGCGGTTTAAAGCGGCGGCTCCTCCCTCCAGCCCCAGTCTGCTGGAGGAGCTCTCGGAGCTCACTGAGCCTCGACACCACGCTCTCACACTAATGGAAATATAACGACTCAGTCGAAAGGATCATACAGTTCAAGAAATACGCGTCATATCTCCGTCCTTTTGTTGTTGTTGCCGCGATGCGACTGTGACTTGGTAAGTTTTGGAATCTGCAGCCTAAAACAGCAGCAGTGTATCTGTGTGTCCAGTGCATAGATGTTCTGTTTCCCTGCTTTTCTTTTCACGACACAGTTTTTGGGTTGTTTGGGTTAATTTAGACTGTTTTAACTCAAGGACGACAATTTAAACTTTCTGTTGTGAGTATGAGCTGTGTTACCTGCAACGGTTTGACAAACACGTTTGGTTCTCACCAGTTACAAGCTGTAATGTACTGTTTATTTTTTTTAAATATAATATACATAAAACACTAATATAATAATTGTTTAATATAAGTGTTTTTTAATGTAGTCCTTGGTACGGTGGAGATTTTAGTTCAACATACAAGCTGTTTTGCTGTGAATGAGGGCTTCTTGTTTTACTCAAGAGCTACTTGGTTGCATGAAGGTGAGGCAAAGGATAGGAATTTAGAGCTGGAAGTACTGACGCAAACGCAAAAATTTCCCTCACCCTCTGGTTGTCCCCTAAGGTCAAACAGCCTACAGTTAAAATGGTTGGAGTTTTTCTCTGTCTGTGGAACGGTTTAGTTTTGGGTAAGCTCTGATGTAGTCCTAAATTGCATGTTGGAAAATGACTGATGTTGGAAGTGTGCTGAGTTTGGTGCAGATTAGGAATTTTTAGGAAATTCAGAGTTGAGTGGGTCTGGATATGGGTTGACTTGATGTTCTCTGAACAGAGCCATGTCTAGTAAATGAGAATCCACTCAGTTATGTTTGCTCTTGGTGAGGCAGTTTGATGTCCCATGAAGAGAGCTCTCTGTTTACAAATGATGAAAGATACAGTGGTGTTTTATCTTGGATATTTCAGCATATGGAAAAACGTTTTACTATGTTGAGCTAATTTGTGGTAATTTTTTCATCCAGGTTCACCAGTCAAACCAGTGACTTGCGCACAAATCCTGAAAAATAGTGTTTTTGTTTATTACTTTGACTGAGATGAGAACTGCTGAGGAGTCCTCAGGCACGGTGCTGCACCGTTTAATCCAGGAGCAGTTGCGGTATGGGAACCCCACAGACACACGCACTCTCTTAGCCATCCAGCAGCAAGCCCTGCGGGGAAGTGGCAGCAGCGGTGGTGGCGCAGGGAGTCCTCGCTCGTCATTGGAGAGCCTCACTCAGGAGGAGTCCCAGTTCCTCCAGATGTCCACAAGACAGGAACCCCAGGGCCAGGAGCACCAGGGCGACTACCAGCATTCGGAGAGCCCTGTCTGCCATCTCTACCAGCTCCACACGGAGGAGCTACCCACCTATGAGGAAGCCAAGGCTCATTCGCAGTACTTGGCCTCACAGAGGGGTCAGGCTAATCTTCAGCAGGGCTGTCTGGAAAACCTTGGTGCCAATTTGATGCTTGAGCAGGACCAGGGCACGTGGGACCTTAAACGAGAGCATGCCAAGTCGCTAAGTGAACGTCTCATGCAGCTTTCCCTGGAGAGGAATGGTGCTCATGAAAACATGCACATGAGTTTATCACACAGTTACCCCCAGCTATCCGGTAACCACGCCAGTGCTGCTAACTATGATGGAGCTGATCAGCGTGGACCACCACCAGAGTATCCCTTTACGGTCAAGGCCCCTGGATATATGTTGAGCCATTCACAGGAAAATGGACACTACTACAAAGATCCCCCTCCTGCTTTTCACTCTCAGCATCATAGGTAACAAACAGACAACCTGCTATATTTCTGACAACCTGCTATATTTCTAAGAATCATAACTTTAATAAAAACTGACCAATCCTGCCATGTGTCTGTTCCAGGTATGTTCCAGCTCAGTCACAGGTGGCGAGATATGATCCCCTGCCCACAATGACACCTGCTGGCCAGGATGTCATTGTCGGAGGCTACAGCATCTCAGCTCCTAATCCTCAAATGGAGCAGCTAATAAAGGAGAATGAAAGGCTGAAGAAGGAAGTGGAGAGCTACAGTGAGAAAGCAGCAAGACTGCAGAAGGTGAGACAAGTCACACAGTGATTTATACGTCAACTTTGAACTCTTTCACTTTACACATGTTCAATAGGCAGTTATATACATGGGCAGCCCTTGTTTTGAGCTCAGAAATGGTTTACAGTGGGTGTGGATGAAAGAAATCATAGTTTGCTGTTCACTGCTCAGTGCTGCATTCCGAAGAGATTAAGTCTCTAGCCATGTTGGAATGTGCGCAATGGAGGGATCACAAGGATTTTGATTTCATTAAAAAGCGTTCATTCTCAGTAACTGAGTATAATTTCTTCAAATTTCAGTAACTTACTGAAAACATTGAATTTGTCAATGTCTAGGATTTTACCATAACATGCTAATGTCAGTACAGAGATGCCAGAATGTCATGGTGAACTTAAGGTAGGACAGCTAATTGACTAGTTTTAGAGGTTCATCATAGATTTTGTTTAGCTGTGCTTCTACCTTCACTATTTGAAATCGTATTTAAAAGATGGTAAACCTCCTAATTTAGTTTATGTAAATACCATGCTCCTGGAAGTCTATAGTTTACTTCTGAAAAGAGTGTTGCCCATAAACTTTGAAAATTCTGGCCATGGTCCAGTGGATCAATAGGCTATAAATTGAAGCAGGAAGAGGGGAGCTTCACTGGGTTCCCTCTGAGGTCTCTTTTGTCTGCCAGTTGTAGCAGATGTCGGAGCTCATCCCAGTGTGTCTAGAACTGTGAGGGGATTCTGAACAAACAGCAGCTGATGGGTGAACCCCACAGCTGTGGATTCCCAGACTGAATGGCCTCTTTCACTTTTACCCTAAAGTAGAAACCCATGAGGAACCCTGTGTCCCATCTCTGCTTTTGGATAGCAGACAAAAAAGAGTTTTCTGTACCTCAAATTGGCCAGTTTTACCCATACCACACTCGAAGTTCTAACTTCATGGAACATTTTGCCTATCATGAATACCTGGGTATCCCTGTGAATGTTTTGTGTTATATCTTTGTTCCTTTGGTCTGCCTTTGGCATCCTGCCATGCAGAGATGAATGTACTAACACCTGGGACTCATAAGTGTTCTTTCTGGAATGTTGATTCAATTCCCAGTCCCTAAAGAGCTCTGTGAGAGAGTGATTCACTTGTGGGCAAGCACAATGAGCAGCCCAGCCAAGCACATTTTCCCTATCTCCTATTCTCACCCATCCTGGCCTGACTGCTTTTGGTGTAACACACAGAGTATCCCTTTAATCTCATTCAGGTGGCCACTGTGGAATTCCTGTGGTCAAATATATATTTTACAAAAGACGTTTCCCTTTCTTCTAGTTGGAACTAGAGATTCAAAGGATATCGGAGGCTTACGAGACTCTTATGAGAGGATCTGCGAAGAGAGAGACTCTTGAGAAAACCATGAGGAACAAGCTTGAATGTGAAATTAAGAGGCTTCATGACTTCAACAGAGACCTTAGGGGTAAGTGCATTACTGTTGATATTTCCCACTCATGCAGTACATTCTGTTGAGTTAAATCCTTTTGAATCTGATCTTGGCCCTGTAGCAATCTTGATTTCTGTGAATTCTAATTTCCACTACTTCTGTGTCTTATTTTAGATCGCCTGGAAACAGCCAATAAACAGAAAGCAGCCATGGAAGATCAAGATCACAGCCAGCATGTCCTTGCCAAACTGGCTGAGCAAAGTAAGTAAAAAAAATCCCTCTCTGCTTCAGTTTATTCAAAAGATACATCTCCTGTTGCTAAACCCTAACCCCTATATATTACAGCTGTTTAGACGTTTTAGCTTGGTTACGTGAACATACCTTCACATTCCTCCTCTGACACTGCTCCGCATGTTTGTAATGGCTGCGATTCCTGAGAAAGCTCTTGTTTTGACATCAGATTCCAAGATTAAGCGGCCCATTAGCATTGCAAAGGGCAGCTCTCCTGTGACAAATTACAGTGGCATGTTGAGTTTAGTGTGAGTAGTTGTTCATTTGTGCTAGTTGAGGCCTATCAGAGGGTAACATGCTCTTCTCTAACTGAGAGAGTCTCTCTTGGAACTTGAGCACAAGCCATTATTAACAGCATTGGTAAATGCGGCCTGGATTCCTGGAATATTTTCAGGTATTTTGGGCTATTCCATGCTCGTGGAATGTGTCCCAGCCCCCCCACACAGCCAAAGAGACCCTGAGCAGCCTCCTCTGGAGGCCTCGGATACTCATTCCTGATTTAAACAAGACCTGGGTTACTGTCTTTCCTTGTTTGGGCATAGAGGTGCTAAAGAATGCAGAAAAGAAGTAAACAAGTTTTGTGCAATACAAGAGGAGGTATTCAGTTGCTGATGGCACTCGCAATCTCTGAAGCAGTTTGGCTATTGTTGAGCTGTTTGAATTTTGTTGAGCCGTTTCTGAATTACAGCACTCTCACAGGAATGTTAATTCGGACCTTGCATTGCAAACTAATCTGCTCAAAGTGGTCCTTACTATGTTGCATAATGGAATTAGTCTTCCTTCAACCGCTGAAATGTTTGTCTTAAAGGCAGTATGCCTCCATTTGTGTAAACAGTAATTTATGTCCAAATGTTTTAAAGTGACCGATTGTAATGCATAAGAACTGCTTTCAGAGTGAACTGTTAGCTCAGGAGAGCATGTGATCCAGCATCTCCTATCTTATAAGCAATGTGTACGTTAGCACTCTGACCTTGAGGGGGTATTTGTAGTACTTGTTTACCATTTGGCCCAAAGGCGTTCCACTGGACATAAAGGCACGCCTGTGTGCATAAGTGGATAAGAGGAAGTCTGCATTCCATTCCTGGCCGGCATTTTGGGTTGTATAAGCAGGCTTGAGTACTGAGGGCAGTCAAGGAAATTTGTTTTCTCCTTTTTAAATTTGTTTTCTTGCTTAGCAAAGCATTCAGACCCCAAAAACAACCCCTGGGGGTGAAGTGTGTTCTCTCGGTGCTAAGATGTTAAGTGCTAATTGGGGTTGTGGAATTCGGTTTACCAAATTGTAATTGAGTTGGCCACTCTGGTAGTCTGGGAATTCTGCCGGATCTCTGGTATGCTGGGTCAAAGGACAGCGACGAATATGCTGGTCCTCCTCCTACGGCCCAGACAGGCATGTGTAAATCAAGAACTCTTCTTTTGTCCTAGACTCTTGTGGGAAGGCTGTCTCATGAAAATCTGTTAGAATGACCTGGGGAATGTTTCGGGCACGCCCTAGATCTCAAGTGTGGCCATTCATTTTGTGGCCCTCTTAACTACCGTGGTTGGTCTCTCTGCTGCATTCAGTGCATCTCCACATTATAGTTCTTTTTGGGTGAAGAATGAGAGGACTAATTGCCAAATTCTTCAGTGCTAAATCCAAGTGATAAAACATTACTCAGCAGTGTTCTCTCTGTCTCTTGGTGCAGATGAGGAGCACCAGCAGGAGCGGGAGAGCCTGGAGCGTGAACTGCAGCGTTTGAGAGCTTCTGGAGAGGAGTGGAGCAGGCGTCGGGAGGCCCTGGAGCAGGCTTTGGTGTCTGCTCAGTCCCGAAACAGGCAGCTGGAGGAGGAGCTGCGGAAAAAGAGAGCGTATGTGGAGAAGGTGGAAAGGCTGCAGAGTGCTCTGGCTCAGTTGCAGGCTGCCTGTGAGAAGAGGGAGGCACTTGAGCTGAAGCTTCGCACCAGGTTGGAGCATGAGCTGAAGAGTCTGAGGACACAGCAGGTAAACTTTGTATCCATGTTTACTCATCATCTGATCTCAGCAGTTGTATTTGTGAGATGTTTTAGACTAACCAACTGTCTTGTCATACCTCCTTCAGTGGCAGTCCCAAGGCCATCAGTTGGGCAACTCCTCCGCATCCAGCCTATGTGCCTCCTCTCTGCAGCAACGGCTAAGGGAAAGAGAAGAGCGCATCCTGGCTCTGGAGGCTGATATCACCCGCTGGGAGCAGAAGTATCTGGAGGAGAGCACAATGCGTCAGTTTGCTATGGATGCCGCAGCCACTGCTGCTGCCCAAAGGTGAGTGAAGTGCTCCAAACTGTCTTTATTTGCAATGTGAGGCTTTTGTTTGGCATGACTGACAGTGTGTTTGTTCTATCCCCCTGTCAACAGAGATACAACCATAATCAACCATTCTCCCAGACACTCGCCTAATAACAGCTTTAACGAGGTTCTTCCATCATCTAACCACAGACATCAGGAAATGGAGAACAGGTACATTATGTCTCTTTTCATTCACAGCTGATATGTCAAGAAACTACAATTTAAAAGCTTTTTGAATTATCAATTTTCTGGATGTGAAGAATGGTTCAGGCTGTTAAAGTTAAACATGTGGTGTTTTGTGCAGGATCCGAGCTCTGTATGCAAAGCTGCTGGAAAAAGATGCTGTGATTAAGGTACTGCAGCAGCGCTCACGGCGGGAGCAGGGACGACCCGAACTTACCGGCCTCCGGCCTGCTCGATCTGTCCCTTCTATCAGCACGGCCAACTCAGCAATCACTGCTTGTCCCAAAGGTGAGGGGTTCGAGGACAGAGGGGCAGGGTTGAGAATGCCTAAAACTGGGGATGTTTTTACCCTGCCAACTGGTGGCTCCTTCAGTACATGGCAATGTAAAGTTGCCTGGAAAGAATGTGATCCTCCAAAATAATGTCACTGCTGGCAGTGTGCCTTAAATAATCTTGTGAACTGGAATGTAGTTTCATGTCCCTGTTCTGGAATAGGACCTTCAGAATAGATGACTGGTTTCTACAAGAGAACAGATGTGTGAAAGGGTGGGGTGGCAAGAGGCACATTTGTCTGTGTGTGAGTGCATGTAATTAAACTGTTTCCTTTTTCTGTCTGTGTTGGCAGGGAAGAGCCTCTCAGATGACCAGACAGCGACTGCTACGCAACCCGCTGTGTCCCATTCGCTGTCAAAGGCAAAGAGCCGTGACTGCAGTACCCAGTGCGACGAGCTGTCAGACGACACAAATCCCATGCCAGGGCCCACCAGCACGCCAGCAGTCCCTATACCCACACCAGCACCCAGCTCTGGTGTGTAACTTTAATTCAAATCCCTGCAGTTCAGGGTGATCTAATCTCAGCTTTTTGGGGAATTAAAATGACAAAGTATAAAATGTCCTGGTTTTTTTTGGTGCGTTCTCGTTTCAAACCACCTTAACACATTAACTCTTAAGTCTGTCCATTAGCTTGTTAATTGGATTGTTGATTGCAGTAAGAATATTTAAAAACTGGTGTCCTGTATGCATGAATTGTTTGGCCTAACTGTAAAGAGAATACATGTTTAACCACACTTGGTTCCATAGGAAAGAGTGATGTACATAGCAGTGTAGATGAAGTGTGTGGACTGTCATTTCATTCAGACTCTACAATGTTCCGGCTTTGCGGAGCATTTGGGTTCATTCATAAGTGTTACTAATTACATTTGCAACCTCTTTCATTTTGCAGATTCTACCACAGCGATGCTAACTTCTGCCAGCATGGCCAAGGACAGCAGCAATGTTGAAAGCGAAGTGGTGGAGATTCTCATCTAAAGACAAGGGGAAGAAACTCTCACACAGTTTTCTTTAATTCTGCTTTATGCATGAACGACATTCAGCTCCATGCTGTCCCAATATGCAACCCCCACAGGATCTGCCAAGGTCTTCTCTTCTCTAATGGTGCTTGAGACGTGGTTATCTATGAAGCCAGTCTGTTTTCTGATGAGGCAAAGTAAGGATGTGAATTAGAGGAAAACTTTCTACAGTGCAGAGGAGAGCTGAGCTCCCTTTACTGTTCCTTGACACTTAAAAAGGCAACATGAAAAAAGAGTGCACCCACTCTTCTGGTGACTTTCTCTCAGCTTGCCTCGCAAGTATAAATCTGAGGTACTTGTACAGTGACTCTGCAGATCTCCAAGAGGCTGCTGTGATATGGCTAAAGAACATGTAAAATATATATGTGAATTGTTTTTCTTGCCTTGTATTTATATTTATGATAATTGCTGCTGAACTGTGAGTTGGTTTTTTTTTTTTTGGAAGTGTGTTCTTGTATGCGAGAAGGTGTAGGAAGGAATAGAAGAACTTTTGAATGTCTGTTTTTCCTATCCAGCAGTATATGATGATACATTTGTCATGTCTGTGCATCCATTTCTCTTGACAGATAAACGCAAGGCTGTGTTTCTGCAAGCAATTTAGTATACTGCTCAGTGTAAGATAATATCCCGCATTCCTGGATAAAACGCACAGGCGTAACGGCTAACTTTGGTCGTTCCGTGTATAGTAAGCATGTGCTGTCGCTACTGCATGACCCTTAAATGTCCCAAAAAAAGAATAGTAAAGTTTGCGGCTAGCCAACTGTAGTGTAAATGCGGTAGGCCTAGGATTACAGTATTTACCAGAATAGTTGGGTGAAAACTGATTGACTGAACTGTGACACTCCCTTTGACTAAATTAAAATTACAGTTGCTGTTCTTAATATAATTGGCTGCCAGTGAGCTGCTCTCTCCTTGTATAAACAGTGGAATGAGAAGCCTCCTTTTGTGGACTTAGGCTGCTAGGCACATACTTGTCTCTTTTAGGGACACTTAAGAGAGGTATCACCTTATGGACAGTCAGGGGCTGATGCTTCGAATGCCAGATCATCATTTTGTGCCTCTACCAGCAGCTATCCAGCATGCCTCCCTGTCCTTTGCTGACAAGCCAGAGCCAATCTTCTTGCATCCATCCATGGCGGTATGCTCCTGCTCTGTGTAAAAGGCTATCTGCTGCCTGACCTCTGGCCTATTGAAATGGCTGGCATTCACGCTACTATTCTCTTTCTGGGGCTATTTATTTCTACTCATGGTAGCTGGTTCTATCACAAACATCAGAATTGTCAAATAATTACATATATCAACATGTAGCCATATGTGACTGTTTCATCATTCTGTTTGTTAAAATAAGTTATGGCATCCGTCATATGTGGAATGAAGCAGCCAGATGGTATTATGAATTGTTACTGTCTTAATGTTGTAAGAGACTTACATTTCTATGGTCAGAAAAGACTGTCTGAGGAAGGCCAGACTTACATTGGGTTTGATGGTAAACTAAGGGTTAACACGTTTGGTCTTCATTATAACAGGACTGTGGAAAGCCACGTTTTCTCTGAGTGATACTAGACTGGAAGTGTGGGTAATCCGTATAGCACCATTTTTCCTTACTGTCATGTTACTTCTCTCCCTTGCGTGTTCTCCTACACAAAGTATTTGCTGGTCATTTATTTGTAGAGGAGTCCTATGCTTCCTTGAATGCTTTTTTTGTTCTTTGGATCGTTTACAGAAAGGGCTGTTTGGAAAAGAAAAGAGGTTAATATATTTTGTATATTATTGTGCCTTTTATTGCATCTAGTGACATGAACATAATGCCAAAGATTTGCATTACAAGTAAGTTATATAATGAACATGAGAACTAGTGAGGTGAAATGTAGACGCCTTGCTCAGACTGGTTGACCCATACTTAGATGTTGCTGTGAACTTCTGGAATGGGATTTTTTTGTATGCCATTAACATTTCATTAATTAAATAAAAAACTTTAATATATATCTTTTCAAAAGCAGTGTTGTTTGGTTTATTTTCTTTACCAAGTCTACCATGAATTGTCTGGAATGTCCTTGCACTAACTGAAAAAGGCAGATGTGCTTGGAGGAAGAAGTGGTGGTTGTGGTCTGACACATTGACTTTTTTTTTTTTTTTTTTTTTTTACAAGTGCAAGTCTGTACAAACTCCTCTAATCTGAGATTCTTCATCAGCATGAATGGTATCTTTCATTCAGCACAGAAGAAAGCAGCCTTATTCGCTGCAGCAAAACAATTCGGCCACCTGCTTGACTCTTGGCAGGGAACCTGCTTCTCTCAGTGTGTCTGTTGCTCATGCCTTTAGTCAGCATTCTACTTTTCTTCAGGACAAATGTTCTGACAAAGATTCACTCATGCTGAAACTTCTCTGCAGTGTTCTAATCATTTGAGAATGCACTTTACCAATCAGCCTCAACACTTAAATCATTGACAATTGATGTAAATAACAGATTTTTTGGATGACTGGGCAGCAATCATAAATTAGGCAACAAATAGACAATCAGTTCTTAAAGTTGAAGCATTGGAAGAATAAGCACATATAAGGATCTGAGCTACTTTTAACAAAGGCCAAATTGTGATGCTAGCTGCTCCTAAACAGCAGGTCTTATGGGGTGTTCCCAACATACATGGATGTCCAAGGCTCATTGACGCATGTGGGGAGGAATTCTAGCCTGTACAGTCAGATCCCACAAAAGAGCTACCATAGCACAAATTGCTTAAAGTTCATGCTGAATGTAATGGAAAGGTGTCAGAACACACACTGCATATGGGGCTGCATAGCTGCAGACTGGTCAGAGTGCCCTAGCTGACCAGGAAAAGCACCCAGAGTGACCACATGAGCATCAGAGCAGGACCATGGAGCAAAGGAACAAAGTGGCCTGGTCTGATGAATCACATTTTCTTTAACATCATGTGAACAGCCAGGTGTGTGTACCAAGGGGAGAGTTGGCTCCAGGGTGCACAGTTCTGGGAAGTCCTGTCAATCATGTGGATGTTACTTTGACACTTACCACCTACCTGAACATTGCAGCAGATCTGGAATACCCCTTCATGACAATTGTATTTCCTAATGACAAATTCAGACAAATCGAGAGGTCTCTTGGAGTCCATGCCTTGATAAGTTCTTCTGGCAGCCAGGGGGACATCCACATTGTTCAGAAGTAGATACTGTACAAGCAACACAATCGTTTTCGTCATTCAAGATACATTTGGCTTTGAAATATGCATATGCATTTATGTGTTACTGAAAAAAACTAATATTTACTCTGTTCCCCTGAAAGTAATATGTTGAATTAATATTGATAGATTTTTTTAAAAGGGGCATTTAAGCCTAAACTAACAATTAACAGATTATTTGATGTGTTCTGTAGTATTATCTCCCAGTATTTGACAGAATTTTAACCTGCTTTCACTACAATACCCAGCATGCATTGTGCTAATACTTCCTACAGTGAGATCAGAAGTGCAGAGAAATGCAGTAATGAAGAGGCTAATAATGGGTAAGTCGGAGCCGGCAATGACATTACACCCATGTTAACCACATTCCAGTACAAGAAGTCGGAAAGCCAGGTTGTAGCTAGGTTAACTAATGTTATCCATTGAAGCAATATCTGTTGGTAATGCATTGTGATGTGTTATGCACATAAAAATGTTGTAGCAACATATTCACAGATAGAAGCTGAACAGCACTGCGTGTATTAATTAGTTATTCACAAATAAAACAAATGACTCCTAATAAACAATCTGCTTCAGCTTTTACTACTGTTGATGCATGGAGCAGCCATCTTGCATTTTGAGATCAGGGATGGTGAGGTTCCTCCAACTTTCCAAGGTTCCAGTTCAAATGTAACTTTAAACACGTATGTGATATTCAGCTTCCTAGCAGTAGTTTTAGATATCTGGCTCCCTTCTGCATTAGCAAGTGAGGGAGGGGAAAACCATTTCAAACAGCTTGCCCTCTGTTATTCGTTACAAAGCCCTTAAGACACGTTCCACCTATAATGGCACCACTGTAGGTGGTGAGTAGACATGTTTACAATAGAGGCAGCAATGGTTAAATTTGTCTTATATATAAATTAGCAGATCACATTTGGCATGGGCCAGAAAAGAATTTCATTGTGACTGTAGACCTTAAATTTTCAGTGGCGACTGTCATTGTTAGTCAGAAATGAAGACATTTTGCAGAATTAAAGACATCATATCACATACAAAACGAGCACTTATATATAACATATATGATGTTATAATGGACATTACATTTATTAATTGTTTTAACAAAGCATTCCATCATTTCAGGCAAAAACTGGTCTTTCTCTACAGCTCCTGTGGACTCACTGATCTGAAGCTAATAGTATCAATCAAAAAGGTATTTGTCACATTTTTTTAAACACAGTTTTTTGAAAAATGCAAAGCTGGACTTTTCAGTAAAAGAGTATCTGGGATGTCTTGCTGTGTTCCTCAACGAATGAGGTCTCAAATGTGTGAGCAATCAAATGAGTACACAGCATTATGGGTTTAATTTATTGAATTTTGTAATATATGCTTGTTATACAGGACCGTGAAAGAATTACTTTATGTGCTCCTTTATGATGGTTGAAACTGCTCAAATGATTAATGGCAAAAATCTGTCTGGAACACTTTCACCTTTCCTCCCTTTTTGACTTCTGTGAATGGTGTTAATCTCTCAAGAACTTTCGTCCTAAACTGGGCACATTTTTCAAATACTTGGCTCAAAAATGATTCACTGTAAGGGAAATGAATAAGCATTGCTAGTGTGTGTGTGTGTGTGTGTGTGTCAGCTGGCAGTGGCGTATACAGACTGGACAATTCTTCCTGTCTGAAGTCTTGCTTAAGGGAATAAGGAGCAAAAGGTCAGCCCATAGATCATCTTGGAGAACATTCCACGGGAACCAACAGGAAAAACCCTGGTGTTATCGATCATTTGTTCACATAATGGTGAAGCTTAATCAGTGATTCTAAATCTGTTCTCAATATGGTTTTACAGTTTATCTAAGCATGGTAAGTGTACCCTACTGTTCATATGTCCCCATATTAATGCTCTGTTGGATGGGGTGAAAGCCACACGTGTTGTTCTCTGGCTCTCATTTCCCACTCGAAATACCTTCTTCCTTTTGTGCTTCTCTCGATAGGTGTGAGATGGCATTCCTTAAATGTTTTGCAGGTTTCCAAGCTGGTGGGTTTGCTTGTGGCAAGCTGGTGCGACTTTTCTCGGCTCAGGCTGGAGGTAATGGAGGTAAAAACTACTCGAGGAATGTCTCACTCTATCCTGTTCTTGAAGAACAAGGTAGACCCTACATGCTTCAAGGTCAACTGATGAGTTGGCGTAACGTTTGGTCACCCCTCCCCCCTTCACAATTAGTTCGACATGTTCAGCTATTATACAATTAGGCCTTTTACAGCTCAGCTGCTGATTGACTTCAGTATCTGAATACCTGAATCACTTGGATGACCGGCACAACAGATGTTCCATTGCCACATAAACTATTTTCAATCTGAAATAACTGTTTGGAAGAGAAGGAATGTTTGTTTATTTCATACTGGGTTAGAGCTTGTGCACCTAAAGTTGCCGAGCAATGCAGCAGCAGCAGTGTGTGTGTGTGTGTGTGGGGCCTAAAATTTACCTTACCTTATTGACCAAATGACCCAAATTCAAAAGTAGAGAAAATGGGGAAATGTGCTGTTTTCACAACAATTAAATCTTTTTTCCTTGTTTTTTATTAGGCTGGTTATTGAGGGGTTAGGGTTAGCTGCAGGTGTAGACCTAGTATTGTCCAGGTACAGTATTACAAAGTAAGTCAGTGGAATATCTTCACGAGTAATTATTGAACTGTGTGTGTGTGTGTGTGTGTGTGTGTGTGTGTGTGTGTGTGTGTGTGTGTGTGTGTGTGTATGTGTGTATGTGTGTATGTGTGTGTGTGTGTACGGTATAAGATCTAAGTCCCCTCTGTAGGAAATCTAATTTCTGGCGCCATGCTTGTTTCAGCAGGCTGCGTTTTCCTTTTAACTTCTGCAGAACGGGTAGAGTCTGTGCACATTCCAGAAATATCTGTAGTTTTCCAAAGAAAAAAAATTCTCAGTGGTGTCTCTGTGTTCATTAAATACAAATAATCCACAATCACTGAAGTTTCTTATACACATTGGCATTTGGCCCACCCATGTGATAGAAAAATGTATTTAAGGGTACTTTTAATGAAAATGTAAGACGTACTAAACATCTTTGAACTTTTTTCTGAACTACTTAAGCCACAATAAGCTACAGTAGATTGAAGTGTGTAATAGGCCAAATGAAACGTACAGGCAGCTGTAATACACATAGAAAATTACATTAGTACACTACTGCTTAATTTATTACAGATATACTGTTGCATCTAAGAGACCCAGCAAAAATGTGAGATTAGGTTTTGTGGTCTGATAAGAAAAATATTGAGTTTTTGATTAAAATGCAAAACGCCATGTGTGGTGCAAACCTAAGACTGCCTATTCCCAACAAACACAATTCTAATAGCGAAGTATAACGGTGGCATTATCATGCTGTGGGTATGCTTTTTCCCCACAAGAATTGGGCATCGTGTTAAAACATAAGGATGGATGGATGAATGGATGCATGGTGCAGAGAGACTTTAAGACAAAATGTTTCAGTATGTCTAAAATCTTACAGACTTGGAGAAATTGCACCTTTCAGTAAGAAAGCACGAAGTGGTTAAACAACAACAAAAAAAACATTACAGTTTTACAGTGGCCAAGTCAGTATCCAGATCTCAGTGACATACTAAAGTAAAGTTTTCTTTTATATATTATTTTTTAGAGTATAAAATAGTTTGAATCTTTAGATTGAATCTTTAGAGTCAAACCTTACAAAAATACTGCAGTTTTCATGAAGGTTTTTGATTAAAAATACCTTCATGTTTTATAATCTGCATTACTGAAACTGCAGTGCAACTTCACCTACAGCATACTTCACTTAAAATGCACAATATTGCAACACACTGCAGTATAATTGCTGTTATTTTCATAATTGCAGTTATTTTTTGTAGGGAAAGCAGACACAGAGAGAAGGTAGTTACAGGTTTTACATGAGTGGAGTTCTAATCTAAAAGCATTAAGCATAGCCCTGGCCCCCAGTGTTGGCCTTTGCACATACTTTTGTCCAATAGTTCAATAAGAAACAGTCAAAAAACGGCTCAGTCAAGTGCTGTGTTTTGCTTAGATTTCCATGGAGATTCCAAAACTTCCTGCTCAGAGCGTTCGTGGAATGCATCTGCCCCCACCTCCTTTCCTTCTTTTTCCTTAGTAAGGTCTCATTTAAGATCCACAACTGCTGTTACTTGCCACATACCTACTCTTGATCTGTCACCTAGTCAGAAGCACACCAAATGTTTTTTGCCTACTGTTTTGTCCATTGCTTTTAAGCTACCACTTAACAAAGACATGACAAAGAACTGTAGTAATTCTGCAACAATTTCTATAGGGTTCCGTAAAAATATTGCAGTCAATTGGGACAATGCTATGCTGACTTGCAATACTTAATAAACTTGCTGTAGCTTATTGTAGGGAACTGTACTGTTATTTATACATTTACTTACAATATTTCTGTATAGTATGTACAGTATATATCAAGTAATATATTTCATTACAGAACCATTATACAGCTCCACAGAACATTTCTACATGTCTTAAGTGTTTTTTGTTAGTACATTTTTAGACCAGTGTTCATGTGCATGACAAAACTACTGCATTGTTCAATACCATGAAAAACCTTCTTGTGAAATGAATCATTTCTTCTTGGAAAGTTCAGGCAGTTGGAAAACTGTGTTTGCCCTCAAACCAATTCCCTCCAGAGATCCATTCTGCAGCCTGAGGGTGCGCCGTCTCTGACTCAAGGCTGCCCCAGACAGAAACTGATCTTTTTTCACGGGTGAAGAAGTAAAGAAGGGACAGGAAGTATCAGCTATACCTGTCCTGCCTGAGCCGAGACGTCTAGGTGGTGTGAAGGACAGTCTGGCATTTTTAACAGGTTGTTATGTGTGTAATGAGGCAGACCAGGTGTGCTTTCTGAGCAGTTTATTTAACAGATGGCCTTCATCCAATATTTTACTGGAGGAGAACAAAACACTGTAAATGTTTACAGTAAAAAAAACACCCCCCCTCCCCCCCATCTCTTTATATTTTGCTTTGAAACACATTGTTGGTACTATTTTATGCCTTCCAAACTGTCTTATCCATGGCATGTGGAGTAGATTAAAGAAATTGGAACAAATGTTTTACTGCTGCAGGCTGTAAAGTGCCTGAATATACAAGGCACATTTATAAAGGTGTTCCAACTACTTATCTGGAATCATCTGTACCTGTTTCTTCACTGGTTCATGCTTTAAGGTGGATGGCTTTGTTATGCTTGAATGATTCATTCATTAGTAAAAGTGTGGCTTAAAAAACTCAAAACCTTCCTCTAAAACTAGTCAGGGACTTGACTGAAAATGAGCACTTCTAAAAGTCCTTCAGGAAGCCTGGAGCACTATTCCTCAAGCATTATGGATATCCCTACACACACTTTCTTTTCCCTCCTTCCAGGTGGCAGAAACTTACACAGCATCCAACACCTCGCTGCTAGGATGGGGAGCAGTTTCTTCCCTCAGATCACCAGACACACACACACACACACACACACACACACACACGAACACACACTGATCTCCACTCAACTGCTTCCTTTTCCCAAACTCATTCCACCATTAACAAAGAAAACTGTCACTGTAAATAGCTTATAGTTATTAAATACTGGACATTTTTAATCATGCAGCTGCTACTGATTCTATTTTTCCACAATTATTTGGTCCCATCTACTTCAATCTTTGATTTCTGAACTGCTGCTAGAGAACAGTGTCAGAAATATGGCAGTTCCCGATATGCATTCATAGAATGAGGATGCAATGTGTCGATTTTTTTTTTTTTTTTACAAGAAATTGGTTTGTGAAGTGCTATATTTTTGCACTGATTACAAATTTACCAACTGGCAAAGCAGTTGTCTAGCTGTTACCCAAAAAGGACTTATCCCAGTATGCACACCCTCCTACACATAAAACCTCTTATTCTGTACCAGCCATGTGGGGCTACAAGCACCCTGAATACAGTAATAGTGTGTATTTGTGAAGTAAAACACTATGGAATTGCTGATCAAAATTAGTGAAATCATAACATGTATTATTGTTAGTACTGTGTGGATGTCTTAACAAGCAACAAGCTCCTTTAGATCATTTTTGGTACATGCATTCTCTGTTTCCGTGTTGCTGATCGACTGTTGTGGAAACAAGTAGGCAAACGCAGGTATACAGCCAGGTGTAAATGCCAGCTGGAGGAATATTCTCCCCTCTTAACTCACATAAAACAGATTCCTGTCACAGTACGCAGATATGGGCATGAACAGAAGTGTTGCAGGGTGAGGTCAGGTAGGAGATTATTTATGGGCTTGAAGTCGATTTGCCATCTCCAAATGACATGACAAGGCTTAGCAACAATTCAGAGTGACATCTTTATGAGTTTTGAGTTCCATTTTTAAGGTGAAAAAGTTATTTTAATGTTAACTTGTCAGTTTAGAGAATTTCAGGGGATAGGAAGAGTTCATGGGATTGGAGCCAGAAATCATAAGCCTCTGGAAGCGATAAAATGGTTCTTTTTGTCTTAAACATAGTTTTACAACACAAGGTACCACTATTTTATCAGCATCAATATCACATTAAAATTCAGGTTCATATATGAGTTTATACAGAGTCAATGTTTTACATCCAAATACTCTGACTACTTTGTATCTAGTAGTTAAAGTGTCGTCTCTTCTGTGTCAGTTATTCAGCTGATTTATTTATTAGCCAGCCACTTGTTGCCAACAGGAGCCCCTTAATCCCAGAGGTCCCACGCGATTGGAAAGTTTGCATGGTGATAAAGATCACCACTTTGTGTTAATATATGTAGTAAAATCAGCCAATCATGTCACAGACATGGTTCTTGTTGTGTCATGGTTCTTTTTTGTCTTAAAATATTTTTAACAACAAAATATCACATATTAAAATTCAGGTTCACGTATGAGCTTATACAGAGTAGACATTTTTCTGCATCATTTTAGATACAAATACTCTGTATCTAAGCAATTGAATTATGCAGAAATAAAATAAAAAAGGCTTGATGAAAAGGCTTGCTGTTTACTATCACATTTTTGCTATTTGTTGATTCTGACTATAATAAGCTAGCCTGAAGCAGCACTGTGGTGAGCTGGACTGACAGGCCGCTTGCATGGCTGCGCAATACACTCTACACACAGGAATGTCCACCATGTCTGTTTCACAACAGCTCTACTGAGGCCAAACACTGACAGGTGAGAGTAGGCACGTTGTCACATATTTAGGATTTGTGCTCACACTTTTCTGTTGCATTTGTGCATGTGGAGAGAGAGAGAGAGAGAGAGAGAGATTGCAAAAGAAACAGGTTTTATATAACATTTATATAACAACTCTGCTGAGCTTTCTAAGCCCTATGTACTCCTCACATGGGCAAAGGCCCATATGTGGTCAGAGGCATGAGTGGTATGTGCACATGCATTTTACTTGCCATGTGAAAAAACCCCACTAGACGGATGGATATTTGTGTGTCTTGCTGCAGATTGTTCAGGGGGAAGTCTGAGGCGTGTATTTTTCTTGTCTCCACGGCACCCCTTAAACTTCCTGAGACCCGCCGAGAATCTCAAGTATTTTAAAAGATGAGGCCTGAAGGCTGTAAAGGTCAGATGTCCATCAGGCTTTATTTTGCATGGAATGTTCTTTTTTACCCCTGCTGAAAGATACCATTTCATAAGTCATTGCACATCTTTAATAGTAACGTATAAAATGCCACTTTAAGGCTGACTAATTAACAACAGCCTGCATTTCTGTCTGGTTCAAAACACGAATTATTCAGCCAGACACCAGTCTTACCACTACACATTTTTGGCAATCATTCATTTTGGGCTGTCTGTCAGAGAAAAAAGAACAGAAAAAGAGACAGAACAGGAGAACTCTCCATCCATCCATCCATTATCTACCCCTTATTCCTGCATTCAGGGTCGGGGGGGGGCTGGAGCCTATCCCAGCTGCA
>JBBJLR010000111.1:9294499-9329914 GCA_037577145.1 Brachypetersius gabonensis
GGGGAGAACATGCAAACTCCACACAGAAAGACCCTGCGCCCAACCCGGGACTCGAACCCAGGACCTTCTTGCTGTGAGGCAACAGCACTACCACCGTGCCGCCCCAGGAGAACTCTCTTCCTTCTGAAATATCCTGTAAAATCCTGAAAACTACGATTTGTTTTCTATTACTTTTACATTTTGTAAACTGCATACATGAATATCATATTTCTTTGAGTCATTATGGATATATGGGTGGGTGCATAGATAGGTAGATAGACAGGTATATAAACAGAGTTGAGATAAAACCTTTACGAAGCATATAATCTATAGGTTTATAAATGTAGTGTGCCCATATTAAAGACAAAAATGCAATCTGCTCCTGGTAGTGTTTCTTACTGCTGTCAGCTTTGAGCTTTGATTATTTCCTCTCTCAGGCAATATTCCTGGCCATAGATTTGTGCCAATATAAGAAATGAGAGTTAATTTTATTTACCTCCTCATCTGATGTTTGCTGCTCTGACTCTGAAGTCTCAGAGCAAACAGTAGCAGATTTAGTCACAGCTGCAGCTTGTTTGTCTGCTGACCAACTGTGGCCAACACCTTCTTGATTTGGGTGCCATTAGAATATCAAGGTTGGCAACAAGAGAACTGATTGGGTAGTTAAAGTTAAATCTCTTCTGTGTCGCAAATATTCAGTTGATTTGTTTATTAGCCAACCACTTGTTGCCAATAGCACCCCCCACCCCCCACCCCAACAACCGAAGTCCCCTGCAATTGCAAAGTTTGCATAGTGATTTACAGTAAAATCAGCAAAACCTGCCTCCATTTTCTCACTTTTCCAAAAGTCCCAGGCCTTATGGGTTTACCCTCTTTACTGCACCTGCTCTTCATATCTCATTTCCTCCTGTAGGACAGTGTCTAGTCTAATTGCTAGTGGCACTGTGGTTTGATACTTTCCTCTCAAAAGCTGTTAGGATTTCTCACATGTAGTAAAGCATTGTGCAATGCGCAGACATTGAGCAACGCTCTCACTTCTCAAGCTCACAGAGTAATTCATTCATAGATAAATTGCTGTCTGTGAAAGTAGGGCAAAGGAGCATTCCAGCAGCAGAAATCTGGCATCCATCACTTGATCTCTCTCTGCTGGGTTTTTTGCTACTGTCAAAAAGGTTAAGGTTGACATTTTTTAGAGTAAAACTTCTAGGGTGTCATGTTGGTATGAGAAAAGGATAAAAAAACAGCCCACTCATGTCTATAGGTTAAAGGTGGGTATATGAAGAAAGGATGTCTCAGACAAGATAATTAATCCCCTGCGGTATACACATACTCTTGCCCTCATGCTTATGAGATTGAATTGAATGGTTTGGGATGTCTTCTTCTTTAACCTGTGGTGAGACACTTTAATGGTGGCATAATGTTGGCCATTAAATGTTCTTGTTTTCACAGCAGTTCAAATTTTCAGTGTTTTGAGAATTAACTGGAATGCAGTTGGAAAAAGCTGTTGAGGAAGTCCAAAGTGAATTACAGCTACTCTCAATAACGAATGATACACAGCCATGTGGTTAACAGGTTTATGGACGTGCAGCCATAATTTTATGGCCACTTATCAGAGTTGATCTCGCAAACAACACTTGTGACTGCGAATGACTGTTTACTGCTTTGATATAGTCTGGGGGTTATCGCCTGTCTGGCCCTTTGCAGTATGCCGCACAAAATTAAACACATTGTTCTAATCTTTAGAAACTCATGGACAAGGTCCTGTCAAGCACATTCCTGTGGTATCTCTGATTCAGACTTGAACTGCTGGGGGGAATTCTGACCAGAATGAGCTCCCATCTGTTACACAAATGGACTTAATTTGTTTTAAGTGAAGTGGTGAAGGAGTTATTTAAATGTAGCTTTGACACATGCCTCAGCTGTGCAGAGACACCTTTCTGAAAGGGGTAGTGGGTGTGTGAGGCAACAGAAATAACACATGGGTTCCCTGGAAAAATGACCACAACACTTGGGTCATACATGACCCTGGGACTGCCAAGTAGCCCTGATACCCAGATGATGTAATGCCCCCAAAGAGATGTGACAGTAACCTGACGCCAGAGCCCATGGATTGTTGTCAGTGCTCTGAGACTTTTCAGATCCAAAACAGTCCGTCATGCATCTGACCCCTAGGGCCCCTCGTCTATATTGCCTTTATTGCTTCTTTCGGCGGGGTATGGAAAAACAAACTGGCTTTTCACCTCAAAGCAATGGTTCTCGCATAGATTTCCCATTACCTTAAATGTAGTCACTTAGTTTAAATGTGCTTGGTGTCCATAGTTTGCTTCTTTAGTTTTACACTGGAGCTACAAGGCTAAAGTAGTTGGTAATGGAAGATTATAACCACCTGTTAGCATTGCAAAAAACAAACCTAAAGCATCACAGAAATGCCCCCCAATGTTTTTGCAATATACTCCTAGAGGTAAAAATGGATATTTGGAAGTTTGAAAAATTTGAACATGCTAGGCACTTCTGTCCAATTTACAGATCTATAGTTTTGATACTGTTCAGCATTTGTGTAGATAGCATAGTGTATTTTCATATTGAGGTTTTTTTTCTACAGATTTTATTCAGTTTTATTTAGATTAGTTTATATTGTTCTTGTCTCTGTGTGTCTTTGCACTCATAATTTCCTCTGGGATCAATAAAGCTTTATGCTTCTACAGTAAACCTGATTAATAGGATGGCATGATGTGAGGGAAGTTTAACAATGTTATAGAGACAGCCATAGCTTAACCTTAAGTCAAACCAGAGAGTGTTACTATAGAGATGAGACAGTCCACATCTCGCAAAGACCCCACTGTGTTGCGTAAAATTAAACCCACAACCTACAATCCACTTGTCTTGCAAGAGCTACTATATGAACCCAGTGTTTGATGAACCTGATAAGATGCACAGACTTGCCAAACCTGACAAAAGAACAAATTATTAGTAAGACTAAGAAAAATTTGTCTTGCAATGGCATGCATGTTTCTCTGGTTGTCAGATGTAGAAAGGCTAACTCTAGTGATGTTAGAGGCGAATATGGAGGAATGTCTTGTGTAAATATTGGTGGAGGCCCCTGGAATGCGATCTGGACTGGAGCCAGACAGGAAGCCTGAAACATTTGTTCCTCTGATCCCAATTTCCATGGACAATCACACTGAGAGATATTTTGGGAAGTGGTTCCTTGAAATCGGCCCACTGCTACCATGGGCCCTAATATACAAGAAGATCAGGCCGGCATCAGGTCACTCAAGTGGTACAGCGATGGTATCGGCTTGACAACAACATTGTTTTAGAACGAAATTTTTTTTCACTTAGTTTTTAAAGTATCATGTTCTTATTGAGCTGGCTACTAAGGAAATAAGGGTCAAATAGGCCACGTTTTCCTCGTTTTGTTCTGTTATGCCGACGGTTCTGGAATGCAGTAGTGGGGTGAGATGGCTTGCAGAACAGTGAAAATGTGGAACTAAATACCTCAGATACAATGGTGTCCAGGGTACTGAGCTCCAGAGGCTGCGTGCTGCGCCTGTTTCAGTGCGGTGTGGAATGCGGAAGTGTGGCAACAGTTGGGAAATAGGAACCAGTGTCACATATAGATTTAAACCACAGTACACCTTTAATGAATCACAACATGCGCATGTTCACTAGAGTATAGTCATTATCCAAGGAAATGTCCTGACATTTTGACCATAGCTTCTATAAGCAAGGGGTTTGTGACTTGATTAGACTGACCTGCAGCTTAGTCTGCCATCTAGTGGCAAAAAAGCTGACTGCAATCAATACAAGCCTTCATTCCCTCAAACTCCACTGCAGCCTTTGATCAGACAGCTGTTTACAAATGTGCTGCTCCAAACCAAATGGAAACAAGGCTGGTGATAAACTGTTATTCTGGTTATTAAATTCTCATTGTTTTGTTGTTGTTTTTGTGTATTATTGTTGTTGTTGTTGTTTTGTTAATGTTCTTCTTCTTATAATTATCATTGTTATGTTTATTATCATTACAATTATTATTATTATTATTATTATTGCTGTTGTTGTTATTATATTAATAATAATAACAACAATAATAATAACAATAGTAATCATGTTATTTTTAATGTTAATGTTATTATATTTTTTTCTGTTAAATGAACCTTGCCGGTGAATGTAAGAGGCGGACTTGTATTTTGAAAATTAGTGTTGTCTTGTTTCTCTCCTCCATTAGTGTCTGTTGATTGGTGTTAGACCCTCACGGTCCCGGTACTGCCCCACAAAAACACCTTCTACTGTCTCCTCTGGGGTCCAGAGGCCTGCAGAAAGTGTGCAGCGAAATTAAAATTAATTCCGATTCGAAGAAAATGACCCTCGGTCTGTCTCAGGTCTGCTGTCTCTCTTGACGGTCCGTTGTTGGGAAAAACTGGTAAATATTGTTTAGCAGCTAGCTAGGCTATGCTAACCGCCTGGGTCTGTCCACGGGGCTCTAGATAAACTTGTACTTGGTGTTTTTGATGTGTGGTTTAACGACGCATTTCTGTACTGCATGGAGGTCTAAGTGCTCTGTTTCAATAGTGAAAAAATGAGACTATACCAAGGTTCATGTCCTCGAAAGAAGTTACTGTTCACAGTTTCTCGACTAGCGTCAAGGAGAGCTCCAACAGTAGCGTCTCGGTTTCTGCGTTTGTCTTCTTGAGATATTAACTCTTCTTTTCGGAAAACGCACTGCGTGTTTAACGTAGGTTCTTTGATGGACAAAGTAGAGTTAGATATGAAAGTGGAAGACACCTCAGATGTGGAAGAGGCAGCTGTGTTGTTGATGAAACTCTGTATATCCTGCAGTGTATCAAGCGACTGTCCCCAAAACATTGACATATAATCCTAGATATATTGTACAGGCTGCTTTAGACGCTCTGGCTTAGTACTGTGAAGTTCTTTAAGGCCTCTTTATCTGGATTCTTCATTAAAGATGATGCTGATGCAGATATGGATCATTAACAATATGCCTGCCTGATTCTCTCTTGTGCTACAAGGCTTTGAGTCTTAGTTTGGATTTGGTTCAGGGTGATAAAAAGGGTAAGGTAACATTCATAGTTATATGTAACTGAATTTGTGTTAAACATCCACAATGGACTATCAAAACACTTAAAAACAAAAAAGGGAAGGGCTCCACTCATCTTTGACACTGGGGATTTATTCACTGCTTACTCTTTAACAGAAAGTGAAGTGTTTCTCACAAGGGCTTCTCTACATGTAGGTTACTGACAGAAGATGAGCTCTCAGCAGTTTCCTAGAGTGCCGCTGCCTACTTCAGTTGCCCAAGGCCCAGCCCCTGCTACCAACAGTAACCTCATGCCAGGAAGTCAACCAGGTTCGAGGAGCACTGCCAATGCTTTCTTTCTTCGCTATATATTTACTATTGTTTTGAGGAGATAAACACTCACCATTATTTTCTTTTAGTCAGTGAAGAATGCAACAGAGAGACAGATCACACTCAGGACCCTCTGCCCACTGGCAGTGCTGGTGGAGGTGCTTTACAATTTCGTGATGAGAAACAAGAGACAGTGGTGGTCAGGCCCTATCCTCAAGTGCAGACTTCAGTCTTGACTCAACATGTGCCTATCCAACCCAGTCCCACGGTCACCGTGGCTGCTCCACCAGCCCATCTGGCCCCGGCCCAGCAGCCTGCCTTCACGGATGGAGCAGTGAAGGTGCCTTGTTTTCTGTATATTAGTGTTTTACATTCAATCTTTGACTTGGATCAATTGTCCCCCTAACAGGTGGACAGTAACAAAATACAGGGCTTTTGTTGCTGTGCAGTTTGAAGTCTTTTAAGTAACACATTTGACTTTCCCACACTCTTTACTGTAATTTTGGACATAGTTGTTCTGTCATCTACATACACTTTGCACATGCCATTACTTAAGTGGCAGATTCTTACAAAAGTAAACTGAAAAATGTTACAAGTAGAAAAGTGGCAAGTAATTCATGGTTATTTTTATTTGCATGGTTCTGAGATTTTTCATTCATTTTACTGAGATTTTATACATACAAAATTCTCTTGCATCAAAAATGAGGGAAAGGGACAGGAGAGTAGTTGGATAAAAGTAATGGCAAAAGTGGTTAGACTTGTGGTTAGAATCTTGTGGATTCCATGGCAGCATTATGAAGGACAATTAATTCATAATTACCCCTGTAAAATAAGTGCATTAGGAGAAATGGCTTTTAATTGGGCTGCTTTTGCTATTTACTTAAAGTAAGTGTTTTTATTTTTCTATATGTAGCACTTTTAAACCAAACTTAGGTTTAGGTTTTTCTCATTTAAAAATGCACAAAACAAATATATAATGGTGAAATATGTGTGAGCTCAGGAACGTTCAATTAAAATGTCCCTGCAGTATTATGGAAAACTTTATTGATTTTTAAATACTTTTTTTTTTTTTGTCCAGGCTGCCCTAAAGCCTCCCGTGCCCAGTCGGCTTATTGCCCCAGCTCCAGCTGCTAGTCAAGGGCATCTACCTGGAGCAGCTAAGGTGCCCGGACATATAACTGTTACCTTGGAGAGCAGTATACCTCCAGCCCCAATCCCTGTGGCGACCATCAGCGGCCAGCAGGTAGGGCTGCAAAACTCAATGGTGTTTCATGTGTGTTTGTATATTTAAGGGATTTGTACATTGAGGTGCTGGGCGACAGTGAATAATTTGTCAATGCTTTGTTTTTTCTTGCAGGGACAAAGTAACCTGCACCACCATCTAATGGCAACAAATGTCCAAATAATCAGGAGCAGTACCCCTGCGCTGCAGATTGGATCTCCCACAGCTCCCCCTCACACATTTACCTCCCACTTGCCCCGAGGTCAGCTTAAAGTTGTTGATAGCTTGTGTGTGCTGTGCAATGTTTTTGTGCTGCTACCAATGATCTTAGTTTGATCTTCAGCACAAAAAGTAAAGCTATGCAGATTAAGGTGCTACAAATCCAGTGTTTCTCAAACATAGATTTATTTTAGGAGGCTACTCATTTATACTGAATACCTTTAGCCACCTGTTTTAG
Organism: Brachypetersius gabonensis; assembly: GCA_037577145.1. Classification (NCBI taxonomy): domain Eukaryota; kingdom Metazoa; phylum Chordata; class Actinopteri; order Characiformes; family Alestidae; genus Brachypetersius; species Brachypetersius gabonensis. Next base: position 9,301,526 of record JBBJLR010000111.1, read on the forward strand.
CATTTTGTGTTTTTATTTTCTTTTGTTTGAGAAAGCAAGACTGTCTATGGTCAATTAGGTAGTGGACAAACTCTCTTTGTTCTGCCCTTATGCATTTATATGACGGGTGTTCAAAAAATTTAAAGAATATGATGTGGGCATGAGGAAGAGCTATTGTTTTGAAAATTGTAAAATGCTGTGCCATTCCAATCAGTGTAACGCTTTCTGACTGGCAAATCTTAATTGAACAAAATTATATGCCTATCTCCATATTGGGCACAGGCATGTGCTGCTACAGTGAGAAACACATTAAATAATTTAGTAATTCATGCCAAATGTGTAACACATTGTTTATTGTTAAACATTGACTACAAGGGCGCAGAGCTTACTGAACTTAAAAAAAACCCCACAAATTGCTGACATGGCATATTCATTATTTAGTGTTGTCAGGGCAAAACGTAGTGGTTTATTTTGGACTCTAATTGTTGATTGCCACAGCTGGATGGAGTTGAGCAATGGTGAATGTAATAATCCTCTGTGTGTGGGTTTTTTGTGCATTTTGGGTTTCAGGCGCAGCTGCTGCAGCTGTCATGTCGAGCACCAAAGGCGCTACTGTTCTGAGACCTGCTTGTGGAGCAAATGCAAGCCCAGGCCAGCCTGCAGCTGTACAGCACATCATCCACCAAACTATTCAGGTTCCTTTTATTTTCTGATGTTAAATATGCGATGCCTATTTCTGTCTTGTTTTATTAGCTTTTAAAGGATCCCTGACTGATATGACATTTGGCTTTTACATGGTGTAAATTCTTTAAACTATTCCAATATGTTCTGTGGAATTTGTATTATTTTTGTGCTCTTTGATTGACCACATTGGTATTGCACATTGAGTACTGGTTGTCTAAATATACATGCTCTTTCCACTTAGGCCAGTGTGAGACATAACCCAAGATGAAAACATGACCGTCAACCAATACATTTTATCAAATGAATTGAAACTATTGAACGAGATTGTCGTAGTGAATAGAGCAATGCTGCAGATATGCTAAGAGAGAAAGAGTACCTGTTGTTTTTGCTGAAACTGACATTTGGACATTTACAGACTGTAATGCAGATTTATGTATGGAACCTGACTGGAAACACACTACACTGCAAAGAAGCAGAGATATGAATTAGCAGATACTCAGTTCTTGTTTGTCTTTTTGCATCCAATCTGGGTTAAAAGTATTGCAGAGCAGTTCAGGCCTCCTTTTGCATCTCTTCCTACTTTTTGCATATTCATGATTTCTCCTGATGTATGGGATTTAGCTGACTAGCATGTAGATTCATATGGCTGACAAATCTTGTAAAGTCAAAAAAAGTAGATAGGGAAGGAAGCTTTACCATACTGTCTATGTTTACTGCAAACTGAGGTTTACATTTCTGACCATGGGGCTCATTTTAATGCATTATTGCAGTTCTTCCATCTTGTATTTACTTTTGCATGTCTTCAGAAGCTCATTTAATATTCGTTGTTTTATAACCGGAACTTGTCTGTTTACAGTCTCGACCTATAGCTACCACATCCACTGCTGTGTTGCCTACTGTGGTTGCTCCCATTTCAGCAGCTAGAACCCAGTCCCCTGTCATCAGCCCTCCAGTTACTCATCCTGCAGAGATTGTGCACGGGTAGGTTGTTCTGAACTCATGTACACTTTATAGTTCTGTGGCAATTGATTGAAAATTTACTATGGTGAGAACTATTGTGTCTCTCAGTGAATCATAGTAAAATAAGAATAGATTAAAAGGCTACTAGCATTTGCCATTCCAGGAGACCCGGACTTGCCATTCACCCTCCCCCCGCCACCATCAGTATCCAGCGGCCTCCAACTCCAAGAGACACAGCCACGCGCATAACTCTGCCCTCGCATCCTGCCATGGGAGCCCAAAAAGCCCAGCCTCCACACACAATGACTCAGGTCAGTTTCCTTTAACTCCTGTCTTGTCTGTAGGTCTGCAACTAATGACTATTTATTGTATTTAGACTATTATTCAATCAATTAAGTTTTTCCTCAGTGTTATGTCACACTTTTCCCTGTCACATTATATTACTCCAAGTTTGAGTTGTGCTGCAAGCAACAGCAGAAGTCCTGTTGTCCCCAACAGAATGGCTAGATGCTGCATAAACAATATATAGAGTTCTAGACTCTTTTTTGAAGAATGGTTTGTAGTTTAAATAATTGTTTAGACTTTGGTGTATAGGAATGATGCAGGTGCAAATAATTAAGTTTAATTAAACCTTACACTTCAGTGTTTTAATAGAAATCCAATAAAGAACACTATATATTCCTCTCTACAGAAGCCTATTTTCAGCACTGTGACTCCTGTTGCTGCAGCAACCGTTGCCCCCATTCTTGCTACTAATACTGTACCATCGACCACCACAGCAGGTAGGATACTACTAAATATCTGCATATATCACTTATGTGAGAAAACAATTCTGAATCTGTGTTCATTCAAAAGGCTCTGCACCCCACACCCAGATGAGCAGCAGTACCATAGTTACTATGGCGATGGCCTCCCACTCCCATGCCACTCCTGTGACCAGCTCAGCTATTCCTGTTGGTAAGCACTAGGCATTATACCTGTAGACCATGAATCCACTGTTGCTCATTCCCCTTTGTACAACTGTTAGCAGTAATGTTCTTTTTTCTGTAACCATGTAGGAACTATTCTGTATGTGTATTATTGTCTTTAGTTTAGACAATTAGTTTCTAATGCAGACATCATTGTACCAGGGGCATATGACATTAAAATACATGAACATTTCTAATTCCTGGTGTGGGGGAATCTTCACTCAACTGTCCTGAAACATAGTTGTATGTTTTGCATGCAGCTAAAGTGGTCCCTCAGCCAATTGCACACACCTCCCCTCGGATTCAGCCAGAGTACTCAGGAGAAAGGGCCAACCTGATCCCTATCCCTAGCCATCGCTCCTCTCCGAACCCTGTCACCATGGAGGCCCGCAGTGATAACAGGTGACAGCATTTAAAAACTGTTCATGTGACAGCTATTTGATGATTTGCTCATTTAGATAATTGTGGAGGCCTTGATAAGAAATTGCCTACTAGATGCAGTGTTTCCAGATGTTTTGTATTTGTGTCCACCATTCGCCCCTACCCAGGTATTTACATACTGAATTTCTCTCGCACTCTTTTTCTACAGGGCATCAGTGCCAGTCCAGTTCCAGTACTTTTTACCTACATACCCCTCCTCTGCTTACCCGCTGACACACACCTACACCCCCATTACCAGCTCTGTGTCCACCATTCGCCCCTACCCAGGTAAACTAAAACCGTGTGTCATTTACAGAATAGTGTTTAAGTTGTTGTCTGACTGATGTTGGTCCATAATGAAGGTATTTAAAGATGACAATAAAACTCCATGCATATTGGTACAATAAAACACCATGCTCATACTGTAGTTACTTTCTTTTTCTTTATTGTGGTCACATGGGGGACAAAATGGAGACACCTGTAAATTTAACCTCTTTCAGTGGAACACAAGAAGTGCTGTTAAAGTTTAATTTGTTTTATTTACTGTTATATTCTTTCTTTTTCCAGTTTCAGGACAGACCCAGACTTCAGCACTTCCAACCCCAGCTGGTGTGGGTGTGGCCACCACTGTGCATTTAAACCCCATGCAGCTGATGGCTGTAGATCGAATTGGCCTGCAGTCTGCTCAGATTAGTACCCAGAATATCCAGCAAGCTTCCATGACTGCGCAAGGCATTCAGCCTGCACCAATAGGAGTGCAAGGCCTGCATGCCACTACACCGATCAGCGCACAGGGCATGCAGCAGGTGCCAGTTGCTGCACAGCAGCCACAGCCAGAGTCAAAACCATCAGGTAGAAATAAAAAAAAGTAACCATTTTCTTTGAGATGTTTTTTTTCCCCCCATTTGGACTGAATCTGTTATCATTCTTTATTAGGTGTAGTTCTGACTGAGAGCACTGCATTTGTGACCAACCCTATTGGTAGCACATTTGGTGCTACGCAGCCTGCCACCACTGTCGTTCAGACACACTCACAGGGGTCTGGTACCAGTACCCCTACACTAGTCTCCTCCCCCAGACCCAGCATCCTCCGCAAGAAGCCTGTGAATGAGGGGTGAGTGGACCATCAGATTATGCTCAAAACCAAGACATAGATGCTAGTGTATTTTCATTTAAAATGTGATATGAGTATTAGACATGTTTAAAACTGCATGGGGAGCCAGATGATTACACAGACACAAAACACACAGTGCATGCCCCTGTCTCCAAGAATGTAGTTGCCCCTTTCTGATAGAAGATAATCTAGACCAGTGTGTGGTTTTAGGTATGAATTTCTGGGGCTGTGCGTGAGTCTGGTTTTGGGGTATATTTCTAGGGCTGTGCGTAAAAGTCTGATCCCAGTGCAGCCGAACGAGCCTAATTCTGGGAGAGTGGATAGTGGCGTAAGACTGGCCGGATCCCCACGACCAGCAGGGTAAGCCCTGGCTGACTGTCCTTTATGTGGAATAATACCAAAGGATAATAGGACTTGGGCTTATCAACTTTTCCAGTTTTTCTGTTGCCCATCTACATGTATGATTTCACACCTCATCACTCCTTGTCTTAAGTTATGTGGCTTATATTTGGTTCTCTTCGGTTAGAGTCAAGCCTAAGACTGATCTCCATGTTGCCATGACAACGCCTGTGATGGCTGCTGTGGAGGCGCTGCCCAGTCATGGAGGAGAGAAGCAGCCCCTACCAACTCCTGCTCAGCACTTATCACAGGCCATTCCCACCCTGCTGGCCCCATCTGTGCCCCCACCTCCCTCCCAACCAGCTGCTGTTCTTTCTGCCCTGCCTGCAGCCATGGCTGTCACTCCTCCTGTACCTGCATCCATGGCCAATGCTGTTGCATCCCCCACTCAGCCAGCAGCCAGTAGCACAGCTGCCCTGAGCTCCGCCCTTTCAGAGGTCAAAGTCAAACAGGAGGCAGAGACTATGGACACATCGCAACCAGGTGCATAATATTAACTTAATGTTTGGATGCTTAAAAATGCCACATGTATTTAATACATGCCTTTCAAAACTACAGTTACCACTTTAAACACTGTCACTTATAAGTGTGATGAAGGTGAGGAGTGAAACCCCTTTGCAGTCCAAGGTATCAGACAACCTATAAAACCAAGAATGATTAAATGTTTGACAGCCAGGCAATCAAAAGTTGAGTTTATTTTGTTAGCATTAGGATTCTGAGCTTCAATTGGTGATCTAGGATTAGTGACTTGTGTGCCAGGAGCTTTCAGTATTAAAAGGAGTGAGCAAATCATGAGCTCAGATTTTCTTTGTCAATCTCTCATTCTGTCCTTCTATTGGACTCAACCTTAGGCTTTATCGCACCCCCAACACACCTTCAAGATGAAAATAAAACATGCCTATGAAGTGCATTAGGTACTTCTGTAATATATTGGGTACTATTTTCATCCTACTAAATATTCAGTAAATGAAGTACTACATTGTCAATACTGCCCTACAAAGCCAAAGTGCAGTAACTACATCTTTGGTCAAAATTGACTTTAGACTACATATTGGGTTTAGGACATCTCATTTGTCTTGTGAGAAAATGTCCTGGTTCAAAGTGGTCCTGTTTCAGAGAAAAAAGTTGTCTCAGTTTCAGCTTTTGCATTGTTACTGCACTTTGGTTGTGTCGGGCAGAATAGCAAAGTAGAAACATACATATAATAATAAACTGCTGCTTGTGCCTGTGCTTGCTTCTTTTCCAGCTCTCTCCATCCCTTCATCAACAGCCCCAGCTTTAGCTTTGTCCTCCCAGGTGTCAGGGCTCACTGTGACCTCTCAGTCTGGGGACCTTCTGCCAGGGGCCTCCCCGCGAAAAAAGCCACGCAAGCAGCAGCATGTTATCTCCACGGAGGAGAGTGAGATGATGGAGACGAACAGTACGGATGAGGAGAGGGCCAGCAGTAGACCCTCTGGGAACAAGGCAGAAAGACAAGAGTCACCTCCCAGGGAGTATGTAGGTAAGTAATCTGTCATGGAGCAAAAACTACCCTGGGCTCAGAGAGGTTTTTGTTTGTTTGGTTTGTTTATAATGATGTCTTTATTTTGTAATGGAATGCTTTTCATAGTTGCTACAAGTTTACTTGCCAGCTCATTTTCAAGTAATACATTTATCTCAGAATGGTGCATTAATTATTTTTTCATAAGGTAACTTACAAGAAATTCGTTTCAGAAAATTTTCCCCTTACTATTGTAATTGCTTACGCTTAATGTACCATATATTAGAAAAACTGCTCTGTGTGTGTACACATATCAGTGTTGCATAGTATTGGCCAGTGAATGCTGTGCAACATGAGGGACATCTTGTGGTCGTTTACTAGTTCTACACCAAATGCTATTTTTGGGGTTTAATGAGACTATTATGCATTTTCTCACCGGACATAAGACACAAACCAAACGGTTTTCCCCACCAATGACATTAACGCTCAAACCCATTACTGGGTGGACTTACCTTGTATTCATACTCATTGTCCATTTTACTAGCTCTGCTTACCGTATACAAAATGTAGTCAGTCTTTCTCAGCGTCTTTTGCTTGCTTGTCAATCATCAGGACCCTCACAGTACCACCAGTGAACCCGTATTATATGGTTGATGTTTCATTGGGCTGGACTGAGAATAGTTCACCAATTAAAAATATCTTGCCAGTTGTGTCCAGTGGCCAAAAACTGGGAATTGATGATGGACTAGAATAACACAAACTATGCAGGTCAGGTGAACTAACGGGTTAGATGCGTCTAGTTCACAGAAAGAGGACACAGTGTTTGAAACCTTCATCACCATTTGTACAACCCTTTGTACAACACACACACACACACACACACACACACACACACACACACAAAACCCCTTCATGCCAGTGTAACTGCTGTGCTGAGAACAATCCACTGCCCAAATAATACCAAGCACTGTTAGTCCTGTGGAGGATGTGGACCATTTGAACCATAAATATTTGTTTTTTGGCTGTATATATATATTTATATAGCAATGCAGTTTTCTTTGATACATTTGCCCAATTTTTATTCGTTTTTGTCAGATTGTTTATTTTCAGTTTTTCAGGATTTAAGAGTTTTGATTTAATTTTTTATGTATTCAGATGAAGAGGGTGTGCGATATGTGCCAGTCCGACCTAGACCCCCAATCACTCTTCTGCGCCATTACCGGAACCCCTGGAAAGCTGCATACCACCATTTCCAGAGGTACAACGACATTAGAGTTAAAGGTTAGTCCCTCTGCTGCTGTCTTCTCCCCCTGAGCTGTTTTTCTTCCATCTTCTTAGGCAATCCATTAGTGATGCAAAGTTGGTCATTTTAGTTATCTCTTATGTAATACTCCACTGTCCTATATGAGCAGATGTGATTATTGTTCTCAGAATTGTCAGTAGGCGTTTTTATTTTGTTACTGGTGATATACTGCTATTTAGCTGGATAGAGACACGTTGTTCTTCACATTTCTTATCTGTTTGTTTTCTAAAGTCAGATGTCAAACATTCTATAGTTGTCTAACAGCTGTGTGGTCATCTGAAGCAGTGACAACAACCTGAAACTGCAGGGCCTCTGCTTGTTTTGAGGCTATGGTGTTGCCTGACAGCAATCAGTGGTAGCTGACACGAGAGAAAATATATGTACAGCGAGCCTGCACATGTCCATACCATGCTAAAGGCTAATCCCAAAATACCAACTGTTGTTTCCGCGCTCTCCATAATTTTTTTTTTTTGCTTTTTTCGTGGCAGTATGTTTGTTTTTTTAACTCATTTTAGTTCTTCTGGCTCCCCGTGCATGGCCGTCAGGACTTTAAAACTCTCTTCTCTCTCTTACTCTCTCTCTGTCTGTCTCTCTCTCTGTCTGTCTCTCTCTCTCTCTCTCTCTCTCTCTCTCTCTCTCTCTCTCTCTCTCTCGCTCTCTCTCTTGCTCTCTCTCTCATTCTGGAGCGCACTCGTGCGCGCTCTCTCTGACTTTTACGGAGCGCACGTCTCTCTCTGTCTCTGTATCTCTCTCTTTCGTTCTGGAGCGCGCAGATCGTCTTTCTCTCTCTTACTCTCTCTGTCTCTCTCTCTCTCTTACTCCCTTTTCCTCGCTCTCTCTGTCTCTTTCTCTTACTCCCTTTTACTCTCTCTCGCTCGCTCGCTCTTACTCTGTCTCTCCCTTGTCCGTGACTTTTCTGTATTTAAACGTCGGGTTTATCTTTACGTTTTCTTTAAGGGTAATGTATTAAAGTGAGTTTAAAATAAAATTAAAGTGTTCTGGGAGCACATTTGGGGGCATATTTAGGGTTTACGCTATAAAATTAAGCATTTTAAGGCTTTTTTTTTTTTTTTTTTTTACCAAAACAACGAAACCGCCATGAATAATGGGGGATTACTGTATATTTAGAAACCTAATTCTGCCAGTTATATCTTGACCACAGATTGCACAAGGCATATTTGAGGCTATAGGACATGTCTTTGCAATGCTAAGGAGGCCTTTGCTTAGTATTTTATCTTGGAGAAATTTGATGTGGTCCAAGTCTAAAGTTAACCTCTGCATGTATTCTGCATGTATGCTATTCTGATAATACAGTAAGTTTTTATTCAGAATTGACCGTTGCTGTTAATTCTTGTGGTTGGTTCACTAAGGTCAGTTGTGTTTGGATCCAGGCATCAAGCCAAAGTATCTGAACACGAAACTATTGTTTCACGTTGTAACTTTTCAACACATTTAATTTAAAACTGGTTTTGGATTATGTTGTCATGTGTTGAGCAGTTATGGGTTTTAAAAAATGAAAAAAAAATGCATGGGCGTCCTGTAAAGAAAGCCAAAGGCTATAGAATTGTGAAAAAACTGGATAGCTCTACATGTAGAGTGGTTGCATTTAAGTCAGAAAGGCCTTTCACATATTCATTTTGCTGACTAATTTTGAACCACTGATTTTTATTACTTTTTCATAAGGGTTATTGAACTTGGAGTCACTTTTTTCTGTTTCAGAGGAAAAGAAGAATTCTCTTCAAGATGTGGCCAATCAGAGGGGAGTTGCATGTCGTGCTCAGGGCTGGAAGGTGCATCTTTGTGCCGCCCAGCTCATGCAGCTGGTAAGTACTTGCTAAGTGAGCCTAGAGTTGCAGACTGTATTGTCCCACTGTAAAGGTGTAGAAATAAATGTTATTTTAAAGTGCATTTTATCTAGTTGTTTCCTTTGCAAATGTTGTTTTACTGTAAATTTACCCTGCATGTATGTTTTCTGTTATTTTAGACCAACCTAGAGCATGACGTGTATAGCCGGCTCACTACTTTGCAGGAAGGACTCATCCCAAAGAAAAGAGCGGGAGCTGATGATGACTTGCACCGCATTAATGAGCTAATACAGGTCAGTTGGGTTGTTGGGTTTTTGATTTATTTCACCAAATGTAAAGTTTAAAGGTTACATTTTGGCAACAACTGTATGTCAAATGCTAAAGAAGGTTTTCAAGTATGCAGTATCATGTTTAACAAAATATCAGTGGAGAAATCAGAATTCTAGGGAGTCAGCAAGGAGTAAAAATGTAATCTGTGCAGGAGAGTGACATGGTGTCTGTAGTTTATTCCTGTAATCAAACGATCACGTCGTCTTTCTTTTAATGTCACTTTTTTGCATCACCGTAACTGTTATTTGATGTTCCAATTTCTTTCTTGATGGTGCAACAAGTCATATCGAACAGTATGCCTACAGAATTTCCTTAAGTACTCTGTTGCAACATGAGTGAATGCAAGTGAATAAGATGCCCTGTTTCTGATGCTCCTTTTTTCATTCTATTTACGTGTGCATTTAATGTTCAGGGTAACATGCAACGCTGCAAGCTGGTGATGGATCAAGTGACGGAGGCGAGAGACACCATGATGAAAGTGCTAGACCATAAAGACAGAGTTCTCAAGCTACTCAACAAGAACGGCACTGCCAAGAAGAGCTCCAAGTTAAAGCGCAAAGAGCGGGCCTAGATCTGACGGGAGCTTTCTCTCTCTTCCTCTGTTTTTCTTTTTTGGTTTATGCACCATTAAGGTCAAGCGGAAAGATTTGGTTTGGAATTTGGACCAGTCATGATTTTTTTTTTTTTTTTTTCCTGGTTGCTGTGCACAATCACCCAGTCACCTCATTTATATTCTTTTGAGCAGAGAAAAAGCAGGTTCTAAACCTTTTCCCTCTCTGAGACCACAAACTGAACTTGCAGGAACTGCTTACCCACAGCAACTGCTGCTTACTGAGGACTAATGTCTACTTACGTGGGTACAAAATCCCCAGTTAGCCTGACTCATGGTGTTTTGTTTTCCCCCTCCTTAGAAAATCTTTCTTTTTTTTCTTTTTTTTAAGTGTGAATTTGCCTTACATTTTCGTTTCGTAGTTGTAGTGCAGTAGCGTTTGTCGTAGTGGGCCTTGGAAACTCACACGTTTGCTTAAGATTCATTTATCTATTCGTTTGTCACAGAATTAGAATCTTTCAAGAATCAAAGTCTGTGTACTGCTTCACTTAAAAATGTTAAAATTTGATCAAGGAAAATTATGTACAGGTATGAATCTTGGTATGCAACACACACAAATGCACTAGTGTGTAAACGCACCAAGTTTCAGTGACTTCTGTCACATGCATAACTGCGGAATTTGTGTTTGCATTTAACACTCCTTAGACAGCAAATCAGTCCAGAAAGTATATTGTCCACATTTTATTGCTTTTTATTGGACGGCAGCGACGGTTGGCATGCAAAAACCCCTTAACCCCCCACCCCATTTTGATTTTTTTTGTTTTTCTCTAAGTAAGCGGATAGAGTGATAGCATATGTGTTATAACAGTTGGGGTTGGTACATATAGGCTGAGTATGTACATCTAAGAGAACAGTACAATTGTGTTAAAGAATGTGGATTTTTACGTGAACCTCAGAACAAGATTGTTGTGTAAATGCAGTTGCCTTGCTGTTTACTGTGTCTTTTTTTGTGTTCTGCCAGACCATTTTTGTGTCCTGTTAATGTTTCTCTTCTTTTGCTGATGGTAAGTGAATGTTGTGGTTAACTGGGTTTGAGGAATAATTTTGACTCTTTTGTACATTTTGTTTTTCTTGTTCTATGTATACTATTATGTGCTATTACAGTAAATGAAAACTACTGTATTTGTAGATGTTTTTTTTTTATGTTGCTGAGATTTGTTGAGCCGATACTTCATTTGATGCTCTGTAACTGTGCCACAGCTTTTTAGCAAATCCCAGTTTGATATAAAATTGTCTTTTGTCTAAACTTCTAGCTCTGTTGCAGATGTGAAATGACTGGTTTGCTCCCAAAGCTGCTGCTATATTGACTTACTTTCCAGCGTTCTACTCACTCTATAAGAATCACAGATTCTTTTTCAGTATGTCGAAAAAAACAGTTTTGTTGTGTGTGTGTGTGTGTGTGTTTGTGGCAGGGGCTGTCTGTCTGGAAATGTTTTAAATGGTTACAGTTCATCAGGTTTTCCCTGCAGACTAATACTCACCTGGTTCCTGCACTGAACTGTGATTGTGACGTGATGGCAGGTACTGCATACAGTGGGAGTTGCTTTTTGTAATGGGCTTGATTTGTTTCTACAGAATGTAGCTAGGATGAATGTGTTTAATTTTATTAATACTATTTATATAGTGCATTTCTCAAAGCCAAGATTTTTTTTAAATAAAGCCCTTCTTTAAATGAAACCTTCCTTTATAAAAAAAAAAATACATGTATTTCTGCAAATGTTAATACAGTGTATATTTGAGTTTAATAAAAGTGATAATGTGCGTAGAACCCCTCCACTCAAGAAATATAAAATAAAACTCCCAAACTCCCATTTGGCACTGGAGGACCTGCAGGAAGGTTTAGTCAGCACAGGAGTTACTATGGTTACTGTTCTGTTATGCAGTTTAGCTTGCACAAATAAGATCTGCATGGAAGTCATCATAACCATACCTGTGACAAGCCAAGTTTAAGATGCAAAGAGCACCGTGCCAACTACTAAGCATAGACATGGATCTGTGTTTCAGGGTTGTGTAGTATCCAGAAAATTCGGGAAGAATGATGCAGTAAATAAGCTGAAGCTGAGAAGTGACTGGCTTCTGTGACAATGATGCAAAAAGCACTTCAAAAGAAGAAATGTAAGCAGAAGCTTTTAGAATGACCATTTCAGTCATGACATGAACAGCACTGAAAATTGTTTTGAAAATGCTATGCATATAGATGGCCTAGTTTTTGCAGAACTAGAAGTTTTCAGCAAGGAAACGGGTTACAAACAAGAATAGAAAGACTAAACCAAGCAGTAATGTGTCTGGGGGTTTTTACCCAGTAATGATCAAGTCTGATGTCCAAACCTTTGCATGTGCCACAATTACTATTTAATTTGATATTTATATGGCAAATTTTCTCTGTGTGCAATAAACACTTAATAAAAAGCCTACATTATGTGTCTTGGCAAGTGAACACATCTTAAAATAGGCTTCTGAGAATAAAATAGTATTCTGAGTGTATCAAGCTTAAAACATGTCGGTGTTCTGACAAGTGTAAATACTAGGCAGCACTGACAATGCCTGACACCATTGCATGCATTGGAAATCAGAAGGCTGTAGTCTAGTTTGCGGCAGTGGCTATACTGTCTTGTTCTAATACAGCTGTGTCAGTATTGCAGCCTGTGTTTTACTGTGTTCTTGGATTTTTATATGCAAATCCAAGAACTTTCTCAGTGGTTATATTCAGGGATTGACGAGCAGTGCGCAAACAAGAATTAGTGTATGTGGTACAGCAAATGCACACCAGTTTTCAGTCTTGACTGCGCAAATGCGTACCTCATTTGAATAACTTCATACTGGATGTCTAAGCACCATCACTCAGTGCCCATGGTAAGGTGAAATGTTTTGAATTTGGGTGCGTACCACAGCAAAAAAATTGTCAGCCCATGCTTATATGGCATATACCTGTGTATCACGAAGACTACTGCCCTGTAAATCAGTGTAGCATAAAAATTGGCTTGAGCACATTTTAAGTTAAAGTCTGTCATAGGCTGGTGTTATGACAGACAGTGAATTTTGCTTGACTAATTTAGCGTGATGCACTGTCTGATATCACTTCATTCTACCTGTTGAGTGAAAGTGCCTTTGAGAAAACGTCTGTGCAAACTGTGGCAGGTGTGCTTAGGCTTGCTGACCCATGTAGCATTTCACCAAAAGTGGGTTTGTTGAACATCCCTCCCCCCGGCCCGGTGCCATGACCCTGTTCTGAGATGATTCAGACTATTTGTAGACATTCATGTTCTATAGTGGATCATTGTACTTCATTCAAATATCATTTCTTGGAACAAAGCAAAGAACTTACAGTAGTGACCATGCATAAGACTGAACGATCTTGCAAAAGTCTTACAGCAGTTCTTAGATAAATGACATATATTTCGTACATTTAAGATATTTTTATGTCTATGTGTAGGTGCAGTTTCTGTAGAACATAAAGTTTCAGCAGTTTATTTTTCACTTCCTGATTTTGGGGTCACTTTAAGCCAGACATCCCTCTTTTCACATCTCTTTTGTTGGTGTATGTTGCCATAATGTTTGATTTACTTTTATTCTTTATCAGTGGCAATGATTTCCCAGCACCAGTCCACCCCTGATGTACTTATGCCATATGAGGTGAGTGCTCTGTCATTTATAACTTGATGACCCAGCCAGAGCGCATGCAGGTGCTCTGATACTTAAGTCCAAAGGTTCAGCTTCCTTCCAGATCATGGAATGTGTGTCCTCATCGATTTCCCGTTATTATGCATCATAAACACTTTAGGGTAAAATACTGATTGTGACCATTTTCAGGAACAAAGGTGATTGTCCCTCATTTTCAAACCATCACATAACTTAATAGAACTGTATGCTACGCTTGATCCGTCTGTGCTCTGTAGTGATATAATGGAGAGGAGGGTGCTTCCTTGGTTTCCACTGCTGTCATTATGTTTGTAGGCTGTATACAGAGAGACCAAAGTCAAAGTACCATAAACGAGAGCTGCCTGAAGGGAAACACCCAAGCCCACCATTTGATTTGAGCCTCTTTCTGGGACCGAGGCCAGTGGACAGCTGAAACAGGGAGAGGGCCAGAGAGCTGTGCTTCTTTTTCCTCTTGGAAAACCGGTCAGTATATACAGGTAAAGGTGGCAGATGATGATCTTTTTGTGCTTCAGTTTTATATTGGTAATATTGAAGCTAGTTTATGGAAGAGATTACAAGGAAATAAAGATGGACCAAGACTTTGCTTTGTATGTACCAGGCCCTACTAGTTATTCGGACTAATAATGGTAATATTTGAGTACTATTGCATCCTGCTTTGTTGATTGCTGGTTATATACGTGGAAGTAGAGGGTAGGATCGAGCTTAGCTAAAAAATTTGCTACGTAATCGATTATGGACATGTCACACGCCTGTCATTGACGCATTAAATAGATTCCATGTGTGGTGCTTTTTACTTTGTCTCCTGAACAATATTACTGATACAACATGCCATAAAATAAAAAGTGTGTAATTGTGCTTTTTCACTCAGACTGGGGGAAAGGAGGGCATCATGGTGGTCCTTAGAAAGGTAAGTTGTTCAGAAAGCCTGTTTTCATATCTGCCATGTTTACATTTTACCAGCAGTAAGGTTATTGGAAAATAGTTGATGTGTTGGGGTCATACTTGAAACAAGCCCTAGGATCTATGAGAGCAAAAACAAAAAGAAGGCCTATCATAAAGTCTTTGGTTAATTTTATGTCTTCATAACAATTCGTTTTCACAACAAGTTAAATGCACATCAAGTGAATGGCTTTGGAATATGAATAAACTATTGGAGATAGGATGCAAATTGATAGATCCTCAATTAATTGGATAACATTCTTTTAAAGAGATAAAAAACCAAAAAACTTATCCAAATGATCAACCATAATAAATCATTTGTATTCTGGAGTTAGTTCTAATCCGAGTCTGGGAAATTAACCTGAAATGACATTTTTGAATTAAGTTTCTATGCAGTTTTGCTTGCTTGGTGCACTTGAAGTATATGCTGAATAGCTGAATTGTTCATTGGTTTTCATTTAGGGAGACTATGTGTGGGTGGATTCCAGCCTTGGTGTACCAATAGGTGCCGAGGTCAGACTCTCAGAAACAGGCCAACTCCAGCTCATAGATGATGAGGGAAAGGTAACACCAACCATGAAAACCCTAGAGCTTCATCATGTTGATCTGTTAATGTGTAGCGTATCTGACTCCTTTCTTTCATGTAATTTTTAGGAGCACAAAATCAAGAAGGATGCCTCTCTGAAGCCAATGCATCCAACTTCTGTTAACGGAGTGGACGATATGATTCGGCTCGGGGATCTAAATGAGGCTGGCCTGCTGAGGAACCTTCTGGTTCGTCACAAAGAGGGCATCATCTATGTATGTTCCAAAGAGCTAGACTCAGTAAACCAAGTTACACACACAAGCTGATCTTTTTTCCCCACACAGATTAACACACAGTAGTTCAAAATGACCTCAGTGTGCACTGACTCTCAGAGCCAACTGAAATAAAATATTCGTCTGTGTGGGGTCAGCTGCCTCCTTGTCTTGGACTTTGCACTCTCTAGTTAATAGCAGGATTGTTTGTATCCATAGGAACGAATGAGCCTGTGTCTGATGACGGAACTGGACTTTAGTGCTACAGCACATCTCTCTGTAGCTTACAGTCAAAATTCCTTCTGTAAAGTTAAATAATTTAAGACAGTTGTCAGGTAAAACACACCTTAGATGAATTAAAGTGAATGTTTTGACCACTGGCTAATTACATTACATTACATTCATTTGGCTTGCACTTTTATCCAAAGTGACTTACAATATGAGGAAACGCACAAGTTTCAGAACAGCGTGAGAACCTGTGTGTCCAACTCCGGTCCTGAAGGGCTGTGGTCCAGCACGTTTTGGTGATTTCCCTGCTCAGAGACACCTGGTTCACCTCAGCTAGTGAAGCTGTTTGAGGAGGCTTAGTTCAAGAGGATAGATGGTGCATTAGAAGAGGAGATGCTCTCTGAATAGATGAGTCTTCAGGAGGTTTTTGATGGTGAAGATAGATTCTGCTGCTCTAGTTTGCTTAGGGAGCTCATAGTGTATAATGTATACACTATTAAAATGTATATTAGTACAAGGCACAATAGTACAATAATATTAAAAACTGAGCACTCCAAGAAAAGGAATGAAGTAAGCATGCAGGTTAACTACAGAGCAATCTTATGATTGATTAAAATAACAGATTCCACAACGCTTTTTTGCCAGTTGATTCCAGATCTTCTAACAAATATTTTTTTCATTAGGAGTTTTGTCAAAGATTGCATTTAGATGTATAAATGAGACACTACTACTTAAAAATGCATTCATTTCCATTTGGTCTTGTTAGAATGAAAAATGTCATTTGATTGTAAACACAATTTAGAAAGCTGATTGCATAGAACTGATTATTGAATTTCTTGTCATTGTTTAGTCAAGAAAACACTATGTACTTTTATTCTGTAACCTTTTTAAGGCCTTACTTGGTGTAAATCTAACACAAATCCAACTTTTTTTTGCAGAAATCCTGTAAACCCTTTTATTCAAGTTCAGACGTTTTGCTCTGAGTGGAAAGAAAGGCTGATTCTGAGGAACATATTATGAACAAGCCCTAGAATTGCACTATGCACTGAGATCACAGTGCATAATGGAAAAGACACATTAAGATATCCTGCTTAAACGTCTCCGTGATGCATGACACAATGTGGCTCAGGGCAGAGCTAAGACCTGATATATTTATAACATTTTATATTCAACGAAAGGCATTTTTGCTCTCTGATTCTTTGAATCTTCCATGGATAAAACTATTTGCTTATTTTTTTGTACCCCAATGCAATAGTTTTGCATTCTTTACACGTTCCTAATTCACACACACACACACCTGTGTGGGGAATCAGAGGGATCCAAATACATCAGTCTACGGGAGGAACAAAACAATTTAGTGAGCTGTATGTTACAGCTGCCAATATTTAGTCTAATCCTATATATTTTAATATATGTTGTATTTCTTTTAACACTGGAGAAAAGAAAATGTTCATGTGTAAAGTTGTGTTGCTTGTAAACATTTGCCAGTCTGCAGTGTGTATAGTGTATGTGTCTCTCTCTCGCAGACATACACAGGGTCCATTCTGGTGGCGGTGAACCCATACCAGCTGCTGCCGATCTACACTCCAGAGCAGGTGCAGCTGTACACAGACCGCCGGTTGGGCGAATTGCCCCCGCACGTGTTTGCCATCGCAGACAGCTGCTTCTTTAACATGCGCCGCAACCGAAGGGACCAGTGCTGCATCATCAGGTCAGTCAGACACTTATACAGTTGTGCTTGATCTGAGGTCAGATTTAACCTCACTTTAAGACTCTTTCTTCTCATGCAGGTCTGGTCTGTTCCCTTTCATTTAAAAAAACTGAAGACAACTGCACACAAAAGATAACAAATTGAACTCGCTGTGTGCCTGTGAAGGAAGTTAAAGAACAGTTTGAAATTGCTCAGCTGCACAAATAAACCACTTCAGACTAAACATATACAGGGGCTGAATATTTCTGAGATTAAAGAACGTTCACTTGGACTTGTTCACATGTGCTTTGTGTATATTTGTGCTTGTCAGTGGGGAGTCTGGTGCAGGGAAGACTGAGAGCACCAAGCTAATCCTGCAGTTCCTCGCCGCAGTGAGTGGACAGCGCTCATGGATAGAGCAACAGATACTGGAAGCGAACCCCATACTGGAAGGTAGTTTGGTCAACACTTAACGTTGAAAAAAAATAAGAATGATGAATGAAGTCTTGCAATTAATCACTGAATAATAAGCCAAAGTTTTGAGGTGTTTGTTGCAAGCAAGTTTTTTTCCTGTGCCCTTAGCTTTTGGTAATGCAAAGACCATTCGGAATGATAACTCAAGTCGCTTTGGGAAGTACATCGATATTCACTTTAACAAGGGAGGGGCCATAGAAGGAGCTCGCATCGAACAGTACCTGCTGGAGAAATCTCGAGTCTGTCGACAGGTAGATCATGACAAACTGACACCATGTCTGAGTTAGATGTTAAGTGTTAGGAATGTCAGTTAAACTCAATATTTTGATTATTATTAAATAAAACATTAAATTATTAAATCAAATATAGGTTATAAAGTAAAGGTTAGCTTCTGTTTACCATTGTGTATATATGTGTGTGTGTGTGTGTAGATAAAAGAATATTCAACCCCCTCAAAAGATATGACTCTTTGATATTTTGTGCTGTGCCTGTTTGAAAATATATTCTTGTAGCTACATTTTAAAGAATTATATTGTTTGCATAAGTATTCAACCCCTGTGGAATCTCCACGTTTACACAGCTGAAAGATATTGAATTAATAAGGACGCAACTGGCTTTCCTGTTACTTAGAATTAGAAATGTTTGCTTTCTGGATTGATCAGATGTTGAATTTTAAAGAAATATAAAATTCTTTAAAAAAAAAAAAATTCTTTTTTTTAAACAAAAAAGCACTGACTAGAATAAAGGTGCACCATTCAACAATATCAAGAGCTCTGCATTGAACTAGTGTGTTGGGGGCAAGTGTGACAAGAAAGATGTAATTACTGAAGAAAAGCCACATCAAAGCACTTACGTCTTGAGTTTGCCGGAAATCCTGGTGGTCAATAGAGAAAAGCATTTCACTTAAACAGACAACAGACATAAAGATGTTAGTGCTGCAAAAGATGGTGTTACCAAGTGCTTCTGTGAAGGAGTTGAATACTTGTGCAATCAGTTTTCAGTTCTTAATGTTCTGATAAAAGCAATGTGTGTATGAGAAATGTGTAATTCGAACAAATTTGAATACTTTTCTAATGTCCTGCTATGAATAGCCCTAAAATGTAAACTTTTGAAAACTGATTTAGGCTCATGAAGAAAGGAACTACCACATCTTTTACTACATGCTGATGGGCATGCCAGCTGAACAAAAGAAGATCCTGTCTCTGGGCAATGCTGCAGAGTACAACTACTTGACTATGGTACTGTACCTTTGTCGCTAAAACATGTCTGCCACCTGTAACATGTCTGCCACCTGTAAAGGGGGTGGTGGTCACCTAGTAGGTAGGATAAAAAGGGTTCAAATCCTACCTTCAGCAAACCACCACTGGGTTCCTGAACAAGACCTTTAACCCCAAGTTGCTCCAAGTTGCTACAGTCCCCTGTAGTTAGGGAATGGAAGTTGCTTTACATAAAAGCATCTGCTAAATTCCATAAATGTAAATGTAAAGTTAAAGAAGGTGAACTGGTCAGCTTGAAAAATGCAGAACATTTTATCTAGTCATTCTGGTCAATTAAACAGGGCAAGTGCACTTCCTGCGAGGGACGGGACGACATAAAGGAATACGCCCACTTCCGTTCTGCCATGAAGATCCTGACATTCACTGAGAATGACTCTTGGGAAGTTCACAAGCTCCTTGCAGCCATCCTCCACCTAGGCAATGTGGACTTTGAAGGTGAGGATGCTATTAGTGGTTAAAGAACAAATTTGGCAATCTGGGATTCTTCAGGTTAAGATACATAGAGCTTTATTTACATTTCTCTGTTTTGGTGTTTTCTCAAGCTACTATTTCCAATAACTTGGAGGGCTGTGATATCCTCACCTCTAGTCATTTCAGCATGGCTGCCCAACTGTTAGAGGTAATCTCTTTACAAGATCTTTGAGCTCTGTTCTGCTAGAAATAGGATTTTTTCTTAAGCTTGATCAAACTAAAAGGCTTCAACCTGACACTCTGCAGGTGGATGCGAAGGCTCTGGATGTCAGTTTGACTCAGAGATCTTTCATGACTAACCGCGAGAGTGTCTCCAAACCTCTGACCTCAGAACAAGCAGTTGATGGAAGAAATGCTTTTGTGAAGGTAAACCACACATTGTAAAGTAGTGTGATTTCATATCATACAATCAACTCCATAATTGTTGATGGCCAAAAAAATAAACAACACTAAGAAAATTTGGTCTAATAAAATAAAACCTGTCATAATATAACTTAATAATACTACTACTACTACTACTATTACTACTACTACTACTACTACTACTACTACTAATAATAATAATAATAATAATAATAATAATAATGATAATAATGATAAATAATGATAATAATAAAACACACATGCATATAGTAATATGTGACCTTACTTTGCAAATGTAAGACTAATGTGTATTTTCCTATAATGTTTGTTGAAATTTGAGAATTAAAAAAGCAATCTGAGACAAATACCTGATCAATACACACATATTCTCCAAGATCATAGACTCCTCTTCTGCTCAGCCCACAGGTTTTACATCTTTGTTACCCTTTTTTTTACTACGGATATCAATAATTATGGAATGGTAATAGTTTGCGGCAGTGCTAATTGTGCTAATTGTAATCATTTTTCACAGGCCATATATGGAAGATTGTTTATATGGATTGTGGAAAAGATAAACAGTGCTGTTTATAAGCCACCTTCTGAGGATGCCGACGATGCCCGCCAATCAGTAGGCTTGCTGGACATTTTTGGCTTTGAAAACTTCAAGCAGAATAGGTTTGTGGGAGAAAAGAATTAATGAAATAATGCACAATCCTTATGTATGTGCAGTGATATTGTAATTCAGGCAGTGACTGTTTTTGGTTTGTTTCTTTTTTGTGTGTTTTTTTGCTTTTAGCTTTGAGCAGCTCTGCATTAACTTTGCCAATGAGCAACTTCAACAGTTCTTTGTGAAACACGTCTTCAAGCTGGAGCAGGAGGAGTACGCCACCGAGAACATTGTCTGGACGTACATCGACTACAGCGATAACCAGCGCACTCTGGATGTGCTGGCCACCAGATCTCTCAACATTCTCTCGCTTATCGATGAGGAGAGTCACTTCCCCAAGGTAGTTATTTACTATTGTTGATGTTGACTTTACAGGCTCTGTCCTACAATCATCAGGACTAGAACAGTCAAGTTTTATTTGCATAGCACTTTATCATACACAGAACTCATTTAGTGTGCTTTACAGAGATAAAATGATCATAAAGCATAAGTAGTAAGCAATTAAAATAACCATAAATTGAATATAGAATAAAAGTTAGTTAGTTCATTTAAAACAATGTAATGAAATGGTAATAAGGTCAGTGCAAGTGCAAGTTCAAAGCAAATATATGTGCAATATAAAGGGCAACTGGTGATTTTTAAGTGGTAAATGGTCACATGTTGAAGAATTTACAAGGTCCTGAAATGACAACCATGATTTTTGGAAACGACACATGCAGTTGACACAGTTGACTGATTACAGCCTACATCTTAAAAATATTCCCCTGACATTTATGCCTTTAAATTTAGGGAACAGATACCACTTTGCTGAACAAGATGAATCAAGTACACAGCAAGAGCAACATCTACATCTCTTCTAGGAACAATCATGACACAAAGTTTGGAATTAATCATTTTGCTGGGCCAGTCTTTTATGACTCGAAAGGTAAAAGTGATTGAATGATTAGTTTTCATGCTGCCTAAAGGCAGAATGACTGTATGTTCAATCGAAAGTCTTGAGTTTGATTCAGTTCTCTGGTCTAAGGTTTCTTGGAAAAGAACAGAGATGCTCTGAGCTCAGACCTCATCTTGTTGGTGGAAACCTCAACCAATAAGCTACTCAAAAAGATCTTCCACAATGAGCTCTCCACCAATGAGGCGAAAGGCAAAGGCAACCCAAAAATGATCATTACACCCAACAACTCCTTGAGGGTAAGTTAAATAAATGGATGATCTTACTGTTCGTTATGAAGACGATGAGAACAGAGAAAGCATTCATTAACACATTATATATTTTGTCTCTCATACTCCTCTGTCCTCTCAGCAAATGACAGACAGTAAAAAGCGAGTGCCTACTCTGTCTGGGCAGTTTCGTGTGTCTCTGGATGCTCTGATGAAAACTTTGACTGCATGCCAACCTTACTTTATTCGCTGCATCAAACCTAATGACTTCAAGAAGCCTATGGTAATTATTAAACCACCCATACCTCTAACCTATCTCTAACTACCCATACCTCAAACAAATTCATGAGTTGTAAAAATTATTAATTTTATAACATTTATTATAGTATTCATCTACAGCTAGGCCAGATCTACAGTATTGAATATAAGACAAAGACAACCTGATTTTTTTTTCCATTTATTTAGGGAAAATGTTATCCACATCTGTGTGGTCGTGTGTACCTGATATTTCTGTATATGATCCAGCTGTTTGACAGGGAGCTGTGTATGCGTCAGCTGCGCTACTCCGGCATGATGGAGACCATTCGTATCAGAAAAGCTGGCTACCCCATCCGCCACACCTTCCAGCAGTTCCTGGACCGCTACCGAGTGCTGCTCAACTCCAGTGTCTGTGACCCAAAAACTGTGAGGACAAACATGTGACTGTTCAGTATGTGATATAGGAAATTAAATGGATCATATGTACAATCAATTTTATATCACTGCGGTCTGTGTTGCACTTCCTATCATTGTGTGTGTAGGAGAGTGCCAAGGCATGCAGTGAAAGTATTTGCCGGAATGTGTTCAGTGCTGAAGATGACTGGAAAATTGGCAAAACTAAAGTGTTCTTGAAGGTAACATAATAGGTAGCACATAATACCTGAGTACTACAGGCTGTTCAAATTGTGATGTTTTAGTTAACATTGAGCTTATGTATCGCTGATCCCTATTGTAGGATTTCCATGATACCATGTTGGAGCTACAGCGAGACAAGGCCTTGAATGAGAAAGCACTTGTTATTCAAAAGGTCTTGAGAGGATACAAGCACAGGTAAACATTACACAAGGCGGACATAATGACCGGATTCCGCCCTTGTTCCACACTCATCATGCTATCTTCATAATTGCAGGAAACAGTTTCTTAAACAAAGGTCTGCAGCTGTGGTAGTACAGAAGTATTGGCGTGGTCACAAAGGCAGAAAACTCTACAAAGTGGTGAGTTATCTGCAGTTGTGCAACGATAACCCGTGAGCAATTTAATGCTATTTTTACCTAAATTGCTTCTGGATAGACACGCCCCAGTGGCTGTCTTATTTAGGATGTATGAATGTTGATCATATTTGTCCAGTGTTTATGCAGCAGATGCTCTTGTGTGCAGGTGCAGCTGGGTTTCGCCCGTCTTCAGGCCACGGTGCGATCTCGTCAGATTGCTCGTCGGTACGAGCTGGAGCGTAAGGCTGCCCTTCTGCTGCAGACACAGATTCATGGCTACCTGGCCAGGAAGGAATGGAGGCGCAAGAGAGAAGCTGCCATTCTTCTTCAAGCTCACATCAGAGGCATTAATGCCCGCAAAGCCGTCGACAAGATGAAGAGAGATGTGCGTTATTTAATATGTACATGTAGTGTTATGAGCTTCTTGAGAAATGAGCTGTTAATTAAATATTTAAATATTTAAATATTTTCTTCATAATTGAATGGTTGGGATGTAAAAACACAGCAGGGGTAATAGCAAACAGAAGTCAGAAGTGTTTAATGTCTGTAAATGTTATGTCACATGGAATGAATGACATCAAACAGTATCTTTGAATGATGTCAAAGATACTGTTTAAGCAAAATGTTGAGATAGCTTTGGCCTAAAATAAATTTTTACTCTTGGCAAAGAGGTACATAGAATGCTTTGCAAGGAATAAAGCTCCCCCATGTAATTTCTTTAACCTGTGTAAAAGTGTAAAAATGTAAATTTATAGTGATGAAATGGCCATATTTCTATTGCAGTCATCAGAAACCCTGGTTTATAACACCACTATTGTAAAGAGTCAGTAACTATGCATCATTTCATGTCTAAACTCTCTAAATGACTTTTTTTCTGACATATTCACAGTTTAATTATTTTTTTTAAATTATTGGAGTTCCCCTTTAAGTACAGGCTGATTACCTTTAGGTTTATTATTCAATAACTATTACGAAATTAATGTGTAATGTCCAGCGTATATCTTGTTTGTAGGCATTCCTGTCGCTGCAGGAGCGCAGGGCAGAGGAACTAGCAGCTCTAGAAAGACAGAGGAAGCTGGAGGAAGTTCTCCGCAAGAAAAGAGAAAGAGAGGCTGCTGAACAATCAGAGATCATCACTGACCAGGAAATGGTGGACACCATCTTTGGCTTTTTGCCCAGCCTGGTGGGGGGGCAGGAAGGCCAAGCACCTTCAGGCTTTGAGGTCTGAAATCCAGTTGTTCAGTAATTTCTTTAATAGCAAGGCTATGGTATTGGTGAATTTGTTTGTCACGTTGGCATTTTAAGTTTGAGACCCAATAATCTGACTTGAATGTTGTGTGTTTCTAAGGATCTAGAGGGAAGACGGGCTGTACTGGAGGAAGTGGACCTGGATGACACTCCTATGATGGAAGAGCTTCCTGAGGAAGACTACGATGACCTGGATGAGTACTCATTCTCCAAGTTCGCATCTATGTACTTCCAAGGTGCTGCAACATCCACACACATTCGCCAGAGACTACGTCAGCCTCTGCTGTACCATGAAGATGAGAGTGATGTGCTGGTAATCCAGTCTTTTTTGGGACATTTTTTTTCAATTTAATTTTTTTTCCCTCAGATCCAAATTATTGTGTCTGGGGAGTTTTTATTTGTGACCCATAACTGTCATGCACCTCAAGCTTAACAATGAAACTTTTATCGTTATGTTAGCTGTTGCTGATGTAGCATCTGGGGTGGTGGCGGCCTAGTGAGTAGGATACTTGCCAAGAGGTCATGGGTTCGAATCCTACCTTCAGCATATCAACACTGGGTTCCTGAGCGAGACCCTAAACCCCTGTAGACAGTCCCCTTTAGTTAGGCAATGGAAGTGTCTTTGGATAAAAGCGTCTGCTAAATGCTGTAAATGTAAATGCTCTCAGGCTTCCCTGACAGTGTGGTGGATCATCCTAAGATTCACGGGAGACCTCCCTGAACCCAAGGCTCAGCAGGCCCCCAGAAGTGGATCAGCCTTTACTGAACGCTCTCTACAGAAGGATGTGGCCTCCATGCAGGATAGACGCCTGAGCCATATGGTGGGACTGGACCAGGTGAGTTTGAACTCCACTTTGAAGCTTTACAGCACAGAGGTTTGTTTGAGACAATGATTATTCTGTCTGATATTTCTATATTCTTTTTCATGTTTTATTTTTCCCCTGAAATCAGCTTCTATTGTTTGGGTGGTTTTGTGTAGCAGACACAGCAGTAATTCATTCATAAATGACCATTTTCAAACTTCTCTTTAAATTAAACAATGTTTGTTTCTTCAGTCTTGATCAATGTAATTTTTCTCTGTTCTCATTGGCTGCCCTGTATTGTGCCTCACTGAAATATCGAGGTGTCATATGTAAATGTATTCATGGCATTTGTGACATCACAGCCATGACAAAATAGCTTAGATTTGTTATGTGAACTGTAGGAATTAAGAACCATGAACAACATTTGAAACTTGTAGTGTTTACACAGAACCTATTACTGTGGTGACTTAGGCTGTTAGGAGGGTTTGAATCCAAGGACAGCCAGCGGCACCACTGAGGTACCCTTGAGCAAGGTGCGGTCCACGCACATTGCTCCTCAGGCGCTGTGTTGGGGGGCTTCCCACTGTTTCACTTGGTGAACGGGTTAAATGCAAGAATGTTTTCCCACTGTTCACACTCTGTGCTGTGCTGTGGTGTGTACATTTCGACAGATGGTTCGCTTTCACTTTATTATACATAAAGTATGATTTTATATTATATAGACCTTTAAAAAATTAAATGAAACAAATCTGGACTATCAATTTCAGTTTCGCATTTGTCTTTCCATTTTAGAGGGTGCTGAGAAACAGAAGGAGCAGAAAAGAGTCTTCAGTTCCAGAGGAGACTCCCCAGAACAGAAAGTCCTCAACATTTACAGATCTGTTGTCACGAAACAGGAAGACATCAACCATGCCAGAGGAAGTCGCACTTAACAGGAAAACGTCCTCAATACCTGGAGAGACTCCCAAAAACCGAAAATCCTCTACCTTCACTGATCTACTGACCCGGAACAGAAAGATCTCTACAATCTCTGAGGAAGGAACGTCAAATAAAAAGTATTCCAGAAAACCATCCACTGTTGAGGAAGAGGTGGGACTGCAACAATTCATCACTTCAATTCATAACTAAGCACATATTGCTTAATTATTTTCCTATACATTAAATGAGTCCAAAATATTTAAATTCTAAATAAAACTTGCAAAAATATTTACTTTCTAGACAGTTTGGGTTGATTATCTGTCATAATTCAATCATTAAAATGTTACTTTAACAGCCAGAGGATGATACTCAGGTTTCCAAGCCACCCACTGTGCAAACAATCACTGAAGAAGAGGACATTATGCTTGCAGAAGGTCCCACTCTGGATCGGCCACTCACTTCCCTTGAAAAACTGCACATCATTGTAGGATATGCCATTGTCAGACGTGACCTCAGGTGAGAGTCTCCGAAGGGTGTCATTCTCCTAACAGTGTGATTTCTTCATGTAAGGTGTCAGTATGCAGAGAAATAAAATGTATACAGTACAGTGCAAAAGTCTTAGGCACCTGTGCAAATTGTTTGAAGTCATTTATATCAGCAGTGGACTTCGTTCTGCCAGCAAAAATATTAGAATAAATGCAAACAAACAAGCAAGCAGTAAAAAGTATCAAGATTTTATTTTTCTAAAAAGTAGTCAATATTCTGTGAGCTGGTTAGATGAACACAGGTTTGGATCCAGGTTTCTACTCAGGGCCTCCAGTCATTGGGTAAGTGAATAAAATTCCATAATCAACACACATAATTTAATCTTCTCCAGTAAAAAGAGCCAAACCAGGGATTTGATGGAGCTGCAAGTAAAACTGGGCTTCCATGAGGAAAGAGGTCTGGAAATGGTGAAGCAAATACTTTGCCACACATAAAACCACCATTTACTGTATTAATGTTGTTTGTATTTGTTGAAATGTAAGTGTTTTAACACTAACTTAACACTACTGCCCAGCAGTAAACAGCTTTTAAGCAAAATTTTCTCAGGTGCCTTAGATTTTGCCTAAGTACTATATGCATATATGTCATGAACTGAGAGTCAATTCAGTTTTAGGTTTTAGTAGACAGGTATAAAATTAAAGATCCAGATAAAAAATCCACAATGCTTTCAAAGTCATACAGGAGCAGGCATCAACATGAAGGTTAAACAAAAAGTTTAATTCAGGCTAGGAAGAACTAGGGCTGAAGGGCCTCAGAAGTTTTTTTGTGCTCGGTTGCTGAGTGACCTCCTAATTGGAAAAGCTTGAAAGCCCCTTACCTAGAGTAGATTTTGCAGTGTAATTGTATATGTAGATCACAGCCAAATGTAAGGCGTGTCCTATAAAAATAAATATAGTTGTGTTTGCATACAACAGGACTGATACAGGTTACCTTTTCAAAAGTCCAGTTGTCAGAAAGCGGAGCCAGGAAATAAACATCTAAACTTGAGTTTCCGTTTTTCAGGGATGAGATCTACTGTCAGATCTGTAAGCAGCTCCAAGAGAATGGGAATCGCAGCAGCTTTTTCCGTGGCTGGATCCTTTTGTCTCTTTGCCTGGGCATTTTCCCTCCCTCTGAACGCTTTATTAAGGTGATCCTTACATATCTGTCTCTGTCAAACTATGGTGTGCATAATAAGCCAAACTCGCCTGTCTGCTTTTCTTGAAGAGTTTGTTTACAAAAGTTGTCTGATTTCCCTTCTTGTAGTACCTGCAAAGCTTCATTCGTCTTGGCCCTTCTGGATATGCACCCTACTGCTCAGAACGGCTGCGACGTACTGTGGCCAACGGAGTCCGCGGAGAACCGCCCAGCTGGCTAGAGCTAGAGGTGAACTTGTTAAGGAAATCTAACATAGTTAATCCCTTAAACTCTAATGTTCATAAATAAGCCCATACATACATTTTTCACCCTGGTACATGCAGAATTTGCAGAATAAAATAATCAAGCAGTCACTGAATAATAGGGTCTTAACATGAAAACATGATAAAATGCCTGCAACAAAGATGCTCTAAAGCAGGGGTCACCAACACGGTGCCTGCGGACCTTTTCTAAAAATAGCACAACTCACTAGTGAGCACTTTTAACATTTTAATTTAACCTGTTGCTATTCTTCTTTAATTACTTTTATATACAGTACAGGCCAAAAGTTTGGACACACCTTCTCATTCAATGTGTTTTCTATATTCCCACTATTTACATTGTAGATTCTCACTGAAGGCATCAAAACTGTGAATGAACACATGTGGAGTTATGTACTTATCAAAAAAGGTGAAATAACTGAAAACATGTTTTATATTCTAGTTTCT
>JBBJLR010000111.1:9330660-9355515 GCA_037577145.1 Brachypetersius gabonensis
ATGATCTAATCTCCATAAGACAGTCCGAGAGGGAGGTGGGTGGAAGGGATGAATTGGGTTTGGAGGAAATGTAGAGCTGGGTGTCATCTGCATAACAGTGAAAATTGATATTGAATTTTCTAAATATATGGCCAAGAGGGAGCATGTATATAATGAATAAAAGAGATAAACAGGTAAACTCTGTTCTAGTGACAAACTGGTTGTCCTTCATATAGCTCAGTACTTGTAAAGTAGCTCTCAGTTTCAAAAAGGTTGGTGACCCCTGCTCTAAAGCCTATAATCCATATTTCACTTGGTATTTTTGTGTCTTTCGTATTTGATGTTTAATCATAGGCCACCAAATCCAAGAAACCCATGGCCATCTCTGTGACTCTTATGGACGGGCGAACTCTCAGCCTGCCTGTGGACTCTGCCTCTACCTCTAAAGAAGTCTGTCAAGTGCTCTCCCAGAAGATTAAACTCCAAGATACCTTTGGCTTCTCTCTTTATATGGCTCTGTATGACAAGGTAAGATGTCTCTACTTTTGAATCCTAAGAGTGGCATCCGTAAAGCTGTATGACACCTACAATACAATTGTCGTTGGTGAATTACACCCCACAAAGTGTTATGATTATTGCCATTTGTTGAAATGAGACTTTATAAATGGGTACATGTCAGTTATGAAATATTCAGACATTGTGTTTACACGTATACACAATATATGGGTTTTTTCCCCCCATTTTTTAAAATACAAAGTCAACAGTGATTTTGATTACATGTTTCCCCTCAGTGTATATTAATGACTTTACACTTGGTGGTTCCTTATAGTGTAGCTACAAACACATAAATATCTTTCCAAATATCTTGAATCTACACATTTAAATACTTGTCAAACTGATGATTTTAGTCAAGTTATTGTCTAATACACAGTATATAGTAATCATATCAACTGAAATGATCGTAAACCTTTTGCAAATTGATTAAACTTAATAAATATATATATAAGTTACATGTATGTATATAAAATATTGAGTATTTTATCTCTCCTCAGGTCTGGTCTCTGGGCAGTGGTTGCGAGCATGTGATGGATGCCGTTTCCCAGTGTGAGCAGGAAGTGAGGCGCAAAGGTGGAAAGGAGCAGCACGCCCCTTGGCGCCTCTATTTCCGCAAAGAAATCTTCACTCCCTGGCATGACTGCAGTCAGGACAGTGTCAGTACCGACCTAATCTACAGACAGGTCATCAGAGGCCTGAAGTATGGAGAGTACCAGTGTGAGAAGGTAAGCTAGCATGGCGTTGAGACTTATTGACAGAGCACAGAGGGATGGGATTTGCATTTGTTTAGTCTCTCCACACCACAGATTCAAATTATACACAATAAATGGCAATTTTTGATTTGCGTAAACTCAGAATCTTGGAAAAATCTGTTAACAAATATGATAAAAACACACATATGCATTGCAAAGCCAAAATGCTGTGCTTTATCAGTCACTTATTTTTCTCAACCACCAGACAAGCACATTGCACTTAGAGTACAGAGATATTATATTTCATTACATTTGCACACTGTTCTCTTGTTTCTACTTACCATGTCTGTTTTTCTTTATATTTGTATTCCCTTAATTTTATCCTTTCCAAATTTTTCTTTAATTTAATTTATTTGTAAACGTTATTCCATTGTCTCAGATGTACATTTCACTACACGCTGTACTTGTATAACTGTGTATGTGACAAATAAAGAATCTTAAATCTTGAATCTTGAAGGAAGGTGATGTGGTCCAGCTGGCGACGAAGCATTTCTTTGTACAGCACGGCTCAGACAGCAGTACAGAGAATACTAAGACTGTCGTCAAGGACTGTGTTAACTCCACACTACTGGAGGCCAAGTCAGAGGCCAAATGGATTCAGATGGTCAACACAGCACACCTAGAGGTACCTGTGCTCATACTCTCTGACTCTCTGTAATGACTAACTCTTAATTAAACACTGAGATAAAGCACTGACAAATCAGAAGATCAAGTGAAATCAGAAGATCAAATCTATATGAACAGCAGGTTCTCAGAATGTGTTCTTTTTTTCAGGGCCCTTATATAAACTCAAAGACCAGAGTTGCTGAAGTCAAAGCTGAGGTGGTGGATTATGCTCGCCAGAAGTGGCCCATGTTTTTTTCAAGGTTCTTTGAGGTTGCCAGGCATTCAGGTATAAAACATTGAAAGCAATATATTACATTGTTTGCTGTCATATAAATAGTTTCCTATAAGTAAGCTTTCATTTGTAATTAATCTTTTTCTTTATGCTACTATTTCCATGTATATTACCAGGCCCCTCTCTACCTAAGAACAAATTCATCATGGCTATCAACTGGACTGGAATAACGTTCCTGGATGAACGTGAGAGGAAGCTTTTAGAACTCTCCTACCCAATGGTGACTGGGGTAAACACCAAAAGGTGTGTTACAGTTAATTCTAAAATTCTCCGTTCTCTGTAGTATGATTAAAATCAACTCACTGTTCTGAGCTCTTTTACATAAAAGTGAACGCGGCTTACTTAATGTCTCTTTGCTCTTCATCCTAGAGAAGGAAAGTCCAGCCAGTCTGTGTGTTTGCTGACTCTGAAAGGAGACTTCACACTGAACGCACCCATGCCTGGTGACATAGTTGATCTGGTAGCTCTGTTCCTGGCTGGCCTAACAGAGCGCTCCCAGTATGCAGTGGCCTTACAGGAGGTCAACAGGCAAGGTTAGTCATCTCAAAGCCTTACCTTAGGGCCTTCAGGCCTCGTTTACACGGACATCTGAACCAGCTGTTTTTCTGGCGTTCGTGACAGCAGGTGAGTGCTATTGAACGCCGCCCGTTTTTCTGCTCATTGAAGCAAATCCAAGCGTCCACACGGGCATTCAGCCCTGGCGCTTGGCCGGCTGCGCGTTGCTGCATGCAACGTTTTCTTGGCGTCAACATAATACACGAAACTACAGATTGGGCGGCAGACTGCCGTTGAATGGCGTAAGACGCCAGTCGAACGCCTAGCTGACGTCGATCAAGCGTCATTACCAAACGCCACAAAAACGCCTATGGCGTTCAGAGCACGTTCATTTCGAATGTCCGTGTGGACGAGGCCTCAAGACCAGAATAACTGCCAGTTACCTTTTAGAATGTTAATACAGACTCAACTGCAGTGCCTCCTCATTAGCCAGTTTGTAAATGAATAGAGACTGTTAGTCAAGTCACTAAATTGTTCTATATTTGCAGTTTTATTTATTACTGTATCCACAGTAGCTATATGCAGCAACATACAGCAGTAAACTTGTGTCTCAGAAATAACACTAAACTTTTGAATGACATACTTGAGCGTAATTTCCTTTTTTTGCAGAGGGAGCAGCAGCTTTTAAATACGAGTAAAATATTTTCTGTTCTTCTATTTCAGATGATCCCACCTTTCTCAGCTTCAAAAAAGGAGAACTTATTCTCCTGATTAAAGAGGATGACTTTTTTGGAAGCCATGGTTGGTTGAAGGGACAGAATGAGCGAACTGGACAAAAGGGAGCAGTACCCACAGAAGCCATCTTGATTCTTCCTACTCTCATGAAACCCACCAATGAGGTCTTGGTAAGGACTTGTCATCTTTAATTCTGTTGAACGAGTAGCAAGCTATACAACAATAACATGGAGCAAGTCGTTCTTGAAACTTCTGTTTTCTGGCTCTGGAGGAATTATGCCTAAATGTGTGCAGATTTGTGAGTTTTCACAAAACAAATGGATCAGGAGTTTCTGCATGTGCAATGTTTGGTGCTCACCAGTCAGTAACTAGTTGTTTTTTTTTTTATTGTTTTCCAGAGTCTGATCAGTCTCTCCCCAGATCAGAGGAAGACTATCATTAACAACACTATCAGGGGAACAGCCACTGAGAGAGTGGCTCCTGCGACTCTCAAAGAGTTTTCCATTGAATATTTTAGGTATTTCCAACTTCTGACCGTTCGCTTGAGTCATGTGTTTCAAATAGGATTTTTTCTCTTTATTATGTATATTACTATTACAATGTCAAATGGAATAATTGAAAACATAAGTATGATTGAAAATAATCTCTTATTTTTTCAGACCCCCAACTAAAGATGTAAACCGGCAGGTAATCTCCAAAAACGTGGCCCCTGAAAGGCTGTGGGCCCACTCCAGAGAACCCATCAGACAGGCCTTGCTGAAGAGATTGATGGGCAATGCTGAGCTCAGCCACCAGGCCTCCCTGGCCTTCACTGATATCTTTTAATTTCCAAGCACTTTGGCATTATTACATTAATTTATAATTGTATTTATACTTATTAACGCTAAATATTATTGTTTCATAAGGACAGCTTTTGTATTTTGATTTGATGCTGAAGTGTAGTTTGAAGTGTAAACTTGGTGTTTGGTGGCGAAGGGGTTGTTCATGTGACTATAACTATATGCAAGGAACACATAATGGTAAGAGTGCCATTCCGTAGAGGCTGTGTTTCCTTTACTGATTTCCTGTGCACCTATCCTGAAGTACATGGGTGACTACCCGACCAGGCAGATTCAGAACCCTCTAGAACTCACAGATCAGATCTTTGGGCCTGCCACTCAACATGAAGCACTGAGAGATGAGATCTACTGCCAGATCATGAAACAAATGACAAGCAACAACAACCGGTATGATCGTCACATGTTCAGTCAGTGCTGATTCAGTGCTGAGGGCTAACATGTGACTCTTTCATGTACATTTGTGAAAGTATATAAAACAGTTCTGTTCAAATCCTAACCTCTAGCAGTTTGTGTTATGAAAGTATAGTTGCACAATATTATGCAAGAGCTCTGCACAGATGGCTTGATAAAGTTGCCAGTAGCAAAGTCACCTTTCTTAGATCACTGCAACACTGGGTTTAGCTAGGCTTTACTTAGCTTTGGTCTGTTCTAAAAATGTAATTGTTCTAAGCAATTCAACTACGAATACTGGGAGTACGTCTGCTAAATGGCATAAACGTAAACGTGAAGTAAAGCTATTGTAGTTTTATTGGATCATTTTGAATGAACTGGCACGTTCCTTGACATATATGCACATTATTATACCTGGGTGGCAGGGTGATAGGAGCCTAGTGCATAAAACACTTGTCTGTGAAACTGATGACCAAAGGTTAACCCTCAGTTGCTACAGCTGGATTGTCCCTGTAACTAATGATTGTAGGTCACTCTGGATGAGTGTGTCTGCCTAATGCCCCTTTATCATGAGCATCATGCCTCCTACAGCGGTTACCTAGTTTTACAGATATAACTACAGCCATTATTTCTATAAAGTCCACCACCACTATATGCATCCTGTATGTTGTATATTTGTTGTCTCAGGTACAGCATGGAGCAAGGTTGGCAGCTGCTGTGGCTCTGCTGTGGTCTCTTCCCTCCCAGTAACTCTCTGCTGAAGCATGCCCAGCGTTTCTTGGAGACCCGGCGAAGGGAGACTCTGGCTTCTGACTGCCTGCACAGACTGCAGGGTGCTCTGAGGTACCTGATAAATCCTGATTCAGGTCGACCCTCTAAATCTGTATACGTTATCAACTGACCTATTCATCCACAAATTAATTTCAATTGCAACTGTGGCCATAGAGGACAATCTGAACAAATAATCCCTTTAATACGAATTATAAATAATATACATTGCTTAGAGTTGCGGAAACCATAGATTTTTCACTTTACCACGGTGCACTATCAAACTGGACTGTGTTGCTAAATTAAGCAGGCTGCAGATTTGCTAATGCTACCTCAAAAGCAATAAATAAATAAATAAATAAATAAATAAAATAAAATAAATATAAGAAGAAAACTACACCCAAACAGTCTTCAGACATACCAAAATGAAATGGAGTTTTACCAACATTCTGTGAAGCTACTTCAGGCTCACATCTGTAGCTTTGAAAAAACACATTCGAATTGCTCATGCATTGGCCAAAAAAACAGAAAATAATAATCAACCCCACTGCATATTAACCATGATGGAAATTGCTAATAATTCCAAAATTGTGTGAAAAACAGCATTCAAATAAAAATTCAGACAGTACCTAGGTAAGCATAGCAAGCGAGAAATCAGATGAGGCTAGATATGCAAAGACCTTACAGTTTAGAATTTCCAGACCGTTAAACTTGGTGTATGTGGATGGCAGGAACAGTTGCTTTAAAGCTGTGAACCTTGGCAGTCTGAGCGAGGCGCTGGAACATGTCCCTCAGCGCATATGTTATGTTTTCAGCCAATGCCTTTTATAAACAAGGGCCAGGTCAATGTGCACTTTTATAGCCGCTGTAGTATTTGCAGCCTACAAGAACACTATAGGAAAAAATTGATAAATGCAAAATCAAGAAAAACAGCATATAATCATTTGTTGCCTCTTCAAACAGTGACTATAATCCTGTCTTTATGTTAAACTGCTCTTGAAATTCAGTACTTAATCTGCTGTTAGCTGATTAACATAACATCACACCTTCTTGCAAAACTTGTACAAGTACCAAGAAAATGTCAGTGAGAGATTGATGAAATAATAAGGATCACACATGCTGGGGCTGGAATCTGCTTGACATCAACGAAACCCTTCGGTCACGGGAAACTCTTTCACACTACTCTAACTGCTCATGGTAAAAATGATGGGCCAAAGATTACAAGACTGAAATTATTAATGGACAGAAGCCTAATACATCCAGAGTCTTTGTCTTTGTCTCCTTTCAGTTTTGATGCACAGTGCTGACTTTATTGTTGGAAGAACTGGGACAGATAGTGTGAGAGCATGTGGATACATTCAGAATGGAATTTACATTGTGTTCACAAACTACAGAGGCTTCGTATCGGTTTTTCGCCGTTAAAGCATCAGTATAAAGACCCTGATGGGTGAAGAAAATATGTGTGAGAAAGCCTGTTTTCAAGGATTTGAGTATACAGTATTACTCCAGTTTTACATGGATCAGGAGTTGCAGATTTGATTAAAACAACAAACTCATAGTTTTCCGCAGAAATCCCCACAATCACTTGGAAACTGCAAATATCCTCCACCTTTTTTTGCTTTTTTCTGGATGTTTTCACACAAGAAATTTAAATTCGAATACAGGTGTACCTTTACATTTTCTTTAAGGGTTTAAGTTGACAAAGTGTTCTGGGAGCATATTTAGGGTTTACACTATAAAAATAGGCATTTTAGGCATGTTTTTAACCTAAACACAACACCACGATTTTTCACCACACGCGGGTGCTCTTGGAACGTAACCCCCGGGGGTTTCTGGTTTTAAATTTTGTGTAATAGTAAGTAGTGAATGTATTGAATATGAGGAAGCTTGTGTGTGTGTTTTTTTCTGACAGAGCTGAGCCCAGGAAACTTCCCCCTCACCAGGTAGAAGTGGATGCCATTCAGCAGAACAGCACTCAGATTTTCCACAAAATCCTTTTCCCTAATAACACTGATGAGGTAAAGCAATGCAAGTCATCACACAACAACTTTCTTACAAACCAACAAAACGATGTGAGCAAATTTGGCCTGCTGAGGTGCAAGTTTTATTTACTGTATGTGAACTCTCTTGTGGACAGATAGTTGAAGTTGCAACCAACACTAAGGTGAGAGATTTGGCACAGACCATCTCCACTAAACTCGGTCTGCTTTCTGAGGACGGCTTCAGCATCTTTGTCAAAACACCGGACAAGGTGTGTCCAGGCAGTGCTGCTACCGATCCATCATGTCAAACTGCACTTTTAAAATTCACTTCGCACACTAAATGGCTCTTAGCACACTAAATTCACTTAGCACACTGTTTTTCTATCAGGTTCTGAGCCTGAGCGAGGCAGATTACTTCTTTGACAGTCTTAGGCAGATAACTGACTGGTCCAGAACAACTAAGATGGCGAAGGATGGTGAGTTTATGATGATTCAGAGGTCTGCCACCTGTCATGACATGCCTTGTTTAAACCTTTCTACTCTAAGCGTGTATTAATCATGAAGCGCTTTGCTCTTTATCTTATGTGATTTACTGAATAATTGATCAGAGACTAATATTTAAGCTATGTTGTTTCAAGGAGAGTTACTGAAGAATGGACGATTTCAAATCTGCTTTAAGGGGTCAAAGGGAATGGAAATACTCTTCAACTTTACTGCCATTTACTATTTATTAAGCACATTGATTTTTGTAAACTTGATGTTTAGTTTTAACTGCTGTCTAGCTATTAGAATGTGTATTATAGTAATATAATTGCGATTGACCTGCAGGAGGGCCGCTGAGCATGCCGTACCAGGTATTCTTCATGAGGAAACTGTGGTTCGGTGTAATTCCTGGCAGGGATTTGGAAGCTGACCGCATTTTCCACTTCCCTCAGGTGCTCAAAAATTATTTTAAGTTGAATAAACATAGAATTGTCTAAAAAAAATAAAAGTACAACTTGGAACATTCTAGCTTGTCATAAACATCACACATTACCTCACACTGGTTTTCTGTCCATGCAGGAGTTGCCCAAGTATCTGCGCGGGTACCATCGCTGTACTAAAGAGGATATGGTGCAGCTGGGCGCTCTTCTCTTCAGGGTGAAGGTCGACAATGATAAGGCCCAGTTTGTCACAATCCCCAAGATTCTAAAAGAGCTGGTACCCAACGACCAGCTCAAGGCCATGTCAGCTGATGACTGGAAAAAGGTGTGGAATGTTCGAATTCAGATTTGATAAAAATTGTAACTTTTTCAAAATATTTATTATCATCATTTTTATCCCAAGATTTCCAAAAATCCTTATTTTTATTCAAGGGTTTTGATGTAGCATAACATATAACAGTATATATATTATATCGTTAAATATGCTGTTGTTTGTACTAAACACTAGTATATATCCCAGTTTTCCAATATGATTTTTTTTCTCTATGGTTTCCTACATTTTTCTAACATTTTATAGTCCCTTAATTTTATTCTCTTTAATCTCTCCAATGAAGAACATTTTTGCAGCCTACAACAAGCAGGCAGCCATGACAGTGGAAGATGCCATGGTGGGCTTTCTGAAGGTGGTCTGCAAGTGGCCCACCTTTGGCTGTGCCTTCTTTGAAGTGAAGGTAAGGAAGTATTAACTTTATTGGACGTTGAGACATGCATGCTGATTCTGTATGTACCTACATGCATAAAACTATCTCTCTTGGCAGCAAACATCTGATCCCAGCTTGCCCGATATTGTGAGAATTGCCATCAGCAGACAAGGGGTTACAATCTTACACCCTAAAACCAAGGTAAAGGTTCAATAAGCTTATTAATGAAAACATTTTCTCTTCATTGATTTAATTTGAGAATCATTTTTTTATGTAAAACAAGCCAACAACAGCAGTTAATGTTGTTGTGATCAGTAATGTATCAGTAATTATCATAAAAATGGCCTTAGTAGTTTCCTTGGAATTACATTGGGTTTGATATTGTTTTTAATTCATTTTTACCTATTGAGTAATTAACCAGCGCTTCTTAGTTAATAGTAATGATTTCAATATTAATTTTAATCCACTATACTAGACTCTGTCATGATTTGTGGTTTGTGATTTTAACAAATCTCTTAATAAGCCACCATTCTTTAACGTTTAAGGATGTCCTTGCAACGCACCCCTTGAACAAGATTGCAAGCTGGTGCAGTGGAAGCACGTATTTCCACATGACTGTAGGCAACCTGGTCAGAGGGAACAAGATTCTGTGTGAAACCTCCCTGGTGAGTAAAGCCTTTTCACTTGTTTAAAAGGTTTTCAGAACACTGAAGCTAATTACAATGTGTCTGTATTACTTCCCAAGGGCTACAAAATGGACGATCTGTTGACATCTTACG
Source organism: Brachypetersius gabonensis (assembly GCA_037577145.1). Classification (NCBI taxonomy): domain Eukaryota; kingdom Metazoa; phylum Chordata; class Actinopteri; order Characiformes; family Alestidae; genus Brachypetersius; species Brachypetersius gabonensis. The sequence continues at coordinate 9,340,457 of JBBJLR010000111.1, forward strand.
CCAACATGTATCTGAGCGAGAGAAAACCGCAGAGGCCCAGAAACCAGCGCTATTGAGATGTGGCCACAGGGGAGAAATTAGAAATGCATTGAGCCTTTTAATACACACACTCCCATGTGTTGATTATATGGAGCCAAAGAAGATAATAAAGCATATTGGAGTAAATATACTTGTTTTTAATGGTATAAAGCACTGTTATATACTGATACGGTGAAGTTCGCCACTAAGTTCTGTTTATATTTCATCAGTTACGAAATACTAACATGGTTTGTCGAATAATATTTATATCATTATATCATTATACAGTATATCATTTTTCAGAGTCATTTTTCATATCTGGTGTTTAGAATCGAAGACTGTATTATTCCAGCTCAAATCCACATTATTCTAGATTTTTTCCGAAATAATGTGGATGGGGTATAGATTGTTTACTCAAGAGAAGAATTCTCTGCTGAAAAACATGACTTGTCTCAATGTTAAATGATTTACTGTTGAATACAAGTATAAACTCTAATGATTTATCTCAGTGTTTTTTAATGATGAAATAAAAACAGTTCCATGTAGTGGGACTCTTTTGTACTTTTCTGTAATCTGTGATTGAAATCTACTTACTATTTCCTAATGTGTGCCTTCTTGGATTTGTTCTATTTCTGTTCAGAATAAGGAAAGTTAGGTGTGAATCTGATCCTATTTATTTATTTCCATATGTAAAGTTCTTTGCACATTTTTCCAGCTTCTGCTATGATGCTTATCTCATATCCTGTTTCTTCGGTTAATACTCATTTAATCAGAAGGTTTCTTGAACTTGCGGCTCTTTAAATGACCAAAGAAATTGCTTTGATGAGAAATGGTAAAATAAAAAAATTGAAAAAATTGTTGGTTATCAGTTTTTGGATCTCAGTCATATGATCGTATACCAAGTAAAGCATCATTCAGAGCGATGTCTGGAGAGTCTATTTAACTAAGTGTAAATTAGAACTATATTGTGAACACTGGGGAGTTTGTCATGTTTTGAAAGTAGAGCCATCTGTCTTGGTGTGAATGAAGAAGATGCTCTTTATTCTGCTTAAATGGTTAGGTCACATTGTGTTTTGCCACAGGCCAAATTGGGGGGACAGCAGAGGGAGGGGTGTGTGTTAAATACATAGGCTTGGAACTGTCCCAGTTAAGACTTGGCAGTGTATTATCAGGCCAAGTTTACTGGAGTACAGGAGGCCCAGATAGTGCTCTCTTTCAGAGGAGTGAGAAACATTTGCATATCGAAGAGGACACGTTCGAAAAGAGGAGAAAGAGCCAATGTGTCCGCCACACAGCTGTGGATGTTCCAGAATGAAAGACAAATTATTAGCAATCCGCCAGCCCTTTGGGCCTCCCTTCCACATCTGTCCCCAGATCACATGAGATTATGTTTGCCCTTTGCAGCCCCAATCTCTACTGCACCCCTCTACCACACAGCAGGCACCAAAGCAACAAGGCCTCTGCCTCTTCTGTCTTCTTGTTTTTCTCTCAGTCATCAGGCATTCCTTTGCCATGAAGCGACCACTGTGGGGGGGCTCCTTCGTCTGGCTAGAGTTGGTGCACAATGGACCATGTCTTTGGCCTTATCCATAAACCGGCCCATCAGAATTCTCATTCCGTCTTCAGTGTATTGATATGCTTCTGTGTATTGACTGGGGGCTTTCGGGATGTGTTTTTGGGGTGTTTTTGGGTGGTAGGGGTATGCTGTGCACAGCTAGACCCTGTTGCCATGACATCGCACCCGACTCCACATTGCAAAGGCACGCTATTATTCTCCCACTGTCGAAATGCACCGCATCTTCTGACTCAAGCCTTTGTGGTCTGCACAAGTGGCTCTCAGAGGAGAATGGCATAGCACAGAAAGACTGAGGTCAAGGGTTACGCCAGAGCCGTCCCATTGGGTTCGATTTTTTGTAATCAAATTTGTTGCGGGCACAAAAAGAGCCACAGTAAAATATCTGGAGGGAAAAAAAGAAAAAACGGTTCAGGACAGGGATGGTGTGTTCCTTCAACTGATTAGGGACTTCAGTTTGTTCTTCACTCCTCCACGCACGCTGCTGGATAACCCTCTGCTCTCACAGCTGTTAACAGACCTGCATCTACAGCCAAACTACTCCCTTTGCACTCCTTTCTTCTACACTATTCCCCTCTGCTCTTGCACTGCTGAGCACACTCGAAAAGAACCAACACTGGTGAGTATCTGTATCTCTCTGATATACAGCTGAAACTCAACTTTTAACTCTCATTCAACTTTTTTCCAGTTTATATTTCTAAGTTTTGTTTTGGATAATGAGTATTTGGATTATATTATAAAATATCTTTCTGATTATACTTACACAATGCACACAGAAAATGAAAATACAAATCTGACAAGCACTTAATTATTGTACACATTTCAGATGCAATCATAATAATTTGATGCACTATACTTGACTAAATACAGCTCTGATGAGAGAATGTTAGTACCTTAATTTCACTTCATACTGGGATTTTATGCTCTATAGAACTTAACTTTGCTTCTCTGCTGTTCTCAGAATTTGTAGCCTCAAATTAACAACTGATAACACTGCTGCTTTCAGAGATTTTAGTGTTTTAGGGATTTCTCTCTAGTTCCATCTCAAACACAGTAAAAAAACAGGATTTTAGGTTAACTAAACAGTGCTATTGTTTTTTTTGCTTTTTAAACAAATTGAAGGACATTATCTTATTTAGAGAGTGTTCTCTTTTTGAGTATGCATTTTCATTGTTATGTTCTTTGTGTTTACATTTGGAGGACTTATGCTTATAGATTGTGACATTAAGATTTATTTTCTACAGATGTAATACTTGCTGCATAACCTGCATGTCTCTATGGCAGCAGCAATTACACCAGTGTTCCAGTGCCTGGGAAATTATTCAGCTGACTTCTTTAGCTTTTAAAGAACTGCCTATAGCAGAGTGAGTAGGGGATCAGGTGTAAAACAGCTAGACATTTCCACACGTCAGGCATTGCATATTATGATGGACTTAAGCAACACATGATAGTGTGTGTACAGGGAAATGTACGCACACTCACACAGACTCTGACATATTCCTTAAACAGCCTTTGTGTGAGCTTTTGGCTCTGAACAGCAGTCCAAGAAACTCCTTTCACTTTCCCTCAATCACATCCTAAAAGGTAATTTCCCCCAGAAATTCTCAAGGGAACAGGAGTTAATCTGGAGGGCTTTCTCCTTCTGAGCTGCCTTTTTTTCCTGAGAAAGTGTGTAACTGCAGAGTCCCACAGATTGTTTAGGGCTCCTTCACACCATGTGCCCACTGACAACAGCCATCCTCACGCATCTGGAACTCAGCTTGCGAGGAAAGCCGCTCCCATTCATACAAATCAGGTCATCACTTGCAGCAAGGGAGATCAAACCAGCACAGCCTTTTCCCTAGACATCTGAGTTTTGCTTTAATCTCTCAGTTTCCAAAGGGCTTGGTGAGTTTGGAATTTGAGCATTTGCCTCCCACTAAGTCCTAATGTCATGTTCTTCCCTGCAGCAAAGACCCCAAGGGTTTCGAAACACTCCCTAAAACACACCCTTTTCATGTTTTGTTGCATGCTCTGAAAATATTGATATTTGGTCTCCCTGTTTTTCAAAAGCAGGACCACATCAGTTTTAAGCTTTTCCTGGCAAGGTTTCTGGCTGTTGCTCTGGTTTGATTTATGTGAAAACAGTATAAAAGAAATCACTTTGTTTTCAATTAATGATAAAGTTGGTACATTAACAGAGATATGCTGTCAAAAGAGGTATTGTACTTGTCAATTTTGTCCTCAAGGTAAAACTGACAATACCTAAACGTACAACATTATGCTTAAGTTCCGATTGTGTACATAAACTAAGTTTACACGAACATGACTTTCCTTGAGGAAGGGGTATATTTTTTCCCTACTACACTATTTTTAAAATGACTTAAAAATGAAACTGCAAGGAAATATTACGATTATGGTATTGATGACGTACGTGCAAGGCTACAACCCCAGTCACAGCGATTGTGCCATTAAAGGTACCATATTTTTTTGAGAATGAATTCAAAGTGTGAATATTATTATATTTTGGTCAATCATTAACAGCCAGTAACTGTTGCTGGATGCAAAGTAACTCTTACAAACTGAATCTGTAAATTTGATACCCGGGTGCACCCAAAGTTATCAAATGACTGCCTCGAATCAGGAATTAACAGGAACTACTGTGAACAGATACTAACATTTAGTTTAGTGATAGTGGTTTCATTTTGGGAATTAATTTGCGTGTTTTGAATCTCCCTAGCTATTGATCGTAAGTCCTACATGAGATAGTGTTGCCTGGAAACAGCTATTTGGAGCTGTAAGAAAATAGCAGGGTGTGGCATTGGAGTCCCATGACACAGGTGTGGCTGTCTGATACACAGCCACCCGCCTGCTTGTGGGGTGGGGGTTCATGCATCTGCAGATTCCCTCCAAGCTAGCATCTCCTGTTTCTCAGAATGATTGTATCACTGTCAAGCGCCCAAACAGCCTCCTCCCAAAGTCTTCTACAGCACACAGAGAACCAAAACATTTCAATTTGAGGGAACTTTGGCCTCGATCTGCACTCGTAACAAAACCTGTAGTGGCAAAGCCAAAGGGACAGGAATGTGTTTGGGGTGCTTCTTAAGAAGCACATCGTAAGTGTCTCAGACCGACTGAAGCATTTAGAGCTTCTTGTTGACCTTGACATTACACACTGTTGGAGAAGTCTTTTCTTGTGTGTTATATATTTAGGCATGTGTCAATCTTTGCATCCTTTGGTTCATTTTCAAAATCTCTGCATTGTGAAAATGAGAGCATTTGGAAATCTTCCCTTGAGAAATTCCAGGTCCATAGCCAGCTTTGTCTTGTGGTCTGATAGTTTTATGTGACATCTTAATGAAAACAAATCATTCACCCCATAAACTGCTGAACTCAGTTTCGTACTTGTTGTGATATATTGCTTCAGTTATCTGCCTAATCTGAGCAATAATTTCTCTTGTAAACTATTTTTTTGTCCATTTCCTCTTAGCTATGAAGATGGAACCATCTCCAACTTTGCTTCCCACCCTGCCTTCCAATCAGTCCACAGAGGGCTGTGTGCCTGTGGACAACACAGTGGAGAACATGCTGTTTGGCTTCTATTACATCATAGTTTTCCTCCTGGCACTCAACGGCAACAGCCTGGCCCTGTGGATCTTCTCCCGACAGAGAGGAACCTCCTCCCCAGCCAACGTCTTCTTGATGCACCTTGCCGTGGCTGACCTGTCTTATGTAATCATTTTACCTCTTCGAGCTACCTATCACTTGACGGGGGGCCACTGGCCATTCGGTGAGGTCCCTTGCCGCCTAGCAGGCTTCCTCTTTTATGTTAACATGTATGCTAGCCTGTACTTCCTGGCTTGTGTAGCAGGTGATCGATACCTTGCTGTGGTGCATGCTGTTAGCTCGCTAAAAGTGCGGCAAGCACGCTTTGCCCATATTGCTAGCTTTGCCCTATGGGCTCTAGTGATAGTGTCTATGGCGCCCCTGCTGGTGACCCAACAGACTGCAGAAGTGGATGGATCTACGGTGTGTTTGCAGCTGTACAGAGAGAAAGCTTCTCGCCGGGCACTGGTTTCCCTCGCCGTCGCCTTTACGCCTCCATTCTTAACCACACTCACCTGCTACTTGTTAATAGTGAACAGTCTGAGAAAGGGATCCCGACTGGAGCCGGCCCTGAAGCTCCGGGCTTTGCGCACCATCGGGCTGGTCATGGTCATCTATGTAGTGTGTTTCCTTCCCTACCATGCGAGCCGGGCCACCTTCATCCTCGGTTACGGACATCCAGACGTGTCCTGCCAAACGAAGAGAGGACTTGCGCTAGCTAACCGCCTGACATCCTCACTCACCTGCCTGAATGGAGCGCTTGACCCTCTGGTCTACTTGTTTGGAGCTGAAAAGTTCAAAGGCACTGTGCAAAGACTTCTCTGTGGGGATAAATCAGGAGGTTCGGGAGCTACCAGTGGAGAACTTAAGGGCACACATGAGAGCTCGCTTAGTGCTAAGTCTGAATTCTGAGAAGAGATGGGTGTTACAGTGAACATCAGCTATCTGTGTGACTCCAAACAACTTTTTAGATGTTAGTCAGTTAGATGTGGTTTAGGCCCACATGTCACAAATCTGAGCACTTAATTCAGGTGTGTTAGCATTCTCTATAGCAGAAGTCACAATGGGAAGTGATGCCCACACACCAAAGACCTGCCAGTTAATTTTAGGTTAAGTCAGGGTGAACTTGGACCTCAAAAATGAAGAGACAAATCTACTGAACAAAAATGTTTCAATTATGTGCATTACATTTTAGCCATATGGTGCTGACGTTTTTATTGATCAGTAATTCAGCTCAAGATGTGCGGAATCTAAAGAAATAAAATTTCATTTGTTTTACTAAAAATAATTATAAGAACTGACATGAAATGGCTTTGGACTAAAAGGGAAGAGCAGTCCCATCTTTTGGTTTGTGCTCAAATTCAGCCTGAAATCAAAACTGTCTGTTTTTTTTCCTTTTGATAAGACATTTTCATTATTAATAGCTGTGACCTGCTTTGACTTTTTATGTAAATAGAATGGAAATAACTATACATAATGACAAAATGCTAACTGCAACTGTATCATGTTCCAATAAGCAGTAGTGTATATTGCAATGCTGTAATTCTTCCCTTTGAGAAAGTTACTAAATCTCTATCCATAATCTGTATTCACAATGCTTTTACTGAAATGTTTCTTTAGTTTTAGTTGTGCTTTTAGGGCTAGAAGACCACAGTAAGTTTATTACACTTTATACTACTTACGGTGCTATGCAATTCTTAAAAGGCCTTGTTAAGTTATATATCACTGTTTTCTTTTTCATTGGGATATTTAATCTCCTTGATGTGCTTATTTTGCTTAAATGCTATGAAACTATTTATTACTCTTTCCTTTGGATGTTATTGCCTCTCACTATGCTGTATTTCAGTATTGCTTGTGTAAAACATGCCAGATGCATGTACTTGTCATCAATCTTGGTGTACATTAAACTTTCTTGTATTTTTATGTTTTGTTTTCAGTCATGTTGAAGCTTCAGGGTTTACAAAACAAAGAATATATTTCTATGCCAGGTATTTCATTCAATTACATTTTTTTGTATACACAATCTTTCTTAAACCCAAAGGTGCTTTACAAACATAACATAAAAACACTGAAAACAATGATACAATTAGGGTAAAAATGACTCTGAATGGCAATGATTATATTTTAATTTAATTATTCAGCAATTAGATAGAAATAAACCAAACTGGTTATTCTTAACTTATAGAAGTGAAGAGTGGAAGCCTGGACCTACTGGGAGCTCCTGCACAGTTGCACTGTGGGTTGAATATGTTTACGTTGATTACACTAGAGGGCAGAGCCAGTGTGAATGGAGCTGAAAGCGTGTTTAGTGTTAACGTGACGTATCACATGAACTTTTAGAGGCATTCAAGAACACTTAAGCTTTCAGAGCAACTCAATTGTCCCTTTCTTCGTTCTGAAAGCTTATGTGAGCATTTCACAGAGGCAGTATAATAACTATTATAATATAACAAAACAAATGGGAGACAATGTCATTTGTCAACAGTGTGGTGTTTTATACGAGGTCTCTCTCACATAGTGGCCACCACTGCAATGTTGTTGTTGAACACAGCACAAATGCTTTCAGCTTGTGTGTGTATGCTCGTGTGTGTGTGTGTGTGTGTGTGTGAGAGAGAGAGAGAGAGAGAGAGAGAGAGAGAGAGAGAGAGGACGGAAACCCCCATGCAGTCAGTGTTCGGGTTTTCTTTTTGTATCATGTGACTCGAGCGGTGGATTGTCAGCAGATAGCTTCTCTCCTTCTTTCTTGCTTGCGCACTCTCCTCTCTCTCACACACTTTCTCTCTGTCTCATTCTCTCACTCTCTCTCTCTCACTCCTTTATCGTTCTCTTTTCTCTTTCTGTCTCTTTTTCTCTCTTTCATCTCTCTCTAGCTCTCTCTCTCTCTCTGTCTCCATCTCCCTCTCTCTATTTCTTTCAAGTGTGCGTCTGTCGTATTCTTTCACTCTTTCCTCCCCACCCCACTTAAATCTTGTGCAAGATTTCCTCCCTATTGCCTGAAACATAGAAACACATATCAGGGCATCCTTCACATGGGTTCGAAATTGCAAAACACTTTCTCAGCCTGTCACCCAGGAAAAGGGAAGCTTTTGAAAACTATATGTGAAAGACTGGATTTTTTTCTTTATTATATAAAAGGAGTTCACAAAACTGTGTACCTTCTTTTTCATCTGGATGCATTTGTCCTGTATAAAGGGTTGTATCTGATACACATTATTTTATCTGCATGCGTGCGTGCGTGCGTGGGTGCGTGTGTGTGTGTGTGTGTATGGTGTGTGAATGCCCAGACACACTGCTGATGAGGGATGTTGCAAGTTTCTAAGTGCACAAGTCACTTCCCCCTGGAGGCTGGAGCTTTGCTCCAGATATGTGACTTAATCTACCTGCTTGCTATACTGAAACACTCCATGTGCAAGAAGTTTCTTCTGTTGTCTATCTCCCAATGAAAGAGTGCTAAAAATACATTCAGAATTTCTCAGAGTTCTAGATGTATTAAATATTAATTTACTAGATTAGCATGCTATACAGAAACACCCCACATAAAACTGTAGCAGTTTCAAGTCTTTTGGTGCATCTTTACCTTTGTGGATATATGCAAAAGACACCAGCGCTGGGTGAAAATCTTTTGCATGTGCAGTAAACATACCAGGTGTTACATGTCCTAAATATGTCCATACCATTACCAATGCAAGAAGCAGGACCGTTGGGTTAGTGTAGTTTTGTCCGGCCTTGTGGATCAGGCTCTACACTCTGGCAGCATTGTAGATAAATACCTGTATAGATTTTCTACTTACATTTTTTTTTTCACTTCTGAACTGCGGCTGTGTGAAGCAGCCAGCGGCTCTCTGGCCTCTCTCTCTTTCTCTCTCCCTCTCTCTCTCTCATGCTCTCTCTTTGTCTCTCTCTCTCTCTGACTTGTGTATGCAGAATGAGGAAGTTCAGCCTCGCGTTTGTGGCAGCTTCCTTTTACAGCTTTCGCCTCTTTAACAGGAAGAGAGACAGAGAGAGAGAGAGAGAGAGAGAGAGAGAGAGAAAGAGAAAGAGAGAGCCAGAGTGGGTGACTGAGAGAGAGTGAGACAGACAGAGAGCAACAGTCCGACACAAACAGCGCCATGAAACAGGCCTTGAAGGGACACTGAGTGTGGCCTGGCGTCCTGCTGATCGGCCCCCTGGAGGCAAAAGACCACTGATCAGGTGGTGGTCTGCAGAGCAAGTTAAACAGGAAGCGTTTGGTGGACAGGATGTCGTCCCACCAGCCATGGTACCATGGCAATATCACTCGCTCCATGGCGGAGGACCTGCTGTCCAAAGAGGCCAAGGATGGAAGCTTCCTCCTCAGAGACAGCGAGTCCATACAAGGAGCTTATGCCCTCTGTGTACTGTGAGTACTACAGCTACTCCCATTGCTTCCAACCTACCAGCTAGACCAGCTGGACGTGTGGCGATACTAGCCAGCTTAAGGCCTTTGGTGATAGACCCTTTCAGTGTTCTCTTAATAGAATAGAGAGCACAGGCACTAAAGGTGAAGCTTAAGCTTTTTGCATGCTCTGACAGTTATGTAAAGTGGTCCATTACAATATTAAGGGTTAACTGAAGCTGCATTCTGTTGCTCTTCTACCAGCTGGTTATGAATCAGGAAACCCGACAGCTGGGGGTAGGCTTAGTTACCTTGAAGTTTTTCAGCACTTTTTACATGGAAAGCATAGTTGAAGAGGCCATACACTTTCCCATGACTTCAGAAGACAAGATAAACACGCCCTGATGCTGATTTTCTAGTGTCACCATGCACGAAACCCACAATGACTTATAATCTGTCCTCAACCTGCTTTATTTTTAAGCAGGTTAATGCGCTAATGTACTACTAATATATTTTAACTTGCTGCCTTAAAACAGTACATGAGCTTAGTAGCTTCTCAAGTTTTTCTGTAGACCGACTTTGTGGATTTATGGAAAAGATGCATTGGCTTTTGCATGTACAGTAAACATGAAATGTGCTGCAACCTGTGCTAAATATGTTCATGCAAATGCTGCAAACCAGCAAACAGACACGAGTCTGACACTTTTCTCCTGTCAAATGACCATATGCAGTGGTCAGTGACTGAACTTCAAAAGGTTGCACATGTACAATAGTACCAGGGTTTCCTGTCAGAAGCCTCTTTCCGCCTTGAAACTTGATAATGAATTAGTGGGTTACCATGTTACACATAACCCAGCGTCTACATGTAAATGTTATCTTTCTTTTCATCTATGAGTTTATATCCGTTAACTGAAATATTTGGTTCATGTGCAGGTACCAGAATTGTGTATATACCTACAGAATACTACCCAATGAAGAGAAAAAGCTCTCTGTACAGGTAAGAGAACCACAGAAGTTTATTTGTTTTAGAGATGAAGTTTACTTTGCTTTGAGTGGCGCTACCTGAAACCTGGAAAGGATAATGAATCATAAGTATCAGCTCTCAGCTTGTCCCTGTGCGATGAGATCTAGGTTGGGACGTCTCACTCATTTTTACTGTCAGGATGACAATTCCTAGCTGATAATTCCATGCATTGTAGCACTACTGCTATGAGTCAGTCTCTTTTTAGTATTGTTTTAACTTTGCTTGAGAAACCTGAGATGCTTGAATACACAACAGCCTGAGGGTCCATTCCTGGGCAAGCACACAGCATTAAACCAGTAAGTGCTATAGGGCAAGACTCCTAATGGCACATTTACCTCTGTACCTAACATGACAAAAGCTATTGATGAGTGTTTGCCAAATTCATAAATGTATTCAAAGCATACATTTATGCCACTTACACTATGCCACTATGCCACTTGCACTATGCAATTTATACTGCAGTTAACTTATCTCTGGTTCGGCCTTTGGTAAAGTGTTTCAATAAGTTCATGAAACTTTGAGCTGCAGTTTGTAGTTATGCCTGTAGTGCTTCAGATTTCTTTGGCTTCCTGGAAGAGATGATATTTGAATTCATGCTCATTTGCTCTAGGAATGTCATTAATAGCAGTGATATTAAGAAAGGAAATAATTCAGTCAGCAACTGCAGACTACTTTAGAAATATATAATAAAGGATTAACAGCACCTTAATTATGTTCTTTAAAGAAGCACAACATTTCAAAGGAGTGCAAAAAGACAAAATGGTGGAAACGACATACGAGTGACAAATGAGAGCTGACATGTGTGTTTTAATACTTCACCATATAGCCTGCTCTATTACTGTCCAGCAGTGATCAAAGTAATGAGCATTTGCTTAACGGATGGTAGAGTAAATGTCATTTATTCTCTACACTTTTTCCAAAAAATATGCCACAAAGGGCCCTTTGAGTGAAGCCATAGACGAATCACTTCCCAAAAAGTCAAAATCATGTTTGTAAAATGTTTTTTGAAGGTTTAAAGCACATCCACAAAATGTATGTACAAGTGTTCAAAGTGTTCTACTTTATTATGAGGAGGTTTGTTGATTTTAGAAAGGTTACTGACACTTAAATATGTCATTTATCAAAAAGGATAAAGAACCTTGCCTTAAAATGTTCACAAATCGACCTCTTACGGCATGGCTCTAAAGAATGGCACATTATGAGTGTGAGGAAAGCAAATGATTAGAAAAGATCAACAATCGAACACAACTTTTTATAAAGTTGTGTTCGAACACAACGAACACAACGGTTTATAAAATGTAAAAGTCAAGTGAATGTGAATTTTTGGTTTAGGTTATTTATAAATTATATGAGAAAGAGCCCAATTTGACGTGAGACACCAGACATTCAGCATCTTACAAAGCATTAATAGTTTAACCAACACTGTGTTTTTTTGTTTGAACATGTGACCTTAAGCAGTTGTCAGTTCAGCTGCTGTGGACTCTCTGTGACTGGTGTGTGGGTGTCTTGTCATGTAGGGTGCACCTATTCTACCCTCTGCAGCTCAGGCACTGGGCTGACAGCATGCTGTTGCAGCTGCAACACCACTTGGTGTTTTTATTCAAACTCGGAACTACACTGACCGTGACAGGTCAGCTGCTAAGCATATGCTAATAACCCACAGTAAATTAAGGATATAATCAGTGTTGTTTTGAAACTGGCCTGTGAAGAGCATGCATTACTGTTGACACTAGCTTGGGAATTGTAGATGCTATGTCATCTGAGAAAGTGCAGAAAGCCCTTTAATATTTTTGAACGTCTCACTTCTTCCTCTTTCAGTCGCGCTGTGTAGCACAGCTTCAGGTTAAATTATCCTTCAGCGTGGGCGTAAGGCAAGCCACTGGGTTCCTCTTATGCTGAACCCTGGATGGAAAGTTTCTGAAATACAAGTTTTCATATCTCATTAGAACTGATAAAGAAAGAGCTGTTTGTGCTCACCCGGGTGATACAGTGAAGTTTGTGAAAAGTGCGTGGGAGGTGTTTAACTACTCCTGGCAGCCATGCTGCAATCCAGGCCACTAAGATGGGACGCCAACCCAAATTAAACGAAATATCACAGGTTAGCTATGATATGATGTCATTATATGGAAATGAAAACATTTTTTAAATCAACTGAGATGTCACAAAATTCAATTTATTTACACAAATCTGCCTATTAAGTATATGTCACTACCCATTCACATTAAAGACTGTTTCATTCTGAACGATAAGGAGAGTTTGAAAAATGGTAAAAAGTAAAAAAAACCAAAAAAACAACAAAGTCAGACAGAAGCCACACCGTTGCCCTCATAGCAATCGTTCAAAAAACTTAAAAAAATAAGCCTTAGTGTCTCACTTGATGGCTGTGCCTTATAGCAAAGGTTTACAGATTCACGCTATTTTTGCTATTTGTGTCATTTCTTTTTTTTTTCTCACTTCATAATCTCATGAGCTGCACTGCCTTGTTTGACATTTAGCTCAAAACATGCCCAGCATTAAAATAGCCCAGAAAGTTTGTTGCTATGGCTAAGACAGATCAGATGACTTATGTATTTTAATCCAAAATCCATTAATCCTGGAAAGACTGAGAGAGTAATTCTGTCTGAATGCTTGTAAATAAGGGAGTTTCAGGGAATGTACCATGAGAAATTACTTTCGGTTAACAGATTAGTGCAAGAGCTGCAAGAACTGAACAAGCACTTACTGTCCACTCAGACCCCTTGAAAATGGAATGAGCTGAGACAGTTTTTCTTTCAACTTTTTGATGTATATGTGGTGTAGCATGCGCTGTGATGATACTAAAAAACATTCATTGTCTTTCTTGTGTTCCTAGGCATCAGAAGGTGTCCCTATTCGATTCTTCAGTGTGCTCTCAGACCTGGTGGAAGCATATTATAAAGAAAACATGGGTTTAGTGACACATCTGCAGTATCCTGTACAGAAGGAGGAGGAGCTGGATGATGATCCAGGTAGGATGCATGATGGTTAGATATATTAAACACAGGCAAGAAGGATACATCACTTCTTTAAACTAAGGAACTGAAAAGTGAGGAAAGAGGAGGCTTAGAGGCTGAGAATCAACAGCCGCATCCTAGCCAACAGTCTTTAATACTGTATCATGGGACATGAGCCTACAGTTCAAACAATTCCTCTCCACATATTCCGCTCCACATTTGTGTAATTATTGCATGATTAATGCATTTAATGAGATAATAATGCAAAAGAGCGATCTAAGATAATTGCTGATGAGGTAGAATTTCAGTGCAACATGTTGTGGAGACTCTTGAATGACACAGCTGTGTTGGCTGTGAGATCTGATCACCAGAAGACCCGGGAGACAAAGGATAAAATCTATGAGGGGCCGTTTAGGAAATATTTCAGACTTTTGTTACACAAACACATTTGAAACACATACACATTCATGTATGTACGGGGGCTGAGAAGGGCAAAACAAATTTACATTACAAAAACAAATTTACATTCCAAATACAAATTTACAGGATGTAAAACAATTTTACAAATCCGGAAAGAAATTTACAAAAATAAAAACAAATTTATATGATGAGAAACAATTTTACCAGAGCCCAAACAAATTTACAAGATGCGAAACACAAGATGTGGCAAATCAAACAGAAAGGGTAGGTCCTTCAACAAGAAGTGCTGCTCGATGACTTTATGTGTCACTCAAAGATTTTAGCGGGCGAAAGAGTGAGGAGTTTGTGGCTGTGTTGTCCATTTTGCGGGAACCATTTCAGTCAGTTGGCATGCTTTTGTCATTCATGTGGAATGTGTTTAGACAATAAAAAATTTGTCAGATACTCGCTCATACTCTCTCCTACAAACAACCCACGAAGCGCCGGCGGGATTCGCCCCCATTTATACAGAAAGCGCCGATGTAACGAACGTGGTTTTCATTGGTCACGTGGTTTTCTGCTTAGCCGATACACGCCTCAAAGCGAGGCTTCGTCTGCCACGCCCCTTATAATCGATACGCGCCCCGCTTTCGCCCCGCTAAAATCTTTGAGTGACACATAAAGTCATCGAGCAGCACTTCCTGTTGAAAGACCTACCCTTTCCGTTTGATTTGCCACTTGTAAAAGTGTTTCGCATCTTGTAAACTTGTTTGGGCTCTGGTAAAATTGTTTCTCATCATATAAATTTGTTTTTATTTTTGTAAATTTCTTTCCGAATTTGTAAAATGGCTTTACATCTTGTAAATTTGTTTTTGTAATGTAAATTTGTAATTGGAATGTAAATTTGTTTTTGTAATGTAAATTTGTAATTGGAATGTATATTTGTTTTTGTAATGTAAATTTGTTTTTGTAATGTATATTTGTTTGCCCTTCTCATCCACCATACGTATGAAACTGTCACGCATGCATCCATTCTACTGAAAACTCCTACACACATATATGAAACGCTCACTCAGATACATGTGAAATGTATTTTCTCACACTCACACACACATATGAAATGCTCATACAGAT
>JBBJLR010000111.1:9360000-9403747 GCA_037577145.1 Brachypetersius gabonensis
GGCCCCCACAGTCACCAGATCTCAATCCAATAGAGCATCTTTGGGATGTGGTGGAACGGGAGCTTCGTGCCCTGGATTTGCATCCCACAAATCTCTTTCAACACCTTGTTGAATCAATGCCACATAGAATTAAGTCAGTTCTGAAGGCGAAAGGGGGTCAAACACCGTATTAGTATGGTGTTCCTAATAATCCTTTAGGTGAGTGTATACTTATTAATTTAGTTTAGCCTTTCCAGATTTATATAACTTTACACAGACTCAGGGACTTCATATTGTATAAATGTATATGTGACAAATAAAGAACCTTGAACCTTGATCCCACAGAATACGCCGTCGCCCTCAAGATACTGGAAGCATCTGGGAAACTCCCGGCAATATTCACACAACTGGAGCAAGGTTGAGCACCAGTCACACTCATCCATAGTGTGTTTTGCATAATATGGCATATTAATAAGACCACGCCTCCTTCTCGCTTGCAGATTTCGAGGAACGAGAGCAGGAGCTGCAGAAGAAAAGAGAGGCGCTGAAGGATGCCAGGGCCATGCTGAATCACCTGAACTGATGTCAAAGATTTCCTCCTTTAAAACTTCAGCCCTTTTTATGTAATATTCAGAGTAGGGGTGGGCGATATAACGATATGAGATCTTGAAGACGACCTATGTACTGACGATCTGCCTAAGCAGAGAGATCGTAGTATCATCTATATAAACTAAATTCTATCTATCGATTTTGGTTCTATGCTCCGGTTTTATCCTCAACCAAATCACACTATCTGCTAGTCTGCCTAACGCCCACCTTATAGAAAAAGAGCTCAACCAACCACAGTGAACTGAGGCTAAAATGAAGTTTGAAACGGAGTCACAGGCTAGAAATGAGGCTAAAATAAAGCTGAAATGTAGCTAAAGGCTACAAAAGAGGCTAACATTAGGGTAAAACAGGGCTAAACAGAGGATTAAATGGAAGTAAGGACTAAAATGAGGCTACAATGAAGCTAAAGGCTATCAAAGCGGCTAAAATGAGGCTGAAACAGGGCTAAAGGCTAGTAGAAGAGGAAAAAAAATATTTGAATCAAGTCATTCCTGCTGTGTTGTTCCTTAAAGCTTCCAGTAGAAATATAGTCTAGTTGTACTTTTCAGTAACTTGCAGAATAGTAAAAAAAATCTATACAAACACAAATCAATATAAATACCATGATAAAATCGAAATCATGATTTCTCCATAAAAAATCGTGATATGATAACTTGGCCATATCGCCCACCCCTAATTCAGAGAAAAATCTGCGAACATTATCCCTTGTACATAATAATGAATACTTTCTAGGATGTTATATCTATCTTCTGTGTTACGGTACATTATGTTCTGGAATGGTACATGGTGTTTTATAAATAATAATGGCTATAATTACTGAAAAATAATGATTACTTCGATATTTTATTATTTTTTTATATATGCACGTTTTGTCATGCAGTGGATCTCAATGGACGACACCAGTGCTTTTTCATTATTTGTTTATACAATGTACTGTGCTTTTATTTTCTAATTAAAATGTTTTATTTCACTTGCTGAGTATTAGGGACACCTTCACTCAGTGTCTTTTTTATCAGTGTGACCACACGCACGCACACACACACACACACACACACACACACACACACACACACACACACACACACATATATAGCTAGCTCTGGGAAAAAAACTGCAGTTTATTTTGAAATCCACATCTCTATGTGAAATCATTCCATTCCAGTGTTTTTATGAGGAACTGGATCACATCTTATTTAATGAGGAAAAGTTTAAAACACTGCTGTAATCGACTCTCTCCTCTCACACTGAGACCAGTCGGATGGTAAAACACTATTAGAAGTTCATCAAAGGTCATTATTGTCATTTTGTTTAAGAGAGAACAAGAGATTCTTTTTTTTCTGTAAATGCTGCATCATTTCTCTTATTTTGGTGTTTGTCATTTCCTTTAAAATTATGCTTTAAACAATATTTTTATTTAGAAATATTGTCAGCTCTTAGAAACTGGCAAAGCTGTTCAGTTCATTCCCTATAAAAGATAAAACCTGAGGAACTATATGTGTTTGGACATATTCATCTCTGGGATAAACTCAATGTTTTATTTGCTTTTGATATAAAAAATGGTATCAAATATCAAAACCGTATTGTGACAATATTAGAATAAGACACTATGTTGGCATCTACTATAAATGTCTTATACTGGAGTTTATACTGAATTGTTTTGCAGGTCAAAGCTCATGTCAAGCTCATAGTTATACCTAAACTAGCTAATTAAATAATTAAATAATTAATAACCTTTAAAGTACAGGAAATTACTTTTGTAAGTACTTGTAAGTGGTTCTGGCCTTTACATATTAACTCATTTCACTTATTAGCTTTCTAAAAATGAAAAAAATATGAGGACAAAATATGAGGATTTGAGGGTTTATGTATCCTTTAAATACACCTATGAATGAGATACAACTGTAGACAATAACAGACTATACACACAGTGAAACAGTGCCATTACACTAAAATCTGCATATATGATATGCTCATTTTCCACAGAGGTTAAGACTGTACTCATGCAAACAGAATGTTGACTGATTTGTTCACTATGGAGAGCGTTAGGCTTAACCACCATTAACAGTTTCACACAGTTTTTTTTAAAGGGATGTGAACCTTGTGACACAGGAAAGTGTGTACAGGTTTTGGCTCAGGTTTCTAAATGAAATGGTCCACTTCTGGTGCTGCTTGACCAATGAGGGAGGAAAATGGGAGACGTTTAAACAAGGTGCATAAACAAGACTTGGCCAGTCCCCTTTGTGCTCATGGTCGAGGCTCTTGGAGTCGCGGCATTCTGTAAAATAAGAGCAAAAGTTACTTTAGCGGTCAGGAGTCTGGGGTGGAAAGTAGAGGCTAGAAATAGATTGGATGTAAAAATACATTGATCTGAACTAATTGTTGGTATGAATTGTTTCATTCAGACTAACAGAGTTGGAAGCTGTTTGTTAATAATCCCTTGAGGAGAATTCTATTAAGAAGTCTGTTCAAATTAAATGCCTAAATATTAAGTGTTAAAATTAGAGCTGGGCACGTTAATGCATTAGTATCATGTTAATGCATTATTTACTTAATGCCAAAATTATTAACACTTCAACTGTTTTTGTTCCTTTTTTTTTCCAATGCTTGTTGCTTTTTTGTGCGCAACCACTTCAGCTCACTCTAACAGAGACACTACTGAACACAGACTGATTCTGCAGGTGCCTGTTCAGAAAAAACAGATTTAAAAATGTTATGTTACTTGTTTTTCTATACCTAGATAAAATGTGAATGCCCTGTCAGTGGCAAATAGCTTTGGATTTCTATTAAATTTGATTACATTAATGGTTAAGTTGAAATTTACAATAAATATTTTAACTGCAGCTGTTTAAAGGTAATACTCCTGTTTAAAAGCACAGTTCAAAGTGTCTGCAAATTAAATGTTAAAATAAAAAGTGCAATACACTACTTTTTAATTCATTATTGAAGTTTGTTCAGAAGTCATGGTAGATAAGGATCCTCCCTCACTCATACGGCGTGTTACTGCGTGTTCTGCATATTCTGCATATCTTGCCACTAAACCACTAAACTAGTTCACCCAGGTGAACCCTCGTAACTTGAGGACCCCCTGTAGTTTTGTTGTATAAAACAAATCTTTGGGGTGTCCAGACCAATATATATATATATTCTAACTAGTTTGTTTCCAGTGTAACACACATACAGTAATTCTCCGCTTTTTGCAGGGGTTATGTTCCAAGAGCAACCGCGTATATAGTGAAAAACTGCATTGTGTTTTGGTAAAAAAATTTATTTATAGTGTAAATCCTAAATACTCCCCCAAATCTGCTCCCAGAACACTTTAATTTGATTTTAAACTCAGTTTAACGCACTACCCTTAAAGAGAATGTAAAGGTAGACCCGTATTTAAATTTAAATTCTCCGCCAAGATATGCAACTCGGAAGGTTCTGAGACTAAAATATTGGGACACTGCAGCGAGGTGAACGGTTTTGGGGTAATAACCCCTGATCTACTCGGGCTAAAAATACAAATAAGTGCTCGTTAGAAAGGTCTCCTGGAAATCAATCGAACTGTGGAGTTTGAAGTGTCTGAGTGCTTGCACCACGGAGAAATCACTCTTTGAATAAATATGCGTGTGACTGAATCCGCGACTCCTGATACGCATAAAACTGGGGGATTATTGTATTCCTTATTGTAAAGATTCTGACCAATAATTTATGGTTTGGCAATGTAACATAATGGCAAATGCATAATATTGCAATACTTGAGGATAAAATTATGGATTTAAATGGGTCATTATGACAATTGGTATAAACCCATTATATTCCATTCCGTTTTACCAGCAGGCCTTAACAGTGCACATCTTATTCTCTTTTTCTCAGTGATGTCCATCTTCAGGTTCTTCAGGCAGTTTTGGTTCTTCATCTGCAGCCTTCACGCGCTCACCTCCTTCTTTACACTGAGGGAGAAAAGAGTTTCACTTCATAAAATCCAGATCTGCCTCACAAAAATAATCCTTGGTGTAAATGTATCTGCTGCATAAAAAACAAAGATTAATGCTCCAGTACAAACAGACCTGATCATACAAACATCACACAAATGAATAAATCAGGAAGTGTATTTTATTAGTATCACAACAATACAAAAACAAGAATACACTCAGATACTGTTCGCATTGGAGACATGCCAGAATTATAATAGTAATTAAAAAATAAGCCATCATTACTAATCATCCAGAGCTTTCTTGGAGGCATGGCAATGCATGGCAAGCAAGCCATTTATCTACAAGAGAACAATTATACTGATCCATGCTGAATGTGCTACACAAAAAACTACAGCACATCCAACAACAAGGGCAGCATGAAGCCTCATTTATGTTGTAATAGAAACAATAACAAGCTCCAGTTCCACACACTGATCCATTTTACTATGACCACGATGCACATGCCCTCAATGACAAATCTGAATCAGTCACTCACCAATTTCTTTTCCCATTCCTCCTCAGGGTCAGAAGTCACCTGCTCCTCAGCGCTGAAATAGCCGCTTTGCTCCACAGAGGCATCCAGTGAGAGAGAGCCTTTGGTCCATCCTGAAAGGACGACAGATAGTGGGGACAATCATGAGCATGTTTAGAGAAAGGGATGATCAGGTGTAGGAAGAAAGCGAAAGAAGATGAAAGGACGTTTACTAACAGGGGTTAAACTGGGCCTCTTCAGTTTAGCTGAGCTAACTGAAAGTAAATCATTTAATTATTTCACTATTTGATGTGAAAAATTGTGCCAACAGACACAACACAGTTGTTCCACCCCTTATCCCATTTTCCCATGATGTATATTTATTTTATTTTGTTTTGTTTTTAATTTAAGCAACCTTTCCAACTTTTAGTTGAGTTTCACAACAAACTTCTGTTTTGGACCCTTAATGGGCCCATTTCAACAAATGTGTTGCCAAACAGCTTTCTCAGACAACAGGGTCTGTTTTAACAAAATACCTCATTAGTAAGAGTACTGGGATCAGTTTTTGATGCAACTGTCATAATTCAGGGGGAATCTATCCTGGTGTTGTCTAAAATAGCTAACAATAAGCCATATTGTGTCCAAGGGATGCCGGAAGCATTTTTAATATGGGGTCATAACTAGGGTCGCGGGTACCTGCAACCTATCCTGGGATCTACAGGGACACAAATGAGTGTAAAAAATTAGTTCAGAAGCCAAGATTAAAAGTTGTGTCTTAGGTAAGCACCCTCCCTCCCTCAGTCGCAAACTTGAAACGTTGTATATTGAGATCCTCATAACTCGAAGACCCCCTGTAGTTTTGTTGTATCAAACAAATCTGTGAGGTGCACAAACAAAACAAAACAAACACACCTACGGTCAATTTAGAATCTCCAATTCACCGTGTTTGAACTGTGGGAGAAACCCAGAGACCCCGAAGGAAACCCTCACCTCCACCAGGAGAACATGCAAACTCCACACACACACACAAGTCCAGGACCCGGATTCAAATTCCCAACACTGCGCCACTTTGGGGCTACAATGAAGGACATGCGCATTTAATTGGACATAGACAAATATATCTATATTAAAAGACCATATTTGTAATCAATGCACTCGCTATAATAACACAAACTAAGGTTGCTCTGAAACTGTTGGCACCCCTGAAAGAAGTGAGGCTAAATCCCAATTTAACCCCTGCTGACCAACAAACCCCCACTGGAACAGTCAGAGACGGAGGACGTAACAGTGATCATGTGCCAGGTGACCAGTGTGGTAGACACAGCATGCTAATAGCAGTGTGTTAATTCAGTGAGGACCTCAGAGCAAAGAAAATCACCCACACACTACACACAGACCTACGAGCACATGCCACCCCAATACCATCCCAAACATACAAGCGTGCATATGTGTGAGTGTGTGACTCTTCACCAAGTGTTCAAGTACCTCTCCTACGATTCTGAAACAGGCTCGATGTGCTTAACCACCTGACTCCGCCCAAATTGGGGTGTGTCCCTGTTTCTGAGAGGAGAATGACCAATCAGAGTGCCATCCTGGCTTACAGCACACAAGGTAGCTTTCAGGCCCTCAAAATACACAATGTATTACATCTAAACCCACAGGAAGAGTTTGCTGCTCCCAACTGTCTTTTCTTTGTCTGATCAGAAACAAATGATCTTCTTGTTTGGAGATTACTGGAGATTTTTTTTCTCTCCTAAACCCCCCTTTAGGAGCAAAAGAAAAAATCAACTCTCTGTTGTTTTCATCTGCTTCTCAGTTTTCCTCTCTTTAACAACCTTATGGATATCAAAACTTTCTCACTTTGGTAGTCGGGACCCAAATTTGATCTTGACTCAAAATTTTTAGCTTATTTATAAGACAACCAAGCTTTCCTTTGGGTCTTATGCTTTATCTGAAGATCTAATGATCTGAGACAAATCAAGCTCAGAACAGTGAGAGGAAAGAAAGAGCATTTTAAGATCTTAAATTTGTATTGGACTGAGATTAGAGGGAGACTCATTCACAGGAGAAAATATAAGAGGTCTAACAGAAAATGATCAAAATCTCATATTAATGTTAAACTGAGCTCAGTTATGTATGTCTGTGAGAATTAAGCTAGACAAAGAAGAGTCATTATTTTCCTCTTGGAATATACTTAGTTTAATCTAGACTTTTCAATACTGATCCAGCTTCAGAAAACTTAAAGTGATGGACTGACCCAAATTTACACAATATTCCCAGTTCCAATTTTACAAATATATCCTGCATCATTTAATGGCTGATATGCAAATAAAGCTATTCACAATGACCTCCATTACTGGAGTCATGTGAACATGGAAACCAGTATTTCCTTAACTCATAAGCAGATCCCTGAGAGTACACCTAACTGCTGACTTCAGATCAGAGGCAGGAAATAAGGGAGGTGCAGGTTTGCCTAATGTACCTAGTGGAGTTGGGTCACTCTTGATCTCTTGCCGCTTGGCTTTAATGTCTGCACTGGAGAAAGAACCTGCAGAGCACAAAGAAGGAGTGAATTAGTGAAGAATATCGGGAGGAAATGTAACATTTATCTTCATATTCACCCACTGCTTCATACTCACCCACTGCTTTCTCTGTTTTATCCGGGCTGGAAGGTTCATTGCTGCTTTCTTCCTCTGTCCTCTGTTTCTCTCTGCTTCTCAAACTGACCTCCCTATAATACACACACACACACACACACACACACACACACTCATGCTTTTTTATGAGTTGTATCCATACCTCCCATTTGTGGGACATTGTTTTGCACAATACAACATGTAACATATATGTATGTGTGTGTGTGTGTATGTATATACAAATGTCTCTTTCATATACATACTGGTTTAAAGAGCCCATTTCTTACATTTGCCGTGTGTTATGTTTTTTATCCTGAAATCCATTAATATACTTTTTTTCATACCAAAAATAGTTCTAATTCATTTTTAGTGGACCAATTCCTAACTCCTCTTTATCCTCTAAAATTAAACAGGCTTTCTTTCTTTAAGGTTTTCTTTAAATTTAAGATAGATATATAAGTAAAGAAACTCTGTTTTTACTGGCCCCGAATAGTGCTCCATTCTAATAAGCAGATTGGATTGCAACACTGCATATAACTTTAGAAGGAATGACTGGGGCTAAACACTTGTTGACTATATAGGAGATATCTCGTTTTTTGACGCCTTAGGAACTGTGATTTCAAAACAGACTGTAATTACAGCTTAGTTTCCATTAATTACCTTCATAGACTGGAATTAATAATATGTTCTGAAACTTGCTAAATGAAACTCTTTTTTTCAAGAATGTGAGTGTCTCCATGGTATGGGCCCTTTAAACTTAAAAACTGTCTTAAAAACCTTGACCATGGCTAAATTTCTTTCTGTAGTTTAGTGGAGGACAATGAAATATGAAAGATGAAAGATTGTATTGAGGTTTGCACACCTTTGTGTGCATAAATTATCACACTGGCTCAGCCTGCCTCCTAACTGTCTCACTAACAGACCAAATATAACTTGCCGTCGTGGTGTGACCGTGTGCTGCACAAGTCTTACCCCATGGTGCATGTGGCCTGCCATTCATACGGTTAGTAGATTTTAAGCTCAGTGTTTTGTAAAGTGGAAAATAATGCAAAGTAAACTTACCACTGTTCAATTTGAATTCCTACAAACCCTTTCAGGATGCACCAGTGACATCATGACAAGTGACCACTCACCTGTATTTGCCACGTTTGATGTTGGTGTGACTTCACAGTATGTCTCAAAACATGGTAAGATATTTTTCAACTAGTTAACTTCATACAGTCGTATGGAAAATGTTCCTGGTCAAATGACGTTTGGCTGATGTTATTAATTGAAGTGGAAACTAAATGTACTGCATTACCGCAAGTTCTAGGGATGTAATATGGTCTTTCTGTGTATTAAGTAATGTGTTACTGTGAGTGATGATGCTGGTGGTAATTATAGACTGATAAGTTATTGAATTCTGACTGGCTTTTGGTGGTTGTTTTGTTGAGCAAGGCAAGTGGAGCTTTAGTAGATGTGAGTAAATGTAGCCAAGTTTAAGTAAAACAATTTCAAAATAGTAGCCTCAGTGGTTTCTGAGATATTGAAATATTTTAGTGTGCACCCATACACCGAATTTGACAAAATTCAGAATGCTTCCAAAGAAAGTGGTTGTGATGCAGCAAGTTTATACCTTTCCATCACAAGATACTGGCTATGCAGTTACTGCAGTAGTGTTCATGCACGGATGTTATTCAAGTAGGTAGATCTATTCTAGAAATGATCTGGGCTTATGTGCCTCCTGGAGGCCAACATGCCAAACAAATGTTATTATTCTTGGTGAAACAGTTGTCAAGCTATCGGCCGAAAATTGCTTTGTGCCTACCACACTTCAGAGAATGCAGTGCGTCTCCTGTAGGTTGTACAACTGCGGTAGTTTAGATTACATTTTTAGAAGATATTTTAAATCAATCAAATATACTTATAATACCCACTGATTCCTTAGCAGAGCATCAAGAAAGGCTGGATATAATCTTTTATGTACAGATGGAGAAACATCATTCTCTTCTATGAGCTAAGATAGGAGACATTCTCTCTAATCAGTCAGTTGAATCTGTTTTATGTACCATATACAAATCAGTTCTAAATACATGAAATGAAATACGGAATGAGCAACTGCAGTTAACTAGACGTTTGTCACTACTGTATATTTTAGTGAGGCAGTTGCTCTGTTGAAAGGATACGGAACAATACATAGTACACTGTTTTTTTTTTACCTTATAATTGCCTCTTTAGCTGGATAATAGTTAATGAGCTTCACATTTCTCTTTCAGATCCAACAAAGGAGTCTCAGGGTGCAATCAAATTCATGAACTGTGTTGCCACTCTAATGACTAAGTCCAAGACAAAGTTCTTCATTGAGTACCACTCAAGCTGCTTGGAGAGTAAGGACTCACATTACTTTCAAGAACAAGTCCACTTGTTATTCAAGCCTGAAGATATTTTGGTGTATTTATTTGAATTTCTGTCTGTTGAATGTAATAGAGTTTGTTAGAGGGCCTGAAGGAGAAAATCAAGAGTGCATAGAGGGTTATATAAAGGTTCGATTTGGAACACAAGTGGAGGTAATTTGATACATAAGATCATGTGCAGCATAATGTGCAGCATAATTCTGCTGTCATGTGACTGGACAGAATGTTCTGTAAATCACCAGACGTGATGCCAAAGTAAGTGAATCACTTTCTTAATTTTTTTTACAGCTCACGCCCATCATCTCAGACCCAGAGTACTTACTAGACCAGCACATCCTCATCAGTGTAAAGTCTACAGATAGTGATGAATCGTATGGTAGGTGTCTTTACAACACACATTAATTAAGTCTGCCTAGTAAAACTTCACTTAACTGCCTTTTAACTTCACAACCTCTAGGTGAAACTCCAAGCTTGTTTTGTTTCTCCTGCCCACAACATCCTATTGCGTAAATTGATGCTGAGGAAAAGTTTCTTTCTGACTAGAAAACACCAGTTTTCATCTGTCCGATGTGTCTCCAGGTGAGGCTTGCGTGGCTCTACGTGCTGCAGAGTTCAATTATACTGAGTTTGAAGTCATGCTCACACATCATGGAGAACGCACGGGTGCACTGACGGGAGGCATTCAACTACGCACCTCAGAGGGGAAACAGACTGAGAAGCTGTATGGTGAGTGAACAAATCACCTTCCTGAATTCAATCTTATCTGTTCGGCCAGTGTAGGCTTCCACTACACTATGCCTGTGCATTGTTCTCTGATATCCAGACTGTACTCTTCATATCAACCTCAAACAACACTTTCATTACCACCCACAAATAAGACAGTTTCACTGTATCAGATGATGCGTTTATAAATAAGTCCATGAAGCCTTGCTTCCTGAGCACTTGCTTGAAATGACTGGTTTTATTTGAGCTGTTTTCTTACTTTCGCTTCACTTAAAATTACAGACTGAATGCACGTTTCTGAAAAAGAAAGCCACAATTTATTTATGCATGTATTTAAAACTTGTAACCAGTAACATTGTCATTTAAATAAATGACAGACCCTGGAAACCACAAGTCAAGTGCACTCAAGTCAAGTCAAACAAATCACTGGGCTACAGGGCCATTGCTATTTTATGGGCATTAAATTATAGACATAGCGTTCATAGTCTATCAAATATATCGCCAAAATGATAACAAAACGTAACACAATTGCACATTGACAACTTGGAATTGTTCATTCCAAGGGCAGTTCTTGGCAGGCTACATTAATGGTAATAAAATAAAAAAACGACCAGTTTTACATCTATTTATATCAGTAGAAACATCTCATTTACATTTTTATGTGGTTCTCAGCTCCAGGGGGCAATAATCAGTCGACTGCTTAGTAAAGTTCTCCCTTGTTCCCACCACCAATAGCAGCTTTTATGATCTTTCTTTCTTTTTGGGCCATTTGTCACGCATGATTACACCACACCACAGCACAGCACAGTGTGAACAGTGTGAAAGTGTTCTCTTTAAAACATTCACTCGAGTGGGCAGTGGGCAGCCGACAACACAGAGCCTGATGGGGACATAAGCAGTGTGTGGATGCCTTGCTCAAGGGTACCAGGACTGACAGTGATGCCACTGTCAGTCCTGGCATTCAAACCCACAGCCTTCCAATCACAGGGGAACTCCCTAACCACCAGGCCACCAGCTGCGCCAGATATTCTCTTCTACTGACAGTTATTTAGTTGCAAACGTTGCAGTTTATTTTATAAGCCCTGAATTTTGATAGTTAAAATGTCAAGATATGCCGTTTTAGACAAATGAATAAGACAGATTTGTTCAGTTGTGTTTTCCTCCCTGCAGACTTCATTAAGGTTGGCGATGACTCAGGGGCCAGTAAAGGCAAATCAGGAGACAAGTGAGACTCATTTTCCTAATTTTAACAAACATATTTGAGCTTGATTAGAAATTTGACCCATATGTCATTCATTTCTCTTAAATATAAGGAGTAAGGAGTCTTTTTCTATTTATAGATCATCTATGGCCCTGCCTACTGATATTAGCAACCCCAACTATATGGGATTTAAGAGCAGCAGCGTGTCCTCTCGATCAGGGGCTTCTGGGCATGGAGCTAAGGATGGTTCTGGGAACATCTCCCCAAAAAAGACTGGATATGACCATTCTATGTACAGCCCAACAGGCAAGGCCTCCAGTCCTGTGTGAGTACAACAAGGCACTTCACTTATTGCCTTTATTTAAAATTGATCATGTTTTCATTTCAGTTTTGTATATTTGTTTGTATCTCAACCTGACTGTCATAGTCCACCCTTTAAAAGCACTTAGTAAGTTTATTCATCAGGATTTTTCAAGTGTATGGTTTACGTATTGCACTTTTTTTTTTCTTTTAGAACTGAGGATGGTCAGCCAGCAGAAATGTTTGACAACCCTCTCTATGGCTCAAGGGAGAAGACACGAAGTGGCAGGGATCAGGAAATCTCCAGAAAAGACCACTTGCCTCCCCCAGAAATTTTTGCATTCCCCAAAGCCACAGATGCCCCTGTCCCGACACCTCGCAACCGGTCCTTCACCTGTTCTGACAGCAAGCCACAGAATCTTTCTTCAGCTCAGACTCCCAGCTCCAGTGGCAGCAACCTCAACAATCTGCTGCCTCCCACAAAAAAGCCTGTGGTTCCCTCTCGCTCTGAGGGAGGCATGATGATGTCCACTAGACCACCCCTGCCTACAAAATTCCGTCCTGGTCAGCCCCTGGACCTCCAGCCGCAGCTGAAGCCCAGAGACTATAGAGACAGCTCAGAATTACCCGGCAAGATCCGGCTGCCCATCAGGCCCAGCCAGCCGCTGCCCAAAGATGGTACGAAACAAAGGATAGAGCTAGAAGTTGCTACAAAGGGTTCTTTAAGTGATGCCATAGAACCACTTTTGATTCCCTAAATAAACCTGTTTGAAAAGAAGATTTAAAACTTTAAAGAACCTTCACTTAATGTAAAGATTCTCCACCAATTTAATGTTTCCTTCTCAAAGGAATATCTCATTCACAAGAAAAAAATTCTAAAGAACCATTAATTGAAAAGTTTGTTAGGGAGCCAAAAGTGGTTCTTCTGTGATGTCATGTAAATAACTGTTAAAGAGCTTTTATTTTCTTAAGAGTGCAAGAGAAAATGATTATCCTTTCTAACCTCAAAGGCCTGACACTGGATTTAATATTCAATTTTACTGCTGACCTGCTGGCCATTTATATACAGGCAGTGCCAAAATGATTGGCACCCATTTTATTTAATGCTATACAAAAAGCATGTCCATAATTAGCTCAATCATGCACTGAAAATGTGAATATATAAAAGTGTATAAAACCATTTGAACTTTTATATAAGACTATGTGTCACAAATACTGACACCCTTAGGCATTTTTATATAAAAAAAACAAAAAACAAAAGTAAATCATGTTGTGGTATCTGTTTTATTTAATTTATATCCACCTGACAGGGACAATGCCTTTCACTGGGATGCAAATATGAGGAAACACAGAGGTCAAAATTCCCTAATCACTAGTCAATATTGGAAAGATTAGAGAATATTCAAATTAAATGTTTTGACCTTCATTAATGAAACAGCAGCTGTAAAAGGCCCACACCCACTGTTAGGTCAGTGATTAGGAAGACCTAACCTCAAACATAAGTGCATTAGTTAAGAATGGGGGAAGATCTGTGAGAGTTTATCCTCCAAAGGCCTGGGAACCTTCTTAGTATTCATGGACCTCATGAATTACCAGGAGATTTTAAATGAACATTCAGCTACTTTTGCCAAAAAGCTAAAACTGGTTTGTTCTTGGATCTTGCAAAAAGAAACATCCAAATATATATATATATATATATAAAAGATCACAGAAATTAATTTTTCTTCATCCCGGTCCCTTGACCTAAACCCCAGTGAAGAGGAGAGTTTAATAGAGAGGAGCTAGAAATGTGAGCAGTGTTCTCTGATTGCTTGCTCTGTATTCTCCAGTCACAGTTAATAATTGTTAATAATAACAATAATAATGCTTATTTCTCCCTGTCCCCAGTGCACCATGAGATGCCCCAGCCTCCAAAGACGGGTCGTCCATTGAAATGAGCAGAAAGTCTTCTCTGTTGCCATCCTCCTGGACACTGGAAATCAAGAGACCAAATAGACCAAAAAAGCACAGTGAAAGCTAGCTGATATTTCCCCCTGATCTCGCACACTCTTTTTTTCCCCATCGTGTCAAATTGAATATATTGTAAATGAACAGTGCACACAATTTATGATCTTTTATTGGTGGGTAATCTGTTACATGGTGCATAATAATAAGCAATACTTGTCTAAGATAAAAAAATAAATATTAAATCCAGAGAAACAGGTATTGGACTCTCAGGAAAATGTCATTATTCCTGAAACTGATTACTGATGCAGATGACTGGCTCTTGTTGGTCTACAGTTACTTTTCATTGTGTTTTGATGCTCACAAAACTGCAGTCTGACTCCATTAAATGGGATTATGGGTGTAATTTCCCTGATTCTGGACTAACCAGAAGCATACAGGGACAGTAATTTTTCATTCAGTTGATGAAAACCATTTTGTCATTTCTCATCATTTTGGAATTTGGATTTCAAGTCTTGTACCTGCGTTCTTACAAATAAAGGTGCTAAAAGGATTGTTTTAGAACGACTTGAGTAATCACTCGAGAGACCATAGAAGAACCATATTTGTAAAAACAAAATGTGAGAGTGCAGAACCTGTTTCTACAGTTTAAAGAACTCCATGTCACTGATGTCACCATGTCAACCTTTATTTTTTTATTTTTACTTTATTTAAGTCTGGCCACGATTTTTGAAAGCATCTGTATTAGGCTAGTTCTGATCAGCTCCTCGTCAGTTGCTTCTTGTTCATTTAAATCTTGCATTAAAACTCTCAGAAATCTTTAAAAACCATCCACAAAGAGTCTGAACTCCGCTTTTCCTCCAAGCTTTCTGTTAACTGCAATTCAATTCACCCAAGGTGACTTAAAACACTCACTCGAACCCTAACCTCAATCTCAGTACAAGTGCTTAGGAAGTGCATGGGTGTAATGATGATATTTGGAAGAACTCAGTTGTGGGTAATAGGTTAATAGGATAAAGAGTATTCGTGTTCAAACACGGCACAAGTTAAATAGTTGACAAACCATTGATAAAAAAGATGATTCAAATTAGCAATCTTTAGCCTCAAAGAAGGGCAAGACAGAACGCATAAGCCAAATAAGGCTAAAACTGAATCAAAAACCAAAATCAGGAGTAAGACTTGACGCACTTGGAAACAACCATCAACAAGAATCAAAGTTCATTCAGTACACTGTGAAAAACAACGATACTATCTACACTGAGTTCTTATATAGTCCTGCAAACAGGAAAACCTAATGTTGATTTATTTCTTGTCCATAGCTCCCCTAGCAGAGAGAAGGGTGGACTGGAGTCCAAGTTGTCACAACAGGGCTCAAACTTTCTGTTTATTGGAGTCAGTTGGAGTAATATGAGTTAAATGAGTCTGGACACTCTGTATTATTATGTCACATTTACTTTACCTTAATAGAATTGTCGCTGTGTGTACTGAATGAAAATGTAAAGATTGGCTGAGTTTACCATTTTCCCCTAATGCAAAACTGTCTACAGGCTTTATGAGTCCTCTTTGTAAAATATCAATGTGCAGTGTTTTCCCTGTTTAAACAATATTGTTCCATGTCTGTGATAATGATATGAATAAAAATGCCTGAAGAACTGCAGTATGTCTGAGGAATTGTCATGTAACACCCATTAGGCCTTGTCTTAGCAAGCACTTGTTTATAGCCAGACTTCACATTTTTTAATGAAATAAACGAATGAATTGTGACAAAAAAAACCCCAACATTTATTACTTACAATAGAGATAGAATTGAGATTAAAAATTTCATTTCCTTGCAATTTAAGACCATTTGTATAAGTCTGTTCATTATGAAATTTCCCCATAACTCAAGTCTCATCTAAAAAAAATAAAAATATACAAGGCTTTGTTCTGAGAGCAATAAATTATCTGCTGACACCTAATTAATTTCAATATCACTGAGCATTCCCATAAATTAGTTAACCCCATGGATACCTATCGTATTAGTGTCTGAAATTCCATGTGCACCCCTCATATTCGCATCTGTTAGCAGTTCCTCTAGTTTGAACTACCTTGAATGTAAATTTATCAGGTTATCTTTGTCCTTCCTTTTTGACCAAAACTGTATTCCAAAAAGTGTTACATTTGTGTTCTGGTGAAATTTGACATGTGTTTGATCCTTTGTGAGCAGGTTTGCTGTCAATCCCAGATCCGATTTTAGGTGAATCTGCAACAATATTTAATTTACTTACTTGACCCAGACTCCTTTAGGTTTGAAATCCTAAAGTAAAATAACTGAATAATGGTTTTAAAATATATTTTAGTTGTTCAGACCACTGTACAGTTCTTGTGTCCCACACATGCCCCTCAAAATTGTTGAGGATCTTCAAGAGTTTTTCCCAGATATGATTGTTTCATACATCTTTGGAAATACTGAACCTATTGTTTTGTTCAGAGGTTTTAAATCTATATACTATTATATAGTTTCACTACGAAACACAATGTACTTAAAATGTGCTTAAACCCACGTTATTTGATCCCTAAAAATACACCAAACCCCTTCATTTGAATTAAGTGGCCATTCATTTATTAATCAATCAATCCCCTTTTTTTTTTTTTTTTTTTACCTAAAAGTGAATTTAAGTGTGCAACTATGTCATGGGGAGTATTCAGAAGTTTCAATCAGCCTTAATCTGTGCACTTGTCCCATTAATTGTCTGGAAATTAAGGTCACAATTAAGGTATTTTTAAGGGATAACATTAAGGGGTTTAGTTTTGCAGTGTTTGGTGCAATAGTCTTACCATGTACAGTATCATATGCAGTGTTCTTAATAAATGTTAAATCATTTCATCATGTGCAAGATGTTATTATCATTATGATGTGCAGTAGTTCTACCATGTGAATATCACTATTTATGTCAATATTACTTATCCACCACTGATCTCTTCCATAACATACTTCTAACCATCATCTGTGTAATTAGTAATTCAGTAAACGTACTTATTCCTTATTCAATATGTTATTTATAGTATTTATACTCAGCATTTGTGTACAGCACAGTTTTTGTCTACAGATTATTTTATTATCTAGACTTTATATTTAATATCGTTCTTATCTCTGTGTCTCTGTGTGCAGTTTCACATCACATCAGCAGTTTCCTCTGGGATCAGTAATATTTTCTGATAGGCTGGTATTTTGTAAACTGAACATTCACACATAAAAGAGTGTTCAATATTTCATTTAAACCAGAAAGTGAAGTGGATAACCAGTGTTTGAACCGAGGAAACGTGTGGATTTGTTTGAAAATGCTGCTCCCTGCTGGTGAGAAAGAACAAACACTAGTGATCTACTGATATTCCTGACTTCAAAAAGAAGAAACACGACTGAAATAACTGGTTTTTCATTGCTGGACTCGGAGATGTAACCAAAATACCTGTTTTATTTATCATGGCGGAAATAGTCTTCTGCAGGTTCAAAGAAACACAACATAGCGTTACCCCACACAACTCATGACTTTTATTTTGAAAGACTGGCATGCAATTAAATACAAATATACATTCGTACACTTAAGTGTGAAAATGTTGACTCCAACTTCGAGTTTTTTTTTAATGTAAAATAAATATCAGATTTTTTTTGCTTGATATTATTTTGAAATCGTTGCCTAAGCCTCGTATTAATGACGACTTCAATACCAGCCAATGAATGAGGAGAATAAACCGGCTCTCGATGAAACTGACCAATGAGGAAACAGTTTGGTCAAGCGTGGGACACTACGGGCACAAAGAGCGCGTGAAAATGGTGAGCTTATTTGATTTTGGTTTATTTAAGCTCATGGTGATTTTCAGGTGCTTTGTACTGAATGGACAAGAACTGCTATGTAGGTTGTTCCAATTGCGTTACTAATACCGCTCGGTTTTGATCTCGAGTGTTATGAGACTGTGGTCAGTACAGGGGGAAACACTGAGTCTGTTTACTGAAGAGTGGAGTGCTTTAAGGATCTCCTGACTTCATTGCTTCTTCATCAAGGGTAAAAGATTGATATTTCATTGTGATTTTACCAACAAAACTCGTCTCCAAGTCCAAAAACTGAAGTGAAACTCTAAACTTGGGTCAGACAGGAGACCCTGTATTGTAGGGCTTGTGTCTTACTCTCATTATTGTGATAAACATGTGGATACACAGCATGGACGAAAGTATTTGGACGCCTGATCATTACACCAACAGTGACTTTAATGACGATGCATTCAAAGTCTTAGACTTTAATACAAAGCTGGTCCGACGTTGCAGCTATAACAAGCTTTCACTTTTCCTGGAAGACTTCCCACAAGATTCTGGAGTGTTTCTGTGGGAATCTGTGCCCTATAATTTTGTAGAGTATTTATGAGGTCAAGCACTGATGTTGGAAGAGACGGCGTAGCTCACAGTCTCCGTTCCAGTTCATCCCAAAAGTATTGGGTGGGGTTGAGGTCAGGGCTTTGTGCAGACCAGTCAAGCGGTTTCACACCGAGCTCTGGACCTGTGCACTGTGGCACAGCCAGAACAGAAGAACAGAAAAGGTTCTTCTCCAAACACTGTGATCACAAAGTTGGAAGCATGATGTCCAAAAGCTTGAGCTTCGCTAAAAGTGTATGTGCCTGTTGGGCCCTTAACAGGTTTACTGCATAAATCATGGAATAATTAAGTCTATTATTCCTTACGTAGTTCCAGTTTGTTTACATCAAAGTGTAACAGAATAATTGTAAATTGTTTTATATCTATGTAAACGTAAGACAAACGTTCTGAATCCAACAAGGATGTTGGGGAGGGTAGTGTACAGAAACAGTTACCGGAGCGCCATCTAGTGCACAGACTGTGGTACTGAACGTCAAGTGGTGTTCTCAGGCTAATCAAATCTCCTTTAGCTGGGGAGAGATGCAGATGATTTTGAAGGCTTTGTGTACTGTCTTAGTTTCAGACTTTAAAAGATTATGATTATCAGATGGTCTGTGTTCCTAACCGAACATAAAAGGAGACGTCCGATTAAAAAAATATTTTGCACAATTCAGTGCTTGAGATGCAGAGTGTCATTTCGAGGGGTTTAATTTGTTTTGGTTGGTGTCAAGGATTGAATTGTTCAAAATATTTGAAAAGAAAAAGTAATACTTACACCATACACGCTACGCCATACATGTTTTACAGTGGTGATATATGCAATTTATTTACTATCTAGAATAATGGGTGAACCATCATGTTTGCTGACAAACATTCTTGGGATATTTTTTCCCCTGCTATGCCTTGAATTGATCCCTCTGCTGTGAACATTTTTAAACAATTAATGTTCATCAGACACCTACTATTACTGAATAGCTACGGATACACTTTAGTTAGATAAGGACTCTGGAGATGAGCCCACACTAGCGTGGCGTCTGTAAATCATTAATGTGTCTCTGAAATTACATAGTACATATAAAAAATGAAAGGCATTGAATAATATGTTGTCCCAAGTGATTTATTTATTTATTTTAATACTTTGTATTTATCACACACATTAGCTATGTGACACTTCTATGTTATTTTGGTATATTGACACTGCAAATTTAGCCTTACATTGCATTAATGTCTTCAGTATTATACCCATATAGTGCACTTGATATAATTCATACTAATTCTATTTACTTCATTACTTGAAGTAAAACAAACTGGAGCAGTTACAGAACTGGAGATGGCACATTCTGCTCTAGATTACTAGACATTGCTGTTAGGATGGTAGTTAACTGGTGTGAACATTCATGTATAATTGTTTAATATAATTGCAATTGTTTCACAGCTTTTCTATTCATTCTTCAAATCCCTGGTGGGCAAAGACGTGGTGGTGGAATTAAAAAATGATTTGAGGTGAGTGATGTGGATGATATTCTGGGACAAGCGCTTAACCTTGCCATCGGGCCTCAGAAAATGTGGAATTTAAATGTAAAAATGAAAATGAGAAGCACACATTTCTTCTATTGACTCTTCACTAACTGTCTGATAAAATTGCAGCATATGTGGAACCCTACACTCTGTAGATCAGGTATGGCAGTAAAATATGTTGTACATAATATTCTACATTATCGTTCATTGGTGTATCCTTCATCTTTTAATGTCACCGTTTCTCTTTTCTATATTCTCACAGTATCTGAACATCAAACTCACAGATATCAGCGTCACTGATCCTGAGAAATATCCCCACATGGTGAGCCACACTCAGACCTGCTTTCCCTGAGCTGGACTAATCCTGATCTTCGGCTGTGGTGTCCATTGATAACCACCATTGTCTTAATCTGGGTCTGTGGAAACTGGGTCTTAATGTTACCTGAAACAACATCATTTTCAGGTGTAGAGTAGCAAATCGTCTTTGCCCTGTGTGTGACAACATGCACTAAATGTCTGTGGACCCCATTTAATTGAGTTCAGGTCTTCAAGCCATTACTAACAGATGTATAACATCTAACATGGCCATGCAGGCTTTACAGACACACCGGCAGTAGAATAGGTTGTACTGAAGAGCTCAGAGACCTTAAACGTGGCACAGTCAGAAGATGCCACCTTTGCCGCAAGTCAGTTTGTGAACTATCTGCCCTGTTAAATCTGTCGTGGCCAGCTGTTAGAGCTAGTGTGGTGAAATGGAAGTGTTTAGGAGCACTGACCGCTCAGCTATAAAACTTTAGACCTCCCAACACTCAGACAGGGGCTGCCAATTGCTGAAAACTGTAGTGGCTATCTTTTATTTCT
The DNA here is from genome assembly GCA_037577145.1 of Brachypetersius gabonensis. Classification (NCBI taxonomy): domain Eukaryota; kingdom Metazoa; phylum Chordata; class Actinopteri; order Characiformes; family Alestidae; genus Brachypetersius; species Brachypetersius gabonensis. The sequence continues at coordinate 9,380,983 of JBBJLR010000111.1, forward strand.
TCACTCAAAACAGTTCCAAACCACCTCTGGAACAAACTGTGCAAAGGAGCTAATTGAAATGATTTTCCATGACCCAGCAGCTGGATTGAGGCCTATAATGTATACAAGAGTACAGGCAAATTTGGAGCGGTGAATCATGCTTCACAGTGTGGTAGTCTGATGGATGAACCAGGGTTTGGTGGGTCCCAGGAGAACATTACTGAACAGTAAGGCCTGGTGAAGAAGTAATGAGCTGGTTCTGTTTTTCAGGGTTTGGGCTCTGCCCTTAGTTCCAGTGAAGGGTAGTTTTAAACACTACTGCAGGCAAAGAATTTTTGTGCAAATATAGGCGTTGTGGCAGCAGTTTGGAAAAGAGCCGGTTCTGTTCCAGTGTTACTGTGGCCCTGTGCAGAAAGCGAAATGAATGAAAATCATCAAAATCAAAAAGCTGTATCGATCCTGGGTGAAAATGCTTATGGTTTGAGTTTGGTGTGGAGAAACTCCAGTGGTGTGCACAACTTTGTGATTAATTGGAATGTGGAGTGTGAGTCAGGCTCTCTTTTCCAACATCTGTGCCTAAGCTCACAAATTCACTTTTGACTGAAGAGTCCCACAGTCACTCAAAGCTTGTGTAAAGCCTTTCCAGAAAAGATGAGTCATAGCTGCTAAGCAGCTCCATATTAATGCCTGTGTTTTTGGAACAGCACGTCCGATTATCTCATATTGTTGTGATGGTCAGGTGTCCACATACTGGCCATATAGTGAATTACAAATCAGATACAGTTGTATATGGGAGTTTGGGCAGCTATGGTCAAATACAGTACTTGGGAAGCTCATCTGGCCAAATTCACAGCATCCAAATATTTCTTGTAGGAGTCGTCCTGTTCTTGATTTTATGATTTTTTTTTTTCTTTCACTTTTCCTACAAGCAAAAATGTTTAAAATTCAGAATTATTCATTTGTCTTGTATGTGCAGCATGTATAACAATCAACACACATTAATCTTGTTCTAGATTGATTTTAAGGTATGTTATGGATAACTGTATTGTAAAATCCAATCAAGCTTTTGATTCATCAGACCACAGCACTGGATTCCAACATGTCTTAGGCTCCGTGTTGCACATTTCAGACACTGACTTTTTGTGATAGCTCTCAGTTGATCAGGTTGCCTTCTGATGACCCATGTAGATTCTGTTTGTACAGTGCATTACTATTCCTACACCAGACAAATCTTCCTGTGAGTCTCTGGCAGTGAGGACGGAGTCTTTCTTTGCATACCTGACCACATCTTCCAACAATTTAGTTTGTTTTTTCCACATTTCATTTTGTAGTCTTTTAGATCTCATCTTGACTTCAACACTTTCTTAATGACATTTTTGATAGTGATGAATACAAGCTGGATGTGTTTGCAATCCCTTTTATTGGCAGTGTTTTTCATACCATCAGCAGTTTTAATGAGGACTTGCTGAATGTCAGAAGAACACCTGGAGAATTTTAAAGGGAGACACAGTTTAAAAAGATTGGACAAAGGCCAAACGAATCAAAGTTCTGAAACAAAATATAACACTAGTGGACTGATTGAAAGATCATCCACATTTTGTCTTTGTTTTCCTCTGTTAAATCTAATCAATAAATTGTAACATTGTATTTTAGGAACTTTATTTAAGTTAGCTGTACAAATGTATGGCATTGATGTATATTGAGGTATTTTCACATTTCTCAACAAAACACGAATGCCCAAACTCTCTCACCTGTTTCTTGACCCTAGTCTTCATTATCACTTGCTGTGCACATTTAACACTCTGCTGATTGTAACTGACTTATTTTAATCCTGTCCTCACTGTCTGCAGTTGTCAGTGAAAAACTGCTTCATCCGTGGCTCAGTGGTGCGATATGTTCAGCTTCCTGCCGATGAGGTGGACACCCAGCTCTTACAGGATGCAGCACGCAAAGAAGCCATGCAACAGAAACAGTGATCATCGACTACTTTTTTTTTTTATATAAATTTGTGGGGGGGGGGGGATCAATGGTTCACTTTAAGACTGTAGTATTTGAGATCCCATGTATATCAATTGTTTTTGTTGTCCTTTTGGTCTGAATGTTGTCTTCAGATAATGAGTATTGATACACCAAGCAGTGCAGTTTAAGTCTTCGAATTAAGGTGTTTCACTATTGTTTTAATGACCTGTTTGAGTTATCTGGATTTCTAGCTCAGATTCGTTTGTACTATTTGGGCTGAGTCAAATTCATTGTCCTTATGACCTACCAGGTGTAGATGTTTCTTAATTCTAGCGAACCATTGTAAGCAAATATGTTTTGCTTTTAAAACAAAAACTTTGATTTGCTTTTTCTTTTTTTTTAATTGAATGAGTAGAAGCCCAGAGTGATTAGACGATGTGTTACACTTTTGTTAAAATAAAAATATTAATACAGCACTAAACCATGTGTTCATTTGGATTCTGTGTACCCTTGCTGTAGAGTGTAGTGTTTGATCCATGTCATTGGGTATTGGTCACCTCTTTCTGGATTTGGAGCATGAAAAAAAACAAAACATTGCTGTGTGGGTAAACTACAGCAGTGGTTTCCAACCCTGCTCCTGGACTATGCCTCTCATTTTAGGGTTTTAGGCACATTTTAGGGTTTTCCTTGCTCTTCCCTGCCTATGAAAAACTATTAATTAGATCATTAATAGATTAGTTGTGTTAAAAGCAGGGGTACTTCAGGACCAGCTGGGAAATCACTATCCTTGCTGTGCATCTTGCATGGCTGTGGGCTTTACAGTCCTTTACAGTTTAAGGTCTAAAATGTTTTGATCATTTTGGGGATTTGTTTTTAAGCAACCTCATCATGCAGTCTACCTTAAACAAACAGATCTGACTATCTTGTGAAGAGACCAGCTGTAAAAAAGTATTGCGTACATGAACTCATGGCTCAAGTGGCTTTCTTGAAAAGAAATGTGATGAGATGCCAGAAAGAAAGTCATCATTTACCTGGCTAATAGTGTGATCTTACAATGCTTTTGGTGAAACAGGGTAAACAAAAAATGGGCCAAACCAAGCCTTAGGCTTTATCAACACACTATAAATAAATGTCTTATTTTCTATTTAGTTTATTTTTTTTGTCAGCCCTGTCACATAGGCTGCTGTCAGGAAAAAGTAGTACAAATATTCCTGCCAGCTGCCTGTGGTCAAATGGCCTTCATTAACCAAAGGAAATAGTTCAGAATTTGTGTGATTGTTATTTGGTACAATTGACCGTTTCCCCTTTCCCCTACTGCTTAATATGTGCTATTAATGAAAAAATATTTCCATTGTACTACTTAATATTTACCACATCAGGACACTACCTATATGGACAAAAAAGCTGGGATGCACCTGTTGTTCAGGGTTTGAGCTAGACCCCCTTACTTTAGTGAAGCTCGTCTTAATGCTTCAGTCTACCAAGACATTTTGTACAATTCCATTCCTCCACCTTTGTGAATGGCCAGACGTCCCAGTATTTTTGTTCTTAAAGTGTATAATGATGTTTAAACGTTTGTCTTCTTTTCCCCCCCCAACACATAAAACGAAACGACGTGGGTTAGATTACGGAAATCAGCGCGTGCATTGAGATTCTACGACACAGGCACGCACGAGACCACTCTGCAGCTTGTAGTTGGGGTGCAGCACTGATGCATTTAACTAAACAAATTCAAATAAGTTCGGGGTACATCATGTAACAGCTGATCACAATAAGGGGGCCTTGCCCTCTTTTCGTGCCTGCTTAGATTTCCATTCCACTTTATCCATGTCAGTTCCTTGGGGAACCATGTAGATATCCATGCAGGAATGTCTATTCCGGTTTTCAATAGACAAGCTTCTTATCCCTGATTTTAAACGTCTGGAAAAACAAAAAACTGAAAGGGGAAATAGTGTATTCAAGATCAATTTTAGCTTCCACTAAAATCATTGACAGATTTTTTTTCTCCTTTTGTGAGAGTTAATCACTTTTCTGAGAGGTTCTGATAAATTCTATGGAGGGAGACTATAACCCTACCATCACATATCATTGTTTTTGGGTAGATGTAGTTGTGTACCTCAGCAGGTTATTTTGATCCTTTATATAAACGATCCTGCACTTACGCTTGCAGCTGATGCTGGGCATGAGGAGGAAAACATCAAACCAGGCACTCAGGCGTTATGCACGACCTTCTATCAAACTTCAGGTTGTTTTCTGGCTGCCAGTGTATAAACGGCGATACTTCTGCTCAAACTGGTGGCATACATTTACTATGCAGTATACTACGTGTCCTCACGTCAGGTTAATGTGGACACAACCACATATAATTAGTCGCGTCCAATAGCTCATCAGGATGCTAGACGGCCCGGTACTTAAACACGGTGGGCCAGGTCACCCACTCACTTTATATCGCTTAAGTGGAAAGAAGTGAAAACGCTGTTTCACTGTGTGTTGATCCGTGTGAGGACGGTAGGTTATGTGCACTTTATTGTAGCCAGCCTGGGTAACACCCACCCCCCGATCTCCCTTTTCTCCCTTTCCTCCCTTTCTCTGTCTTCAGTTTTAGAATTCTCTCTTTTATTTCTGTCTCTCTGTCTATCTCTCTCACACACAAATTGTGCTCAGCCTGTTTGACCTAACTCTCTTTGGTGTATAACAGAAGGACGCTGTTAGTGCGTCCTAAAGCAAGTTCTGCTTCTTTATTAAGTTCTCAGACCACAGTCCTGGAGAGCTATACCTGAGCAGAGATGAGCGGTTAAATCCGGACCATTAACTACTTTGCCCTCCAGGACTGAAGTCTGGCACCTTCGGAACTACACTAATGACTGTAATGATGGATGTGACTGACTTGATTTGCAGGAGAGGAAGCAGTTCATGGAAGAGGGCACCGGTATGGAGTCCACCATTGGGCCTCATTACTGTGGGACGGAGAACAAGGCGAGTAGACCGTTTCAGCAGAAGACCTATATCCATGCTTTTAACTAATGTAGCCTTTTCTGCTTTTTTGAGAATATTGTAAAATCACCATGTCTCTTAAAGCGTTGTTTTCCACTTTCTAGATGGATGGATACCTAAGCGAGGGCCCCATTCTTAACTCCTCGCTGTGTGACTGGTCGGACGAAGAGGTACAGTGCATGCTGCTGCTTTTTTAGGGGGCTGTGTTTCATGAGAAGTGCATGTTGAGTAATGCTGTGGTAAATCCTGAAGCATGTGTTTTTAGATATCAACAAAGAAAGAAAACCACCTGAGGCTTGGCCCTGAGGACCTCAATGATACTCTTCTATATGAATTTTGATTTGGTGTGTGTTTTTTTTTTTTTTAAAAAAAGCACTGTGCTCATATTTCATGCTTTGATTAAATATTTAAATAAATGGTTTTATAGATAATGATATATTTGAGGTTCATTCTGCTGGTGAATATAAAACACAGGTTTCATGTACAAAAGGGATTTTGGGATGGAGGGCTGGCATAGACTGTGCCACAGAATCAGTTGATGAACTCAGTAGCTCAAGTTCTATAAGGGGAAGCAGAACGTCTCCTACCTGTCCTACAGTAACTTTAAAGGGATCTGATACCTTCATGGTTTAGAGTGAACAATACTCTACTGTCAAATTTTTACCAAAATCTTTTTACAGAAATGATCAGTGCAGCTGTTGGGTTCAGCAAATGGGTTCAGTTTTAGTATCATATTGACTCCAAGTGTGCAGAAAAACTTTTTTTTTTTTGGCTTCTGTTTATTTGATTGGAAGTCCAATTCCTTCATCAATATTCAGTCATTTCCTTTGCTGAGAGTCCTGAAAAAAATCTAACAGTTTTAGACAGAGGCCACATGTTCACTAGGCTAAATATGTTAGAAACTACTCAATATTTCATTTCTGACATGAGTACAACACCCCTGGAATGAAGTACCTAGACATAAAGTTGTATTGGTGCACAATTCTCTGTCTCTCTGTCTGAGCTGTAGTATGTTATGCCAGCTTGACTTGCTTAGATCATTATTGGGTGAAAATTGTATTAAGTTATATTAACTTTCTCAACCCATTTCATGGCAGAAATGGCATACCTGCATATGCAAGTAAATTTGCTCTTATCAGTCTAAATTCATGCACTTGACAACTTAACTATTTTCTTGTTGAAAGCATAGCACATAAAGGGACTGTGTTCATATATTCTAAAATGTATTCCAGCACATCAGCTTTTAAAAGCCACTTGTTTGGCCTCACATAACCTGAATTTGTAATGGAGCTTCCATCTGAAAACTACCTGTAACAAAAAGACTGCACTAGGAACTGTGTCAACTTAAAGCGGTGGAAAAGCCATACAGTCAAATGATTCATGTATTCCTCAGTTTTTTTTCCCCCTCATGTCTGCATGGGTATTTTACTTTAGGGGAACCCAAGGAGGCAAATTGTTGGAACTTATTAGTATTAGATTTGTACTAAACAAAAATGCCTGTTATGCTTGATGTTGGATTTTCCCCTTTGTGGTATTTCCCATATCTTGCCTCCCACTTTGTAGATTTCAGCATCAGTTCTAATGGTGTGTTCTTTTGACTCACATACTTTAATTTAATGTAATGCTACAATCTTATCGGAAGCAAGCAGCACTATTACATGGTAGCTGTATCTGCTGTCCTGTATTTCAGTGTATGAGTATCACCTTGAGTGATGAGTGAAAGCTTTGTCATCATCTGCGTCATGGAACACGTGGCACTGAGCCTGAAGGCCTTATTTGTGATATATGTCAAGTTCATTATGACTGCAGATGCCCTTCTGCAAACTCTTATTACTGTCCTTTACTTTCATTCATGCTTGTTTTGTATCTTGCTGATGAAGAAAACGTTCATTCTTTGTTCGGTTTGGTAAAAGGGAAATGAAAGGCTGAAGGTGTAGAACTTCTATTGTGGGTTTTTCACTACCTTATGGATGTGCAGGTTTGGTTCCACAGACTCTCTAACAACTCCACTATTGTCATGGCATGTGTGCGGCTTTTCCACTGCATGGAGCTTCTCGGGCAGCCAGCCTGACTTCCGCAAACTCTGGTCCTAGAGGGCCACAGCACTGCAGCTTTAACTGCACACTTAATCAAACTGATGACTCTTGAAATGGACCTCATCACACCTTAAAATAAGTTAATTTACAGAAAACAAGCTGAAATGTTTTTTTTTTCCTGTAAATGTGCAATTTCTCTGTTACTATAAAATAAGATTTTTTTCTTCCCCAATACGTTCATTGACTGTGCAGAAGTGTGGAGACTGTACTTTCACTTAGAATATTGAGTAGTGAGGGGTAGTGTGTGTATTATATATAAATATATAAAAGCTTCATGCAAATATTGGTGAGTTTGCTCAGTACGTGACATGATTAGGATTAAAACAAGACATGGCTCCAGATTTGTACATAGAAATTCAATACTTTTATTTTACATTCATACACATATTATACATTTAGCTTAATGCATTATTTATTTTTTAAAAAAGCCCAATCCCAAACCAAGTCCTGAAGATATACAGCTCGAGCAATGATGAATCTGCCTTTTTTTCTTTTTTAAAAGTTGGTGAAAAGCATTTAGAAAACACGCATACACACAGAAAAGAGGGGAAAAGGACAAGTGTTGCCCTGCAGTTGTACCTTAGTAGAGCTGGGCTGAATGGAAAGGAATTCAGTCGCCATTGAGAAAGGCACCTTGAATACACAGTGTATATACAGACAGAGGGGAGTAAAACTGGGCAATATTACAACCTGTTAATGTAGCTTCTAGTACAATGACAAAACTGTAAACCTTCACTTGCTGATAGAAATAAAAACAGTCACAATTCTATACAAATACAACTGAAGCAAAATTTCTTATTGGTCGTACCATAGCAGTACCAGTTCTTTTTTTTAAATGCATATTTCAATATTTAATTATAGATTGGCTCTGCCAGCAGAGAGCAATCTTGGGGATATAATTATGCGTTATGTCACAATGTTTACACATTTGACGACTCAATGAATGTTTACCAGTAGCAACCCACCTCATGCATGTTTTACATTTGAGAGAGCAGCCGTCATTCTCCTATACAAATAAAACCAATTAATATATATTAAACATTAGTCACAGCCAGAATTTCGTTTGCAACAGAGGCCATTCTAATGTGGTGTAACCTGTACACATATAAAAATCTATGAACACAATTCTTTACACTGTCAGAAATACCATTGCCTTAAAATATACCAACCTTCAATTAAAATTCCCCAATACTTTCAGAAAAGTAAGGTCTTTGTTATAAAATACTGATATCTCAAAAACCGGACTTAAATGTTTTACATTCCATCCTCCTTTTTTTCAACAAAATAAAGCTTTTCCCCCCCCCTCCATAACGCAAAACTTAAAAACACCCAACATTACTGTATATTTATATGCAAATATAAACAATAAAGTGACAAGAGACCATATGTGGTTCTATGTTCACATGTAGAGGAAACCCGTAGAATGGCATTGGATGCCTATTTTTTTTTTCTCTTCTTTTCTGATTGACACAGTGTGGCACTACAATTTTGGATGATTGTACGCGTCAGGCTCAGAGATTGCCATGGTCAGGACTGGCCTGCGTGTTTGTTCAGCAAGCCTTGGTCAGGTCAGTGGGCAGGTCTGTTGTGGACATGCGGTACTGGATCTTGGTGTTTGTGATGGCGCCGTGCTTTTGCCGGAGGTGCAGTCGCAGCTGACTCTTGTGGCGAAAGTGCAAGTTGCATTTCTCACACTGCGGAACAAATGAAAGACGACAAAAAGGGTTTTCAGTATTAAGGTTATGTTGATTAAACAAACATTTAGCAAATTATACTAGCACTAATATCCGTTAGTCTAGTACTTTGTAAGCATTCTAGGCAGAACATTCCTATTGTCTATTATTATTATATTAAACATTGTAGAATAAATGAACTAGCCAAAAAAAAGTGTGTGCCTTTGCTTTACTCACATGATAGGGCTTTTCTCCTGTGTGTATGCGCAGGTGACTCTTGAGCGTCTGCAGGTGTCGGAAACGAGTGCCACAGATTTCACAGGGATATGGCTTCTCTCCCGTGTGGATCAGAACGTGGGCGCGCAGGTGAGCGACCTGACCAAATAGTGTTAAAGCAGATTTATTTTAAGGACTAATGTTTGGTGATATTAAACCTGATTGCTGATTAAACCCTTCACTCCATTATATTCTGATGATTAGACAGAAATAAGTACCTGAACAAAACGAGCTCCACACGTCTCGCACTTGTATGGCTTTTCTCCAGAGTGAATGCGTGTGTGGGTCTTGAGGTTAGCTGGTCGATTGAATTGTGCACCACAGATGTTGCACCGATAAGGTTTCTCTCCTGCAACATGGACAAAATAGAACACCAGTTGAGGCACAGATCTGTAAACAGCTGCAGGATCAAATTTGACAGTATATACATATACAGGTTTTTTTTTTTACCTGTATGAACTGTTTTATGACTGGCAAGGTTGCCCTTGTAGCGGAATGCTGCTTGGCACCGGTCACATTTGTATGGCTTGTCACTGTGGACCTGAAGCATGTGGCGTTTCAAAATCTCCTCTTCTGCAAACTTGGAGTCGCATTCGTTACAGAAGTATGTACCGTTTTCTGCAAAAAGATACAATATTAGCATGAGAGACATTCCCAGGTGGTGCATTGCAACCTATGTGAGTAAGTATTTCAATGTTTTAAGCTGATGCAGTAAGAAAGGCTCACCACAGCTGGAGTCGGAGTACTCAGAGTGAAGCTCAGACATTTCCTCAGTAAGACGCGAGCCAGGAGTGTTGGGACAGACGTCCGAATGCTGTGGGGACTGCGAGCCGCAGGAGCTGCACTTTAAGTGGCTCATATAAAGAGAAGAGTGGCTGTCACTGTTCCTCTGTGATCCTTCCAGAGTTCTGCTGAAGATAAATTTAAAAGGTTCTTTTTACTCCATTTTAGGATTTTCACTGGAGCAAATGCAGCCACCTCTGGCATTCTCACACTCATTTTTAAGATATTTGATGAATTTCACACATCCTGGCTAAGAAGGTAAATCCTTACTGTGCTGTAAGAGGATTGGAATGGATGAAGAAAAATTCAATCTGGGTTTTTAGGAGGTAGTGGGAGGAGAGCTGTGCCACAAAACACTGGCAAGCCGGTTCTTCAAATGATTGCATATGGGGGCTAGATGGCAGTTTAGGTGCACAGATCTTTGGATGCGTTCTTTTGCTCAACAAAAGACCAACATGGCTCAGACCAAGGATACTCCTCTGAAAGATCGCAATGCTTACTGATACAAATCCCCCCAGAAAGCTGACTTGTATGCATTCACATTGTGTTATAACACTTTCCCAGCTCTAAAGTCAGGTGGTGGTGTGTGACCCATTAAACTCTCACTTTGACCCATTAAACTCTTAGGGTCAGATTGTTAGTTCACACTTCAGTTTCAAATAATTCAAATAATGGACATCAGAACCCACAGAATAATACATGAATGGTTGACCTGTAGTATAACTCTGTATCCTGCACTTCAACCATATCACCGTTTGTAAAAAAAAGATGCTCTCACCTGTTGATGATATTGTTGAGGCGGCTGGCTTGGGGCACAATGAATTCATCTCCATGGTCACTCATCTTGGTGTTGGTGGCCTGCGAGTCTGGGTGGTCAGTCTCTGAAGTTGGATGGAAAGGGGGCATTCCCAGCCGTTGTGGTGAGCGCATCTCTGGGTCATGAGGGCCACTCGCTTCCTCCTTGGTGCTCTGATTAAGCACGATGAATTTGTACTTTTTCCAGTTGCGAGCCTTAGGGTCCTGTGTACCTTGCAGAGTTGGAGGCTGTGAAGCTTGTGAGAGGGCGGCGTTCTTGCTGCTGCTCGATTCGGTGGGAGAGTTGGGCTGGCAGTCCGACTTCAGAGGGCTCTGGGGGCTGCTCATCAGTGTTTTGCGGCCACTGGAGGGCATTGTCATGGAGTAGTGTTGGTGGGTCAGATCCTCTTCAGCCAGAGGCCCCTGCTCTTTACCCATCTCCCTCTGCTGCTCCTGGGCCAGGCTGGCCATTCCGTGTTTTCTAGAACTCATGCCGATAGACTGCACCAGTCCTTCCAGACTCTCCCTCTTCATCTCCTCGTTCCTGCCCAGCTCTCGGGAGGAGTAGGGGCCCGCGTGGCACGAACTCAAGGGCCCACCGGTGGTGCTGCGGCCGTAGTCAGCCAGCATGGAGCTGTTGCCGTCAGCTGGGGAGCAGTGTTGTTTGTGTTGGATGGGGCCTCCTTTGGAGAAATCAGGAAAGGTATTTTTGGCATCTGTCAGCTTACAGAGGGGGAAAGGGAAACCCTGCATGGGGAACTGGCCATAAAGGTGATAGGAGCTACTTGGAGTGTTGACTCCATTGAATATGCCAGCACCGTAAGACCTCCCGTCTCTGAAATGACCACCGCGGCCCGGTATATTCTCCACCACCTCGTGCGGTCTGTAACCATGAACGTCTTGAGGTAAAAGAAGCGGGCTGACCAGGAAGTCCTCTCTGGGCAGTTTGATCGAAGAGTCACTGCGGGAAACAAAGGAAAAAACATACGTCTTTTTACTAATGTTACAAAATCTCCAAGACAACTATTATTACACTGACTTGTTGGTAACCTTACATGAAAAAAGGGGGGAAAGTGAAAGAAAAAAATGTATATTTTATTAAATTTTAGACCATTACAGTTGATTCATTCATCCTGAAATATACACACAATGTAAAGAGCAGATTTGGGAGCCGCTCGTCCTTGATAGTACAGTTATAGGTGTGTACTCACATACATGATGCTTGTAAGTACTTTGAATTCGCAAACATACCTGGACTTGATGAATCTGTGGCAGGTGTCAACAACGTGGTCCATCTGAAGGTAGATGGCTGTGTTCATGACGGCCATAATGAGGCTCTCCTTCAACGTGAGACGAGAAGTGTACATGAACTCTAGGAGGATTGCAAAGCCCTCTGGGTCCACCTTCGGGTCCAGACTGATAGCGTTTAGGTTGCATTTTAGCGAGTCTGTAAATATTGTGTAGAAGAGCCCACTGCAGGAAGAAGATAGACATAAACTTAACACTTTTAGATTTCCCCTGAATCAGCTTTAATGAACATATCTCCAATTTACAAGTAATAAAAGATGAATGACTCAATTATATTTAGCATTAAAGCCTACCTGCATGCCATGAGGACTGTTTTGTGAGCACGAAACTGCTGTCTGTTGACCAGAATGGTGACATCTGTTAGAATATCTCTGCTGCGCAGCCGATTAAGGTTGAGCAGAACGTCACTTGCGTGGCGCGTGAACTGGATGCAGCTGTCTGCTGCACAAGACATTTTGTCAAGATCTGAAAGGAAACAGCGGGAGATAGATTAATACACACATGCTGCAGACTGTCAACAGAAAGAACGTTATAAGAAATGGACTGGACAGTTCTTTTATCATTGTGACATTGTAACTAACCATTACAATGCAAAGAATCAACACAGATCAGATATTTAACAATTAATGCTGTTAGTAATTATAAGCACACCCCATATATAGTACAGTAAATTGGCTATTAGGTAAACAGTTACTCATTATTCTTCACTAGAAATGTATCATCTTGTAGAACTAAGTGTAAATGAATGTTTTACTTTTAGCCTCGTATTATATTTTAACCTGCAGGTTTCCAGCCACATTTTTAACTATGTATATCATATCTGATCATATCCTAGATCTATAAGATAGGATCAGTTTTGGCCACCTTTACAATATAACAGGTTATTAAACTGTAATGCACTATTCTTCTGTAGAACTAGGTATAAATCCAGTTATACTGAGCATTGAATTATAACCTTTCTAGCCACTTATAGACTTAAGCTATGATCAGAACCCCCTTCACTCATATCATTTCTCTGTTAAATAAAATGGAATTACAGATGTCATGAAAAAAATCGGCTCATTCGGAGCAAGTTGCTCTTCAGCGAACACTGTAATCCCCCGATTCTGCCACTAGGCGGTGCCAGCTGATCACTAATGCAAGAGAAAGTTTGCCCCTTTCACTCCAAGTGCACATATGATCTTTTATGGTCGTGGCATATTTACGGGAAAAGATCGGATGGTTATTAGTTCATATTATCGCTATTTATTACTGCAAACGATACTTTCCCTAAAGAAGTGTTCTGCGAAGTGGACAGTTTGTCCCAAAGAAGCTTTAAATAAACGAATCTGTAAGACTGTGTATAGTGTTTAGTTCCTCTGGAGGGATTGTAACTGCCCTCCCCTCCAATAAAAAGATCATTTTAGCAGCCCCCTCCTCCTCCTCGGCACTTCATTAAGTGCTCTGACAAATTTAGTGTGAGACTGACTGGAAATACATTAGGTGGTAAACATGTCTTACATGTTGAACATTTTGTATCTGCTCCCAACCAGATTCCGTTTCAAGTGTGTGACTACACATCAGTGTCCTCGCTCACTAACCTACATTCGGTGTGTGTGTGTGTGTGTGTGTTGGTGTGTGTGTGTGTGTGTGTGTGTGTGAGAGAGAGAGAGAGAAATAGAGGTGATGAAACACGCTCAGATGAGCTAGATTTTTGATTTTTGAAGTCCAATCTGCAATCTGCAAGGCTTATGTGATCCAAAAGCCCCATAGACAGACTTTTACCCCTTTGTTCTCCTCGTGTTGTCTGAAGTGAGGCATCCTGCTTGTCATGTGAATAGAAGCCTCTCTTCCACAGCTCTGCGCGCCTCTCTGTCTCTCTAGCTTTCCATTTCTCAAACTTTCTGGTGCTTTTCAGCCACAAGATGTCCCCAAGAGTCCCACCAGCGAGCTCCATTCTGCCCACTCTGGGCTCCCTATCCTAACAGTACATCACCAGTCCAGCCAGAAGAACATCTGTACAACTTTCCACACTCTATCAGCCCTCTCAGCTCAGACACGCAGCGCAAACACATGGGTAGAAATGCCTGTATCGAGATCATTTTTCTGCGTTTATTTACTTCTGTTTAATTTTGCTCTCACTTTTTACGCCATCGTATATATATATATATATATATATATATATATATATATATATGCGCTGACCACGAGATATTATATATATATATATCCTATATCTCGTGCTCAGCGCATGATCGAGTCTGATGAACTGACTGTAACCGAACACACTCTCTCTCTCTCTCACGCAAGTTTTTTGCTCCGTCCAGGAATAGCACGCGCAGCGCGCTGAAGAACACGCGGACTCTGCGCACACACACACAAACACACACGCACATTTATGACCCCCATCCCGCTAAATGCCACAGTGGAGTGAAGCAGGCTGTCATCCGAGACACCTTTCAGAAACACACTGCATAAGTAACCTGCAAATTTGCCCCAAATAATAACAAGAATAATAACAATAAAGCATATTGTGCAGTGGCAGCTCAGTGCCATTTTAATTATAATGCGGATTTTATTTATAAGGCTGATGAGTCAAACTTCATCTAAACAGACCTGCGAGCTGTTGCATTGAAGTGGCCCGTGCACAAACTTTTTTTCCCCTCATAATTTCTCACACACGCACACGCACACGCGCGCATTCTCAGTAAGGCAACAGGCTGGCGGAGAAATGTTTTTAAACATTTCGAGATTGAAATCTCGTTTTCTCGGGGTTTCCCTGGTCCCGCGTTTGCAGAGCGGCCCCTGTTCTCTGTTCTGAGGAGAAAAAGCCCCTCGGCGCAGTGTTGTCCGGGGGTGTTGTGCTGTGTTAAGTGTAATCAGGGCTGCCAGCGCGAGCCCCGCCGCCGCGCAGCGCCTCATCCGTGGATTAATGCGAACCAGATGCCGCGCAGCGCCGAGACCCTTCGCCAGGAGCGGGCGAGGGGGAGACGGCAGCTGCACGCAGCGCATCAGGCTCCACAGCCCCAGCACAGACACACAAACATCTCAGCTCCAGCCCCTCAGACACGCGCCCCCTTCAAGTTTCCACTTGTTTTTCTGACAGCCGAACCACTTTTCAGGGTCCGACCACCTCCAACCACCACACGCCCAGCATGGCTCCAGAGCGCACACTGCCCCAAACTCAACACAACCCGCACGGAAAGCCTGTCATGTGCCCTTCCCCTGGCTGGACGACCCCCTTGGAAGTGACAGGCCAGCCAAGCAGTCAGACACACACTTAGAACCCCAAACATTGAGATCCCACCTGGACCCTGCACTACAAGTACAACCCTTCAAAACCCAACACCAAATAGACACATTTCTCTGGTTAAAATCAGCAGTTCCACCAAACAGCTCTCCCCGCGCAGGGCAGCAGCAGCCCCGAGCAGAGGCACATTATGGAGTAAAAAGAGAAGAATTTGATTCCAAAAAAAAATCATCACCTGGTAGTGCTTTCCTAGAAACTTCTTGCATCACCACTTCTAAGAAGCGCAGTTCTAAGAATCAGCGCAGCTCAATTCTCGGAATTTGAGCTTGCGACCGTACCACTTTCTCCGGGTGGGGGTGTGCTCGGGTTCACCGCTTCTGTCAGTCTCTTTATCACGGCTTAATTTTTTCGTGGAGCCCGTTTAAGCGTCGCTATTAAACTCCAGACGTTTAAAAAACGACATTTAAAAGTGTCCCGAAATGGTAGTGTTCCTTTATCTAGGGAGGATGAGAGCACCGTGGACCCGTCTTGTCTCCCCTTCGGAGTGGACAGTGCCAGACAGAGACGGTCACGTGGTCCAAGAGAGCTGCCAGCCTCCAAATACTCCCAAACTAATTTGCTGTTACACAAGCAAATCTCTCTCTCTCTCTCTCTCTCTCTCTCTCTCTCTCCACCCCTCCCTCCCTCCCTCCCTGTGTTAAACCCACAGCCATAAGCTATGCTGAGCATATCTGGAGCGGACGAGTTCTATTAGGCTTTCTCCTTATTATTATTATTATTATTTGATTATTAGTCCATGGGCGCGTTCTGATGTTTCAATTCTTGTTCAGCGTTCTCTCCCGACTCCGGATTATTCTCGAGACCTGCTCGGTGCCTGTAGCTCTTTAGGTCTCTGATGGCTGTGCTTTACCCTGAGCGGCTGGCTGGGTGCTTGGCATTGGGAGGAGAGGTGTGGAGGGGTCTACTCATTCAGCGGAGGAGACAGTGGGTAGAGCAGGACCATGCTGTTGTTTTTCACAGATAGTACTGATTAAAGCACTTAATTTCTCAAATGTAACATTTTTACCCTTTTATGTTTAATATCTGAGCATTTAATTATTTATATGTATTCTTTTTACCTTTTTATATTTAGTTTCTTGTAAATACTTATAGTATGAGAGCATTAAAATCTTACAAATTATGCCTGTTATGAATTTTCTCACTGTCCCGCTTGTGCTTAGTCTTTATTTTGGTAAAAAGGATCGTGCACCACTGATAAAAGTCACTTGCTCATGATAGAGTCCGAAGGGACAGTGAGACAAAGGCCCGCGATGAGTCTTTTTATGGTCAGAACCCCATTGTGCCAGCTCAGTCTGCTCCAAAAGAGGCTTAAAATAGTGCCTTTGGTCTGTTGTTTACTTCCTCATGAGAAATCTGACCGGCTTATTTAGCATAACTCTTTAAGGTATGTATGGATTCTAGTGTATGGATCCAAATGAAGTGACTTGTTTTGTAAATTACACAACAGTTAATACCAACATGAAGTTCTAATTTATTCTAATGTAACTATAGTGTTATTACTATAATTATTAATGAGTAATAGCAGAATTTCCGTAGGCGTCTGCTTTTTCTTTTGCTCGATCATTGAGCTCCAAGGCCTGTAAAAGAACTGCAATGGAAACTAAAGGTGTCAGCACTCAGCCGCTGGGCTAACACACTAACAAACATGTCTGCGAAACAGTCACTGCTTGTTGAGACAGAACTGGTATTTTTCTGTATTTGTTGAGCTTAAACGGCTTGTGCACGCCAGCAGTTTAAAATCAGCTCTTTTTTTAATTGCTAGAGGCTGAGTCCTGAGGGGTCTCGACAGCTTGACAAATGATAGAGTGCCTCGATTGGATTAATTTCCTAATCACAAATTAAATTGAAACACTGTTGCGTTACCAGAAGTCTTGCGTTTGCCGTGGGGATGGGCACTTTTCCTGCTCAACAGGTGTGGGTTTTTTTTCCATCCCCTCATGACTGCATTTGTTCAGTCTAAGACCTGTTGGTGCTTGAGAAAGGAGAGTAGCCTGGAGTTTTCCAATCTGAAAACACTGTCATTTCATGCTAGTGGAGGGTTTTTTCCCCCCTCCGCATTCATGCACATGTACAGTTTCAAGCAGTAGCAGCGTGTGATTTTCAAGCCATGGAACATTTGTAAATGAAGCTGTGAGAAGGCCTTTATCGCTGTAAGTTTATTGCACTGTATGCTGAACCACAGACTGTTAAGGAGACAGTTTTCTGTTGTTTGTACATTGTTTAATGCAAAGACATTCATATGTACACTGTAATTTCATAATTTACATACGGAATCAAATGTAACTTGTGTGGTAACAATAAAGGCAATGTTTTGTACCTGACATTGTTTTCAGCTTTTTATTACATGTATTCTTAGGCTGGCTGTTTTGCAAGATGTGAAATTCAATTAGTGGAATCAAATATAATACGTTGTTTTTTTTTTAACTCTCTCATGCCATGTAAACTAGTGTTGTTCTCTATAGTGTGGCATAAAAATGGGGCGATAAAAGCTACTTGGTGCATCACTGTAACCATTTGTGTGCTCCTGTCGTCAGAACCAGCACACGCCCTTGACCAAATCGAATTCAGGAATCTCATGCAAATATTCTTAAGATCATAGGATATATTGTGCTGAGTTGTGATATTTTGTTATGAACTAGCCATTTCTAATTGTGCTTGAAAAGTAAAACGAACAAAGCTTCCAGCTACTAGGTGTAAGTCTGATGAAATTGTTTCTGCTTAATGTTTTGCCTCTTGAATTTTCCTAACTTGCATTGATTGCACTAAACACACACACACACACACACACACACACACATTTATAATGTGATGAGGCAAGCACTCTTGATTAGGCAGTCAAATAAAGACAAATAATATGACATCTTTTTTTTTTATTTAATGATTTTTTTTCATATTTTTATTATTTAATGATGTATTATTTTACATTTTAGGGGAACTTTGTTTTTGTATTGGGTCCATGATACACTGTGTGTGTCTCTGAGCACGTATCTCACACTCACCAGTACAAGAGCCCTTTTTATCTGTGCATTTTCCTCCAGACACTCAGTGTAACACTGAGGCTAAACATACACCACACTGACTGAATCTGTGTGTGTGTGTGTTTGTGTGTATGTGTGTGAACTCACCTGGATAACTACGCTTGGGGCTCCAGGTCCTCGCCCTGTTCATGCCCTGACACAGGTGGAGCACTTGTTGGGCTGTGGAACACGAGAGAGAAAGAAGGTGTAACAGAGACCTTGTTAAGTTGTTTTTTTTGTTTCCTCTAATCCCAAAAGAGCCACAGTGTTTTGAGCATTTAGCTTTATTAAGTTGCTGTTATTAATAAAAGTAATGATCTGTGCACATGCATTAACTTTTACATTCAAAATATTCGCTCTCAGACTGAGCAGAAATACAAGAATGAGGCACGGGTTGCGTTTTGTTTAGCAGTAAGTTGGGTGAACTGTTTAAGTTGCAGTGCTTGTGTTGCATGAATGAAGTAACTATGGAGCTGAAATGACCCATAGAGATAAGGAAGTTTTGTGCAGGTGGAGCGCTTCCTTTCTGTTGCGTGTGCAGTGTGTATCAAGCACGTCTCTAGTGTGAGCAAGCCGATGTGCACGGAGGAGTTTGCTGGTGTCACACCATCAATTATCTGAAAGAACGCGCTACTTTTTTATTGAAACGCTTTTCTGCCCTTCGCTCCAACTCTCACAGGCGTTTCAAATCGTTTCTTTTGCCCGTTTGGTATTTGTCAAGCTAATAGGACTTCTTACTGTCCAATGTCCGATTGTCAAACCGAGACAGACCGTTCTTGCTCTGATGTCAATGAATCATACCTTTACATATTTTCCAGCAAAATACCACAAATGCATCAGAAGAGAATGCTAATTACGTTAGACAAACATGCAGGTGCCTAATTGATGGGTGCCACAGCAGCACGTTGGGAAGTGGAGTGTCCTTGCCTTCTAATGGGACCACTGCCAACTGTGTTTCCGGCGCTGGGACCCTTCTCCTGGCACAAACCGCAAATGGAAATCCCAGCACTAACACACTCATCATGCTTTCTGTGCCTGGCTTTTCCAGCGTTGGCCCCACGGGGATGGTCTTTTTTTTTTATTTTGTGACTGAAACTCTGCTGACATTAGTGGGAATGGGGGATGGGGGGGGGGGGTTGCATGCTTGTTTTAGGAGGAATATCACTGTGTGGTACACTGGTAGTCATTCTAAGAAGATATAATGCATAATTTTTTAAACTCCCCCCTTTTTAATCTGAAAGTTACGGACGCAATCTTAGAGTTTAGACGTCAGGCCTGCCAGTGTTAGCTTTAGAGAACTTTGGGGCATTTCTTTTCTGGCTTTAAGGGAAATGTGAAGAATGTTTGTTTTGTCTGGCTTTTTTTTCTTCTGCGTGCTTTTTACATCATGCTGGATTGGATTTGTAGAGTAAGCAGCACTGTATAAATCTGATGTTTACAAAAACTGCGTAGTGTGTCCCTCACTTTGGCTTTAAATGACAAACAGAACTGTCTCTGACCTCGAGGACGCGCCTCAAATGTAGCATTTAGCATCTTTGCCCTTTGCCATTTTGAAATGACTGATATTGTAACTTCTAAATGTTCTAGCTTATATTATAAGTTGATGTGAATTGTAACTAAAAGTACATTTTTCAATCAAATGAAAACTTTCAGGTCGGCTGGAGTTGTTTTTAGCCTGACACTGGGAGGATAAACAAACCCCTGACACCTAATGTTCTAATCAAAGTTATGAGGCAATCACGTTATAATATTGATTTGTTCCAAGGCTTCCCTACTGCAACTGAATCTGTTTTATTCTCCTTTACAAGGCTGTGGTGCCCTTAAATGTGCATTAACGACTGAAGGAAAAGCACTGAGCACACAGCAGTCCTGGTTAATGAAATGTATTGTTCCTGATCATTGGCAGCGTTTCTAATGTCAACACTGAGGAGTCACATGACCGCTCTCTTCTCATGGTCCTCTGAGTCTTGCCTATTTAACCGACTCACACACTGTTAGTGCTTCATCACTCACACTTTAAAACTACCGACCATCTTTTACATCACTTTTGTTTAACATATTCAACATGACTCTTTGCTTGCATACAACAGGTTTTTTTTAATGATTTCATAAAAGACCCATTTTAGAAGGACATTTTTTTAGTGTGAAGAACCTTTTCAAAGTATCCAAAACTGTCACTGTCACAAGTTCGATTCCCCAAGAACGGTTACACTGCATTGAGGTCTTTTACACTTTCTTTATATATTGAGTTGGAATGAGCTCCTTAGTACTGAATAAAAAAAGAGCCTTGCTATCTGAGTATTATATTGTCATTTGCAGATCATTGTTCACACTACGTGGTTATTGAGTAGGTATGGTGAAGTCTACATGACTCTAGTGCTGAGGTGTGAAAGACAGGAAGAAATGTTCCAAAAATAGTTTGCTTCTGCGCTACTTCGGCTATCTGCACCTCGGATTTTGTGGGCTGATTTTATAGAGCGCAGTTTAGGTGCAGGCACATGCAATACATCTCTTGATTTTTTTTTTTCAGCTCTGCTCCTCGTTTGGTGGGTGGGTTACAGCCTAAGCACAGTGTCACAATCTCAAATATCTGCGACTGGGGCGATTACAGCCCACCATGCGCAGAGTATTTTCACCAGAAAACCACATAAAATGCCGGCCGCTTTTGTGAAGTGAAAGAACTCCCTCACTTTCTTCTGCTTGACACCATCTGACCTACTTTGTTGTCTTGCCGGAAGGAAGAAAGTGAATCAACTTTTTAAAATTGTCTATGACCGACAAATGTATGTTTTCCTTTCTTTCTTTTTTCTTTCTTTCAAGTTCGTAATCTGTCACTGAGGGATCTATATTAGCTTAGGGACCACCGATGAAATGGTAAGAACCTTGAACAGCCCAGGTTCTTAGTGAGTGTGGCCGAGAAGAGTTGAGTAATTACTTTTATGAAACTCCTGAAGCTCCTGAGGATTGGAGGGAATGTATACATTTCTCTGACATGTTTGGCTACTGGCAAGGCCTCACCATTAGATTTAAGGAGAACGATTCCATAACCGGCTCTCAACCCTTAATAATGGAAAATAAGTGTAATGAGATAATGGCTCCTCTGAAACGGCGGGGAGACTTTATAGGAAACCAGTGCACTGCGGCATTAGAGACTAAAGGTTTTCAGCACCTTTTAGGTAAATAGTTTTAACCTTCTCGCGATGGCTCTTGTCACGACTATAAAGCCCGGAGAACTTGTCTCGCTGGAATTGCCCTGATATCTGCCCATTTGGATCCGGCATCCCACTGAAAACACCCCAGGTGTTCTTGAACCATCAGGGAAAAGCGTCTGTGAAATAATTAAGGCCCTCCTTCACAACAATCTCCGATTCAGCACTGCCAAATAAAGAGCGTGTTGAGCTCCAAAACAAAGAGCAGCGTCAACTTTATTTCAATCCACTTGGGGGTTGTTTAAGGCGCTCCGACGCGGTTATGCATAATACACGGCCATAAAGCATCCAGGAGTTTGGAGAGAAATGTGTAATTTACCGCAGCCCCCCGCAGTGCCCAGCCACATGCGAATGAGATAATTACCGCAAAACCTTGGCAAACTTTTACTCAGCTGGTTCCACATGAAAATAAGTGACCCACTTAGGAGAAGACAGCAGGCATACAGTGATACAAGGAACCCTGATCAATGATCGGTGATGCTTTATTTAATTAGGCAAGCATTTGACTGTTAACAGTATCAGGCTCAAGTGTCATTGCAGGTTCCCCAACGGCCACACATAGACCTTCGTCTATTAGAAAAGAAACGACTTGCCTGTGACTTGTGTCTGCAACTTTTTCATGGCACTTCCATTTTCTGAGGACATTAACTTGGTTGATTATGAGACCAAGACATTTTTGTTTCTTTTTTGAATATTTTAGACTGTCTTCATTGCAGAAACAGTCAGTGACATATTCATCTGTATACTCTGTATGGAAGAGTGGCACAGCAAAACTGCTGTTTAAGAGTCGTTAGCATGGATATTCACTCTTGGCCCAAGTGTTCCGTAAAACTTTTAAAACTAGGGTCTGTTGGAGCTAAATTGGCTGCTGCTTTGAGAAGTGCCCATTAACACTTTAGGACCGGAAGCTCCACATTCTTTTGTACATGAACGGCAAAAAAATTCCCCTCATTTCAGAGCAAAAATTTTGCCAGCTTCAGCTCTCGTCGTCAGTGAAGACTCGAACCGGCCGTGTTTGTCAGAGGAATGATGCAACCGCCCTGTAACATGGTGCGGATCTGCTGTTAGCAAGTACTCAGAGGCTCTCTCTCAGTTCCTCTTAAAAAGGCACTTTTGTGTTATTAAGTTTGAAGGAGGCCTTTCCTCCCGCTCTGTCCATAGAGGACTGTCGCATGGACTGTAACTCTTCTTTTTCATGTCAGCAATTTACTGCTTAGTTCAGACTAGTGTCATCCTGTTTCTGCTGGACCATTAGCACGGTTAGATATCATTTTGTTTTTGCGCTTTTTGTAACACAGACTTTTACATATAAGACCAGGATAACAACAGCCTTTTCTATTATATTGTTAAACGGTCAAATGCTAAAGTTTGGGTTCCTGGTTTATAT
>JBBJLR010000111.1:9405637-9422925 GCA_037577145.1 Brachypetersius gabonensis
CACACACACACACACACACACACACACACACACACACACACACACACACACACACACACACACACACACATACCACATTGATGTCAGTGCTGAGAATAATAAAGGGAGCCGGCAAATGATACAGAGAAACAGAGAAACAACAGTATGGAAGTGTAAACTACCAAGTGTACCTGTTAGATAAGTGAAGCTGATAAAATGAACAATGTAAATACAAGATAGGTTAAATAATTTTATAGGACACACAGAGCACTGGACCATGCAAAAAAATGTTTAAACATTCGAATGGGTCTTTGAGTACTCTTACTTCTAGGTCTAACTGTTGTCTTTACGTCTATGATCCCTTTTATTGGTTTATTAAATGATTCTATTCGATATTCTTAGCTTGTCTCAGTTGCGGTGGGTGGTATTGGCGCTGCTTGTAGGAGAGAGGTGTTTTCAGTTTAAAAGACCACATCACCTTGCTCGACAACCTGAAATCCGACAAACACTTGACATGCAGGTGAAACTGGTATGTTCCAGCCGCCTACAAGTATTTCAGTCACTCCATTTCTGTGGTGAGAATGCAAGGCTCTCTGTGGTTTGACCTGGTGTTTGTCTTGCAACCCACTCAAGTCAATTCAGTCTTTTCTTATGCTTTCTCATGGCCAGAACCAGGCGAAAGCACAAGAACTCGAGTGCTGTACTTATTTGTGTCAGTATTTTATATCTTCTGGTTGCTGGTTCCTGTCTGATGCCGATACAGGCACGATGCAGATTAGATCGACTGTGTGGCATGAGCCATGCAGCATCAGGGTGCTTGTCTGCAGATCAGGACAGGATGTTAGAGGCTGTGGGAGGGGGGGGGGGGGGGGGTTCAGGGATGGGGAGGTGCCACCTCCACTATATCTGTGCACAGTGACATTAAGGAGGAGGGGGAACACAATAAGGAGGGGGTGCTCAGAACATACAGCTGTTACACACACCTCTCCACTTCCTCCACTAAACCAGCTGCAGCCATGTTTTTGAGACACTGTTTATGACACTCTTTTGACCCGTCAGCAAGTGCAGTGCTTCTTATACAAGAGGGATGAAGACACGATGAACTTCCTTGACATCTCGGGTTATTCACTTCAAACTTATTCATCACTAATTACTATTGGTTATTCTGTAACTTGAAAAGTTAAATCTGAATATGTAAGTCAAGTAGTTATGAGAATGAGACACTAAGGCCCGAAAGGATGCTCAAGAGTGCATTTATTGATTTAGCATCAACAGAATTATTTCAAAGTTTTTCCTACTTTAAGATACTCTAATATAGTTTTATGGGCATCAGGATTTGATGAGGACAGTTTTATTGTAAGGTTAAATGTTTAGTGAAATTATAATGCATAAATGGTTTAGATATTTAAGAGGCCACATATTCCTCCAAGAAAATAAATAAATAAAACAAGCAGAATGGTCTGCCAAGGTTCAAGTGGTAAGTGTCCACACTGGTATATTTGTGGTGGTGTTTTTAGACAGGCACTGTCTCAGGGTCAGTACTTATTGCGGTTGAAACAAACACTGAACTGCAAGGAATCTCTTGTGTGTTGAAGTTCATTATCATCTCTGTTTTGAACTTGAAATGGTGGATATTCTTTTCAAGTCACAGTGGAGGAGGGTGGAGTGTTTGCTTACCTGAAGCTGACTTAATCTTCCAAGGCCTACCTGTTTGAAGAAAAAGAACAGAATCTACCCTTCCCTGCAATCTACAAGGAATTTCAAGCAGCCTTTTAAGGTCTCTCGGTCTCTCCTGTGATGCCGTGACAGGTTGTTTGTTAGTCTCTAGTTAGTGAGTTCTGCTGACTGCGATTTAGAGACAAAGGGCAAAGGGGGTATGAACAGAGTGAGCGAGAGTAAAGTCTGAGTGCACGGCACAGATTTCTGATTTTGGAATCAGGCAGTTAGGACAAATCTAAGCATTTTGACTGCTGGAGCGAGAATTTGGCCGCCTAGAGATAGAGAGATAGAGAGTAAGTGAGTGTATGTGAATGGTCTTGTTGGCAGTTAAGGGGGGGGGGGGGGGGGTTTGGGGGGGGGCAGCTGGAAGTTTTCCAGGAATGCAGTCCCAGCGGATCATTTTGGAATTTTCCTGGTTTGCTGCAGTTTTCTCTGAACTGTGCCACCTGGTGGATAATGTGAAACCGGGAGCATCACAGGGTGAGTTCTCAGCCGCAACCTGTAACACACTTCTAGGTGTACCTACCCCGAGAACATTTTTGGAATGGATGCGGATAAAAGTAAACACCCGTGCCAGTCTGAGTCTTCACTGTTGGAAAACCACCTTGTCTTCTATTCTGGGCTGCTTTGTGTTGTACCTTTGCTATTGCATTATCTGAATTTTTCCATGCCCCCTCCGGTATGTCAGTTCATAGGGGAAGAGAAATATCAGCTGTCAGGTAACAAAAACTATTGTAAACAAATGGCTCCTTTTCCAGTAGCCCTGCCCCTTTTACCTCTGCCTCAACCAATCACAGAGCTTGGTCTGTAACAGCCCCCCTTCTGCTTTAGCTATATATTAGCAATGTTGTGGAGAAAGTGCTGAGATGACTAGGCAGTCACTACTGAAACAGTGTGGGACGAAATGTGTGTGTTGTTTGTACATGACCTTTTAATCTCAACGTCCTGTTGTGTTTGGAACTGAAAATGGCTTTTGTTTAGCGTTGGTCTTTTACTGGAGGACAATCACTTTCTCAGCAGACGTACCCAGACGGACTCCCCCTTCTCACACACACGTTTTTTTTTTTTAAGATTTAAGGGCAACGAGGTAATCTAGGGTTCATCTGAGGTCTTTCATTGTTTCCACAGGAGTGCGTTAGGATGTTGAGTATCAGTTCTCTCCATGTTTTTCAAATCAGTTTCCTCTTTAGAATCCTTCGCACCACAACTACATTAACTGCATTACAAATCTGAATTTATCTCAGCTCCCCTGCCCTTATGTCTGCACACAAACAGCTGTGATTAGGCTGCATTTGCATTCTTATCGGTTCATGTCTGTAAAGGACTGTCCCCCTGAAGATGTAAAGTGTTTGCGTTCGAACACTTTATGGAAATCAGGGGAATTACTGCCAGAAAATGTAGCATGATCACAATCTACATAAAAAACAGATGATGGAATTTTTGTTAAACTTTTTACAAATAAGAGCTCATACAAAGGTCTTTTCTGAAATAAAAGAGCTGACATGTACGTAAACACTGTCAAAGTTACAAGAAGATGCGTGCATTTCTCAGTCTATCCAGTCCGTGTATAGTAACTGAGCCACAAAAACAGCCCGTTATGAATTTACTGGATTTGTGATGTCATCAATTTACATATAGCTGCCTGTTCTGCCTATAGTTGCCTGTCCCTGCCTGTTCACACTGATGTCATAAAGAATTTTTAGCCCACACTGCTTTTACAAGTGTATAGTACACACATCAGTCTTAAACGCACAGTAACAAAAACGTTGCACGCAATTCTAAAGGATAAATAATAGGACATTTTTATTAAAAATGAAGGATTGTTTATGGTATCTGAAACCCCACAGTGTTAAGCAGTCTTAAGGGGAAAAACAAAATGCAAGAGAAGTGCAGGATATGGGTGCTTTAAATATCTAACTCTTAAAATGTGCTGCCGTATCCTTACAAGACATGTAAAGTCATGTGTTCAAGTTTTATGAAACACTTTTTCAGGTCAGTAGTAGATGGATTCACTGTAATCCAGCATACTGAATTTGAAATTAAGCATCAGCTGTGAGGTAAATGTGCAGAATGTTAGAATAAGTCAAATTCACAGAAATAATTTGAGTTAAATGAATAATCCAGGTACATTTTTCTAGTTTATTTTGTGTGTGTAAATCATTTGCAGTCAGTCTAACGTCTGTGACCCTTAGATATTCACCATCTTGTGGCTGATGCTCTGCCAGGCCTGTGAAACAGACGTTTTCAGTTCCTGATTGTTTTAGGTTCTTTTTTCTAACAGTTTTGTTTTCAATAAGAAAGCTGCGCTCGCTGAATTTCAGGCCAGGTAATTCACTTGAAACATCAGAAACATTTACGTTTCGGTCCTGAATGTCTGTATAGTCTCTGAATCACTTTAGGTGTGATACTCGCCTCTGTAGCCTAAATGCTAGATTATGTTTCATGATGTTTTACTGATACTGATGTTTATTTGGTTCTTTAGCATCACACTTCGAAATCAAATGCCACATCTAGAATCGAGTCTAGAACCTTTATGTGCATAAACTTGTGGTCCACCAAGACACAATTGGGTTTTCTTGCTCCTCTTAATCACTCTTAAAATCCCAGATTTGTTACATTACAAGACATTTTATTCTACTGTACTAAGACTATACTAATAACTCAGTGGAAACTTATTTTTAAATGATAGAAGTGTGTCTAAGAGAGGTTTGCGCATGTCAACAAGTCCTGGCCATTAAAAAAAAAGCACAATTTCAGCACAGTTTTTTTCTTTTTTTTTCATTTTTGTTACTTGTTTGGAAAATAAAAGCAGCCATTCACATTGTATGAACATTTTATAAAGAATGGAGAAGGTGTTGCTTTAAAAAAAAACAAAATTGTAGATTGACCTCCATTGTTATTTAAGAACATAATACCCTTCAACGGCAGTTTTCGAGGTGAGTGGTTTTGTTCATACAGCTGAAATAAGAAAAAACTGAATTTACGCATACTCACATACAAACACAAACACACATACAAGTTATATGCTTACAAAGTAAACAGTAGAAAAGCTTGGTAAAGCTTTTTTTTATTCTTTCTTCCTCGTATCATGAAACCACTGTTCACTGGGGTTAGCAACTAAGGGGAAAAGCCTGTTTTGTGTATACACTGGATACAGGCTTTGGTTTAAGGATGTATTCTATCCTCTGTTAAGTCTGTTAGTGGGTTGTGTGCTTTGTTTGTACACTGTAGGTGTAACGATACAGTCAACTCAAAAATTCAGTTTGATAAATTATTCAATGCTTTATTTAAGATACATTAACGTTATCAATATTAAAACATGTATATTTTCTCAGGATTTAGAATGAAACTGGAGTGAAGCAAAATGATGGCTGCATTCAGGTCTGACCCAATTTACTAATAAAACTAGAGTTGAGGGCAGGGCAAGGCAGGAATGTGCTTGACTGGGGTGGTGACTGGTTTAATGCTATAAACAGTGAAGATTCATCAAATATTTAATAGAATGCTTTTTCTCCATGATGCATTGTTACATGTCGAAAATACATATTGTAACATTTTTGCATTGTGATAAACATGATATTTCAATGCATTTTTATACATCTAGTAAGTGGGAACGTTACAGGGCAGAGGCATGCCATGTATGAAAGGAGATTTTTATATTTAATACCTCTGCACTAGTTATCTGATGAGGATACTCCTGGGTGACTTCTGTGCAACCTTTGACTATCGCTGGATTGCAACTCATGCTGATCCAGCTAGTTCAAACTGCCTACTCTGGTCCCTGAGAAAAAAGATAATACTCATCAGTTCTAAACACATTGTTCGTTGTAGCTTCTTTCTTTGTCCCTCGCTCTGTGACAGTAGCTGCCCCACTGAAGTTAGATCCCAACCAGTCTCTCTAATTTGCAGCAGCTATTTGGGCAGCTGTGTTTCAGTGATTAGGAGTGAGGATCAGTTAATAGAGGAAATATGGTCTGTCCTCGCACACTTTAATATCCGAAAAGTCAGGACACTGAGCAATCCAATCTGGCTCAAATGCACAAGCAGTTTATCCATTAGGCCTGTGCTGGGGCTTTTTTCAGTTTTTGGTCCCCCTCCCTCTGTTCATCAGATACACTAAGTGGAGTGTAATCCATGGTAACATGGAACCAGCAGCTTTTGGCCCGGATGAAAGCAATTCAACCAAGCCTCTGAAATCGCCCTCTCTCAACTCTGATTTGATTTGGCTGGCCTCCAACTCTGACCAATTCTACAGCCCCAAAAAGCAGATAAACAAGTGCTTTTTGGGCTTTTTAATAACATATCAATTTACATGGGATTATTGGGGTGGGATTTGCAGCAGTATATATTTTTTGGGTGGGTTTCAAAAAGCCTATGAAAATATATGTTCCAAATCCGCGCCATTTGATGCTCTTTTGGCAAATCCTTGGGCAGATCGTTTTTCTATGAAACATTTTGTGAAAAATGAAGTTTCTGTTCTCGTGGTTGAACATCAGTGGCACTCAAAGTGGGAAAATAGTAGCAGTCTACAGTTTTCACAACAGACTGCTTTAACAGATTGTCCTGTTTTTTATACCAACAACCTTGACCGTGTAACTTTAGAAGTGAGTGTATTTTGCATGCTTCTAATCAGGACAGTCAAGTTTGATGGATGTCATGTTGCACTGTTGACAAAGACAAACCTGCTTTTCTTTTGATAAGGCTTTGATTGACATGAAAAAGATTTCTTAGTGTGTTAAAAAATGCAGAGTTCTTGATGCATTTAAAGTTGCCCTCCCGTCAATTCACACATTTTTCTTCTTTTTGTGTTACTGTACCTCTACAACCTTCCGCATTCACTGTTTTCTACTGGGTCTAAATAAAATTACAGTTACTAGGGGTAAAAAGTTTGAAAAATAGATCAGTCATTGATAAAACTATTGATAAGTATCCATATTTGCATAATTAAAAACCTTTAATAGCAGCAATGAGTACATCTGGGGCAATTTATACTGGCTCCAGAGGCGGGAACAAGGCTCAAAGTTCAATGCCTTTTTTACATCTAGTCTGAGCTTTTAAAACAAATAAACAAAAAAGTAAAGGCAAGTTCTGAAAATGTACACATTAACACTAATGCCATTCGCATCTGAGCTCGTAACAAACTCATGGTTTGTTCACTCCTTTTAAAGATTAGGGCTCCAAGCTGAAGTACAGAGCCTTGAACTCCACACAACACAAACACACACACACAGACACACACACACACACACACACACACACACAAAGTGCAGCTGCAGAGATTCTACTGTGAGTCAGTGAAGTTCTTTTTTTTCATTCTGCACTTGTCTCTGCATCTTTGAGTTCATGTCTTTTGAAAATACGTGCAAAGTTTAATAAAAAAAGTGCACTGAAGCGAACGTTTCAGTGCGTTGAAAAACGCATTTGCTTTTTATCTGTAAAAATCAACTCAGTGTGAAAAGAGCTCATGATTAAACATTAAACTAACATTAGGAATGAAAAAATTATGCCTCTGATGACTCACTCATAGGACAAAGTCATTGGTGCATCTGAACATAAATAAATCTAAGACTGTAGTTTCACACGGATTGAACTCTCACGCTTTCACGCTGAATGGAAGGGGGAAAAAAGATTGATAAGCTGATAAGTGATCATAATTGCAGTGCTTTATACAGAAAGATAAGCCGTGAGAATCTTGAGAAAGTTTTGAATGAAATAACAGCACATGCTTCAGATCCAGCATATTGTCTCTGTAAATTTGAAAAAGTTCTGCTGAAGTTAAAAGATCTTGAGGCGGAGACTCCTCGCCCCACTGCCCCTCCTTTGTAGTCACCTTTTTCCAGTATTGTGCTCATACCGGGGGCACAGATGGCGTGGGCATATGCATTCTGCCCCGGCAGCCTCCAGGCTGCTTATGGAACTAGTCACCCATCAACACTCGCCTGCACAGGACCTGACTCTGCCTCCCATGAACCGCCCTGCTAATGTTTATGGCAAACACATCAGCTCGAGTCAGTGTCACCGCTGGAGCTGTGTGTCATCGCTCTGGAAAAAAAAAAAACGCTGCTCGAGATGAGGATCATAGTGGTGGGAACTGAAGCACGACAAGCAGGTCTCGCCCTAAGAGGGGTATGAGTTCAAATCAACCCCTCTTTGACCCCTGGAAAGACGGGCAGATCCACACATGTACAGATAGAGATAGGAGTACACTGTCCATCCCTAGAGAATCGCTGCATGCGTTTGTTGTGACCTGTTCTGTGGCATTTGTGCGACCTTGCTGTGACATAACCAGCGCTGACCACGCTTGGCCGATTTTCACACTTGAGACAAAATGCTGTTCTCAACAATGTGATACAGAATCCCCGGAAACTACTAAGAGTGTAAATCGCTGCGATTCGAACTAAATACATGATTTCGTCACAAATATATCGGATTATTTTGGTGTAGTTAGCAAAAGAATCCAATTAATTTGTGTTATATATCAAATAATGGCATCGAATATACATTAAAAATAGTACTTTGAGGCCGTTTTTTTCCCTTGGATTTATGCATTTTGAAATAGCTGTAATTGTTAGACATTTTTTGGACATTAGCTTTCACTGTATTTGAATAGTCTCTATAAATGATGTGCAGATATTCAATTAATCCTAAGGCTTTCTGGAAGAAACAGAGTTGATTCTCAGGAGGTGTTTGAATTAGTACCTGGTTTAGGTTTGGGTGAAGAGTAGGGTTGGGTTTAATAATTAGATGTTTAGTTCAGTGCAGGGTTACTTGAACTCATCCACAAGGCATCTACAGTGGACCTTCCAAATAAAGCTTTAATAGAAATTATTGTGGTCTGTTAAATTAGATTATTACATTCCAAAATCACTGGTCGTTAAATTCTTACCATTAGAATAATGCATCAAAATGCACTGATGTGTTTTTACAGCCCTAGAAATGAATTAAGCCTTCAATTCATTATCCCTTCACTACATATCTCTTCAAGAATGAGCTTTACTTTCCTACTACGGTTTAAAATATGTGCCTCTGTGCTGATTAGAGTCTTTCCCTCAGTGAAAATGTATCACACGTTGCTGAATATGTACCCCCTCAGCCCGCCAAACAAATCAGAAGCATGAAAGCATGCTACCAGAAAACAGTGGAGTGGACAGCAGCTGCTGTTTAGTGGATGGGGCTTTTTTTTTTTTTAAAGTACAGAGAATAGTGTCAGAGTTATCGAGATCTCGCTTGGGGATGTGAGCATATGAGAGCAAAATGAGCTTTAACTAAATCTGTAAACAGGGTCAGATCCTTCATGCTCTTAATCAGCTTCGTGACTGTTCTACGCCAGAGAATTAGAAAAGAGATCAGTTAACCATGCGGTGTACGGATTTATCACTGGGCTCATCATAGGTGGAATTAAGTGTCTATTTTTTAATGATATTCTGATCATTTTTCTGTAATGCTGTATTGCACTTTATGTTTATGTTCGGTTACCTGTACATTTTCAGCTGAATTGAATGTTGCACATGTATGTTTGCTCATGCCTGCAGAATTTATCCATTGAAGTGCAAGGTACACAGATTTCATTTAGAGGCGTTTCATTTCTTTATAGAAAAACGGCCATTGTGTTCATTTAGTGGGGGCCATGTGTTAATAATTCTTCAGTTGCATTGTGTGGCATATTTAGTTTTGCCTTAGGTTTTTCTAAGACCGTTATTTTTAGCCATTCCAAGATCTATTCATTTATGCATTTTTTTTCTTCTTGTGTTCCTTTTTTTCTCCCCTCCCCAGATACTTACCTGTTGACCTGTATTTCAATCACGGGATTGGAACTGACACCACTTTAAAATATCTTTAGGAAATGATAAATGCATGAATGTTGATGTTACCTCCCGACTGAGGGGTCAGTCGACTGTGATTGTTTGTGGGATGGAGACTCTTTTTAATATGTTGTCAAATACCAATGAATTACATAAGCGTAAGTAAATAAGAGGATATGAGGATATGATGCCTGAGAGCGTTTTCTGTTAAGACGAGGAAACACTCAGTCTAAGATTAACAGAAAGAGCCGAGTCCAAACAGCTTCAGGCACTTTCCCTTCTTTTTTCTCCCCCGCTCCATTAAAAAAAAAAAAAAATACATGCACACACATTCGACATTCTTATCTTATTAAAAATGCATTCGACCTGGGACAGCGGTGCACGTCACATGCAGCACCGGCTGCTGTGTTATTTCAGAAGGTTTATGAATTTCAGGTGAATCTAATTGACTTATGCTAGTGGCTGAATTGGCAAAGAAGTAAGAGAGGAGGAGGCTTTGCATGTGTTCAATGTGACTTACAATAATTTACTATAAGCTCTATCTGCAGTAAGCATGGTTGTATGCTTAAGCAGGAACCTCTCACTTGAAACACAGCAATCGGAGAAAAGAACAGATGTTCATCTCATGGCTCTCTTTTGTCTTCCCCAAGCGCTGAAAAGTTCTCACCCATACAAACATGTGCTGCTTCCATTTGTTTGCACGCTTCTTTACAAACTTTCTATACTTTCGATTTACTTCACTGTTTATTTCTTTACAGTTTTTAGAAATCTTTCTCATTCATTGCTGTTTACATTTGAGGCATCAACAGGCATGAGGAGTGGGACAGTAGCGAGGTCAGGGGGGAGCACGGGAGGGATAAAGAGAATAGAAGGGCATGCTCACCGTTCTGCTGCATGGAGTGGGGCATGCTGGGAGCGGAGCGGAGTCAGGGGCCAGTGGGCAGTCACGGCTTTAGCACGGTTCTTGCTGGGACTGATTCTGTCTGTGGTCAGAGTCCAAAATGCTGCCTATCAGTTTTGGCTGATGGGAGGTTTGTCTTCTCTCTTTTTTTTTTTCTTGGGGTATCAGTCACGGAGCTCAATTAGCGCAGGTGCCTTGAGGGAAGCAGCAGCTATCCGGGGTTCGGTGTGAGGGGGGAAGCGGTGCAGATTGGGACAGCACAGCGGCGGCAGCAGTGCAGCCCAGGCTGGCACAAAAGCTTGTAGGCAGCGAGGGAATGCGTAGCGAAGCCTGTAGGGCTGAAGGTGTCGCTGAGGATGACGACGCTGAGGAAGATGCCCGGCGTTCAGGGTGGTAAAGGTTCTCTTGCTTTTTCTTTCTGTCTCTCTCTCCTTCCCCCAGGCCCCCAAAAAACCAAAAATAAACCCTCAGAGCTTGGAGGCTGTCCCACGGTCGGGATGCGTCTGCCAGCGAGCGCGAGTGGGGATGAAGAGGATGAGGCAGAGGAGGATGGGCACAGCGCAGAGACAACTGAAGTAAGCAGAGTTGACTGAGCACGCTCGGCGTCAAGGAAGCGGTCCACAGGGCATCGGTGGCACTCAGAGCTGATAGGCCGACTGCGTTCTAGCGTTCATTGATTGCTACACACTTGCACGGTCCACTTTCCATGAATGCTAAAAAATTGCGGGGCGTGCTCCCTTTTGCAAAAAAAAAAAAACCCACAGATTAAGCTGCCCTTGCTATAATCCCAGTTGTGCTCTCTCTCTCTCTCTCATTCTCTCACATGCGGTCTCTCTCTCTCTCTCTCGCCCCCCTCTCTCTCTCTCTCTCGCTCTACCCCCTCTCTCTCCTTATAATACGTTTGAATGAGGCACAATCTGAAATCTCATTGAGGCGCATGAACTCTAAACCTTTGGGCTACTATTCTCCTTAATATTGAGCAGCTCTCGGGCTATGGGCCATCTGCCAGATTAGAGTCCTTCATATACCACCACAACACATTGTTTTATAAACAGAGCCTTTATACAACAAACATTTCAGTGTCCTAGAGCATTAATCTACCAAAGCTGATCTCAATCCAGCGAGCTGGATATTGCTCTTTATAACTTGTCTAGCAGGGGAGTTGATATTACATCATCCCAGATGTCACTTTGCCCCAACCCTCCCACCGGGGTAAAGCCGGGGACGTGCCAGTTTAGGGCCGAAAATTGGACGGTAATGCCCGTGAGCGCGGGCAGTCCTCCTGCGCGCGGTGGCATCGTATTTTCATGCATTAACTCTGGGGTATTATGACATATTTTATAATCTCTCGTAATCAACTCAATATCGTTATCCTGCCTTTTGGCTCCCGCTCTGCCTGCCGCTCACATCATTTTGGCACATTGTCTGTCATTTCTTGGAACGGTGCACAGGGCCACATATTATTTCCTGCAAGTTTAATCCTTACATTTAAGTGCCGTCCACACCGGTTTTGCTCCCGAGCCATATGTCTGAATAAAGAGAATGAGTGTGAGAGGCGGGTGGTGGATTTGAACGTTGTCATGCGCTTGACTTATGAGCCTGCTAAGATGACAGTCCGTATTGCCAGAGGCCTCGCGTCCCAAAACCGTAAGTGCTGTGGTGAGATGTTCCCCGTGGCTGAGCGCTGCAGGCGCCTCCGTTAAAGTTTAAAGTTGAAAGTGGGGCTGTTGTCGTGAGAAGACACCGAACACACTCGCTGCGTTGGGCAACACTCTTAATGCTGTAATGTGTTGTGACGGATCGCTCTCACCCATGGCACCCGGCAGGAGCGGCAGAGTTCACCTGATGCTGTTTAGTGTTGTCACTGCACGTCAGTGTGATCAGTACATGACGACTCCAGTCCTGACACTAATTTATTATGTCTGATGTGGAGTTTTTTCTTTTTAATAAGACGAAGCGAGGAGCAATCCCATCCACGTGCTATTCTCTAGATATCATACTTTGAATGAATCATTCGGTGATTCAATGTCGTATGGATTTAGCAAATTCATGCTTTGCCTCATTAATACTGAAACATCTGACCCAGTTCTGTCAGTAGGTCAAGCCCCAAGCTCCCTCACTGAATCATCTCCTCACATTTACTCCTTATTGTTAATCTGCAGAGGGTCGGGCTCCATTTAAGCCTGCCGAAGTCTCCACTGACCCATGGCGGTAATTTGGTAATAAGAGGACGAGGCGTGTGACAGGTCTCTGCTAGTCCTGGGTTTTTGTTTTTTTTTTGTTTTTTTTTTTGGAGACTCGTGGTCCTTTCTTTTGCTCCCCACATGCAAATGGCTGCATTTGAATTCACAGCAGCCAGTCATAACCTTTACTATTCATTTTGTCTTGTTATATTTGGAGAGTCGTTTAACAGACTTTACCTCAGGCCTGAAAAAAAAAAAAAACCATAGCCGAGAGCTATTGCGCATGGTCACCAGAGTCAATATTAAAATCTGTCTCTGGATTTCCAAGCTAGTTTAGTAAGTGAGAATACATTTGATAGACTGATTTTGGCCAGCATTCAGGAATCGCAAATGAATGCAAAACCTGTTCTTTTGCACTTTGCTGGAAATCAGTCCAGCAAATACATTTACTGTAGGTCTTAAAATTTCTGCATCTGTTTTGCTTCAGCGTCTCTTTATGTTTTAACTGACATTTACAGGGCAGATACAGCCTCGCCTTGAGCAGTCAGTTTGCTTACTGTGAAGGACCTGCTCATTTTCTTTTAGGAAACGAAGGACATTGAGCTATTTAGTCATTTTTATGATGTTGCAGAATCAGGATGTTGCAGCAGTTTTTATTTGTAACGGTTCTCCAGGACTCCGTTCTCGACTGTAGAGTTGGGACTCTTGCAGACTGACAGTTATGTTGAAATAAGAATGAGTAGTGCACCTGAAGTCTGTGGTGTGTCGATAGTGGTCAGCATATATTTCCAATTCTAAGTTCAAATTCAGCCGAAACACAGTAAATGCTAGTCAACCACTTTACAGTGTTAGTATGTTATACATTGGTGAGTGGTTTTGTTTGTTGTTTAAGCCATTAGTTTCCATTTGTGTTAACCCTATCACTAACATAATGCCGCATTTTTATCCAAACACATTTTCAAATTCCATTAATTATGGCTGTTTTACAGTAGCTAGTGCACTATGTTGATATACTCAGTTTGTCCAATGAGATAAAACAGTTTGAAAAATTCAATTACGCCATTTTAGTTGAGTACATAATGATGGTTGTGAAATGGCCCAGAAAGCTGTCTGAATGGGATTTCAATACAATTAATATCCAGTTGATATTAGGTCCTCATTTTTCAGGTAATAATTGTACTTTCAGCCAAAACAAAATGACAAAAGTATCAGAGAATCATTATTAATGATCATATTTGTATTGTTTATATGTGTATTGATCATTTAGTAACTTCATGTTGGTCCCAAAACGTCTTGGCTTACTTTATAATACTGAAATCTATGTTAAATGATTGTACATAGAAGGGTTTCCATTCTACATATATGTATGTTGTCACAACTATCTAAAAGGGTGAATCTATACTAGAAAGTAGCATTAATGCTGTAAATTAAAGCGCAGTCTGGTCTGTGGTCTGGTCCAAAAATAGGCAAAACAGAAAGAAACCTCCCAAAAGAAGGAAAATGAGGCCTAAAACAAAACCCCTGCTCTCAACAATGAGGAGAAAATGGGAAAAGAAATGCCTGCCGCAAGCCAGTTTATAGTCGCATTTAATGCCCTTCATGAGGTTCCTGGCTTCCTAGCCACACCTATAATACCTCACCTGCAGATGACGATGACACAAGTGTGTAAAGTATCTGTGTGTGTGTAAGGCGCACATTAATACATTATAGACAATGCATTGGATATTGTAAATATTGTACATACTGTATTATCGTGCACACTGCATATCTGAAAAATATAGTTTGCTCTCCTCATGAATTATTTGCAGTTTTTGTGAGAATGTGTGTACTCTGATAGACATAAATTAAAGATGGAAATGTCACCAGCATTCCCACTCTTCATGACACAGCATGAGTGGGAGATGGTTTTGCTCCTACTCCTCTCTTTCAGGCTGGTTACAAACAGTGTACACGTCTTAGTCACTTCGGTTTTGTCGAAACTGGTGTGGATGGCTTCTGTGGAGGTTCCTGGAGAGATGTGCAGTTATTGTGCTAACGACGACCTTTATCAAACGGTCCTGTAATCATTGTGTCAGTCTATGATAATAGCTTTTCATAACACCAGAGAAGGCTTCACTTTGAGACTGCGCAATCTAGAGCCGGTCTTTATGGTGTCCGTGTTTCGTGTCAGACCGATGCCCGCCGACTTGCTTGGGGACTGCTATCAGCTTTAGTAAAGGTCAAAGAGACCTAATCTCTAACGTTTGCATCGGCTGACATTTGTAGCCTAAATAAAATAAGGAAAAAGAATGGATTGACTGTCTTTGAGTATTGTGCTTAAAGGTGTTTAACCTGTGTTCTGGAATCTTGCTTTATTGTGGAGGAAAAAAATCTGAAATACATATGTATGTATATTTGGGGTGTGTGTGTGTGTATATATATATATATATATATATATATATATATATATGGTGAAGTGAGACATCTCTTATCCTTCGTTCATCCTTTCCTACTGTATCCACCTATACAGTCTGTCTACCAGAAGAAAGATATGCAAAACTAGAGATGGAAGACTTCCGTCAGTGACCTTCTGATTTCAAAGGACTCATACAAATGTCTGTCTGAGAAGAAAATTTCCTTCCTCAAGTGTTGTAGATGACCTTGCATGCACAAATGCAAAGGTTTTCTGTCACATATCTAAACAGATTCAGAAGATGATGTTAGAATGAGTTCTGGCTTTCTAGCCTCACATTCTGATTTTATAGAATTACATTCTGGACTTTGTTGTTACTGGGTGTTTCAAGAGCTGCTATATAGTGATATGTCCCTATTACAAAGAAAATGTTTTGTATGACTGTGAAAAAGCATTCGTTGTAAACAACTGAGGTAAACATGTCTAAATGTGTTCGTATTTCATGGGCTGAAGATTTAATTCCCATGTGTTTACTACACATTTTATTTCTTATGCTAGTACAGAGAAATTTGGAGCTATTTGTTTTGGCAACTCAGAACTGACCCTTGTCCTGTGAAACCTTTAGAGGAGGTCAACGAAGATGTTCCAGAGGTTTTCGTATCAGGAGAAACATCTCAGGAGCCATTCCCTGCATAATAAAGAACTTGTTTAAACTTTCTGCTTATTTCACTGGTTGAGATGTAAACAAGGTTGCTCAGAGTGGTTTGGTCTTTAGAGTGGTGGTGATAGTAAAAAGGGGTTACAAAGTAAAAATAGCCATTTTGTTTATTAACCAAAACAATCAATTAACCTTCAGTCTTCTGAGCTAACGTTTTTTAAGCAATAAAGTTTTCTGATTCTGATTATTTATTTACCTTTACATTTTCTTTATGGGTAATGAATTACACTGAGTTTAAAATGAAATTGAATTACATTAAATTGTTCTGGGAGCACATTTGGGGGCATATTTAGGGTTTACACTATAAAAATAGGCATTTTTTGGCATTTTTCTTTGCCAAAACACAACAATGCAGTTTTTCACTGTAATTATACTCTCTTATAATTATAATAAAACAATGCCTTAAGTATGAAGTATCAAGTAGTGTATTCATTAGCATTTCATGTGATAACTTGTGTACAGGCAAAACAGGGATCTTTAGTTCCCATCCTGGAGGCCAGCACAGTTTGATGATCTCCCTGCTCAGACACAATATGATCTGTAGATGTTAACTAGGTATGTTTGAGAAGGGAAAAATAGACACTGGCCCTCATGACCAGAACCTCAGATGTCTGGTTCGTGCCACCAGAGCTGTGAACAGAGTCGGCATGTTATGGTAATGGAGCATTTTATATTAAGCCTGTCTGAATGACTCTGAAAACTTGAGAGAATCAGTGGAATTCCCCTTTGTATTTCTAGAGGCTGGAGGACACTCCAGTGTATTCCTGATCATCGTAGGGTTCATTTAGGGCCCTAAAACAGGTCAGCTGTTCTTGCTTCAGCAACATTTCCATTTAACAGAAATGGTTCAAATGTCTCTGGCCACTTAAATTAAGCACGTCTTCTTTCACATCCCTGCACTGCATCTTTATATGTCCTACCCTCTGCCTCACACTGTTTATCCTGTATGGTATCCCAGGGTTGAGGTAGCTCAGTGTGTAGGATACTTGCCTCCAGACCAAGAGGTCATGGGTTTGAATCCTACCTTCAGCACCACCACTGGGTCCCTGAGCAAGACCCTTAACCCCAAGTTGCTTCAGGGAGACTGTCATCTGTTGTTAGGGAATGGAAGTAGCTTTGGATTAAAGCGTCTGATAAATGCCATGAATTGTTACTGGCCTTGAGCCTGGTTTCCTAAATTAATGTTGTATTGTTCTGTACCGTGGGATTGTACATTTAGGTTTTCAGAATCTTAGAAAACACTTTATCTTAACACCTGAACCTCTAGGCTTGTTAATAAGACTTTATATTAAGTACTACTATACATTGTGTGGTAACCACTGTAGAACTGACACCATTAATCTAGTGACAAAACCTTGTATCTCCAAAATAGTACCTTTATAAAAGAGATAAAAAATGTTAATGGGCTGTTCCTAATGAGAATCTGTTGCACAGTGTTTTTTGCACATGTTTGACATACTAAACAGAGCAGACACAGGAATATGAACATATATTCAAGAGAAATAGGTTAATTATGGGACATTTACATTTACAGCATTTATCAGACGCTTTTATCCAAAGCGACTTCCATTCTCTAACTACAGGGGACAGTCTC
>JBBJLR010000111.1:9429249-9440826 GCA_037577145.1 Brachypetersius gabonensis
GCTGAAGGTAGGATTCGAACCTGTGACCTTTTGGTCCGGAGGCAAGTATCCTACCACTAGGCCACCACCATCCCCATGCATGCATATCTACATGCGTATCTATGTATTTACTGTATGGGTTCACACTATGTAAAGGGCAGTTGGTGACTTTGTTTCCCCGAGTCACAAGGTTTGCTTTGACAGTGACTTCATATAAGTGAAGTAGCTATGAGACTGTGGAGTGTAGGCCTACACACAGCATCTTGCTGCTTAAGGGCTCAAAGGAGCAGCCTGGCCTTGATGAGGATATCTGCCCTCGCTGGAGTCTGTGTCCTGCAAGACTCAGTGCCTTTTTTTTTTGGTCTACATGGATCATAGCACTTCTGTCAGGTTCTCTCCATGCATCCAGGACCAGATCAGTGCAGGTTTGCTTGGCACCATCACCTGAGCGACACTGACATGATGAAGGGAACCCGAAGAGAGGAGGTATGGAGAGACAAGCTGACGAGAGAGTGTGTGTCTGCCCTAGTTTGATGGCTTGGCTGTCTGGTCAGCTCTGCATCACATTACTCGTGCTCCTTCTGCCCTCTCTCCCTCAATCGCTCTTGTTTGGGTGCAGATGTCCTCATAAACCACATTCACTCTATCAGCTCTCACAGCATGTCAGCCATAGCTAGTCCCTGCTTTCACCTTATTCTCTTCAGCCATGATTCCGTTAAACAACTGCTCAAACTTTTCAGGGGCACTGACAAGTTCTCCGGTGGTCTCCGGTGGAGTCTAATGAACAGCGTTTCACGTTCAGCTCCTAGAGAAATTAAATGAGAATTCCACCTATATTTTAAAACGTTTGGATATTAAAATTATTAAGATGGAAACAGAGTCATCCAGTGGTCTGATGTGAAATGCTCTATTACAGAAAATTGTTCCTAGCCAGATGTTTTCACAGCAGTGTCACGCCTGAAGTGTTTAATGCCTCTAAATGCTACCTTGTAGAAAGTTATTACATGAAATGATTACAGATGTACTGCATGATGCCTGGGGTGCTCTTTTATGATAGTTTTGAGATAAGCTTTGGTCCTAAAATGCATCTTTTGCGGGATGTTCATGGTAAGAGGTACATGCAGGGTGTAAAGCAAAAAAGTCCCCAAAGAACACATTTTTTATTTGGATTCACCACCATCTTAACATTATTAAACTTCAGTATGTTGGTTCTCTAGTTGATTTGAGTTTTATTTGCACTGTAGATGTTGTTATACAGGTTCTTATCACTGCCACCATAGATAAATCAGTCAATAAGTTGGCCCTCAGTGTTTCATTTTATATCACAATAATTTAACCAGATTTTCTTTCCCCCTATAATTCTCTCTACATGTTTCTAGCAATTGTGCTGGTTAATTGTTACTCACATGGCTGGAGGTGTAAAAATCTGAAGGTGTGGACAATTCTCTGGCTATTTTGAATTTTAAAACAAAAAAATAATAATCTGGATTATTAATTTATATGTTGTTGTAAGTATTTACTCTAGTCATAGATATTTAGAAATGATTCTAAATTACACCCAAATAATGTAAATGATGTTAAATGTTAAATCATTCCTTAATCATTATCCAACTGCTGTTCTCATAAACAAATAATTTTACCCGGTATACTGACAAAATGGAGCCATAGTTCCATTTACTGTTATACTAGCCCTGTGTTTTCTAGCCCCAGTACTGTATCTCACCTTTCCTGCTCTAAAACACCTACTTCAGCTCAAGAAGGACCCTAGTGTTAGTTAATGATGTGGCTCAGGTGCGGGGAGACCCTATACAGTGTAGTGCACATGGACTACTAGGGATTAAAAAAACAAATAAATAAAAATGTCTCAGATGCAAGGATTGAACACATATTGTTATGTTGTCTGGCCCAAACCTGCATGGTGTGAGATGTCACAGAGATGTTTTCTTTGGAGAGACGCTGGCCTTGGTTCGGTGGTGAGCTGAGATAATTTGGCTCCCTGGAAGGCCGACTTCTTTTCTTCAAGAAAGAGACAACGGTTTCAGAGTTTTATGGCTGCAATGCAATTGTATTCTCAGAATGCATGGTTTCAGATACGCGCAAACTGCTTATCAACTGATTGTTATTGTGGTCACATTATTGTCTCCTGAGAACAAAGGAATCCATGAAAAGAGAATGTTCATCTTCTTCATTTCGTCTCTCTTTTCTTTTTTTCCTCTCGTGGTGTACCCTCGCATTTTCAGTGCACTGTGCTTTTTAATCTTCCTCCGGTGGAGTCTGAGCTCTGTCTGAAGAAACACCCAGTGATCTGCATCTTGCTAACTGTTGATTCTTCTCGTCAGTCTACCATCGATGATGAAGTTTAACTTTAAAAGGTTACCTTGAAATCCTAGGCATGCCTGCTTCAAAACAAACCACCGACAAAGTCATGCAATCCTTCTGTGGCCCAGGGACTGTAACACATTTAGAAACCATGGAATGTGTTCGGCATGTGGAGGGATCAGGAACACAAAAAAATCAACAGCACCAAAACTTTCAAGCTCAAAATTGATTTTTCAAAGGGCTCGACATCAGATGCTAAATCCATCTTCCCCTCAGATCTTCCGAAAAAGAAAAAGGGAAGAAAGCAAAACACCTTAAAATGACTCCATGTCTCCAAACCACGTTAAGGGCTTATTACTTCTGTTGTGCGCATGGATTCAAAAGCCATGGCCGCAGGCCCGGATTGTCTGCTTCTGCTATCCTGATGAATATTTACATGCTTAAACATTTCAAATTAGAATTCATTAGAGCAATCTTAAGTCTAGATCTAGATGAGGAGTTGTTTGATTAGTAGCTGGAGGACATGGCTTTTTGTGCTTGGTTTGTGTGTCTCCTACCTTTTCTCTAGCTGTCTTTTCATGCCTGTGTCTGGAGAATGATAGGCTTGCTGTACAAAAAATTTGCCATCACTTTTAGGATTCAAGGGTTTTATATAGAGCTAGGAGTAGTGCCTGTGATTCACATAAAAAATAAGAGGAACAAAAAGAGTCTTATGTCTTGTCATTAGGTCTCTGAGCTACCCCTTCATAGCCATAGATTATTTTGGTTGTTAGTTTATAGAATAGAGATCATCTTGCTTTCATTTCGCAAGATCAGTAGTTATGCTATAGGTACCATAGTTACATACGGAGCCCTTATATACTACAGCTGATTTAGATCAGATTAGGCTTGTCTTTAGGGTATACTTAACTATATTTCTCATTTTATATGGGCCAGGTCAAGACTGCTGGACACAGTTCAGCTAACTTAAGTGGTATTATATTTATATATAATGTTAAATGTGTTCTGTGTAGCCATATTCACTCTATGGCCAAACTGTAGAGCTGACTACATTGTATGGCCAAACAATTTAGCCATATGCACAAAATGGCCAGACTATATAGCTAAATACACTCTATGACCAAACTCACTCAATCACTTTCTATAACTGCTTAACCCTCAATAGGGTTGCAGGTATCTGAAGCTTATCTGGGGTCAATGGGCAAGAGGCAGGGACTCATTTCAGGGCCACACACCATTCACTCACACATTCACACATATGGTCAGGTTAGAAACCCTAATTAATCTGATGCTCATGTCTTTGGACTGTGGGAGAAACTGGAGAGCCCTGACACCTTTAGGAGAACATGAAAGCACATGCAAGGTATGGCCAAACTATGAAGCTATATACACAATGTAGCCAAGCTATATAAACTATATGCCCATTCCTAAGTTCAACAGATGCCCCCCTTCAGCCTTTGAGTCAGTTTCTGCCCTGCTGTATCTCCCCCAGTCAACTGGAAATGCTTTTGTTGTGACATAGACGAGTCTAAAACCATGAAGTGATAGACCACATAAACTCAAAGACAGGGGCTGCAGAATGCTGAAACACGTAGTACATAAAAATCACCGGTCCTGTGTTGCATCACTCACTAGAGTGATCCTGACTGCCTCGGGAAGCACAAGACCTGTGCATCAGGAGCTTCATGAAATGGGTTTCTATATTCATGTCAGTGATTTTAAAATGGTTTTGATGGTCGGGTGTCTACAAACTTTTGGTCAAATAGTGTATATTGTTATCTGAGAATCTGCGTAAGACAGAGGTCTAGGTTATATGTCACACACCACTTTAAGCAAGTCTGTATGAGATCAATGAGAAATG
This sequence comes from Brachypetersius gabonensis, assembly GCA_037577145.1. NCBI lineage: Eukaryota > Metazoa > Chordata > Actinopteri > Characiformes > Alestidae > Brachypetersius > Brachypetersius gabonensis. Next base: position 9,433,409 of record JBBJLR010000111.1, read on the forward strand.
CCATTATATCACTTTGCCCTGAACTACACTATATAGACAAGAAAAACCTTTTCTGTTCCAGTATGACTGTGTGCAAGCGAGCTCCATAAAGATATGGTAGGATGAGTTTGCTGTGGAACAACTTGCCTGGCCCACACAGAGCCCTGATCTCAACCCCATCCAACACCTTTGGGATGAACTGGAACAGAGATTGTGAGCCAGACCTTCTCGTGTAACATCAGTGTCTGGCCTCACAAATGCTGTGCAGAATGAATGGGCAAGAATTTCCATAGAAACACGTAGAGCTCCAGTTCTTAAATAAAAAAAAGATCTGTACACCAAACAAGTCTGTGATTGACTTCATCTGGTTTTGGAAAATTGTGTACATTTGTTAATTCACCCAACTTTTGCTTTATATATGACCACACTGAGCACATTGCCTCATGCAGATTCTCAGTTAACACTTCATGCAGTACTTAATGAGTGCGTTTATACATCAGAAGCCTGTTTTCCAGATGCAGTGTAAGCAGAGTGCTGAACACACTCTAGGAATTTTCACTCCCCTTGATGATGATGCTTCGCGAATAATGTTTGATAATGGGCTGCAAAGGTTCTGCGTTTGGACACGACGTTAAGGCTGGGATAAGGGCTGATGTTGCCAGTAAAAAACTGCTCTCTCTTCTCTTCACAGCTGCATGAGGTCGTCGTTCTTGTGCTTCAGAGGAAGTGGTACGGGGAGAAGCGAGTGTCGCCCCCAACGAGGCGTGTGTACAACAGGATATCCGACGCTGGAGACGTTAGCCTTGTGTTGCGAGATGATAAAAAAGAAAAAAAGAAATGAAATGAAGTATCACAAGGATCTGAGAGTGTCACACATCAGGGCCTTGTTTTGTTGTTACTTCATTTATTGTTGTGCTTTTTCATTTCTTTTTTTTCCCCCTTCACCTTTTGATCTTTAACACAGCCTTTGCGGCCCACGCCATGCTCACACACACACGGTTCTTGACATGCACCATGCTAATGTGACTAACACTCGCTCCTAAAACCTGTGGTGTGTTTGTGCGATGTTTCCTATTGCTTACTCACCCCTTATCATCCCTTCCCTGTATCGACTTCATGCCTGGTTAATTTAGCTGTAAGAAAATGCATCAATTGCCACTTGATTGATGGCTGGAGAGCAGACTTAATGCTGGCACCGGGGTAATTGTTTTCTGAAGGGTTTAAGGGTGTCTTTTCGATCAGCTTTTTGAGAGAGTGAGGAGGGGGAAATGGAGAGTGAGGAGGCACTACTCACGGGGCCCATTAGAAAATTGCCAGTAAGCAAAGTTGCAAATAAGCTGTCACACAGTACAAATGAGATTACCTTTCCAACGTGCCCTGGAACCTGCACACGGGGGGATACGGGGCCAGCCACGGCGGAACGAGGCACAATCGCCTGATTTATCTCCTGTCTTCATCTTCCAGTGGTGTTCTGGCTGCTGCTTTGCTGTACGCGGGGTGCAAAGCAGTTGACAGAGCGCTCGGAGCGCAAGTTAATCGGTTGTCGACAACATCTGAAGTGAGGCAACACAGAGCTTCAAGTCAAAGCTGCATCTTAATCACCCTCTTTTATTGTCAGCGTATGACTCAAGTACACTTTGTGCAATGGGGTTTGCATTAACTTGCACATATTAAATTTCATTGTTGATACAGATACAGATGGTTTGGCTCTCGATCGTTTTGGTGATAAAATGGTTTGGTTACAGTTGTTGGCACAGCGAGGAACGTTCAGCATATTGCTAAAAACTACTACACAGACAGTATAGGCAGATCCAATAGTGAACTTTAAGACAGCGGGAGTTTTCCCATGCTTGACATTATTGCGTTTGCTGTATGGCAAGAGAAAGTCTAGTCAGAGGGTAATCTAATGTGTCCTGAACGTGGTGCCTATTCTGACAATCCCTTTGTTGTTCAAAGATAGTCTTTATTGGTGGGGATTATGAGCTCTGCAAGCTCAGACTTTGCGTTTCAGTAATCATGATGACAGATGTAAAGAAAGATAAAAGACTGGGGCTCTGCATTCAGTGCAAGAAAATATCAAGGCCCTGCTCCTCATAGCTGTTCGCCTGCTCAGGCTGATGAATGTTCTTCCATGAACAAAACTGTGCTTCGCTGTCTCATTGTTTCCATTCTTTAGTCAATGTTTCTTAATGTTTCTTAATTTATTCTTAGCTTGAGTTCTGGCAGTAAGTTAGTAAGGACAAGCATACTGCAAATTTATGCAGCTAAGTGAGCCAGTATCAGGAGCAGGACATGGGTAAGCATTCTTTTTCTTAACATTAGGTTATATAATGTTTTAGATTTGTTTTCAGAATGAACAGTATTCTGAGGCTAGGGGCTGGATTAACTAGAGGTGTAGTGATACATCTGGTCCATGAGTCAATTCAATTCACAAATGTGGGTCCATGATTTTATTTGAATATTTTTTAAATGATGAAAGAATCCATCATATCGTTGCAATGGGAACTTTAGATCAGTGTTTCATGGCTATATGGCTTATTAATCAGTAACTACATATAAAACAATTTACAGTAATTGAGTTACTATAAAGTGCTAGGAGTGAGGGATGGGAGTCTGGACCTGCTGGTTGCTCCGTTAATGTTTTAATTCTTAAAGTAAATAGAGACAATTTAAAATTTAAAAATTAATGAGATGCTTTTAGGTAGGGAGGCGAAACAGTTAAGTGTACATGGACTGCTGATCCGTACACCTATAGAATGTATTCTACACGTTTAAGGCATAAAATCTGTCTGGGTTCCTCTGCCTCTCCTTGGAAACTGCACTAATAACAGTTTCCCTTTGTTTCTAGAGGCAAAGGACCACAAAACCCTTCTAGTACACACCAAAGCCTCATTCTATGAGCTGGCGCAATCTATCTCTTTGTAAGACTGAAATTATGATACTTAGACAGATCTGAAAAACATAGAGGCTCAGCTTTTGAGTAGATGTTACAGCCGTATTATTGAGAGAAGAAATATGTGGTGAACCTTGCTGTTTATCTCAAACAGTCACTTTCAGCGTCTGTGAACACCGCCGCCAGCGTCGCTGAGTGCTATTGTGGCGTGCTCTCTTTCACACATAGAGAAAGAGAGCCGTAAATCTGAGTGTGGAGTGCAGTTGTGATGCAGTTATGATTTTTGCATTGAGCGCAGAAACATGCAAAAAGCATGCAAATTGCAGGTGTGTGGCTGAGTGCTGTCTGGATGGAGAAACCCTTCCCTGAAACAGTGCTGGCTGGAAAAGGTCAAGAGGTGAATGAGGCCAAAAGACTAACTGATAACTGTTTCAGTGGAATTGTGTTGCTATATTTTGGTGTTGTGGGGTTAAATGACCCTCCATATAAATAAATCTCTATTTGAGCTTCTTTGACTGCTTGCCTTCAAACTCATTTAATGTTACAAAAACAACTGGATAATGTAGAGTATATGGCATGATTTTTACATGCCTCCTCTCACCTGAACCCAATCACTTTACTGTAGCTGACTCAATGTTTATTCTTCCAAATGCTTCACTAAGTGCATACTTCTTCATCCAAAAGCACCCTTGCTATTTTTACTGGGTGCTTTTTGTATGACAATCGGCTTTACTTGCATTTTTCCCTCTCATGCATAGCAGCAGAAAAAGAAAACAAAAAAAGCTTCTCAGGTTACATTCCAACTTTTGGTTTTTTTTTTGCCAGTAGCCTTCGGGACACAAAATCTAATGCAGCGCTACTTTAAAGCTGCCTGGGGCGTTCGGCTATTTTGAATTATGGCATTGCACAATGACCCCGATACTGACACTGCACCAGCGAGGCTGGGCTGCTCTCACTGCCTTACATGGGCAACGGTGGACTGGGCTGTGCTGGAATTCTGCCCCTTGACGTCACTGCCTGTTACTCTCTCAGATTGAGAGGGGGGAGACGAGGGCCGCGTCCCAATTTGAGTACTCGAGTACTAAATAGAGGGCTCAGAAAGACCCTAGGATTCAGGTCTAGGCGCTAGCTGAGGGCTCTGGGTCCACACTAGGCAGGATGTCCTGCTAGATTGGGACGCTGCCTTCGCTTTTTTAAGTTTCACTTTAACTGGGACCTGAAACTCCAGATTCTTAGAAAGCGAGGTAAGAGAAACCCCAAGTCTTCTCTCCACTCTTCTCCCGGGCCGGGGGCTCGGTCGTGGGCCCCGTGTGACCACGGCGCTTTCTCTTTATTCCCTTCTTCGAAAAGGGCAACATCCGAGCAGGAGTCGGGGCTGAGTACGCGGGTTTGTGTGAAGGTGACTCGGGATGTGCAGGCATTCAGCGGGGCAGTGTGCTGGGAATGGAGGGCGTGGGCTCGCTCCGGAAAAAGGAGGAGGGGGGCAGACACACTTTGCCTCTAATATCAAACATTTTCACACGTTTGCACACCTTGTCTAACACGCCGTGTGTGTGTTCGTGTCAGGTGTCCGGTCTGAGTCGTAGCACGACGAAAAAGTACCTGAGAGCACTCGCCTCCATACTTCAGAAAGAGTCGACAGGATACAAACACGGAAATGTGAGGGGAGGGAGGAGGGCTGTTGCGTTACACACTTACACACACACACACAAACACACACACACACACACACACACACAGTACAGACATACATGCACAGTACAGAAAGACACAGATGCACTTCACACACGTACACAGTACAGAAATACACACTCCACAAACACTACAGACATACACACATAACCGACATACATACACACCTAAACAGTGTGACAGACATAGACATACATACACAGACAGACACTACAGACACACACACACACACACACACACACACACACACACACACACACACACACACACACACACACAGTTCTTTCAAGCCCAAGTGTAATTCCAACGCTAACTCTAAAGATATACATGTAGTAAACACAGTGTTTCAGCTTTTTATAAGGGTCCTCTCTGTTGTATGGGGCCTTAATCAAATTGATCAAAAACCATGGATGAAGTCAAAGCTTCTTCAGTGTAAAAGTTACTTTGGGCTAAAAATGAGTCCAGTAAAAGTGACCATGAAATGCTCGAGTGAAAAACGGTTCAATAAGTGCTTCTCTATAACTGTATGTCTTTCACGTTTCATTCAGGCATAGTTTGCATCACAACATGTATTTTCATTTTAGACAAGTATTTCCACAAAAGAAATCAAAAACTGAATTCTGTGATTTTTGATTCAGTGTTTCTCATAGTGTAGTGAATCAGTGCTAATTAAACTGTCTTTGTGAAACATGCAGTTGTTCAGTGTTCTTTAAGTAGAGATGACATTCACAATGTACTGTGAAGAGCGTATTGTGAAAAAATGACAATCATTTATCACTACATCCGTAGATAGTTATATTGCCCACCTATTCTTTTAAGTACATCCATTTGCAAAAAGGGCATCACCCTTTTTGCAAGACTTGTAATGTAAGAAGTGCTACATTTCAAAATTGAGAGATGTAAAGAGCATCACTTTAGTTGTGGTCCTGTCAGCAACTGAACAAAAAGAAAACAAGAGCCAAATATGAAAGATTAAAAAGAAAAGAATGAATAAATATTTTTTATTCATAAATGTATTCATTAGAAGTTTTATAATTTGGTAAAAGACAAATCTGGCAACATTTTAGTACATGAGTATAGTTACTGTCCGGAGTACAGTGTGTCTGCAGTCTGTTGTCTATTGTAGAAATCATCAAAACAGATGCATTATGTCATACTGGAATACAATGGTATTTTACTCAGCTGCACTGACTGTTCTGACAATTGTCATGGAGTTTTTTTATATTAATGAACATACCTGACCAGGAGGTGCCCGCTCCCATCTGTTAGCCTCTCTGTGCTAAAGTTTCATGTGCTGCTACTGCAGAAATACTTTACACCAGGGTCCCCACCTGGTGTGTCCCAATACATTTGTCCATATAGTGTATTTCCAATGCAGCTATCACAAGAAAGAGCACAACAAAGAACACTGATTAAAAAGGAGGGGGCGGAGAGAGAAAATGTATGATAGTGTGTGGAATCTACTTCATATAAATATGAGTATGTGAAATTTACTCATTACGACACAAACCCGAAACTGATCTAAAAAAAAGTCATCTAGTCCTGGTGGGCCAGTGTGGAGCACAGCTTGGTGATTCCCTCAGACACGCTCACAAAACTGGGCCAGTAAAAGGTGAGTTGAACCAGTTGTCTTTTAGCAGGGAAATCACCAAACTGTGCTGGATCCTTTACCCCCTGGACCAGAGTTGGGAATCTCTGCTTTACAGACTTTGGCCAGACTTAACACATAAGCTGTGACCTTTCCATCAACCCAACAAATCCCTCTTGTTAGCCAGTGTGTCACTGGAGGGCCACATCCATCCACTCCTCAGACTCTGGAGCTAAACAAAAGTATTGGGACTTTTTGACAGTACACTAAAAGGGACTTTAATGACATTGCATTCAAAGACATAGACATTAATATGGAGCTGGTCCCTCTTTGCAGGTATAACAACTTCCACTCATCATTGAAAGCTTTCCACAATATTTTGGAGTTTCCGTGGGAATTTGTGTCGCTTTATTCTGTAGAGCATTTACGAGTTCTGACACTGATGTTGGGCAGAGAAGGCCCGGCTCATAATCTCCGTTCCAGTTCATCTCAAAGGTTTTAGTTGGGGTTGAGGTCAGGGCTCTGTGCGGGACAGACAAGTTCTTCAGCGCCAAACCTATCCAGCCATGTCCTTACTGTGTGCCCTGGGACACAGTCATGCAGGAATAGAACATGTTCTTCCCCAAACTGTGTTCACAGAGTTGGAAGCATTGTCCAAAATCTCTTGATATGCTGCAGTTTTAAGATTGCTCTTCACTGGAAGTAAAGGGGCCTTGCCCAATCCCAGGGGAAAAAAAAAACAGGTGTCCCAATACATTTGTCCATTTAGTGTATTTCCAATGCAGTTATCACAAAAAAGAGCACAACAGAGAGTCATGCCCATGATTAAGAGATGTATGTGAGTATGTGAAATCTGCTTCATATAAATGAGTATGTGAAATTTACAATACAAACCTGAATCTGACCCAAGATTGTCGACGGAAGGGGTGGGCGATATACCAGTAGACACGACATACCGGTAGAAAATTGTCTAACGATAGAGATCTTGGTATATCGTCTTAACCGTGGTTGAGATCACGTGACGTTGCACGTTAGGTACCGTAATATCCGGACTATAAGGCGCACGTGAATATAAGTCGCACCAGTTAAATTTGGGGGAAAATACAGATTGTTCCAAATAAAAGCCGCACCCGACTATAAGCCGCAGGTGTTTTAATGTTTAATTACCGTATATAAGGGTTCCTGCTAACACGGAGGAGATTGTCGGGACAGAGATGACTATTTGGGAACGCAAAGCATCCCATTTATTAACATTTGAGAAACACA
>JBBJLR010000111.1:9440926-9464384 GCA_037577145.1 Brachypetersius gabonensis
AATTTTTATTTATGCATTTCCAGATACAAATTGCTATATTGTGATATATATCGTTATCGAAGTAGAAAATTGCTTCTACCGTGATAGGAGTTTTGGGTTATATCGCCCATTCCTAGTCGACGGGAAAATCATCCTGAAACTAGATGCTTTGCCAGGCTCCAGGGAGACCAGAACTCTAAGCCTCATATAACCTAATTACTTTTGACACATTTGCATTACAGTTCCTCCATTTTTTTTTTATTTACAATCACAATGGCACCTTCTGTTCTTTAGATGTGTCAGTTGGCATTTTACTTCAAGTCAGATGTGAGAGGGAATTGTGTGAAATCTTGTGGCGTGCTGATGTGTTAGGACACAGGAAGCTTGTAGGCTGCTAGTTTAGATGGTATGAGTCAGAGTCAACCACTGACATTTTGATCGCGTTCTTAATTTCAAAGTGTTTATGCTTATGAAGTCGCTTTTAAGGTTACTCTTTATAAAGTCCAAGATGGATTTGCCTTGATCAGGTATTTGAAATACCATCAAAGACGGTCTTTCTGTACCTACTGTGTGGTTTGTACTATTTTGAATAGCTGTGATCGTCATTTTTGCCGTCTCTTCCTCTGTTCACTAATTGCCAGCTCTTAGTGAAGTATGTTCCTCTGTAGTTCTTCTTTCCATCTTCTACTGGAAACATGGCTACATCTGCTTTCCCCAGGTGCGTCATTTTTTGGCGCATGCCGTTCATTTGACCAGGAATGTACTTCCTACTTCAACAAGACCTTTTTTTTGAAGCTGCCTTATCAGGCAATAATGCATTCTCTGTTTGCACGCTTGCATACAGGGAGCTAAATGCAGACGTTTTTCTTATTCTGTCTTGAAGGACTTTGTTTCTTCAGGAAAGCAAATATTTCAATCGCAACTTGGCAAACATGTCTAGACCACAGACATTGTTCCTCTCAAAAGTAGCTAATGTGCTGAAATATTAATCCATCCCCCTACAGAAAGGATATTCAAACTTTCACTTTGATATGAATTTCAAATCAATAACGTCAAGGCCCCTGCAGAGCTCAATCATCAAACCGAGTCTTCTCTGTCATTCCCCACCAAACGTTTTAACTTCACTAACATTGAACCCAACTGTCTTTAAAACCTCGAGTTAAAAAAGGGACATGTTTGACAGGCTCTCCGATGCTCGAGTTAAAAGTTAAGGCTTGCCTTTGAGGTTAGCTTTCTTCGTTCTCTGCTGTAAGTCCCTTTGCTATTTTAATACAGTCCTTTTATGAATAGCGTTCCCGCGCTCCAGCACGGTACACTAAAAGAATAGGCCACAGTGCACCTTCGGTTGCTGGGAGACTACTGGAAAAAGAGAGATGGCTGGAGTAATAATGCTACGCTCTCGAAATGGCCTGTTAAAACACACATGCACACCCACTTATCTTAAACGTCATGTGAATGGACTTGTTTGAACTTCAGGAGTGGAACAACAAAAGTGGAAACAGTGTCACTGTGGCAAGTACAGTGTAGGAGTTTTCTGGCAAATGTTCCCAGTTCAGAGGTTGACAGACTGGTGCCATTCTGGAGTCTGATGTCTTTAGATACTTAGTGACAGCATTTACTGTAAGAATGGGGAAACCCCATGCCTCCACTTACAAAAACATCGTGGGTCTACCTGTGTAAAGTGACAGAGGCCCTGCTGACCATTATATTGTGCAGGAGGTTTAGGAGGTACTGGCAGGACCAAACACTAAGAAACACAATATACTTAAAATGGGCTTATCCCTTCCCCTGAAAATACGCCAACCCCCTTAATTTGAATTAGATGGCCATTGATTAGCTAGATTTAATCTGATTGAAAATTTGATTTAAGGATTGAGTGTGAAACCCCTTAATCCTAACTTTAAGGTTTTAATTTGGGAGGTCAAGGGGCCAATTTGAAATAGTATGGGGAAATTCAGTAGTTTTATCCCTTAATCAGCCTTAAGCTGTGCACTTTTCCCTCTTAATTTCCCTTAATTTCCTGTCTGGGAAAGTTTTTAAGTAATTTTAAGGGGTAAAATTAAGGCATTCGGTTTTGCGATGTACTGCATTTGAAAAATTACATAAATTGAATAAATATAACAAAATTATACCCAGTAGTATTCAGAGAGCTCGTCTAATTAGTCGCTTTGGCTCCAGTATTTTAAAGAGCTTGTGTAATGTCCATTGAATGGGACAGTCTGGAGCAGCCAAACATGACTCTAGAATCACCATGCCTTTGCCAAGCATCATTATAAAGCCCTCCAGCACTGGCTGGCTGAGTTGGTGTTGCATTTGTGATCCAGACCAAATATTTAGAAATCAGTACCTGACTACTAATGAATGCAATTGTTTCCTTACTGCAATGTTTCAACCTTTAGTGTAAAGCTCATGGGCGAGGCTGTCACTGGAGCAAAGGTCTCCCTGTATTAACTCCTCAGGGTCTGTCCTTTGGCTCCAAGTTAGCAGGTTTTCTGTTCTTTTACCCAGGGCAGGAAAAGGTTGAATGGCTTGACTGCTGACCACGTTACACATGGGACAGAGAGTGGCTTGTTTAAAAATGTTGGAGTATTCCTTTAATAGCGCTTTATTAACTGCCACTGATAAAGGCCTGCGCTGAAAGAATGCCATGGAAAGTCATTTTTGTTCTTTTTAAGGACCACTTTAGCTTCAGCAGTGTTTGTCAAGCTTGGTTCTTGAGGCACACTCGCTTTCACTTTTTAATGCTTTCCCTGCCTTAACACCCCCACTTCAGTTCGCGAGGGATAGTTAATGAGCTGATTAGTTGGATCAGGTGTGTTAAGAAACACGAAAGAAAGTTTATTTGAATAGTTCTTTAAAGATGTTATAATTATAATGATAAAATGTTATATTATTTGTTTTCCCTCTAAAGTAGTACACCCAAGCTGAGGGCCACTTATGAGGATTTATTTACACCCTGATAATTTTGAACATGGACAAAAAACAATCTAATCTTTCTTAAGCTCCACATTTGCCCTTCAGGCTGCACTGGACTGAGGTAGAGTTGTTCTTGTAGCCTGAGACACTATAGTGGCGCAGCTGACATGTAAATGTGTCGTGTAAGGTTACTGCTAACCAGGGTCAACGTAGAAGTTTTCAGTAGAAGGACTTCAGTAGAAGGACTGAAATAATCTCTTCAGAGCACGGAGGCTCACATCAGTGACAATTTTCATAACATTCTTCTGTGACACTGGTTTAAAGTCAATGTTTACTTGTGACAGATGATATCAGAATATCTATTTGCAAATTATTACTTGAAAAATATTTTTGACGGATGTTTAGATTTGACATTTCAAACTGATAAAGTGCCAAAATAAGGATTTGCCTACTTTTAATTTTCCTTTATTTTAGTTCACCAGATCCTAACACTAAATGTAATAGAAAACAAAGAAGACCTGAGGAAAGAAAACAGTTTTTAAATGATTATTTTATTTCTTGAAGGAAAAGTGGCATAACGTATATAGGATTGACAAGGCCATTACAAAAGTATGATTTTTTTTTTCTCTGCAGTTCAGAAGTGAACTTTTTCTTGTGCCTCAGGTTGTTGTCTTGATGCGTAACCTGATTTATACTTTAGATTCACATCATAGACTGCAGGATTTTCTGGTTGAGAGCAGAATTCATTGTTCCATCAAAATTCATGGCAGAATTTACAGTTCTGAAGCGTGCAAAGCCTCCTCGCGCCACCACACTATCACCACCATGTTTGACTGTTGGTGATGTCTAATTGTGGATTGCTGAGTTAGAATATTGCCAGATGGTGCAGGATATCAGTCTTTCAAAGAGGTCCACATTTGACTACTCACCAAAACATTATTTCAAAAGGCTTGGGGTCATTGAGGTATTTGTTTCTTTTCTTTTTTTTATGTAAGACGAGTCTTTATGTTCCTCTTAGTCAGAAGTGGTTTTCACCTTGCAGTTCTCTCAAGGGTTCCATTTTTACCCAGTCTCTTTCTAATGATGATTTTATCTGCGGTAAGACCTGCAGTTTCTTAGATGTTTGCTTGGTGTTTTTTTGTGACATCAATAGTCACAAAGTTTGATAGGCCAGGCACTTCTGGGAAGTTCCTCCTTTGTGAGAAAATGGTTCAGTTGTTGTAAACCCTTTTCAGACTGATGTATTTCAGTAACCCATTGAAGTAGTCTTTCTCATCTCTTCTGCATTTTCTTTTGATTGCGGCATAGTGTTCTACTTGTTGAACCTTTTTAGTCTATTTCACGTTCTTTGTTCTGTTCTCAGGTTTGGATGTCTATTCAAGCCTTGATCCAGAGAAGATAGCAAGTGTTGTTGGAAGGACTGAGGCATTATCAATCATCCTTCTTTAGAGGTATGGGTATTCCTTTTATATGCTGTCTACATACAAACTGCAGGCAGTCATAAACCTCAATCATGAACATCTCGTGGTTTGATCGAAAAAGACAATTAAGCGATTGTTCATTCCCAGTCACACTGGGTTATATACCACATCTTAATTACTCCGACTGCTTGGTCTTAGTCTTTTTTTATTTAAATCCATTTTAAATCCCATTGCCGAGTATAAAGGTCTGTGTTGTGTAACATTTTAATATTTTATTTCAATTTGTCCATCCTACCACCCTAAGACAAAAAGAATGATGTGAAAAATGTCTTTCTGTATGTTGACGTGGTATTTTTCACAATACTTCATTATGGCAAGATATTGATTTTGTCTGTTGGAGCAAATGCTTAAGAGCCAGTTGAGACACATTTTAAAATCAAGTGCTATGAGTGAAAATGATTTTTTTTATTAAAGTGTCTCATACTACTGCATTAAATCAGTTTAAACAGAATGAATTACGCTGTTTGTAATTAATCGTGCAGTTGGTTAGGTGTTCTTTTAAAACGAAATCGAGATGTGCTCCGAAAGGCAGACATGTGATGGAATTCATCACAACAATAAAATACATTGTCCATTTACCCAACCATGCTTCAGTAGTTTGAAAATCCAACCTAAACACTTTATGAACTATTTTTCTTCTTAAAAGCCTTGCAGTGCAATGAATCATTTTTTATTTTATCAAAGAGGATTTTGGGCATGGTTAGTATTTTACTGATGCCGGCATTGATACTTCTTATCCGTACTGATACTTATCAGCACTCTTACTGATGCTGTTCTCTATAATTTGATGATAAAAGGAAAAACATCACATGTAAAGTTATTTTATTATTACTTTTTGTAGAGATAACAAGTGAAATTGTTTCCTATTTAATGAAGTTGCAGCGCATCCAATCTGGCATCAGGCACTGTTTGGCCAGGAACTTATCCTAAGAGCAGCTAGTGGCCTGGTGGTTAGGGAGTTGCCCCTGCGATCGGAAGTCTGAGTTTGAATCCCAGGACTGTCAGTTGCACCACTGAGGTTCCCTTTAGAAAGGCACACATACTGCTCCCTGAGTACTGTGTCGCTGGCAGTCCACTGCTTCACTTTTGGAAGGGGTTAAATGAATAGAAAGAATTTCACAATGTTCACACTGTGTGCTGTGGTGTGTTCACACATGACTATTAGGGCTGCACAATCGCAAATTTACCGTCATTGTGATATCAACATGCGCAATATCCATATCGCGAAAAAATATCCATATCGCAAAAGACTGACTGAACTTCAATAGACAATGTTTTTCCAAAACTCTTCACCCAGTGCCACAGAGAAGAGGGCAAAAAAATCACCTTGCAGTTTCTTCATCTTCTGTGCTACTGTTATAGATTGTTCCTGTTGCTATTTTTTCTGGCTAAGAACTTACTATGATTTAAATTATGTTTACATTTATTTAAGAATGAATAATTATTTTAAATTATTTAAAAAACATTTTGGAATGGAAGTATTGCATTTCATTGTTTTTCTGTATAGACTAGTCAGCGTCTGGATTCCAAAACATTAAAAAAGAAAAACATTAACTCTAGTTTTTACTCACTTATTGCATGTGACATCGCCATCACAACACTCAACAACATTATCGCATATTGCATGTTTTCCTAATATCGTGCAGCCGTAGTGAAGATAAGGACCACTTTACTTTAACAAAGATATAAAAATTCATATATGGAGAGTGGTTTTATGTGAAATAGGCTAGTTCATTGTACAGAAACATGGATTTTTTACAGAACTAATAACTAGAACCAGATATTGTTATGCGCTGATCCGATATTCTGTATCGGTATTGACCTAAATGATTGGGTTTTTTAACTGACTGGTACCAGCTCGGTTGGGTTCAACTCTACTCGCTTTTTTTTGCTTTTCCATTACTAAAATCCGGTACCCAGTACCCGGTACTATTCTTGTTACCACTCTGGCTGAGGTTCCAAGTGCGCTGGACCGATACTAAATAATAACGTGTACATATTGGAGGTTACTGATTGGTGAGCGCTATGGTTATGCCAGTGTTGTTGACTGAACGGTAGCGTTAGGGTAGCGTTTCTAGGCGGGGCAACCATTTCTAGGTGGGGCAACCATCATTAACGTTAGCCTAATGTTGCTTTTTTAAGCCTTGTCTGGAAAGCCAATTGTATTGGCTTTGTATATTGACGATCGTAATGATGCCGGGTTGTTTACCTCAGCTCGGAGCGCTCCGCTCGGGCTGCTTCTCAGAATGTTTGGTCGCTATAGCAACCAGTTGTTTGTGGAAAACTGTAGGTCCAAAACCAAACTGAACAGAGTAGAACCGAACTGAACAGAACCAAGCTGGTACCAGTCAGTGGAGAATCCCGTTTACTGGATCAAAAATTGGGAAGGAATAAAAAAATGTAATCCGATCCGTTAAAAAATATGGAAAATAATTACAGCACGCATAACATGATTTGAGAAGATGCATTAAGTGATTTTCTGTTGTGTGTGAAAATTGCCAACATGTCAGCAGCTTGGAGTTACTTCAGACTTGAAGAAAAAGCCAAGACTGCCGAATGTATTGGGACATCTCGCCTGGGTGTCCCAATACTTTAGTTCCACATGGAACGTGCTCATGGCTTTTCTAGGCGGGGCAACCATCAATCTCTGTGAAACTTCACATTTAGAGTGCAAGATATATTTTTCACATTTAACATTTAGATTTAATCAGGGGGCGTGGCCAATAAGCATATCTCACCATTAAAATCCCACATTTAGAGTCAGCATTTGTAAAAGTGCAACATGTAGATTTAGAGCGCAACATTTAGTTTTTAACACATTTTGTGTGAGAATTGCACTAAATTATGAAAAATTGACCCCTCTAAATTTGTTTTCACAAACGGCACCCCATAAGGGACATCTTACTATACCATGTTCTCTGTGCAATGTTTCTCACTTATTATATCACAGTTATGATTTTTGTATTTGTGTGAAAGTGTACAAAATGTATCTGGAATTTTTTTGAAAGCATTATTTTTTTGTTTTCTGCTGAAAAAAAAGACTATCCAAATTTACAATATCAATATTGGATATAAAAAAAGTGGTATTGTGCCTTGTCTAGTTATGTACTTTAAAAAACTACCAGAGAACCTACATGTGTCTACAAGCTTCAGTTCTATTATTGGGTCCTTTACACAACATTTGGACCAAAATCGTTTTTGCAGATTTATTGCTAAGCTATGTCTTAAGCATCAAGCAGTGTATTAAACCCACTTCACATGATCACTTTGTAGGGTAGTAGCTGTAAACAGACTAATCAAACCACTCTGACTGACTTAGTTTATCATATTAATGGTTTAATTGTGCACAAAGTTTAAAAATCAGTGACTTTGTGATTTTCTTGGCGAAGGAGAGCAGCGGGTTACCTTGGTGCCGTAATGGAGGTTTGTATTGCATTGATGCGTGCCGTCACATGAGGCTAAGGATAGGTCACAGGAAATGTTAACATGTATGTCTCATCACTCTTCCCTTCTCTTGCACTGAGTGTTTTTCTGTTTCTTAGAGGTCCGTTGAGGGCAGAGGCATGAACCAGCCTAAGTCACTCTCTGATTTTTTGTTTCTTTCTGTTTGTCCCCCCCTCTCTCGCTCTCTCGCTCTCTCTCTTTTGTTCTTTCTATCCTTCTTACTTTTCCTCTCTCTCTTTCTCCCTCCCCCTCTCTCTCCCTTTCTCTCTCTCTTTTTCAATCGATCTCTCTCACTCTTCCTATCTCTCTCTCTCTCTCTCTCTCCCTCTCCCTCTCTCTCTCTCTCTCTCTCTCTCTCTCTCTCTCTGTATCTTGACCAGCTCTCCTCAGAGGGAGTGCAGGGCCACATTTAATTAGGCGTCTTTAATCACCTGAAGTCACTCACTCTGACACTCTTTAACCTCCCTGTAAATGGGTTATTATTACCTCTGAAAACCCCCTCTGTGGTTTCAGACATGAAAGACTTATTTTAGCTCTGCTCGGAAGCGAAACACTATTTAAACACTTTCTCTAATGACTGAAGAAAATTGAGTTCTTTTCTCACCCATGCCTCAGTTGTGTATCTGCCGTTAATTTCCTATGGATTCTTGTCTGCCACGTACGGTGATCATGACGGTTATGAGGGGGGGGGGGAATGTTTATTTATTAACATACTTAATTCAATTAAAAGCAAACCGTCAAGGCTAAACATTTTTAATTATGTTTATCTTTTATCTTCATGACTATGCTGGGTTCATACCACATGCCTCTCTTATTTATGTGAGGCAATCAGTGCAATTCATTTTGTGTTTTTCAAGAACACATGCTGTGTTTGTTTGGCCATATGAACCGAGTAACCTAGTTTTCTGCGCATTGTAATTACTCTCTGTTTGTGTGTGTGTGTGTGTGTGTGTGTGTGTGTGTGTGTGTGTGTGTGTGTGAAGCGTGGTTCAGAAACCGGAAAAGAAAACAAAACTGCACATCAAACGCAAGTCCTCAGAAGTCCAGCCTTGTTACCTATTTTAAAGGTTCAAGCCCAGTCTTGTGTCTTATTAATGAATAGGAAAGGTCCTCAGCTGTGCTTACATTTCCTCTTAACTTTAAAAGTGTGGTACCGCTCTATTAAGACCGACTACCTAATACAAATCCTGGTTGCTTACTTCGAATATTGTAACACGCAGAACGAGACCTGTAAAAGATTCCACAAGACAGACAAAGTACAGGAGAGTGTGATGTACTGCAAGCGCAAGTTTAAAGACTGTGATGACATGGAATGATCTCACACCTGTGCTTCCTCTCTTACACCTTTTAGAAGACCAGGAGAGATTAGCAAGTCTTTCTCTTTCTTTATTGCGCACAGAGGCAGGAACACATGAATTGTGGCGTCTGGCGTTTCGTCTGGTGGCAAGTGTTTGTGCCCTGATGAAAAGTTATGCTAATAGCCCCCCTGAGTGCTCAGATTGATGCATGAGGGCTGCAGCAGCTTCCATATCTGGGCAGTCCCTTTAGATTATCCACAACACGGAGTCAACGAAGCAACTCTCCTCACACACACCTCGGAGTTTATGCTGAATCAGACAAACAGAAATTCTCACATCTGTGGGGGTGGAAGTTTAAGAATGCACAGATCCATAGATCCTACATATGTACATATTTATTTTCTTATGAATGACATTCGCCTGACCTGTAAGAAATTTGCCGCCAGGCCTGAGAATCTATATTGATTTCCTATATAAATGTAGAAAAGGGCTGATTTGATCACCAGTACCAGTTTTAACTTTAAGCGGCTTGGAATTCAGGTAATGTTAGATAATATTTGCTGATATAATTGCATGTAAAACACTGTTCTGTTTTAGTGAAATAGTTTAGTGCAATAGCTTTGCTGACCAGTATGACTGTCATTTGTGAGCTGTGATTAGACACACGCTCATCCGATTTTTCTTCTGAAATCAAGGGTATTACCAGGGTGCTTTTTCCCCATTTACCGCAGCAATAGCCTCTTCTGAGTGGGCTTTACTGTATATGTTAGAGGATTTACTTGCATTTAATCTTAAGAGCATTATGGTTAATCAGAAGGTTAAGTTACCAAGACCAGATAGCATTAACCATCATTAAAAAAAAAAAACAACCTTATTTTTGTATTGATTTTCATGTTAACCTAGTAACCTAGTACTCCCGCATGTGAACATAAATGGACTTACAAAACATAGTGATGTGATCCTATATTAAAACCAAATTAACTGTTACTAGCATAGATTAAATTGACGTACAGCTGCTTAGGACATCGGTCTAATCTAGGCGTCTACATACACTGCAACCTCTTTTTTACAAAGACTAAACTTCTCATTCTATTCTTCTGTTTGCTTCCATGTCTGCTTCAGTACTAGGGAATTGTTTTTATGATTATTATTATAAATAATGACAACTAAATAACAGCAATAACAATAATAATAAGAAATCTGTATATATTATTATTGTTATTATTATTGTTGCTGTGATTATTATTGCTATTATTATTTAAAGGCAACCAGATGAACATATCGTTTGCATATCATTTAGTGATTGCTCCATCCTGACATCAACGTTTCTTTTCTTGGCCTCGAACACCTTCAGCTGACGTGCATTCCTCGCTCTCTTTCACCTCTTTGACGTTGCCTAGTGACTAATCAAGAGAGAGAAGATATGGTCAAGTCTAACTCCATGATACCACAGCTGTAACAACACACCAAAGACCTTAATGTAATATTTGCCATTTTAAGGCGAACAAATTACCTGCATCTTACTCTCTTTTGTGATGAAATCTGCAGGATAGTGGACATGAGGGTGGGTCTTTTTTTTTATGAAACCCACAAAAAGCCCGGATAACTAACTCTTTTGGGTGCGGAGTAGAATGTCTTGTTCTCATCTGGCATGGTCTTGTATGTCAGTAGTGGCCACCCATCAGACAGTGGTTGTGACTGTTGGCTAGTTTGTTGCATGCCGAGTGGTGATCAACATTAAGGGGCAGTACCACCACTCACTATGTTGAAGTGTATGGTGCTGGATTATTTAGGATAATGTCATGTTTATTATTAAAACATATTTTGTAGATATTCTGAAAATATACATATTCATGTATTGCATTGATCTTTACAGCCATGATCATTTAAACAAACACACATTATGTATATTTGTGACATATACATGTGTGTTTCTCAGTATGTTAAAGTTGTTAAGATGTACGGTCATCCGTGACTCTGTTTACACGATGCGGTTGATGGTGGCTCTCCGAGATCGTCTTGAGGGATCTGGCTCTGGCATCCCTGCGTCTACAGCCAGTCCTAGCCAGGGTTTTCTCACAGCCCTGCACAGTTCTATCATTCTTATTCTGGCATCTGTGCAAATGCTAATAACCACATATTTGACTTCCAAGTGACT
The DNA here is from genome assembly GCA_037577145.1 of Brachypetersius gabonensis. Taxonomy (NCBI): domain Eukaryota; kingdom Metazoa; phylum Chordata; class Actinopteri; order Characiformes; family Alestidae; genus Brachypetersius; species Brachypetersius gabonensis. Next base: position 9,452,203 of record JBBJLR010000111.1, read on the forward strand.
TTGGCCAGTGAAAAGACTGGCATTCCAGAAAGCAAAAGCAAGCTGAATCAATTTTTGCCCCAATCTTTCTCCCATTTTTGTCTCCATATTTGGAAATGTTTACCTCCTTGTGGCTGCACAGTGCGGGAGGAAGAAGGGGTATGAGTCATTTTAACAGCATAAGGGCCTGCCTGTGGATCCTCCTCAGTAAACTCCCATTGAATAAGGGCTTCACTTTAGTCTATAGAGACCCGGGATATGCAGTGAGTACTACTCTGTTCCTCATTGTGCTGTCTGTCTGTCTATGTTTCTGTGTTTTTCTCTTGAATTCTCTCTCTCTCTCTCTCTCTGTCTCTCTCTCTCGCTCTCCCTGTCTCTCTCTCACACTCTCTCGCTCTGGCATCTAATTAAGCAGGTAGGGTGGTATTTTTGGACGTGGGCCAGTGAACTGGGCCATGTTTTTGTTCGTGGTCTTGTGATGTGATGTACAGGTAGCTGTCTCTGCACTGCTGTGATCAGTGCTCTTGATGTGTTTGGGCAGGTATTATAGTAGATTGCACTTCCCCGAATGCCGCAGCATAAATTAAAATAAGAGTGCTTAACATCCTGTTTTAAAATTTTAATTAGTAAATATAACACTTTGTTTCCCCCTTCATTAAATTATCAATACAGTTTCCTGTTAAATGTGTCTGTTCAGTGGCACCTATAAACCCGTACATCTCTTAACGCTGCACTTAAATAGTTTATATTAACAAATTGAATCCACAAACTGAAATTTCTGTTCAGTTTTGGTTTCATTGGAAACATCATTGTAATGCTGGATGATGAGAGAACTCCTTCCTCCTCTTTCCATCAGTGCCATACCGTAAATGGTATTTTCTGTCTTCCCTTTTGACTGAGAGCTTCTCCTCACCAGTTCCACACATTACTGGCTTTGCAGTTTGTTGTGGTTGTGGTTGTTTGTGTACATTCCATCTAATCTTGTCTAATCTTGTACTTTTGCTACTGCAGGAACATGAACAGCAATGTATTTATTCAACAGAAATGTCCTGTTTCCCCACAAATTTTACTGTTCAGTTGTGTAATCAAGGTCTGGGAGTCCATCTATGAACCTTGACAGAACATCGCTTGCTTGGTTCAGAGGTAGATTCTTCTTCGAAGTGCCCGTGTGAAAGATCTATGCAGAAAACATGTTGGAAAAAATATGTGACCTTTGCAAAAGCTGTTTTATATTTTATTGTTTTTTCCCAATAGGGAACTCAGCAAGTAAATAAAAATAAAATACATTTGAAGAAAAATGCCATAGTTATGTGTGTTCTTGTGAGATGTTACTTAAATCAGCAAAATATGTAATTTGATCTCTGGTGTTCAAACTTCTGTACGCAACTATACACATTGGTTGTGGGCCCTGCTTGGTCCTCACGATTCAATTGTATTTTAAATTGAATACAACAGATTTTTGAAGAGGTAAAGAGTTATTTGGGTCAGTGAAACTTTTCTGGCTGGCTACTTTTGGAATTCTTTTCAAAGTTTTATGTAAGATTCCTGCATCTGTTTGAGTCATTTGTTTGTTCGTTGAGTCAAAAGTTGTTTTTTTTTTTTTTTGTGCTGATTTTTATTTTTTTCATCTTTTTTTAAAGACTTTGCTCCTCTCAGATCTTGTGCACACACATCTCACTACAACTGGCTGCTCTTGATTGCTGTCTGGATGTTAGCAAAGCAGATACCATGTGCTGTAAAAAGGTCAAATTCAATACATTGACACGTTTTGGGCAGTGCCTGGTGCCCCTTGTTTTTTGTCAAGAAACTGCTGGTTTTGTGAGTTTTCAGAAGTAGGACCATGCTGGATTTGGAAGGAGCAAAAATAATACCTTTCATTCCTTTCAGGAACAAGCGTGTCTCAAAGTTTTCTCTCAGTATAGTCCATGTTTGGTCAAAGAATTTGCTGAACGCAAATGAGGCTTAGCTTCAAGTGTCGCCATATCTGGAACAATACAACATCTCTGAACTTTTTTTTTCAGCAATTTTTTTTGGCCAATGGCTTGCGAACAGCACAGAAGGTGCTAAAATCAACCTAAAAAAGAATTTATTTATTTTTTTGGTTGAGTAGTGACTTTAATGTCCCCACCAGTCCTCACAAATTGCCCTGATGTTTTGTTTTGACTTGGAAATATGTCTCGCTTTGTAAGGAAATTGTCTCAGGATTTCCGTATTACATTGACTTTAGCCAAGATTAGACCTTTTTAAGCTGTATTTTGCCTGACTGGCTTTCATAACTGTAGCTGGAGGTTTGCTACCTGACATGAGCCTGATTAGGCTGACAAAATGTTGAGTAACGGGCCGATGTTTCATTAGGCTTGTGAAAGGTGCGGATTTGTTTTCAAATGAGTGGGTTTTTTTTATAAAATAGATCTTGTGCACTTTCGCACATTCCTTCTTTTTCTCTCCTTTCTCACTCTTCCTCTCTCGCTCCCTCGCTCTCTCGAAGCCGTAGGTATGAGTTGGATTCAGGCTTCAATTTCATACTCCTGCAGACCTCTAATTGTAACCATTGGTCAGTGTAATACTAAACATTGTTTTTTTTTTCACCTGAATTTAATGTAAACGATGGAATCGAACCCTCCAGTATTTTGGTTCATAGGCTGAAAAAATGGAGTGGTTTGGTTGATTAGACTCTGTCATAAGGAGAAAAATAACTGCATGTTTGGCATATTATTGACATTGTAATGTGACAGTAACTGAAATGTTTCTGGTGATATATTTCAGACAGCAGACCTGTTTGAGTGAAGTGGGCTTGTGCTGGGCTTGGACCTTTGACTTGGTAGCACCAAACACTAAGTGTCAATTGGCTGTTTACACATCCTTCATAACCCATGCCATGGAAACGGTGGCAGGGAAAGGTAGAGTCTAATGGGATTTTACATAGCTGAGAGGGGCGATGTTCCCGCCTCGAACGATAGAGCACTGTGATAATCCCATTACCTTTCGCTCCGTGCGAAACAGGGCCTGCACAGCCGGCGCCGCGTAGCTCTAGGCTAGCTAACTCACTAGCTCTTCACTGCTTGTCTTAATGCGGCTTGTTGCTACCACAAATGGTCCCAGCCTTTCTCAGAGCATAGAATCGCTCGCATCTCTTACAGATTTCTCTACCAATAAGAGAGTCCATGCATCACAAATTGTAGAATCGTTTATAAATGTCAGTTTCACAAATCTTTTTTTCCCCTTCTCTTTCAGCCAGCACTGTCACCCAGATTTGTGTATTTAACGTTCAACTCTTTTTCTCATTTGGTCACGTCACAAATCTGAGTGAAAGTCTCACAAATGCTCATTTTTCGGACAATATCATTTGTATAGAAACAAACAAATAAACAAACAAAGGAACATTGCCTGCACTGAGTTCAGGCACATTTTTCCTGTGTGTTTAGAAACGTGATGAGGCCCTCACCTCACTGCTCTCTCAAACTAGCACAGGAGGATGATGTTACACAACATGTCTATTTTAACATCGCCTCGTAAACGTGCTAACAATTCCCCGCCGTATCTCAAGAACCCAGATTAAGATTTTAATCTGGTCTCACTCGCTTCTCGCTGCTGCCCTTAATTTGGTGAGATGAACTGCGCCTCCAGATTGACGATGATGTGCTGTTTGTTTTCGTAAAGTGAAGTAAATCCAAGTGGATCTCCTGTCAACAACTAAACTTCAGGATTGATTAACGAGTGCAATTAGATGCTCAGGCAGATTGAGGGAGACTGGAGTCAAATAAGGGGGTGATTATCTGCTTAGAAAAGGAGATCCATGTTAATGGTTTGATTGCGTTCTATTTTTACGCCTAATTCTTTTATTGACAGAGTCTAAGCAGTTATTTTCCTCCGAGAATCTGAGTGTTAAGAAATGCTTGACTCCCAATCAGCCTTCTTCCACAAACTGGTAAACAACAGCAGTCTTATACTACTTAAGTTACTGTAAGCTGGAGGGGGGTCTTCATCTCCAGTCTTGGAGGCCCCATGTCCAGCACAGTTTAGTGATTTTCTTTGCTCAGGACCTTCCACAAAACTTGCCAAGGTATGTTTGAACAGGTGAATCACTGAACTGTGTGAGACACTGGCCCTTTTGTAAGGTGATGGCTAACTGTAATATCTGGGACTCCACAGTGGTAAAACTATATCTCACAGTTTGAAGAAATTTTAAAATGACGCATATGTTGAACCCTCTCACAGCTGCTAGTAGGACTGACTGGTGCAGAACCCACAGGTTGTGTCAAGTTACACTCGTCGTTTTGTTACTGGTTAAATTAAGGTTACACTTATATTTCTAAGGACGGAAATACTTTCATTGAACTTTATTTGGAAGTGTAATCTGTGTTGGGATGGTGCCATTGGATTATAGTGATGCCAGTGCAGTGGCATCTACTTTAACACACCAACATGGCTTGGTCTACTATTAGGTTTTATTTTTCCATAACATACTTTTTCTTGTTTTGTTAGAGTTTTAAGTAGTTCAAAAATCCTGTCTATTTTTGTTGGTGGTGATCACAAACATTTTGAGCTTGTGTAAGAAGTGCAATTTAAGACACCACAGTCCTACTTATCAGTAAGCTGGACACATTTTTGACCTTTTTTCACGATATGTATAATGCGCATGTTGATATCGCAATGACGGTAAATTTGCAATATATTGTGCAGCCCTAGTGTTGACAGAATTGTTTCAAACATGGCACTTCAGTATTTATGTACTTCTTTCTGTTCCAAACCTTGGAAAAAATAAATATAAAAATATGTTCCCAAAAATCATTATTTAGGCTATTTTTGCTATATTGCCCAACCCTTACTGGGCATTCTCCCTCCACTAGCTATGAGTGGTCGTGCTGCAGATTGAGCAAGGAGTGGGATCCAATGTGAAATGGAATGGATAAACTGCAGTCTAGCTTCAGTGTATTTCCCCTTTGAAATCTCAGTATAACCATCGTCCCTTAGGCAGAAATAAACTCTAATGGAGTGAAATAATTGTGGTGACCAATAAGAAAGAGGAAGCCATCAGGGGTGGGTGATATGTGACCTGTCATGAGCGTCAAATGTTCGTGGCCCATGAATTGGCCTGTAAATAATTGCGATCTAAAATAGTCAAACAGTCTTTCTGCTTTGTTTTATATGTTACTACTGGATTTCAGTGATATCTGGTGTGCTGAGACAATAGTTAGGATAATGACAATACATCATATTCGGTGAAATAGTTTTGGATGTGATGAGATCTCAGTGATGAGATCTTAGTTTTCAGATCCAGTAATATTTGGTACTGATGACTGGCAATTAAGTTTGTCTCTTGCCGTCAGTGCCGCAGTTAAAGCCGATGCACTTGCTGGAAGTGTTTGTGTTGAACACTGATTGACTTTCAGTGGTGTAGAGTGTGTGCATAATTCCAGTGATCGTCTGGATGATTGTGCTTCATGTGACACTTTCTTATAGCATCTGAACATCTGGTGGACTTCAGTCCAAGTGCTTAACGATTAATTAATGATTTAACCACTAATACACCTCTTATGTAAAGGATTTCTTCAATCTCTACTGAATCTGATCTAATCCTTTGTCCAAATGAATGCTTCTGTGTTTATTACGACCCGAGATCCGACTCTAGCGATTCCAGTCTCACGTTTTCTGGAAAAATAAGCGGCACTAACCTTTAACCATTACTGCACACACTGTCCTGTGCGAAGAGTCGGTAACAGATTAGTTCTGGATCAAGCACAATCTCCACTTTTACCATCTCCAATGGTAAAAGACACACTCGAGCACAAGCCATTTCACCTGTCCTGTTCATTTACTGTGAGTCTGTCAGGAAAAGAAGAGAAAACAGACCTGGCCAGGGCAATATATTGACATGTAACAGTGTATTTCATTTTTTATGGAGGCACAGGTGGAAGATCCCGACCTTACTGAAGTTTACTTTGGTGGAAAATCCAGAGTGCACATCTTTAGATCTGTTGTGTATTGGGTTTATTTGGAGCAATGTTTATTTTTTCCATCAGAGCCAGTGAAGTCTCTTTTAAATAAACATGGAAATTACTCTTTTACTGTACTGCCTTATTCTGCTCATTAGCTTTGTGGCCAAGGGTGTTAAACCGACATTGATATGTTGACAAATCTAATTATTTTAGTACTGAGGTCATGGAAATTAGAGTCTATACACTACTTTCCTGTGCTACTAAGTTTCTGCCTTCATAATTAATCATAGAAAGTTGCATATAATATTACCAAATTTTCAGAACACCTTTTGTGTTTCCTGGTGATATTTTTAGACTGAAATTGGATGCTTGGTTTCAACAAGTCTCCTTAAAGCTACTTAAAATGCAGTAGCAATAGGAATTGTTCATATTACACAGTACAATGGAGAAAATGTGGCATGTGTAAAAGCCTGGGAAGAGCTATAATGGGTTATTAAATAGATGAGCAAAGTGTTCTGGATTCTATAGAGAATGCAAATTGCTCTTTTTAGCTGGCATTATTGGCATTTTAAATGAATTCTCTGGCCATTGTTGGCCTCCCTTTTAGCGTAGCGGGGGTCTTGCTCTTGATCTTGGTTGTGAAAGGGAACAGCAGGAATGGGTACATTTTTTTTGTAAAAAAAAAAAAAACGGAAAATGATACATTTAGTTGAACGTCTTGCTGTCTTCAAAGCTCAGTATTTATATGGGAGGTCACTGTGGCAGAGGGAAGTTTTCAGCTTTCAAGGTTATCAGCTCAGCAGTAGAATGACATAACGTCTCTGTTCAGGCGGGGAGGGAGCTGAGAGTGCTCAGTTTTAACCTGATTGTCACAGGCTTGTTTGTGTAGTGTCTTCATGTAGTGTCTTTCAAAGTCTTTTTCTGTCCTTTTACAGCAAGCTACTCAGCAACAATTGTATTCATTGCATTAGATCTACCATAGTCATTAAAAATGAACACCTGACTCATGGATTCAAGTGTCTAGTCAGCAGATCAGACTGGAGGAGCTTACCTGTTTCATAAAATGGTGCAGAAGTTCATCCTTTTCAGTTCTGTCTTGGTTTCTGAACCTTGATTTGGATGTTGGTGTATCCCGGTTCAACTTGTAACCCACTTTGTACTGAACATAAATTTGATGAAACATATGGCAAACAAGTCAAGTTTTCAAAAAGAGAATAAAATAAGTGGAGGTGGAATGGAGGTAACAGTGTTTTCTTGCATTATCAGTCCTTATGCAACATGGCCACATTAACTGTTGCCACAGTTTTTAAAATTGTGGAAAAACTCCCAAACAGTGCCTAAGTGCAAATAGTAACTAAGAAATAATTATTATAGTCTTGGACAACCGGGTCTTCTTCATTGAGTACGGATTTAATTGTAAATGTTGATTTAAACTTTCTTTTGTTTTAGAATTATGGCTCAATTTGTTTACTGATTTTTAAAAACGTCATGACGTATCCGATTGGGTTTTTGGCCCAAAATGTCTGCCCTGTGATCTAATAAAAAAAATGACATATATGTGTATACATCTTAGTAATAACTATACAATTTGAATGATAAATGGGGAAACTGCAAGTCAGTATGTGCTTCACTGAAATTGAGAAAATCGGCACCAGTAGAATCTTACGAATGCACTTATGTTGGTGGTTATGCATTTTATGTATGTGGACTACAATTAACTGTTTTTTATTAATTTCTTGTAAATGCTTAATCATAAGCATTGTCATTAATTTTCTCAGTTATTAGTCAACAGTGACAGCCTTTTGCTTCATGCCCAAATCAGTGGTTTTAAATATCATTATTTCAGATGGCCAAGGTCTGCTAGCCAATGCTGTTCCTTTAATGTTCTAGAGAATGTGATGGGGAAACTTGTTGGCTGATATTTACTTTGAAATAAGATGAACGGTTAAAATTGTGCTAATAAATTATGTTGCTTTGTCCCTTCTTTAATATTTTTAAACTACCTCTCCATAAACATTCTCCAGGACCAAAGGTGACAGTAAGAAGATTTTGACAGCGTAGGCTTGGAAGTAGTCTGCCGTTTGTGACTATGTGTATCTGATAAGAGTGTATTAATCGATTGTCAATATTTCCACAATGAGCATTTCACTTATAAGTACTACCTCAAAAATCACGCAGTTCAGTTTCGGGAACTTCTGAAAATGTCCGGTGTTTGCTGTTACTGACCTGGGCTTTCGTTCAGCGAGTTCGCACCTTCACAGTAATGCATGGCAGCTGCGTTCTCCTGTCAGTGTCAGTGTGCCCCTTAGTGTCTCCAGCAGCGTGGTTAGGACCTCCTGTGTTGGGCCTGCGTAGCCTCAGCTCTCTGAACGTGCTCCAGGCTCACGTGGCCTGAAGGCTGGATTAATTGCCACCGAGCCCTTTGTGATCCAGGAATGCAATTACCTACTGACCCAAATCATCTGCTTTGGCAGGGCATCCCTGCTCCCTCCGAGCGCTGCCAGCACTCCGCTACTCCTCCTGGTATTTCTTTACTCTGCCCTGTGCAAACAAAACAATGCAACGGTGACAACCTATCGGGATTTTAGAACACATATTGTGACCTCAAAAAGAAATATTCTCTCATAATCCATGAAATGTCCAGCTCTGTTTCTCATGGCCTATATATATTAGTATCTTTATAAAAAGTGACTAATTCACAGTAGTTACGGAATAAGATAAGGCTTTGAATGCTCTTTTGAACACTCTTTTAAAAAAAGTGCTTTAGTTTTATAGTTAACTAAAATAAATACATGACCGAAACAAGACACATAATTCACTTCAACAACATGATTTAAATGCTGATATGCCTCACAGCTGGGGTTTGAGTGCTTCTCTTGAGGAAGATGAGCTTTCCAACTGACAGGAAATTATCAGCAACGTATCCCATGTCAGTGGGTGAAATGCTTTCGAACACCACTCCAGGCTGTCTGCACTGGAAACATTCAGAGCAAGCAAATTCAATCAATGCTTGTAGACTTTTTTTGTTAATAAAGAATGTGTTGATGTATGGGCTTGTGCATTGCTATAGGGCTGTGATGAGATAACAGTATCGCATGCATATGAAAGTAATAATTGTGAGCACATTTGTGAGCGTAACATGCAATAAAGAAAGATCGGTTTGTATTACAAATGCAGGGCTGTACAAATACAATTATTGAAAAATATTCAACTGTGTCATTAATAGCTCAGGAATGACAAAACTGAAATATCATTGGGTGTAATCTGAAAGAACGTCATCATTATAGCATTATTCACCACATGCATTGTGCTGCTCATGTCTTAGCCTCAGCAGGAATTGATCCCTAAATTAGTCTTTAGCCTCTCTGAGCACTGTAAGCTGATCAGGAGTTTAGTGTTTTAGCCTCTGATCCCAAGTTAGACGCATTATGTCAGAACATATTGTCCTGGAACTTATGAATAGGAATAATACTACTGCAGTGTTCACAGCTCTTATCTTCTTTATCTGAGGGCTCCTTTTAATGTTGATGATGTGTCACAGTGAAGTCACCAGGGTCTGACCTGTATGGGATGTTTAGTTTCTACTATTTTAATGTAGCTAAAATTTATATTCAGGGAAATTACATTTTATATGCCCGACATATAGATTTATGGACACAGTACAGTTTATCTATCTAAACTATGGATTAAAGCTTCTTCACATTGTGTTTTTCTGAGTGCAGAAAAAAGCTGGGCATGATGCTGTGTTTTTGTTTCTTCTTTTCTTTCCTCTTGACTTTACACTGCTGTAGCTTTTGAAGACTTGTGTTGGGCTGCTTGTCTCCCTGTTGCTAAGCGTCTACTAGTGATAGCCAATTGTCTAGATGCTTAGAACTCAAAGAAACTAACTTCTGCTAACATCAACCAGTAAACATGGTGCTCTTAGCAAAAGAACGCTAAAATAAGAAAAGCTGCTTTTTGCTTGGCGGAATTTAGATTTACGCCACTTGGTGAATGGGTTCACATTGTGCTGTAGTGTGTTCACGCATGACCATAAGGGTTAATAAATAAATTGTTTCACTGGAAGCTATTGATCTGATTGATCAGCACTGAGGTTTGACATGCATTACTGACTCCCCCAAACTCAGGGTGCCTCGGGGTGGCCAGGTAGTTCGGGAGTTGTGAATGGAAGTTGACAATTTTGCACTTTTCACACTGTTGTGCTGTGCTGTGTTCACATGTGACAAATGGACACTTTACACTTGAGTATAGCTAGGGCTGCACGATTATGGCCAAAATGATAATCACGATTATTTTTGATCAATATTGCAATCACGATTATTAATCACAATTATTCGTTATTTTAGGTAAAACACATTTTTATGTCACTTTCTATTTTTAACAAACCGTAAGTGAACAAGGCTTTCAGTTCAAAATGAAACCTCAAATAAAAAATAAAAAATAATGAAATAAAATTTACCAAAGATACACACATGCACGCACACGCACGCACACACACGCACATACACACACACTCTCACACACACGCTAAACTGATGACATTTTAGTCTAGTTTTAGTCAATAAATTTGTACTTTAGTCTCTTTTTTAGTGATGCAATTCTATTTAACCCAGTCAGTATAAGTACCTAGTAGAACAGACCAAATCAAAATTTTCTTTTTGTCAAACCTATTTCATAATTCAAACAAGGTTATCTTTTTATTATATTATTGTTACCTTATAAACTCAAGAATACTGTCCATCCATTACAGACACGGAGACACTCTGATTTGAATTTACTTTTTGCCAACCAACCATGTTAGAACTTAGAAGTACATACACATAAATTTAAATAAAAATTTAAATGGATGGACGGATGGATGGATAAATAAATAAATAAAATAACATCACGTCACTAAAAAGTGCAAATAAAATTGAATAATCTAAATTGGGGAAACACACAACCAGTCCTGGCTGACCTGTGTCCAGCACAGTCTAGCGGTTTCAGACACACCCATTAAAATTAGTAATTAAGGATGAGTTTAATCAGGTGTGTTTGAACAGGGTAATCACTGACCTGTGCTGGACACTGGCCTACTAGGACTGGATTTAGGCACCCCTGAACTTGTATCACTAGGACAGCTTTCTTTTTGAATGTGTTTGTGATATTTTATCCTCATTCTATGCATAGTGTGTGAATTTTACATATTTTCATTATGTTAGGTTCAAGTGTACTGTCATTTGTATCTGTGTAATAAAACCATGTGCCAATTGGTAGATTTTTAGTGATTTATTGACCTTGTTTACAATACAGAAAAATCAATGGAGTGTGATATTGCTGATTTAATAACTAAATATATATTCATTGAGAGCATCACCTGAATGTAGGGAATTTCCAGAGTGAACTGACATTGTTTGATTTAAAATGGTCAAATAGTTTTTAGGCTTATTCATGAATTTATTAGGCACAGCAATATGCAAACACTGCAGCAGGTGCACATAAATATAGTGATGAGATACTGGCCAACTTTTGCTAGCCTACTGTTTCTGAATAAAGAGAACATTGGACAGAGTCCAGCATGAGCCACTCGAGACTACAAGCAGCAAATGCTAGAATGGCTGTAATGTAATGAACAAAATAAGTAAAGAATGTCTAGAGTGCCCCGCTGCAGTCTTGGAGATCAAAGAGCTGAAAATGAGCTGAGTAAATAAACGCCAGAGGGGAAAAGCCGTTCATTGATCTTCATTCAGAATCATTATTTCATATACAACCTTCTATATTAAGGCTTTTGAGAACATGTATTCATCTTTTATTCCGGGTAATTTCCCAGCCTTAAAATCATACTAAGGCAGCAGAGCCAAAAATGATCTATTAAAAATGCGGTCATGACCGTTTTTCGCAGATATGGAAATGAACCAAAGCCCAGCGTTTACATCAGTATATTATTGGTTCGATCTGTTTTGGGCCACAGGCTGAACGGTATTAAAACCATCACCATGCAAATTCTCACTGGGTGACTTTTTTTTATGGTTTCAAAGAACTGAAACTGACACATTAGAAATTGGGATGTTCCAAGGTATTCCACAGCAAGCCAGTCGGGATCAGGCCAAATCCAAAGAGCTCAGTAGCGAAAGCCCTTTTCCTGGGGTGAAGGCCTGGCCCACTTGCAGTTTTGGCGAGTGAGTGAGAGAGGGAGGCGAAAATGGATCAGATTACAGTAGTTCTACAGGGCTGTGTTTGTTCCACCCGATGTACAGGCCTGAATATCATACATGGAGATCACAG
>JBBJLR010000111.1:9479524-9503159 GCA_037577145.1 Brachypetersius gabonensis
CAGAAACATTTTGTGTGACACACATGCAAAAGAATAAGAAATCAGGAAGGGGGCAAATACTTTTTCACACTACTGTATATGTTTACATTTCAGACAGTGCTTTAGCCAGGCTTGATGTTTCTCCACTCCTTTGCTGTCATTGTACTGTGACCATCTTTAGTTAGTGAGACAGCTGAGGAAGCTGCTATGCATGGCTAAATACAACACTACCTCCGCCATGTTTTTGATGATGAAGGAAACCCTTTTTGAGAGTCGAATGTTCTTACCAGACATTTTCATGGTGGCTGTCTCTAGACCTTAACTGTAAACCTTGTTGTGGAGTTTGAGAGTGTTAGTCTCTTTTTTTCTTCTAATCTGTTACTTTTTTCTTTTTGCATCCAGATTGCTTGGCTTTCATTCCTGGATGGGTCGCTATAATTTTTGATCGTGACAGTAAAAGCTAAATGTATAAAACCATTGGTATCTTCTCACACAATCCATGTGAAAATACTAACACTGAAGCATTTGAAAATGACTCCAGCTGTTGAAGCAATGCAGTTAGAACAGACCACTGTGGACAGACGAAATATTCTGTAAAAGTTGTTGTGTGCTGGTCAAACGCATGTTTTAATATACAAATAGGGAGAGTGATAGTGAAGAATAGAAATAAACAGGTTTTAATTGTCTAAAGTTTAATATACATGTGGAAAGCTTTCAAGTCTTCTAATCAGGACTGTTATCACTGAGAATTCATAAATTCTTTAAATCTTGTAAAGGTTTACACAACATCGTAACACAAGGAACATTTAAAGGTAAAGGAAGTGTTTGTTAAAGATCTCACGTGTTCTTGGTGTTATGTTGTGTTGGGCAGAGTTCTAAAGGATGTATGACTTTGGAAACTGGGTGCAAAACAGTGGATGATAAAAGGAATAAAGAAAGAGCTTGCATGAAGTTCACTCTCCATTATCCATCTCAACAAAGCAGTGTACTTAATTGATTGTGGCGTGTGTCACCACAGGGTTGCTCACCTCATTATCATTAGGTTCAGCCTCATGCCACTGACTCGGGTACTGGAATGAGGCTGAAGATTTCCTGTGGGCTTCATATATTAGTCTAGCCATGTTCTCACCTTAACAGAGTCTGAAAGTTAACTCCCCAAACCTTCCTTTCCGAATAAAAATCAAAAAAGAGCCCCAACAAAAATGTTGCAGTTGAAAATCTGATATGCTGAAAGAGCCCACATCCTCTTCCATTAGCTTCTTTGCATGTGATCTTTATCATTCAGATAATATTAAAAGCTGATGAGGCGCTGTGTGACTGATAGACAGAGGGACTGCACGCTGTCAGCGCAGGCTGATGATTATCACCTTCTGTTACTGACGCTTCATTATATTCAAACTCCTGAACGGGGGATGCACATCCTCTCTGTGCCTCAGTTAAAACTGTATTTCGCCTGGAAGCAGCATGTCTTCAACAGTGTTACAACTTGAGATAAACTTGTTAAAACGCCTTGGGAGATTTAGTCAATGAATCATCAGTGATTAATAACTTCATCCTAGCCTTAGGATGCTGTTAAATATGAGATTATGAATGGAATCAGCATTATAAGTACAAATATACAGGATAAGTCAAAACATTGGACACACTTTTTCATAAGGAAGGGTTTTCCCCGTTTTTTGAAATCCCTTTTTCCACATTTAGAATAATAGTGACAATAAATCTGTGATGTAGGGCAAAAGAATATGAATTTAAAAAAAAGGAAGTTAAGTAGTATTCCTTAGTTTGGATATATGCTACAAACAACAAATGTGTGGCCAAATAAAAACTTCTAGAAGAGAAGTCTAGAAGATAAGGAAAAACATTCAGTACCTCAGTAGTTCAGTTTCTTTTTCTGTTGGACGTATGTTCTAGTTCAGGTTGTTAAAAAATGACAAAAAATGTTCCTTCAGTCTGGAGTCTTTACACTTTTCACAGGCACTGTACATATAACCAGCATGACTGTAATATTATTATTTACTATTTGTGTATGTCATTGTTTTTAATGCATCATCTTCAGTTGCACTTGTTTTAAAATGAAAATATATGTCAAATTTCTAACGAGCCCTGCTTTCTCTCCAGGTAGGACAGCTGGTCTTCATCTCATGAGATGCTATGCTGCATTCAACAACCACTTAGAATGAAGTTAAAGGGACATGTGCATATTAAAGATGTTTTGAAGGGTTAGGACAGTCCCAGTGTGTATGCAAGTAAACCCAGAGTACAATTAGAGTTGCATTAACGTCTGTAAACATTGCCGTGACGTGATCAATCATTTAACCCTCTGATGTCCGAGGCCTTTCTGGCACTTTGAGGTAGAAAAAGGTACACCTTTACATTTTTAAGTATTTCACTAAAAATGTGCCAAATATTGTTACATTATGGAAATGAACTTTGTAAACTTTGTAGTTTTACTTCCAATTTGTGATAATGTGAGACTACCCATTTTTTCTTCACTCTTTTACATGCATATTCACTAGATGGTTGTTTCACACCTGTACACCCCTCCCCCCCTAAATGGTCATGTGCTAATGGCTGTCATTGTCTGCCTGGCCCTGCTCTCAAAGCTTTTGTAGTAACTAAATCTTCTAAATCTTTTAAAAATACTTAAATACTCAGAGACTCTGCTGCACACGGTAAAATTGAAGAAATAAGTATCAACATCACAAAAATAGTCTAAGTAAAAAATGCCAACCGTAAACGCCTAAAAGGCCGCAAAAGCAGCTAAGAGTTTGAACTTGGGTTAATCCTCTTTGGATGTCATAGAGGGTCGTTCTGCAGTAGAGAAAGAACAGTGACTGACTGAGTGACTAAAGAAAGACTAAGACTCTTTATCCCACCTTTCAAATCTTTTATCCCTCGACCTACACCCTGGATGCCTGGCAGGGTTTGGCCACATTTATTCTTATATCTGACCCAGAATTGATAAGGTGAAGAAGAGAAAAACAGATGAACCATTGATGCCCAAATGTGTCCAATTTTCTTCCATGATTGAGGCTTTCAGGAGATAAACCAGCTTTGATATAAACACAGAAATTTGCCTGTGCAAACAAACTCAAAAAATCCCTGACCTTTAGAAAGAGGGGGGTCACTGGTTATGGCAGGAATTCTAAAACAGGTCAAAGTTGACTGCACGCTTTGAAAGTGCACTTTTCTTGTATATCTTTTCTTTTAAAATTCTGCAATCTGTCTCACTTTGTAGTGCGGGGGCTGTATCAAAGGACCTTCTTTACCATTTTGGAGGAAAGTGTTGCTGTGCTTGTGTTCCTTTAGTCTAGGATTCTGCTTTCTGGTAGGATCAGAGTTTTGAGGAGCATTAGCTCTCTTATTCTCTGTATGCATTGATAAAGCCCCCACCCCCCACCCCCCCAAGAAACATGGACGCTCTCTTGGCCAACAGAAGGTGCCAGGCATGTCTGTGTGAGCTCTGCTCGGATGCGTTGAGCTGTGGCCTCTGAGCTAAAACGCATCTCACGTTTTCTGGCTCGGCTACAGTCCTCTCCGCTCACGACAAACGCTCCAAACGAAGTCAATTTACAGACAATGCCTGCTGAGAATCTCAGCCCACTTTTAATACCTGTAAATTGCAGATCAAGCTTTTAAAGCAGAATTTAAGCTGTGTCTCTTCGCTAAGGAGCTATGCATTTCACTCTTCTTGCATGCAAATGCATTTCATCCTTCGCATTGAGGAGAGGAGGTGCTTTTGTAGGGGAGGTTTTATTCCGCTGTGCCAGAGAGGGGGTACGGGATTATATACTGGAACTCGCAACCTTCGCTGAGATGCTCCTTTTGTGAAGAAAAAAAGAGTGCATAAAACCATAGTATCATACAGGAAAAAGAAGCTGTTGCTTGATACCTGCAGTTGATACAGTTCAAAACAAAGGCCCATAACTTCCCCATAAAACGATTAGTCGTTTCGTCCTTTCTTGCAAAACAACTCTATTCACAGATGAAGTGCTCAGCTGATAGTTTGCTAATCCCTTTTATTTTGTGCAGCTTTTTTGCACTACTTTTGAGTCTGTTTTAGCCTGAATGTTTGTTTGTTACAGGCTTACTCCTGACGACACAGCAGCTCGCAGGTCTAATTTCTTTACTAATTTCTTAGCGAGGTGTGAGTAAAGGCATATGGTTGAGTGGGTACCAAGTTGGGAAATCCTCTTACTCCAGGCAGCTCATGGTGTGCAGCGCTGGCTATGGCATCATCTCCTCGTCCAGTGAGACTGTTTTTGTTGTTGAAATTGACAGACTTGGCCTGGCTTAAACAGGCTGATAGCAGGGTGATTAGGCCGCTTGTGATGAAGCTGTTTTGATTAGAGTAATGATGTGCTCTGGCAGCTGTCTCAGAGGCTATTAAACACTGAGCTGTTTATCAGATGGCCCTCTGCTGTTTTTCTGAGAGAAAACGAAGAGAAAACAACTCCCTGCCAGTGTCAGACACTTTTACTCCAAGGTTGATAGTTACTGATTGATTTTTCTTTGTTTTTTTTGTTTTTTTTAACAGTCGTTCTATTTCAGATCCCAAGGGTCTAGGTGCAGTAAATACAAATTCTTGCTTTCATACCAAATAAGTCTTAGAGCTCTGTTTTTTACATGGAAAGTCTTAGGTTAGCAGATATTTTTGTGTTATTGGGTCAATAGAGATACATACACTGAGTGTGAAAAAAATAAGTATTCTTCTATAGCTTTGTATCATTTATTGAACTGTATACTTGATCTAAACAATTTCTTTTGAGTGATGGAGCACTCCACAGACCCGTTGGACTATATTGAGCTTGTGAAACTCATCAGCTCTTGACACACTCAAATCAGCCAGCTCGACACCTATCATACCCTGTTGAAAAGCACTTAAATCTTTTTTTTTTTTTTACCCATTCTCCCTCAGCTACACAGCCCATGTCTCAGCTGCCTCAAGCCTTAACCCCTTCTGACTGAAGTGGATTTAATGGATGAGTTAGGGATTATAGCTTTCACCTGAATTTACTTGGTCAGTCTCTTTCCAGAAAAGAGCATTTGCTCTATTCTATTATTGGTGGCTTTGAAGGTGGGTTAACAAAAAAGAAAATAAAATAAAAAATGTCTAATTTGTACCTTCGCAAATTCTCATGAACAAATTTAACTGAAGCATGTTCCCATTATATTTAGCCCACCTAAGTACTTTTTGGCAACAAACACTTGATACCCACTTATTGTGCCCACTGCTAAGTATGCTAAGTATGAACCTAAATCCCATTGAAAACCTGTAGAGTGAGCTGAAGGAAAGAATCCAACAGAGACGACCTGAGAGTCTGGCGAGGTTCTGTGTTGAGTCTCAGATTGCTTTGTATTCTTCAGCCTCATCAAACATCATAAGAGAGGACTCTCTAGGGCAAATGCCATTAATGATGACATTTGTATAAAGCTTACTTTTGCTTAACGGAGAAGTTTGGTGTGAAATGGACCTGGGGTGTATTGGAACATGATAATGAGTATGAACTTTTTTCGAGTAGCTCACCTTCATTCGTCCCCGGGATTCAGAAACACAGCGCTTTTAGCCAATGCCAACCTCAAGGCTCTACTAGGCTGATTGGGGCATCACTTAGCCAATGCTGATAAATCGCTATTTTTACACCATTAACAGGCTCAAAGTAGCTCCACACTTCATTTCTAGAATTCTGAGGACCCTGACATTTTAAACGAGACATTGAGAACTTTGAGAATGCATTGAGAGCATACATCAGTAATTCTGGAAATGAATGTGTAAATAAAACTTTGTGGGCTCTCTTTCAGAATTGGTTAAGAGACTTCTCCAGCAATAATTAAAGCTGTTTTTTGTTATGATTTTTAAACCTTCAATAACTTTCAACAAGATGTTTGCTTGTTTAAAATGTAAATTCTCATAGCATTTTAGTTAGGCACTTACAGCTACGTCCATAAGTATTTGGACATTTTTCTCTTTGTATTCCAGCACAATGGATTTGAAATGAAGTGATCATTTTCAAAGGCTCAAATTGGACATGTGACTGACAGGTCCATGGCCAGTAGTTCTTTGCTATTCCATGGAACAATTAAGCTGATAAAAGTTCTGTAGTTTATTCAAAGCACTAAATTTGCATTTGTTTTTCACTGGAACTCAACATGAGGTGTCAGTGCAAATATAAAGTGAAGTGTCCATTTTGTTTATTTTGTGAACACATCACATCACAGCACATAGTGTGAACAGCACGGAAATGTTTTCTGTATTTAACCCATTCACAAAGGGAAGCAGCGGGCAGCCAGGAACACAGCGCCTGGGGAGTAGTGTGAGCGGACAGTATCTTGCTCAAGGGTATCTCAGAGGTGCCACTAGCAGTCCTGGGACTCAAACCCATGACTTTCTGATCACTGGGACAACTCCGTAACCACCAGGCCACCAACTGCCCAGCAGGCCATCAATAGGCTGAAAATCAAAATTAACTAGAGAGACTGCTAAAACTGTAGAAGTACCAAACCTGTGAGCCAAGCAGCATGAAAAGGCGCTGCTTCGGAAGGTGCTTAATAGTGAAAATAGATAATGACACAAAACATACTTGTGATTGAAACTCAGGAGTTTTTCAAGGTAAGGAAACAAGATATTCTTCAGTGACCTGATCTCAACCCAACAACGCATGCTTTTCAATTACTGACGACAAAACGGAAGGCAGAGAGACCAGCAAATATGCAGCAGCTGAAGGCAGCAGATGGATTTCAAGGGAGGGAACTCACTATTTGATTAGGTCCATGGGTTCAAGATTTAAGGCAGGCATTGACTGCAAAGGATTTTCATTCTTGCTTTGGATTGCTTTGTCCAGTTGAAAAAGGAAGTAAAAGTGACAAACTGCTATAATTTCTAAAACCGTAATGCAATACTTTTGTAAACCATATATTTTAAATCCATTGTGTGCTTACAATACTTATATTTCAAATCCATTGTGGCGGGATACAGAGAGAAAATGATAAGCAGTCAGACCCAAATACTCATGGATCTGAGGTGGAGAGAACAGAAAACTACACTATAGGAGGAAATAGACAGATAACAACCCAACATCACAGTGGATGGTGTTTCAGGCTGGATCAGACTCATTTTTGTGTGCGCGTATCCAGAATTTAGAGGCCAATAGCGATACCCACTGACGGTATTGGTGTGATATTTTGAAAAGTTTGTGTTGGGCTTCTTCTGGATTCTGAAAACATCACATTGTCTTTTTGACTGGAAAACCAGCACATTTGAGGGCATGATCATAATTGTATCGGCTGCTTTTTAAAATAAATAAATAAAAACCCTCCTGGTTGTTTATTAGACCTGCTCCACCACCTCCGAGTCCGTCTGGTCTCGTTTGTGGTGCTTTATTCTGTTAATGTGCTAACATCCAGATTCATCCAGGATTTTCATCCAGGATGTCTGAAGATGAGACAAATAGACATTCCCTTGTTTAAGAGTCCATTTTCAGGCTGTGATAAAAATGTGATGGTTCTACTCAAATGATTCGAGTAGGTTTGATGCATATATCACACTGTATGCAAAGGTCAAATATGTCAAATGTTTTCAGGTTTTTTTGTGTCATAATATAAGACTGAAGAATCTGTAAATATCTCCAAATATTTACTGAAGGTGGTCTCTAACCTTTAACCCAGTGGTAATTAGCGTTCATTAATGTTTTGAATGCTTAACTTGAGAAAGCCATGTATGTATATGTATTGAGAATGGGTGTAAACTTATATAAAGGGGTGCCTTATGCTATCATTATCTTGGAAACAGGTCTGAAACATGTACTTGGACACATTTACCTGCAGATTTATTGTTCACTGTGTGCACATTAGTGGTCCAAATCTTAATGTATTACTGAAGACAGAGCCTCAGAAATCCATCACCTGAATTGTAATGAGCCTTTAGCTCACAAATCAAATAGGGAAAATCAAGTTAATGAATTTTGCATAATATGACAATATTTATCATTATTTTATAAATTACATGACACTATGTCTTAGTATACTTTCCTAGACATATTGTGGTCTGGTCATCACTTAAAGACAGCTCCCCAACTACATATTTAATTATGAAGAAAGCATAATTAGTCCTGTTTCATTCAGTGCACACCTGTCTGTCTGTCTGTCTGTATATCGTTACTCATAGATTGTGATATAATTTTTTTTAATGTAACTTTTGGCTCTTCTTTTATTCGCACAATGGTGATCACCCATTATACTTGCTATTGTTTTCACTGGCTGGCCAAGAAATGTATGTCTCAGTGTGCTGCTTGAACTAGTTTATTATTTATGTCTTTAGAAATTGCCTGAAGTCAGGGTCACATGTGCATTCATTTATAGTGTCATTTTCTTTGCATTGTGCAGTATCTGAAGAACTGATCATAAATAAAGGTGGCAAGCTGTGTTAAGACCTCCTGCCGTTTTGACCAACGTCACTGTGCAATTCCAAGGTAAGCTTGCCATATATTAAACATGTTTTCACAATATAAACCACAACATTGAATGTCCAGTTAGACAGATGACCATGGTTGTTTGCTAAAATAACAATCTTTGGGGAAGATGGACTGTGTGTTATGACTGTACTGTACTTATAATAGCATTTGGGGACTTGGTGAATGATATTAGGTGCACCTATTGCCTATGTAAAAGTAAACTGGTTTCTAATTTTGTTCTTGCCAGTTTAGGAGCATTAGGGTTGGAACGCCAAGAACAAAAAGACCAATATTGATTTTGATCTTGTTTCTGACCCCTGCTGAAGACACTTTTCTGCATTGTTTCATGGACATACGTTTCATGGACGTTTTAATGAAACTTTCCAAAAATGCTTTTAAAAAAAAATGAAGGCAATATTGGGCCTTTCAGAAAGTGGTAGGGACATGTCCCCAGTGCCCCAGTGTGAAGTACATCTATAGTAAAGAAGTGCATGCTCTTCTGGGATTTTGACCACTTCATGCTAACTACAAATATATTTCACTTTGACTTTATGAATACACTTTAGAAGGACTTGGCTGTCGTGTCATAAACACAATTATCACGCTGATTTACTGTATGGCAGGCTGTTGAAATGTTCTTCAAAATTGCATGTTTTCAAACCCACATTATAAATCACTTTTAAGATGACATCGAGCAGGGAAGCTGATTTCAACATGTGGCCAGACACTTGACTTGTTTGTGCATTTAGGGTCGCAGTGAGGTTACTTCGCATTATCAACGGGGTGTGTGTTTTTGTGTGTGGGGTGTGCATGTGTATGTATTCTCTCCTCCACTGACTCCACAGCTATTCTGAGTACTGAAGCACCCTCTTGCAATCAGTTTTAACTGTATACTCGCACTCTTCTGCCTCACACATACATTTTGAAGCTGTCTCTTGCTCTCCTTATCTCAAGATTTCTGATTGCCAATTGCCATCTACTTAAATCACCCTGTGTTTATAGCAAATAACTGCTGTGATTGAGACACACACAAGTGGCTTCTCCTGCCAGGACTCTGACCTTTAATGCTGATAGTAATTTCAGAAATTAATATGGTAGATTAAAAGATCAAGGACAGAGCTGCTCTTTTTTTTACCGTTAGTTCACAGAGGTTGCCATCCAAATTATCTTCTTTTAAGATAAGAATTCAGGATCCCACTGAGATAAAACCCATCGGGCATAAGATGGGCCGGTTAAGACCACTCGTGATGAATACCCTCTATGAAGATGCACACTTTCACATGGTTGTGACCTCACTCATGGCTCTTCTTTAGATGCTTCATGGCTCTTCAGTGCTGCTGTCTTTGATGTTGCGCAAGTAATGAAACACTCTTGGGATAAAATCACTTACCTTCATTTTGGGATAAGACTGACATAATTCAAACGAAAACCAAGCCCCCACATACTACAGGGCATGGGCTCCGACTGTTAAAGTTGATAAATAGATCACAGAGAATTCAACAGTTTGCTCAGTCCCACTAAGGAGTTAGCATTGACTCTATTTATTGTTCAAATTGTAATGCATAATAGTCACATTGACCCAAAATATTGTATAGTACTTGCATTTAATCTGGAGGACTAGTTCATAAAATCTAATTTTTTTAGAAGAGGTTTACATGGTGAATATTCTTTTGTATATGTGTGAGCATCTACACAGTTTTATGAATGCATCATATACTAACTAAGAGAAAGTGCATTAGGGATAAAATTGAAACCAAAGAAATGTTATGCTTTAACTCACCTTTCATGTTTTTATACACAATAATAGAGCATGATTCCTGGAAGGACAATGGGCTTGTTTTGCAGTCATTTGGCAGCCAGTTCCACTCCTTATAGACCAGGTTCAGTGCCACTAAAAATACTAATGAAGCATAACAGCAACAAATAAGGTGATACCTTGAAAGTGGTAGATCCATAAAAATCCTGTTAACACACATCTGCATGTCCAATGTGTCACATTCACATGACATAGATACGTATACATCTGCATGTCAGAGTTGGAGTCATGCCATTCACTCTTAATGTGTCTATCCAAAACACTCACCCTCAATGCAAACAGCGTCTGTTGATAGGCTCCGGCTTTATCAGCAAACCTGTATTAAAGCAATGATTTTCCTTTTGGTATTGATCTCCTTCAAATGGTGCCGTCCGTGCAGTGCGTTGACCTTTCCCACAGGATCAGTGGCTCGTTCGTCTTTGTTTGTTTATGGGCTTGAGCTCACCTCAGGGTCTACTGAGGTGAACAGCTAAACAGTGAAAGTCTGACAGACTGACAGCTGTCAATTATTTACAGTGAGCTCAGCAGAGGATTGGCTGGACTCGAGAAACGGCACCACACCACTGGCAGCCTCGGAGATCAAACGCCTCGTATTATGCAAGCTGTCCGATTCCATTTGATTTTTTCCCTGTGCCAATACGGGGCTGTCAGTAACTATTAAACTTCTCTTTTCGTATTTACAGTTTTGCACTGTGAAATGGCATGTCTCGGTCGCAGGGGAACTGAACCAGAGAGTACTGAAAAACTACAAGTAAAGACAGATAAGAAAACATCCTGACAAGCTGTGAAGACTTGAAGTTTTTATGGTTTTGATAAACATGTTCTATTATCAAGGGAGACGAACACATCTTGTGACAGACAGTGGATGCGGTACTTCAGGCCCGTTTAGAGGTCTCACCCTCTAAAAATCAACATGGGGGGAGCATTCCTCTTGATACTCGTGCACAAAAACGATCAAATGCCAACATGGCGAGAAGGCACTCAGCAGGCGATATGCTAAACACGAGGAGGGTGTGCCTTCATCTTGATTTGCACAGCTAATGCATTCCCATCTCTCCATCTCGGGTGGAGGAAGGATTGAGATCTCTTTTGTATTAAGGCTGCATTGTTTTAATCCCATTTGTAATGCCTATCAAACGGCTGGAGCCTGCTCAAACAGTCTGCTAATTTGGAAAACAAATTAGTGATGGCCTTGTCATTTTATTAGCGCTGGTATTGTTAGTCTCCCCTATTAGCCTAATTAGCTCTTTGGGGAAGTGGGATGTATGCCTTAGGGGTGGTTGCCGAGGAGAGACTGACCTCGAGCACCCACTGACCCACGACTTCTGCCTGCTAAATAAAGCCGGACAGATGGAGAGGCCGACCGCGGACCACAAAATTAATCATGTCTGATAAGCAATTGACTGTTTTTAGCCTGAATGATGATGTCTTAGCAGAGGTGAGCGTTTGATTGTGCGTCCATGTGCAGACAGCCAACAAAAAACGTCACTTTGTCAGATACCGTCAAAACAGTTTGAGACTGTTATCTGTGATCCAAGATGGACTACCGGATGAATTGATTAAATAGGCAAATACCCACTAGACAGAGGCTTCTAACAGATAGCAATCTGTCGAGAATAACAGTGAGCGCAGCTGATGTACTACCGTTGGTGTCCGTTGCTATCAAAAACCCACCCAACAAGTCCAGCCTCATTACTTTCAGAGAACGCACTTATTGTCTTGTTTTCCGATCCTTGTTTTGTGTACTCATGTGTTACCTCTGTGGTGAGAATGAGAGGTTCATCCTTTTTACCTGATGATAAAAAGCCAAGGGCACAAAAACGTGACGGAATAAGCGAAATAAGTGGTTTGATGACTTTCCAGCAATTTGTCTTAATTGATGACAGTTTGAATAAGTGATACCCCTAATCTCACATGTCTTTCACTCACTCTCTGTATGGCTGTATGGATAGATAAAGGTCAGAGTCCTAATGCCTCTCTGGGTACCTACCTTGACATCTGCAGACTCAAAACATATTCAACTTCATGAATATTATCACGAGAATACACACTATCATAAGCAGCTTGAATATTATTCAACCACATTTTAATACGTTCAAATATAATACTTTGTAAACATTAGATTTTTGAAAAAATATTAGAGAGAATACAATTAGAACACAGGTTGGTACTGTTTAGATGGTGAGCAGGGATGAAGACGTGTTGGACTAGGATACTGTATTCAGAAATGGCAGGAAATGAAGTAGATGCTATCTCAGCACTGGCTCGATAATACAACTTCCATATACAAATATAACAGATACAGTCCAACAGAAAATCCTGTGTATCCGGCAGACGGCCTTCAGGAGACATGAATGCCACAAAATGAGTGGATTCAAAGCCATGGACCAGATGCTCTTTGAGAGGGAAACACAAACTAGGCGTATGAAAGTGAAACACGGGGCTGAGAGAAAGATGCGCAAAAATCACAAGCTCAGAACATGCAGTCATTACGGAAAACAGATAGGGCCACACTGGGCTTTAGTAGAGAAAGGGAGAAAATGTCCCAATGTAACTAACTGGGGTTAAGAGAAAAACTGAAGTGGGCATAACAGTGAGAGTGTGAAGCCCAGGCTCAGCTTTCAGAGACAGAGCGGGATGGGGTGTGGCGTGGTGTGGCGTGGCGTGGCGTGGCATGGGAGATGCTGTTACGACAGCACTCCAGTCATGGCATCGGATTTTTTAAATTTTAACAAAAAATAAACACTGGGCCTCCTCATGGGGAGACAGTGGAATGGTTAAGCTAACATGACAACACGCCTTACATCAGCATGTACTGTATTTTGATTTGTCGTAATGTTATTTTTAAGAAGTAGTACTGAATTGCATAGTACCTCCTGCCCGGATGAACAGCTGTCTGTTCTGTTCTCTGTTCTGAAGACAGTTCCGTATTAGGGCGTTGCTCCAGGGACGTCACTAGGACGGAAAGACAAGGGAGGCTTAGCCCCCAGGGTTGTAGGAAGGAATTAGCATGTATAAAGGGCTGAAAACCTTTCACCAAACCTTTCCTTTCACTTAAGGAAACAAGTAAGGTTAAGCAACGAACAGTTATTGTCACCTACTCATAGTAATGTTCTGTTGAACTGAGTACAAACGTCGCTACCAGAGAAATATTACTAAACGGGCTCTGGTTGCTACTCGCTAACAAGCAGCGCCATGTAGCTTTGCCTGGGTCCAAATGCCTGCCTGCGACATACAGCGGCTTCAACAGCCAGTACATCATTTTAATTAAATAATGAGAGCTAGACTTATTATTTTTCATTTTAATTCATAGTCTTGTTTCTATTTGTAAAGTGCGTATCTGCGCTCAGTGATATCTTGTATGAAATGTTTGGGTATATAATTTAAAAATAGTATAATAATTACTATATTGTTAGGGTGGCTTGGGATCATTTTGGGGGGGGAGGGGGCTTCAGACGCAGGACTGAGGGCCCTAACTGCACCGGCTGCAGCTCCTCTGCTGTAATTCCACAATGAGCATTTAGCAGTTGGAAGTGCTCCCAGTCATTTGATTTTATTAATATGTCAACACGGGGCATAGTGTCACACTCAAATATTTATCCCTGGTTTATGTGCTCTGAACATTTAGGCATAATGACCACTTGAACTCTTAACACAGCCATGTTTCCAAACAGTGGAGAGCAGGGCGGGTGATGTTTTGTATGATGTTTTGTATGATGTCGCGTTAGTCTGCTCAGCCGTTCAGCCAGCTGGCGACAGTGGAGCCGAGCCAGAGTGAGACCATAGCTCTAAGCGCAGATGGGAACCTTTAATTTTTAAAGCAGTTTTCCCTGCATGGCTGAGCACCCCGCGTGTTGCGTCATGCAGCATATGAGCGCAAAATCAGCCCCCTCGTCCAGCTTCCCCACTCGTTTAGTATCACAGATCAAGAAAGAGCGAAAGCGTCTTTGGCTACTGTAAACAATTAAGCAAACTATTAACGGCTATATTCCATACTTAATTTGGCCACGTCAGTTGAAAAGTTACATCAGTATTTGTTGAGGAACAGTTCATACTATATTCATATGTGTATTCATTAGGGCTGAAACGATTATTCGAGTAACTCAAATGATTAGATTACAAAAAATGTTTGTACAAAAAAAGGCTTCGTTTAATTCGTCACCAAAGTCCACCTGCCGCGTGTGACCCGGGAAACATGCTATTTTTGCCGCAGGGAGTAGGTTTTTTGCACCGAAGAAGAGCACACAGCTCAGAGCAGGAGAATTAAAGCTCTGCGAGGGACTATTTTTTTTAATCCCGCTTCCACGGAATTTCTGACGATTCCCGCCTGCTCCCGCCCACTCTCGCCCGCTCCCGCCCGCTCCCCCGGTCATATATGAAAATACATTTTTAAAGTTAAAAAATGATCAATGTTCTGTTATTGTAAGTTAGTGGCGCGCACTGGCTCTTTCACACTGGCTGTGAAAAACGAAGAGAGCCATCCTCATTCGTGTAGTGGATGGAAAACGTGCCGAATATTGCCAACAAGAAAAAAATAGGGCGGCAATATTGTTTTTTAGTCTGTAGCAGAAAAGTCTTAAAGTGCATCAATTTGCCTAAAAATTTAAATAAAATTTTAATCCGTATTTAAACTGTAAACAAGTTTTGACCATTTAATGCTTAAAAAATATAATCAATAAATAATAATTAATTCAAATTGATCAGCAACATTTAAACTATAATAATAATAATAATAATAATAAAAATATTTAAATATCATTTTACATTTTACAAACAAATCTTAAAGTGCATACAGACAGAGAATGACAAAATAACTAAATAACAGGATGTTTTTGTTTTCTTTACTGTTAATAAGGATACAAGGTACATCATAAATGTTTCCCAGAAAGGCCTATAAGCCAAAGGTTTTGAGTTTTGATGTAATAAAAGTGTTGAGTTTGAATAAAAACCTTTTTTGTGAGGAATAACAGCCAATTGCTTGCTCCTTTCATGTTGCATAACCCACTATTGATATAGTTGTTTAAAAACACAAAAGTATGATTTGTCCGATTACTCGATTAATCGATGAAAAAAATCGACTGAATACTCGATTCCAAAAATATTCGATAGTTGCAGCCCTAGTATTCATACTGGTGTAATGATGATGCTTTGTGCAATGTTCCGGCTGATGCATGCAGATAATTAAAATGACCTGTAATATATTTAGGTTTGACCAGATGTGAAATAAGTGCAACACTCTGTTCTGACTGACTGCTTTTCAACAATCAGTATTTATCCATTTTCACTAGAATCACAGAAACCACTTCATAAAATATGTGCCCTTATGTAGATTAGAGAAGAAAGGAGGATCTCTTATCGAGCACCACTTTCGCATCTCCTCGGACTCCTAAACTCTGTTATCACTGCAGTAGCAGTTTTCCCAAACCTGAGGATGGAAGTGGGGATACACACTACCCTGTGAAGGCAGCCTTCATCTAGAGCACAGCTGATGCACTGTGCCTGTGAGAACGGCAAAAGACCAATCAGACACAGGTATTAACATCAGATGAAAGGTTGGAATCTCTGACCTCATTGCTGCCACGGCAACTCTCTATTTTTCGTCCACTTTGTGTTTTTTTTTTTTTTCTTCATCTAGGGTCATTTCATCGTTGTTGTTTATCTAATAAGTGTAGTTTTATGAAAAGCTCATATAACTGATTGTAGCAAGTTCAACAAATAAACAAAATACTGCTGATACTGCTGATGTTTCAGCATGGTGCTCATTGTTGCAGTTTTGAGTTTTATTTATTTTTATTTTATTCCATTTAAAAATATGGTCTATATGCTGGTCTCTGGTTTTTAAGCCTTTATTATATTTTTTAACAGACCACCTTGGAAAATGAAGTAAATTAAATAAATGACTGTCGCTAAAACCTGTAAAAGCAGCTTCAAAAAACAAATGAATGTAATAGAAGTGAGCCTTTTTGGTTGAGTAAAGTTGAAAGTGCGGCTTCAGCAGATCGTGGCTGGGGTACGATACTAATCTCAAATATCTGCAGATACCGATACCTGGCTCATTTTTCCCCCACTCTTAAACTACTAATACTTAAGATATAACATTTGAGTTTCTACTCCTATATAGTACACAGGTTATCCATTAGGGAAATCTGATGAATGGCCAGTGACTTTTTGCTAAACATGTACACTGGGTGGAGGAACCTATACATGTCTGCAGTAATGAGCCATTTGAGACACAGGCTTGCTGTTCATCTTACGCTTGCCTTTATCATTTACGTTATAGTTTAGGTTTCTTCTGATATCAGGCACCATGCTTTTGGCCTGTATTGAATTGATACCAATACTGAGTAATGGATTGAGACAATCCTAGTCCTGGTGTGAGCTTCTGATGAGATTTGTCTCTTATTTGTATGTATTTGTTGAATATATCATTGTTAACCTTAATGAATATATTGTCACAATGGTTACTGAAGACAAGCTTGACTAAGAAAGTTTTGAAACAAGATAATTCAGTGTGAATCAAAGCCCCCTGGAATTCTGCTTTTGTGTGTTGGTCCTCTTGCTCTGGAGGCTGTAGGTTTAGACAGCATCGCCAGAGTTGCTTGCTATCTCCACTTGACCTCAGCCGAGTGCGGATAGGAATCTTTTCACTGCTGAACAACAGATTCAATTCATCATTCTCAAAGACAAGGGTGAGAGCAAGTTAATTTACTGGCCAATTATCTCTAATAAAGCGGTATAGACGTAATTGATATTTAAGTAAATTGCTGTAATTACACAGTGCCTTGGCTCAATTGGCCTCTGTGGTTGTTCACCGTCTCACACAGACATGAGGGGAAGAAACACCCCTTCTCTGAGAAAAGTGTGAGTGGAAATCATGCGTCCACATAGATTTTTGTATAAACTGCATGGGAACATCCCACTCAGACAATTTTGTTCTTTCTCAAGAGTCATTTGGGACCTTTCATTTAAATTTGAATTTCAGACGCTGATTTCATATGAGATTAATTTAAAGCTCTTTTTTTTTTTTGCAGAGAAAAATGTACTGACATACTTGCATTAGACCATGTTAACACATAAATAAAATAAAATACATAGTAAAATAACGCATATTAATTTGAATAGGTCCTTCCCAAATAGCACGTCTTCATTCTTGAATAGTTTTTTCAAAAAATCGTCTGTAGTTTCACATATTTTCATTCAAAATACGTTCAGCCCAGCAGCTTTTTTCTATAGAAGCCACAGTTGGAGCATATTTTGGAGCAAATACATGAGTCTCATTAGAAGTTGAGCATGTAGTGGAATAGAATGACCTATTTGTCACCACAAGGATTTTAGATTTTGCCCTGTTGCTTTGATTTATTTTATGGGTTTGATTTATTCTATCTGAGTAATCTTTATCATGAGAAGGATCATTGCGGTCTTCAGAAAGCTTATTGGTGAGCTGAGAAGGTTCTGGAGCTAGAGGCATATCTGAATAAGAGAAGAACCACCATGGCAGAAGTGGCAGAAGACTCACTGACTGCCAGAACTTCCACAACAAAGAGGTTTGAGGCTGTGGGGCTAGTAGTACTCAGATAATTATCACTATATTTAGATATTTGAGATGAATAATCAAACTTATTATGCTTTAATGCCTCTCATCATAAATGGTAATGCATTTCTCTGATCAAAATATTAGATTTTTGTTATCTTGGTTGATCAGAACATCCACAGAACTGCTCGTCTGAAACTGTGATCAGTTAAGATTCTCAGAGCATACAATATAAATGTGGTTACAGGTTCATTTGCATATGTCTGCAGTGTCCTTTTTTGCAAATCCTACTATAGTCTTTATACAGTTAATAAACCATATTTCCTGCAGCATGAATACACATCGAACGTCCATGTTTACCACAACTACTCTGAAAGAAACCAGAGAATATGGAGATGTTTTATAAAACACCCATGGTGCTAATGATCCCTTCCCTTGTGTCATATCAAAGTCGTCCTCATGCTCTGAACTGAAGTGTTGGAAGTTGGGGTGAGTTTGATCTCGATATGCAAACAGGCTCTGCTGCTTCCAGAGACCCTTTTCCTGTGTGGATGTTGAATGTGTCCCATCGTCTTGAACTAGAAATGAGTGACATGGAGCCCTCCGTTGTACCTGTGGCTCGTTCTCGTGTCTGGCCTGCTTCGCCTCAGTTTGATAAATTCCAGACTCCTGACACTCGAGGAGGTCCACCTTGGGCTTGGAACAGCAGTGGGGCACAGCACGTCGTGGCTGTAATTTTGGTTGATCGTCCGTACAGTTGAAGAGAACAGAGGGGCTTCTGTGCAGGAGGTCACTCATAAAGCCCTGTTGCTTAGGAGGAGAAGAAAAGCGGTGAAAAGAAACTTGCGGAGTGTCTGCGTCCAGCTTTAATTTTGCCATTTCACAATAATTTGGCAATGACTCCAGCTGACTGGCTTTTCATACCGCACTATACAGAATAGAACAAAAGCTATTAATACAAGTGCACTGACAACAGACTCCAAATGGAATAAACTGGTTGGGGACCAGACACCCAAGAAGCACTTTGTGTAGAGCATCAGTAGTGTTTTTATATTTCTTTTGATGTTGAAAGACCTCATACTGCCTTTATTAGCCCATAGGCGCATGAGATTTATGTCATGATTCGCTTTTATTTTCAATTTGACAGAGGAAAGAACAGGGTAGGATTTTTTCTGACTGCACCTGAAGTCGCATGTGATTGTCCTCAAGGTTGAACATCACCTGATTTTAGCGTTTACATCTTTTCCATCCCATGGTGTCTTCTCCTGAGACAAAGGGGAAAGTGCGTGTGTGTGTGTTTGTGCTGGAGCAAAACTGGGTGACTTGTTTTGGGTGTTGGGTGTCTAGGGTGTTGTTTACTTGTCACATGAGCCCTGAGATCAAGCTCGGCGGCTGCCATGACACATGCCCTGCCATGTCACGAGGTGACAACGGAGCAAGAGCTGACAAATTGTCGCAGGCCGTTAAGATGGCTCCAATGGCCAGTGCGATAGCAGGCCAGCAAGCAAATAATCTGAGCAAAGGCAGACAGATCAGTGTCCTACCTCGAAATGTTTGCTTGTTTGGTTTCCTATTTTTTCTGTCAGTTTTTATTTTTCCAGCATCAGTTTGCGTAGTGTCTGTCCTATGTCTATCATCTATGACTTATTTCAATAAGTATGAGGCGACAGTGAGGCCAAACATCCATAGTCTTTCCTCAGCATGGAAAAGATTACAGAATACACTAATAAAACGAGTACATTGACCGTGATGCGTTAGTCAATGTCTATAATAAAATAGCCATTCAAAAGAAGGGCAGTGAACCTTCCTGGAAGAGGTTGTATGTTTATTTTACCCCAATTTAAAGTGTGGAGCTTGATTGGAGGCAAAAACTTTCTCAAAGGAATCATTTGCAGAAGTTGGGGTCTTTAAGTCTTACAAAAGTGGACCTTCTCTTCATACCAACAAACTACTGCTAGGGTCCAGAAGGAAGCCTTTGCTTTGTCTCTTTCTTTCATCTAACCACATGTGTAAGCACCCACAGTTCACTAGTTGCTACTGGAGCTTAGATTGGAGCCATTTTACATACACGACTGAAGATTTTGGAAAATGGCATTCGTTAGGACCTGCCATTGTAAAAGTCTAGTCATATGATATTCATTTGACACTACATATCATTTGCCACAGTGTTCTCATCCTGGTCATTAGTGCAGCACTTACAGTTGTTCCTATTTTTAATTCAGTTTATGTAATTCAGTAACTGTCCGAGTAGCCCTGGGCCAGCTGCATTTTTGCATGTTGAATGATCGTTATATTTAAGCCTTAATGTCTGTGTATGTACATGGAAAAATGTGTGTACAAGTGTGTAAGTAGTTCGTAATATGATCAGGGTGTGAAGAGTAGCAGAGAGGGGAGTAAATTTCAGATATTTTAAAAAGCATTTCTTATTATATCATATATGTTGCTGTTGTCTGGGACGTGGTGGTAGCAGGCCTAGGAGGGCAGGCCAGGCGTTCTGTTCTCCAGCCACACACACCAGCTCCTCATGGGGATCCCAAGTCATTACTTGGCCAGCTGAGACTCTTAATCCTGCCATCATGTTCTGGGTCTTCCCAGAGGTCTCCTACCAGTTGGTCATGGCCAGAACACCTCCACAGGGAAACAGCCAGGAGGCATTCTGACTAGATGCCTGAAGCACCTCAACTGGCTCCTTTTAATGTGCAGGAACAGCAGTTCTACTCTGAGCTCTTCCTGGATGTCTTAGCTCCTCACCCAATCCCTAAGAATGCACCAAGCTAGCAGTATGGAAGAAACATTTCCACCGCTTGTATCAATAATCTCATTCTCTCATACAGTGCCCACATACAGCTTGTGACCATAGGTGACAGTTGGAACAAAGATGAAGTGGTAAATTGAGAGCTTTGCTTTGTGACTAAGCTCCGTCTTCGCCACAGTGATTCGCAAAAACGTCGTGACTGCTTCTGCCGCCCCAATCCTCCTGCTGATCTCCCGTTCCATTTTGTCCAGACTCATGAGCAAGACCCCAAGATACTTGAACTCCTTCACTTGAGGCAGTAATTCACCCCTAACACGAATGGGATCAAGCCACCTTTTTCCGACATAGAGCCGCTGGACAGCTGAGCTAGATGATTATCACTTTTTTATACAAGCCACATCTCTAAAAAAAAAAAAAAAAAAAAGTCAACATAGTTTTCAGCTCCTACCACTAGCAAACAGTTCAGCTGGCTATGCAAAGCGATGAATAAGACTGCTCTTATTTATTTATTTATTTATTTATTTACTTAGTCTGTCATTTATTCTTTCAATTATTGATTATTTCATTTATTGATTCTTTCATTTATTTATTCATTTATTTATTTTTGGATTGTGTGTTAACTAACTCAGTTACACCTTGTATCACCATGTAGAGGCTGTACTTCAGAGGTCTTTGCAAGTGTGATTGAAGTGATATAGATGTGAGTTAAGATGATTCAGTTATCAAAAAAACAAAAAAAAAAGTTTAAAAAAAATATTCAGGATGAATCTGTGTCACATTTTCCCAATTGCTGCCTGTACTAACAAGATGTTGACATGGTAATTTGAGAAGGAATCTGTGTGAAGATTGAACTGTATAAAAGATCCCTTTCATATTTTATCCCAAGCATTCTTCCCCAAGTGGAAATTATTAAATTGCATGAAGACCCAACTTTAGTGTATTTTCCCTATAAAATATTGCAGCAATAGGTTTAAAAATACAATCAATTTATAATTTGTTATAAAAACACTATTGTTGTATGCGAAGATATAACGCCTGTCCGTAAAGACATTTGGAACTCTGTCTGGAATTCAGCAAACCACGTGTTACACTCGTTTTAGCAAGGCAAGAAAGGAAACATCCTCATGCAAACAGGTGCTGTACGAATCCACCAGAGGTGTTTGTACTGCTGACCCTTGTGGTGTGTGAGAGGCACTGAACATGATGGTTTCTCTCTGAAAGAGAGGCAGAGGTGGAAACTTGCGAGCTCAGACAAAGAGACACTGGTACACGCTCTCAGTAAATAAGCACTACAGAGAGAGGGAGAGAGAGAGAGAGAGGGAGAGAGAGAGGGAGGCAGGGAGGGAGGGAAGGATGAAGGGAGCTGGAGCAGATATTAAAAGATGATTGTGCGTGGGCTGTCTTGGCTCCCCTCCGGAGGGAAAACGTAAAGCCTGCATCAATCAGCGAGAGGATAAAACAGCAGCCAAACAGCGCAGCAATGAAAAAAAAATCATAATAAATAAAAAAAAGCTTCCACAATAAAGAAAGCCACAGCAAAAAAATAAAAGAACGAATGAAAAAGAAATCTAACGTGGTGTAGAAATTTTTCTCTGTTTCAACATTTTACCACAGTGGGGATGGTGAAATAACAGCTGTTTGTGACCTCACCCGGCACTTTAATATGGAGGTTTTTTTCCCTTCTTTTCTTTCTTCATTTCTTGAGTGTTACTTATTCGTGCCTAGGCCTTGTTTTTCAGTTTGTTTTGCTTTGTACCAATTTCGAACAAATTTCACTTCTTGCGCCTTTGCACAGCCTCTGGCTCCATGAGATGTTTTTCCCCGACAAAAACATTACATGGAAATGGGTGTAAATCCTGAGTTGAGTTGTTTTTGACTCTCTGCTATAATCGTACAACCATCTGCCTTTCACTGTATAGCCAGATATTCATTCATCACTCTGCACCTGGACTATGCAATCTATCAGCATGTCCGATATCTCTTATTAGTGGGCAGGTCTATTACATTGTTTACACATTGTCTATTACACATTTATATCTTCTCAGGTTGTTACAGTTAGAATGTTATGCAGTGGATGAGCAATTGTATTTAAATCCCCTGTGTGGATCATCCTGGGTCCATTCATGCATTAGTTGCTCTTTCACTTAATCTTATTGTACTGTCATCTCGATAATCTCTAAAAGTATTGATAAAAATGACAATTACAGCTGTTTATCTCTAGAGTAAGTTTGCTTCAAATAAAAGTTTGCATTTGGGCTAATCAATCACAAATTTTAATGGACTTTTTTTATTTACTCCTCTTTACCAAGGATATCAGAAATTTTGAAACTCATTGTAATTTTCTTGATTGATGAATACGGTTGTCCTAAAGATTAAAGTAGGTAAATTCATGAATTGCAAGGGGTGATATTTTTTGGCCATAGGGTGTATATATTAAAAGGTTATAATAAATATTACGGGAGTCATTCAAAATGTAAATAAACAGATAAACTAGAGCTGGACAGTATATTTTCAAGCATATTGTAATATAATCAATATTTAAAGAACACTGACCAACTGCCTTTAAATAATTAGTAATTGTTTCATTAGTAAGTTAACACTGATTTAAAATAATTTGTTCTATAGTTTGTGGCTGCATTCGAATATGCCACTCTACTGGCTCTTTTTGTGCAGCTTATCGGATGTCGTAAAGTAAATACCCTGATCACTTCTTGAAGAACTGTGATAGTATATTTTTGTCACACTGCCCACCCCTAAGGTCAACAGGTGAATCCAAAGTCATTCTGAATTGCACTGAAATAATTTAATTGCAGAAGTTATTAAAGAGTTCATAATTTTTTTCATGATGCTGTGAATTCTAATTGAATTGAATCATTGAAGTTGAAGTTGAAGTTTGTCATGTGCAAATTCTTACTTGAACACCCTCTTCACAGATAGAACATAGAGACATAAAATACATGAAAGACATGAAAGACAACACAGTGCAGCAACAGTAACTAGTCGCGGGTTGAGCTGTATAAATACAGTAAGTGACAGTGCCGTGTAAAGTGACAGTGCCGTGTAAAGTGACAGTGCCGTGTAAAGTGACCGTGCCGTGTAAAGTG
>JBBJLR010000111.1:9509444-9521292 GCA_037577145.1 Brachypetersius gabonensis
AGAGAGAGAGAGAGAGAGAGAGAGAGAGAGAGAGAGAGAGAGAGAGAGAGAGAGAGAGAGAGAGAGAGAGATATTAACTTAAAATAAGTGTCAGTTTGTTCTGTAAGCTGAAGTTTCTGAAGTGGCCCAACAAAATTAGATTTTCGAAACCATGGAAATTCCCGATGAATGAAGTCGCCCTTGTCACTGGGTTAGCCCCGCTTCTCTTAACTGAATAATAAGGTATCCAGTGAAGTATTTGGCCTTTGTGATATCCAACCCAATTCCAATGTTTGTTTTTTGTTAAATAAATAAATAATAATAATACAAAAGTCTTGTTTCTTACCACTTTTTCTGTTGCAGAACCATGTGGAGCAGCCAGAATGATGGAGACCAGCATGGTCATGTGACCGCAAGAATGGAGACTAGTTTGCCGATGGGGACCACCAGCATCTCCGTCTCCCAGCAGCAAGCCCCTAAAAAGTTTGCTCCAGTGGTGGCTCCAAAACCCAAGTACAATCCGTACAAACAGCCTGGGGAAGGTGGACACGAAGGTGCAGGTGAGTCCATATAAAGATGTAAAGGAAGGTGGACATGTTATATCTAAATATATGAAAAACAAGCAGAACCATAAAAAGATGTAATGCAGGAAGGTGGACATGTTATATCTAAATATATGAAAAACATGCAGATCGTAGTGTATGTGTTAATTGTGTGTTTTTGCATGACATATTTAGAAAGATGTCTTTCACCAATAGTGTGAAACACCTGAGAAACTGTGATTTATAGGAGACATATTTGTATTACAAAAGGGTTGGCAATATGATATTTATTGCTATTGGGCTAAATTATGTAATAAATGAATGAATATTGTGCCTGTTGTATTTATATTGCGATGCAACATTTTGCGTTTATCATCTGGTTTATCTTCTCATTTCATTAAAATTTTTGCGTGTACTGAGTGTTATTGTACAAAGTTAAAGAGGAAACCAGAATCAATTATTTGCTTGCAAGAAGCTTGTATTACTCCATCCACATCAGTGGCTCACTATGTCCCATAACTTTATTGTAACTTGTTTCTTTAATTAGTAAATGGATAATCAGGCCTTCAGAAGATGCTTTTCATGAAAGGCTGCAGTCGAGGTTGGCAAAGGCATTTATAGGCAGCCTGCAGGGTTGTGTTTGCTGACAAATGACCAAGCCACAGGGTCATGTGATGTGGACATTCTCAGGGAGTTTGAAAGAGCACATTTCATTAGAGCAGCACAGCTTCAGTGTCAGCTTGCAGTGACTGATGGGTCAGACTGATACCAAGAATGTACCGTTATTTTCTGTTAACTCCTTCCCCTTGTGATTTCCCCGACCCCCTGTGGTACCATTTCCCCACCACTCCCTCTCTGATGCTGATGCTGATGAACAGTAAGAGAATTTCCACTGATAAATATTTATAAATGCATTATGGAAAACAATAAAATAGGACTCATCATTTGGACTGTATTTAGTGCACAACAACCAATGAGAAGAGAGATTTGAAGAATTGCGTTCAGAAGCAAGTCAATCTGATCCTGTTCTATATTTATTAATCTTGTCTATCATCCAGTGGCCTATAGAGATCCTCAGGGTAAATATTTAGAATATTTTCCCCAGCGTTGGGACAAAGCCTTCAGCAGATAAGACTGTTTACATGCAACATCTGTGCCCTCTTGATAAAGTCTGTTTGCATGTGATGAAGTGCACATGTGCTGTATAGTACACTAGAATTATGAACTCTGATAAGACCCACATAAGAGTATTGCATAAATGTTATACAAGATTGTTAGCAACCAAATAAATGGCCATGTGTCATAATTCACAAGGAGCATTAGATTTTATATTTGACATCATGTGATTAAATATTAGTTCTTTGGCGATATTTATTATGTTTCTTATGCTCACAGTTTTCCAAAAATATAATAAAGAATGTTAATGTTCAAATAGTAATACCAGGAATGTATGTGCATTGAGGCTTATAAATACAGGCTTTGCTGAATTCATGTGCTTTTATCAGGTACACATAATTTTGTTTATTTGTCTTTTGCTTGATGAATTTGGAGAATTCTCTTCTCCTTTACTCCTAGATTTGGTAAAAAATCATCTCCTTTCTAATGTTTATCTGTAGTTTGGGTTATTAAATATTGCAGGATCTCCAGGTGCATTTGATTTCACTGTTTTCTTGGATAAGAGTGTCTGCTGGAAGACCAATTTCAACATGTATCACAGATCCCTGCTAGGACTCACATCAGGACTTGATTATTCCAACACTTTTCTTTCTCACAACAGCATCAGAGTAGATTATCCTTAGCTTTGGATCTTTGTACTGCTGTTTTTTTTTAGCAGACAAATTTGTATTTTCCCTTGAACTTGTCTTTTCCGCTGAGAAGCATGAATGGACATGATGCCACCACTATGTTTCTCTCTTAGGTTTCCTCCTTATTTTTAACATTTAAAATAGGGCTGCACAATATATCGCAAATTTATCGTCATCGCAATATCAACATGCGCTATATCCATATCGCAAAAAATATACATATCGCATTTATTGACTGACCTGCAATAAATGGTGTTTTTCCAAAACTCTTCACCCAGAGCCACAGAGAAGAGGGCAAAAAAAT
Source organism: Brachypetersius gabonensis (assembly GCA_037577145.1). Lineage (NCBI taxonomy): Eukaryota > Metazoa > Chordata > Actinopteri > Characiformes > Alestidae > Brachypetersius > Brachypetersius gabonensis. The sequence continues at coordinate 9,512,075 of JBBJLR010000111.1, forward strand.
CACTGGGCAGTTTTTTCATCTTCTGTGCTGCTGTTATAGATCGTTCCTTTTGCTATTTTTTCTGGCTAAGAACTTACTATGATTTAAATTATGTTTACATTTAAAATTATTAAAAAATGTTTTTCAGATTTTTTCAACAATGTTCAATGGTTCAAATGTTTTATGGGAGGCATTAAATGCTCAGTTTAAGTAAATTCTTCAAAAAAAAAAAAACATGTTGGAATGGAAGTATTGCATTTAATTTTTTTCTGCATAGACTAGTCAGTGTCTGGAGTCTCTGTTACCAGTAAATCCAAAGCAGAAAAACATTAACACTATAAAGGCTAAGTTTTTACTCACTCATCACATGTGATATCGCCATCGCAAAACTCAACTACATTATCGCATATCGCATGTTTTCCTAATATCGGGCAGCCCTAATTTAAAACAAAAAACTTTTTTTGCCTGACAATTAAACGTAATTAAATAATTTCAGTTGATTGTAAATTGTGGGTCGGCTTTGATGATGATGATGCAGTGATTTCCTTCTTGTATGTGCAGTGCTCTGGAAATTGATGACTTATGTACATATTGTTCTTTCAGCCTGTTATTCCTTGCCACGTAGTAGATTCCGTTTTCAGTTTATTTTTGACCCTGTAGTTTATTTGGTGTTGCAATTACAGTGCTTCTTCCTGTTTTTTGGGTTTTTTTAAAAAAAAAGACTTGATCATGTACGAAATGAGACTTTTTGTAATCTTCTGGTCTGTGATATTTCACAACTTTCTCTATGTGTGTAGTGGATTGGAAAACTTGGAAACTGTAGACTTTGGAAGAACATGGCTCTCACAGTGAAGACTGAAGAAATATTTTAAAGACTGGCAATAGACCTGAAACTGTAAAGATGTCTGGAGTCCATACATTAGTGTAAAGTGACCATTTGTCATATGTGAGCAGACTGCAGCACTCAAGGTGAACACACAACCTTCTGATTGCAGGGCAACTTTCTAACCACTAGGCCACCAGCTGCACCAACATTATCACCATTATAAAGGTTCTTGTTTTCATGTATTCAGTGAGCAGCTGCTCGGGCCCTGCTGTCTGCTGGACTGTAGGAGGCATTGGTGTCTTTTTACCTTTCCTTCTTTCTTTTTGCGCCCTTACTGGCTGTTACCTGAATCACCCATTCAGTCAAATCGCATCTCAAACTTATAATTTCTGCCAAACTTAAATAACATTTTAAAAGCTGTGAAATTTCTCCCTTCCCAGCCTGCCAGATCATCAATGTCACCCATTTCCAACTTGGGGGAACACTTGAGATTGTGAAAAATGTGTCGGAAAGGCAAAACAGGTCTAAAATCAGACTAAAAATTGAGTAATAAAGACCCAGTTTACGTGCTGCATGTATAGGTGCTGATTTTGTTGTTCGTAGTGAAATGTGATATTTATAAAATGTTGCACGAAGGCAGTAACTGAGGAAAGAAAAAGCAAGTAACTGGAAAAAAGGCTGCTAGCTGTGTCCACACCTCCAGTATAAATACTTTCCAAGTCTTTGCAAACAGCGAACTTCAAATTCTGTCAGCACTTGTCTAAAAGCTTTAGGTACTGCCTTGCACTCTGGTCATTTGTTAATTTCTATTTTAAAGACTTATTAAGAATTTGTTTTCGCATTAACAGCGCTCTTTTCTCTCGCTAATTAGTTGATAGCAGCTCTGTCAGATGTATCCATGTTTCCATGGTTATAGTGCAGTCTTTCTGGACCCTAAAAAGCTCACTGATTAGAAATATGACTTAAACTTTATCTTCGCGATAAAAATTGTATTAATTAAGCCATTCTATTTTGGTACATTTCATAGTGTTGTAAGATGGATTGAAAGGTTCGGAGGGGTTTCTTTTTCTTCTTTCCCTTTTCTTCTCTCCCACTGCCTGTAGCCCTGCGACTCTTTGATTGTGGAAGCACCGAGAGAGAAGGAGACGGAGTCTTTGTTAGAGATGTAAAAAGAGAAGGGTAGGTTTAAGTCAAATCCAGTATAGAGATAGAGGAACTATCACAGCCAGCTGCTGCTCAGCAGGGGAGAGATAACTCACCTTATTACATCACACGTACTTCAAACATATTAGGGAGAGAAAAAGAGCGCATGGCTAGAATCACAGTGGAAAAGCAAATTCAGTAGTAATTGGTTGTTTAAGTGGATATTGCGCATCTAGTTGCAGTTAAAAGGAGTTGCATCTCGACATTTGACATCTCTTTGTCTTTGACAATGATCAGAGTTGGGTCACAGACGAGCTAGAAAACCTTGATAGAGTTCTGCATGTATAGGACGAAATATGACCAAATATAATTATTACGTAATCACTGTGTTGAGGTTCTGTTGTATGTTTCAGTTCATATGAATGTAGGTCAGGGTCCTCCACGGAGATGAAATGGGCTCCATGTCATTTCTTGTGGCTTAGCTCATAATAATCATAGCTTGTAATATCTGTGAGCTTTTTTTCTGTTGCATTGCAGGCAAGAACCTTTGTAACTTTGTAGTAAAATCACGTTAGCTTTGTAGCACTGCATGGTGCAGTTCTGTCATTTTAAGCTAGATTTCATGTTTAGGTTTTATGTCTTCTAGGCAGTGTTGACGGTAATAGACACTATAGGTAACGTATGCATGCTTTTAAGCAAGGTTAGGTGTGTTAAGGTGTGCTTTGCACCTTCTGAGCAATGACTGGTCATATAAGTGTGTTGAGAAAAGGTAACCCAAACAGACAGAAATAGGATGCCTTTTTCAAACCCTCAAGGGAAACAAACTTGTAAACCTGTTGAGAACTTACCAAGCTGTGATATTTTTTTCTTTCTTTCTTTTTCTTTTTTTTAAAGTTGAGTCAGTATGAGTGCTGAAACATGCCTGCTCGGTTAGACTTACGAAGTGCAATAAAAGTGTATTTGCCTTTATTTGGCACATAAAGAAAATTCCAAGCTTTTTTTCTATTGTCTTTTTGGATACCTTCAATATTACTTTGTCCCATAGTGTCTCTTTAAGTAATGGGCCATATATGCATCCTCTGATCTGTAGTAGCATGCAATGATCAGCCATAACATCACAACCTCCTTTCTAATAGTGAATAACAGCTCTGTCCCATTGGGGCATAGACTTCACAAGCCCTTGTCTTTCCTTGCTTTTGGTAGGTACAAGGCACTGCATTCAGAAAACACCTCACAAGGTGATTTGAAGATTCTCAGACCTTGTCGAACAGCCATCAAAAGTTGGTCTTTGTCCAAGTCTCTCAGGCCGTACGCTTGCCCATTTTTCCTCTTTTCAACACATCAGCTTCAAGAACTGACGGTTCACTTGCTGAACAATATAATTGTAAGGAGATAATCAGTGTTATTCACTTCACTTGTCAGTGGTCTTCAGTATTGTGGCTCATTGGTGTATAGATCATTGGCCATCAACTCCTGTATTTACATTTCTCCATCCCTAATCAACTCTACTTGATTGATCTAATTATTTCTTTCAAAAGTAGTTGAATAACTAATTGAACATGTGTTTGCCTGGGATTAGACGTGGAACTTGCAGGGTTCGTGTCCTCTGATGTAGGTAGTGATTGGTTTGCCTTTTCTGTGAATTTGAGTAAGCTCACACGGCCCTCTCCCTCTGCTGGGTGTTAACACTAATGCAGACAAATGTACTGTTGGTGTTACTGTTGGGTCACATACTTGTAATTTTTAAGTAATAGATGACTCAATAGTAGTAAAAAGTGACCCCTTACAGTCACGTGTGAACACACCTCAGAGTGAACAAGTAAAATGGCGTTTCGCGGACAACCTTGTCCCGAGCCACTTAGTCATTAGCTGCAGGGACAGTCCCCCTGAAGCAACTGAGGATTAAGTGTCTTGCTCAAGAACACAAGGGGAGAAAGTGAGGATTTAAACCTGTAGCTTTGTGGTCATTGGTTTTACAGGCAAGTATTTTACCCACTAGACTCCTGCCACCCTATAGTGTGATGTTTGCATTTAACACATTCATCAAGTGAAGCAGTGGGCAAGCCACCAATGCAGTGCCTGGGGAGCAGTGTGTGGGGCGGTACCTTGCTCAAGGGAACCTCAGTGGTGCCACTGGCAGTCCTGGGATTCTAACCTACGGCCTTCCGACACCGGGGCAACTCCGTTACCACCAGGCCAGCAGCTGCCCCAGTCTTGTGGTTCAGACCTAGTCCTGACTCCAGACTTTTCAATGTTTTTTTTTCTTAAAATGTTTGTTATAAATAAGCTGCTTTTCCCTTGATAAACAGAATGCAGTATACATTTACAACTTACTTAGGGTACAGTTAGACCTTCACATTGTGTGTATGAAAAAGTATTGTTTCCCTGACAGTGTACCATGTAACATTCAGGTCTGACCTGAAGTCAGTGACACTAGTTTTTACATTTTCAAGGCCATTACGAGTCATGCACATGTTCACATAGTTATTTTAAGATAACATTCATCATCAGTTCTAACACTTACAATGGACAAGTGTTCTTTTGTCTTTCTGTAGACGTCAGATTTCACTGTAGTTTGAAATTTCCGCACGGACTTATGTAATAACGTCTGTGGTACATATCTATCTACAATAAATCAAATTCGCTTAATTTAGTATCTCGCAGAATGCAGCTTAATGGTTTCTGCATGACTCAAGAATGTAATCTCAGTCGTTTGAATCTTTATGGTTAGCTCGCCTAAGATTTCATTAAGAACTGATTTCATTTCCCCCACATTGACTTAGATTGACATTGAATTTGTCATGTTTTGTTGGCTTTGTAAATCTCATGTGGACAGATTTATTATGTGTGGATATGGCCTGGTACACATCTCACGCATCTCAGACTTACTCTGGTCTAAAAACAGACACATTAACAGATCAGACTATCAAGTTTCTTAAGCTATAAATGCTGATAAGGATACTTTATTATACTGTAAAGTAAGGATACTTTACAGTATAATAATGTAATTCATTGTCATGTTATCCAAGCACTGGTTGCTTATAGAATGAAATTGTAAAACTGTACTAGTTATGTAGTTGAATGTGGAATATTATAGCTTTAGTAGCATAACTATAGGCTTATGTGTTCAAATCAAATGACAAACACACTGTCAGTCTTAATACTTAATAAAATGAATAACGACAGAGTATTCAAGTATATTTTCTTGATATTAATTAGGCTGTGATGTTTAATTAAAATTGCACTATACTGTGTGTTGTGCAGATGACATGCTTATCAAGAAAGGCTAAAGCTGTCACTGCTGTCATAATGGTGCAATTATGTTTTGTGTGCAAGTGTGTATCATTTGTGTGTATCATTTCTGCTGGTCACAGACACTGTGCCAGAAAAAAGTTCTCAGGTTGTGTCTCCTACAATCCAGCTATTGTTATGTAGTACTTCATACTTCTGAATACACACTTTTACTCTCATGTATCGACAGCTTTCTGTTGGTTTCATTAATGTGTTTAATTATGGTGAAATTTTGAGCCTTAGATGACTGAGCCAGTCAAAAAGTTGTCCTTTGAATTAGAATCACTGCGTTAACTTTGCAGTAGCAGATGCCATCACCAAGTACAGTAAAATTGAAACTCATGCCATGTGCTTTGCCTTTGCCCACAAGTTTTAAGTTTAACCAATCTTGCTTCAGTTTTTACTGAAACCGTTCTCGGTATGCAGGGGTTCCTGGAAGTGTTCCTTTTTACTCAAAATATGGCTTAAGTGTTCCAGTTACGTGATAGTCCAGGAAGTGCTTCTGCGCTGTGCTGTGATGTGCTAAAAAGGTTCCCCTGGGCTTTGTGGTTCACACTTCTGCAAATGTAAGGATGCATCTATATTGAAAAAAATAATAATAAAAGAGACCCGGAACAGCCCTGTTATCAGATAGATTGTCGAATGTTTGTATTGCATAACATCTCTTTTTCACTTCTCTAATGGGGCGGTGCTGTCAGTGGCAAGCTTTCACATTCACACTAGAATTCAATTTATGAGACCTGGCAGCCAAAAATAACTACCGTCTTTTCCATTTTTGTTTGGTGTGTGATTACTATTTCTGGTGTGAAACTTGCCTAAACTGTGTAAAATGTATTGTTTTGTATTTTTTTATCTTAAACCCCTGATTGAAAATTTCACATCTGTACTGATGTAAAAGCTCTTCGAGAAATCTTCCCGAACATGAGTTCAATTATACCCGATCTTTATACAGTACATCTTTAAAATGAGTAGAAACAGAAGTATAAACAGAGGTGTGCATGTAAATCTGTGTGTACAGAACCTCTGTTCAGTTAGAAGAGCCTTTTTCTTTCTGCAGAAGAAAGGGGAAGAGTTTCTGATAGAAGAGAAGAGAAGAGAAGAGAAGAGGGTGGGGGAAATGTGAGGCGAACGTGTATGTATTGCACATGATAACTGTAATATTTAACCAGAGGCTATTGATTTAAGGGACTTTCCCAAACCTGTAAAGTCATAGCAAGTGTTCCAATATTACATTTATGACAGGAAAGATCTGTAAAGGGTTTCGTCTGAAACCATTTCAAAGGGCTGATACAAGTCTGTGAACAAGTGTAAATAAGTTGGCAAACTGAGGGACAGCAGAACAGCAGGCTTACTGGATGTCACAAATAATTCTGTTTTAGAGATTCTGCATCAAGTGTTTTACTTCTAATAGCCATTGCCTGTGGGGCCTTAGGTAAGAAAGCTTTCAGAATAGTCTCTTTGGCAAACAGCAGACAGAGAGGGAACCGGTTTATAATGTTTAATGTGTTCAATGCGCTGAATTCATGTTTGTAAGGCTTTTACAAACAATTATTTTGATAGTCGGTGATTAGTATGAATAATTGACAATCAGTAAATTAGATGAAATGTGGCCTTTTAATGTGACGTTACTGTTTTGTATAAAGTATTTGTTGAATCATTGGTTTATTAATAAGATCAAATAAAAAATGTACCTAGTACCTCTTGAATAGTTGGATAGTTGAATAGTTTTTTGACTGCACAGACTATCAAATAAGTTCAAATATCTTTTGGACACCCCACTGTTACATTGGAACATGTTAACTTTTTATTTTTATTTTTTATTTGAGCGCTGGATGTAATGTGTCAGACAGCCAGTTATTTACATGATGACTTTTATTGGTCTGACTCATCTACTGCCAGTTCACATGCTCTGTGTGGTTAAGTTAAATTTCCATAATTAAACACTTGTTGTTGGTAATGTTGGCCACTGGACAGCCACTCTGGTCCTGGGGTCTACATTCTAAAAATCTACCCTCCTGAATAGTTTTGAGTGAACTCAAATAGGTCTCATTCAATTCGTTAGTCCACCTAATTGTTTGATTGAGTTGAGCTGGAACAGGAACAGGTTAAGCGTCCACTGATGTGAGCTTTGATGTTTCTGCATCTTCATCCTATGTCTTTTTTCAAACGCTGTGTCCAAAGTTAATGTACCCTTTTATATAGATTTATATTAAAAGTATATGTTAAAATGACATTTTGTCTTTCTTCCATTCAAACAACTTATAAGACAATAGAATAGATCTAATTTGTTTAGAATTTTTGTAGTTCTTAATGTTTGTTTTTGTCTAGTCTGCTAAGAGGAAATTCACGTAGGAGTTTCATTGTACTATGTACACACGATGATAAAACTTTGGATCCTTGAATTGAATCCTTGAAATTACTTTTCTGTGGCAATTTTTGTACTGACTGGGGTTATTTATTTCTTTTTGAAGTAGAAGAGGAGTGTGTTTTCAATTTAAAATATCTCCTGCTCTCGGAACTTTCCTATGAAGAAAGTCAGAGGGCCATTGTTCATGCAGAATGGTAAAGGCTGCACTTTAGCTATCATTGCGCTCGTGTAATTTACAGAGGTACTTGAGCGGGCCCTTCTATTCACAGCAAATCTATACCTGCTATGAAGCTAATACTCCATACTCTACTACCATACAATGCTGTCTTGGCATCCCTCATTCTCCAGCTCTGGCAACGCAGTTTCCTACATGTTCAAAGTCTTAAAGTCAGGCTAACCTTTGGACCTTTTCTGGCCCGCTTTTCTGTCTTGGATTTTGAAAATGAAGGTCACCAAAGAGATAAAGGAAATAAAAGATGCTTTCACTAACCGGCTTCTGCCTACTGGCCTTTGTGTGGAGAGGTGAATATCTGAAGAAATTTGCACAATGATTGGGGAGTCATGGCCTTGAGTTGAGTGGAGTTCATTAGGCCTACTTTACAGCGGATAAGCGCAGCTCCGCTGCAAGCTAATTGACTCTGTATTAGCGAAGATAAGTGAATGTGTCAATTATCTGACCAAGGGTACTTTATATTAAGTAGAGAATATAATAGGAGATAAAGCAAACAGTAATAGGGAGCAATTCAAAGATGTCTGGTTGAATGTAAAGGGGGGGTGGGTTCGGGGGCTGTTTTTGTACATGGTTAATGAAGTTTTCAACAGTTATGTTCACGCTGAGCTCTTCTCATTGAGGATATGTGGCAAAAAAGGAAAATTATAATAGCCTTTCCTTATTTATAGTGTGCCTCATGCAGTTATGTTGTTAAACAAAAACAACAATTATCATTATTATTACTAATATTATTATTATATTTTTGTTGTTTTCTATTTATTTTGCATCTAGATGTATACAGAAGCTATTGTGGTCAAAATATCGGATAATTGCATTTGCTTTATTCTTGTTTACTAAAGATCCTTTTGAAAAAGAGCTTCTTTGTCATATTTATTTGTGGATTATATGAATCAAGTGTTTATTGTAATGTTTTGCTGCCAGTTAGGTCATTGGCAGCAGTTTCACACCTGCATGTCTGGTACTTAACGTATTGTGATTTTGGTCAGTCAAAACAGGAACTGGTACACTCAGTTGAACAGGAAAACAAATGCAAAAAAAAGAAAGAAAAAAAGAATGAAACGCATGAAAAGATGCTTTGCTCACCAGACAGCGCTGCTTTTTATTGGCGCATTTTTTCAGCAATGTGCCTGAAATTAGTTTGTGCTTGATAAATGTTCCTGAAAGAACTCCTTCATGTTCACTTATTAGGGTGTTTTTTTTTACACCATAACATTACAATAAGAAAAAAGATTACTGGTGAAGATGTGCATGCAGACAACGTGCTTGAAAGGCTGTGTTTTGCTGTATTTTATGAAGTGACTGTCATACACACACACACACACACACACACACACACACACACACACACACACACACACACACACACACCCACACACACA
>JBBJLR010000111.1:9521387-9549455 GCA_037577145.1 Brachypetersius gabonensis
CACACACACACACACACACACACACACACACACACACACACACACACACACACTTACACACACACTTACACACACACTTCTTAAGGTTTGCCAGCTGTGCATGCAGTCCACCACTCCATGTGTTGAAACGTGTTTGGCCAATTGGGGGTTGGAATGCAGTTCTGTTAAGCTACAAGAAAAATAACATCTGGGCAAGGCCTCTGCTTAAACCTCTGTTTTTAGCAGCACCTGACACTGTGAATTTCATGGTTGGAAACATGTCTCCCCCATCTGATTTCTCCCTTAGATGAAAGACTATGGTGGTTAAATAACCGCAGAAACAGTTATGAAATCGAACAGGGGCAGGTGCTTGTTTTCTTGGCTTTTAGCTGAGGGAGGATGCTTCAAACGCGTCTTTCTCATGGGACTGAGAGTGAACACAGGCCTTTTGAGCTGTTTTCTTTTTTCACTTTTCTTTTACCATGCTCCCCTCACCTATGGTGTTTCGGAGCTTTAGAATGTCAGAATAATTGCTTCAAAATCATTGTATTGGACAGATGTGTAGATTTTGCTGGTTTATAACACTAATATTCCATGTTAAAATATCTGCATTTTAATCATTTATAATTAAATTTATTAAATTACTGAAATACAGACGTATGTATGAACATTACTATAGACCCTGTGAGCCACACAGAAAGACAGAATAAATTTTTTTTTATTGATTATCAGAGTCTGAAAGATCTTTTATTTTGAGGAGAAAAAAAAACAACACTCGTCTCGGTCGTGTGAGACAGTACATAAAAATTTAGTCCGCAAGGTAGCAAACATGAGTAAAAAACAAACGTCTTTGGGGAGCTTCTTCGAAATTTGTTTATAGTTGTATCTATTCACCGGTCCGTGAAAATATCATTTTACATTAAACTGGTCCGTGGCGCAAAAAAGTTTGGGGACTGCTCCCTTAAAGGATCGTCCACTGTTAAATGTGTCCTTTACATTCACTAGTGTACTGTGTAAGCCTCCTCCAAGAACTCCTGGGTGCTGCTTACTCTTTTGCAGGTATACGGTAGAGCACAGTGCTGTCATTACAGTGCATGTCAGATGGCCGCTGAAAATGAGGCTTCTAAAAAGGGAGAACAGCAGGACACTTGTTACCAAGGAATATCCATTGGCCTCACACACCACGTTCCAGCCGCCCCTGGAGAGTGTGACATTTCCAACAACATGCCCTGAACTATAGCTCCCCTCTTCATTACGTGATTACATTACAAATGATGTGATTATTCTGGCACGTATAACGCCTTATTGCACTGTATGGGCCTAACGCAGATGACTTTGGATGTATTTGTGCGTGTCAGAAATACACTAATTTAATAAAGTGAAAGTGCATTAGTGAGAGGACTAAATAAAGAGCACTGCCTCTAGGCCTCAACATTCAAGACATGAAGCTGTCATCACCACGGCTCCTCACAGTTTTACAAATCACTGCTGAATGATTTCTGGGCTGCAGTGCTGAATGAAAAAGAAACATTTTTTCATCAGCTTTTGGTCTCGGGCCATGCGGTTGTAAACACTTTCTCCTCGTTTTGATGTTCAGTCATAAAAGAAGTCACCCTCAACCCTGTTGATGACTATAATTCTGCTACTCTCCTTCTTTAATGATGGTGGTGCTTTTACTCTATGTTGCTGACAAATTAAAAACTGAATAAAGCATTAATAAGGCAAAGAAAACCACCAGCTCCTCTACTCTTACAGCACACACATCAGTGAGCATAATTATAAGAGCAGTGCTCTCCATTTACTGTCATATGTACAGGATTTACCAATTTAGTGCTCCATTGCCATGCAGGCACAGTGTACATTGGCAGGGACATAATATGCAAATAAAACCTGTTCATTTTTGTTTTGTTAAATAGAGCCGTTTTCTTCTTTCCCGGCCCATGCAAATCAATATAAAAAATTGTTCATGGAATGAGAATTTCAATTCTGCTCTTGTGGTTTTGTTTGCTTTCTATAAAGTTAAATGTTAGGGCTTAGCTTAGAGCTCTCATGGGCTTTTAGTTAGGAGATTGCAGCACACTTGTAATCCAAAACCTCATTTTGAGAAATGTAATCCAGACACATCACCAGTGTTTTATCTCTCTTAACTCCCCTGTCTGTTTCGATGGTAAGAGGATTAAATGACGAAATGTTGGGCTTCGGAACTTCATTGATGAGTAAATTGCTTTGGTATGGTAAACAAAGCAGCATGGGAATTATCAGAGTGATTTTGGGTAATATGTTTTGGCTGACTAGCGTGTCTCTTTCCAGGTCAAATGTCTGTAAAACAGTGAAAGAAATGAGATTTCCTCAAAAGTGTATAAGGTCTGCCTTGATGAATGTAGCTTATTAAAACCCTTATTTTCACTTTACCGGCTTAAACACCTTTAAGCAAAAGGCCAGTGGTTTGATGTCCACTTGAGCCAGTTAATAACCTTTCCCTGCAAGTGTTCTACTATTAGCTGTAAAGATATGTTGGGCACTCAGGACCGTAGGAGACATGTGCTGACTGAAAGAGATGAACTTCTCCAACTGTCATGTAATTATGTTATCGTTGCATTTGTAGTGATGTAGTTTATGTAAATGCCATCAAAGATTTATTGTGATCTGATCTGGGTCACAGTGCTGGATTTAGACAAGCACCTTGTGAATTAGCCAGGGGGGTTAACATGTGCACACGTGTTATGCATTTTTAATGCATACTCAGAGAGCTTCACTGAATAACTTCAACAATAACTCTTTTTCTGTTACAGCCAGGAATGCCAGTAAGATTACTTGCTAAATGCTTATATTTTAGTAACTAAGAGGGGATGATATTTTATAGTAAAAAACAAAATGTATTGTTTTACCAATTTTTGTAAACATTTCAAATTATTATTATTATTTATTATTATTATTATTATTATTATTATATTATTATTATTATTAGTAGTAGTAGTAGTAGAATACTAACAAAATCATTATCGAATGGGGTCAGACAGCTGCAGCTGACTTCTGCTAGGTGAAAGAAACATAACAAGCAAAGCTGCTTCCAGACGTCTACGCCGCTTATCAAAGGATAAGGGGACTTTAAGAGGGAGATTATGGCTGTTTACATTAATATTTATTTTATTTCAAACTCTATGTGTGCCTGATATAAAGTAGAGGATTAATATTATGCAAATTAGGGACAGCGCTTGCTGGTAGAGTGCCCCAGAGGCCCCATTGTCTTCTAGGGCACCCATGTCCCACACTGATTGGTTCCTTTTGTTGTTTGGGAGGGGTGTCAGGGCCTCCTGTGTGAGGGCCTGATTTGGGACGGGACACACTGAGCCTTTGGTTGCTGTTTCTCAGTTCAGAGTTTTGCTGCCTTGTATAGTCAGGAACAGGACCGTTTTGTCCTTTGAAAGCTTGGAATAATTGGGACATTTTGCATTCAGTATCACTGGAGCAGATAAGAACATGGCAGAGAAATCCTATAGGTCGATCAAACAAAGATACTCCTAACAATCATATATTGAGCTAGAAATGAACAACAGGGTTCACAATAAATGAGGAATGCCGTGAGTGTGGAAAAGAAGAAACTGTGTACCTAGGCTAGACAAGAGTAGCATGAATTATACAGCAAGGGGCACTTATTCCGTTCTCGAAGAAAGCCTAAAAAAACCCATTCAGCTTTACAGAGAAATGAATATATGAAAAAAGTAGATCCATTCTAGCGAGAACCCCCCCACGCTCAGTGCTGTCAGAGCAGAAATGTGGAGAAGAAAAAAAAAATGACGCCTTGCTGCCCTTTCTCTTTCCTGCTTTTGCTGTAAAGTTCTTGGAAGGCACCCGTGGGTGTTCTTGAAGAATCTTAATTTGAGCCTGCTGGAGTTAGCCTGCAGCTGTTGCCATCGATCATTTCAAATGTTTTCAGAGACCTCCCTGACGGGAGTGGAGAGTGTTGGACACCAGTAAGGTCAAAGGTCATTGTTCTCACACTGGCCAGGGCAGGAAGCATCCATGACAAGACTTACTTTAGCTCTGACTCTCCTCTCATCGCATGGCTGGTAGTGATGTCTCACACATGCCTTCCTGGGCCCCACAGAATGGAAATAAGCTGTTGTGGTAGGCAGCAGGACAGCGAGTGAACCCCTGTATCATTGCACTGTTATAATCCAGCATGATGTCCTCAGGGCTTTTCTAGCTTGGCCTTACTCCCCATTTGGTGTCAGCATCCACATCAATGTTTTCAGCACTATAAAACTGCGGTGAAAAAATGTACTGATATGGCCATTGTGGGTTGGCTCTCGAGCTTTCAGACAGCGTTGGCCCGGACTGTTTGTTTGGGTTTGTTTAAGAGACGGTAGCAACAAGTAGCTGAGAGGTCCCATCAGAACTGCCTGCAACTGGCAAGTTCCTTTCTGTTACTGTGACAACAAAGGCTTTCAGCAAAATCAAAAAATGCTCACTGTTAACATAAAACATAAAAATGTTGTACTGTTTATATATATATATATATATATATATATATATATATATATATGCTGCAACCCAAGTGAATGAAAGCACTTCTGATTAAAGCATGTGAGCATAATCATGCATGTGTGCAAATTATTGTAATTGAAACTAAGCCCTGAAACACAGTTTCTTCTCCCATATTTATTAAGACCTCGTTGCCATGGTGATGATTAAAGGTTTATCCTGTACAAAATAACACAGGATTTCTTTCTGTTCTAGTTAATGAACCTGAACAGATGTCCACCCACTCTGCTTAGTTCAGATTTGAGTCTTGGCCTGTTCGGTTGAAACATTTGTTAAGTGAAAAAGAATGAAATAAAGCGACTCTCAGTGCTTACAGTCCTGGGTAAGTCAGAAAAAAAGACAAAAACAGCACAGCACATGAAAGAAGATGCAACTTTTCAGGTAAAGTTTCATCTCTTCACCAAAGCCCTGCTAATCTCGGTTTCCTGATGAATAAACAGGTGGCTCAATTTAGCGTGTGAAAAGCTGACCTGACTCTTCCCCTTCTCATTGAACACAGTGTGCTTTTTGTGATTTTGGTCACAAAGAGGCAGTTAAGCTCTTGCACTGCAGAACACACACCAGCCTTTGATCTCTGTTGAGCTTATGTCACTTCCCTTGTGCTGGTTTAGTGTGGGGGGAATAGCGGAGTTCTCGTAAAGGACATGAGAAAGTGATGAGCGTCTGTGGCTGCCATGGGAACCTTAAACAGCAGGCTGAAGCATCGCCTCCTGGAAGATGCTGAAATGACCAAGCAGTGCCACGCTGAGCACCAGTCTGAAATCAGAACAAAATATTTCCCTTCCATATTTCCTTGTGGCCACACAATGCTTTTCTTTATCCTCTGAAACAACATTTGAACAGTTGCCCTTTCTTTGACTCCCTTTAAAGAAATGAATCAGTCTTGAAATTCGATGTTTTTTTCCTGCTGTTAAAGTATGCTTTGGTTCCACCTTTTTCCCCCAGCTGTGCTATGCAGAGACAAGTTGAAGTGTCCCTTCAGATGCTGCATCCCACAGAAGTAAACTACAACTTCAGTTCAAAATGATTGCTGTCTGATTCAAACTGGGACACACCTCCAACATTTCTTCCATGTTCATTTCCTACAACTAATCTATGCTTCCATGCTCTCAAAAGAGATGATAAGCCTCAGAAAACAGTTTTTCCACCATGTAAGTAGGAGGGAAAAAAACACACATCCCATCCAGCCTTTAATTCATGATGTTCACATGCCTCGCTCATCCTTTTGGTACCCGGCTTTAAAAAAGGCCTATATCAGTCTGTTGGCATGTACAGGGGCATTCAGTAGTTGTAGACCAAAGACGGTCATGCCTTAAAGATGTGTGTCACACATTCATTTCATAAATCTTTAAAACAGGGTCAGGCCTCAGAATGTCACTGGAAATAATATGTCATAATATTGAGTTCAGTCGCCCGCAGACAGTAAGGAAGAGATTACTGTATAAAGTCATTTGTAAGTTCATGACATGTCCTTTAAGTACCGCTAAGCAGATCCACCCAGTTCCTCTGTACCTCGCTAATGCTTCGGCGTATGTTCCGCTTATATACATTCTGGGTGTTTAGTGGTGGAAAGTGGCTTAAAATTGTGTTGTATGTTGTCATCTAGGAGCCGATTATCATCTTTGATTATTGTCATATGGCAGGATTATCTTACAGTAAGATGAAGAAACAAGGGAGGCAAATCTTCCCACCAATATGAATTATGGTGCTTATGCAAAACTGTGGACTGTGCACCTAGTTCAGACACTTCACACACAACTTTGTTCTTTCTCTTTTTCTTTTTCTTCTACTACTTCTTGTTTTGTTACATTGCTGGCAAGGCAGGTCTTTCACTGTTCTGCCTTTTAGGCTTTCCCTCACTTCTCAGAATCAACTCCTCACTTCTCCTTTTTCATGTTTTTCATTCCTCCACCTCTTTAAATTTTTCTTTCTTTTTTTCTTTCTCATTTTGTTACAGTTAAATGTGTTTACTTGTTTCTCAGAAATAGTGTTTGGTGCTATTTCCTTGCCTTGTAAGCACTAGTTTGTAATTAATAGTAATAATAATACTATTAGTAATAGTAAACATAAGAGTGCTCAAGTATTATTACTGTTAGAGATTGCTATTCACATATTATTATTATTATTATTTAGTTTATTTGTATTGTAGTAGTAGTAGGTGGAGGAAAAGTGATTATTGTTTAATGTCGTGTCTTGTTTTCTCTGCCTCTCCTTGCTTGGCTGGTCATCAGTTAACTGACTACCGGTTGTTATGTCAGCCTCCCCGCAGAAGTCTCACTGTAGAGAGTTGACAGGAAACCCACCAATGAGAATCTCTCTGTCCCTAGGCGTTTGCTGCTAATATAGACAAAAGGCCTTTCACACAGAGCGCTTAACGAGCTCACTGACAGGCCCTCACTCTTTTGTATGTACAGAAATACATTGTACGGTACATATAAGCAGCTGTTCGTGTGTTTCCATCCACTGTGACCTTTCACTAATTAGAAATATCTACCATGTTCCCTGTTTAATTACTGCCACTTATATTCAAGAGGTTTTGCTGTCTTAATGATTTTTCCACCCCCCTGCAGTGATCCAGAGCAGCCTATGGTCAGGCTGGAGGTCATGAGCAGGGAGAGGGCCTGCAGAAACTTGACCCTGACTGAGACGTGCATGTCCTCGTTTGTCCTCATGTGACCTCGAATCCTAGTGATTCACCTACGCTCTGACCTATCTGCTTTACATTACCCAGCATTCCTCCTCGAGCAGCAGCCTGACAGGGCCTCTCACTCTCACCCAGCCTGCATTCCTTGATATTTTTCAGCTGCTGGCTTGCACTGCACTCTGCTGAACCCAGAACATGTGGGTTGATGCCCCTCACGTCTTCCCCTGTACACCTCACAGTTTCTCAGTCTGTCTTTATTTATTTATTACACCAATTTCATCTAAAGAACAAACCATTCTTATCTCTTTTGCAGTATTTTCACATGAAAAGGAAAATCAGATACCGGTTTTCAGGTGTCCGCAACAATACACTTTTTTTTAAGATCAGTAGGTGTGCTTCCAGGGAATTGAACCCAAAACCTTGGCATTGCTAACCCCAATGACAAGACCACTCATCACTCACTCGTGCATAGCGGCCAGAAAGTTTTCCCTGCCATGTTCTGTCCCATAACTCTTTGCTCGTAGACTGGGACGTCTGCTTGGATCCTGTAAGGCGTGGAGATGTTCTGCAGATGTTCTGGAGGTATCCCTGTCAGTAGCCACTGCATGTGAATCACAATCATTCCGCTAATACTGTGAAATGTCATGTGCCATTGTCTGGAAGTCTCTAAATCCTAAGTGTTCTCCTTATAAGGCCCCTGTATTCTCACCCCCTACTAGTTCTCATTTAAGTCTTAAGTATTTTATCAGGGCACTTGACTTTGGCTCTACCCAGCAGTGTATCGGCAGTGGCTCTTTTTGAAGCTCTTCCTGCTGGGACTGGTGGTTTGAAGCAGTCACCTCTCTACTGTTTTTGTTTCATTTTGCTCCCGCACAATAGTTTAATCCCCCTTTTATGTCTAAATCTTAAAAAAACCCCATTTCCCGTCCCCGCAGAATTCTGCTCAAATCCACACAAGCCAATTTCGCCGGCTCCTGTATACTTCCAAAAGCACGTCTCCGTAGCCCTCAAAGCCAGAGCGCTGCTGCTCGCAGCCACATGAAGCCATAAATCAGCCTGCTGTATATTACAGCTAATTAAGAGCAGGACTCAGTCGCCGAGCCGCTGCGGAAGGTAGCGTGAATACGACTGGATAATTATGTATGAAACTGTATGGTGTTTAGTGCTTCTTCCCTCCACAGTGCATTCGGAGGGCTTTTCCACAAAGATAAAGCTCTGGAAATTCCACACTGGTCATTATAACACTTTGTCCCTCTCTGTCTGTGAAGGATTATAGGTTTACACCACAGAGTGCATTTTTTTCCCCCCAAATGCAGAATCCCAAAAGAAGAAAAAAAAATCTGAATTCAGAGGGCCACATAAAAATGACAACCACTTTTTCTCACTGTAATTTATTGTCATATAATCTATAGATTAGTCACAAGGGCTCATTTTGTCTTCAGATTGTAGATTTTTGTAATAAACTTTTACTTATTGATTCCAGTTCAGCATACAGGCAGTATAGCTGTGTTTGAGAGCAGGTATTTACACAATTCCTGTAAGAAAACTTTTGGGACGTATGTATCTGTTTTGCCACATGAACGCAGCAGTTAGTTTTGTTTACAGTGGTCTTTATAAATATGGGTGGAGAGGAGCTACCTATATTTTTGCAATAAATCAGATGTATAGGGGCAATGGATGTTTGAGAAAAAACAGCTCAAGCCACCCATCAAATAATCAAATGAATGCAGTAGAGCAGCTGCATAGATTAGTAGGCTTTTTTCACTGTAAAGTTGAGTAGCTCTCCGCAACTTTCCCCAATTCTCCAAGCCCAGTCTTTTCTAAATTGATGTAAATTAGATGTGCCATCATTGTTGGATCAGAATCTCCCATCTGCCGAATGGAAAGTAAAAAGTGACTTTTAATGGAAGAAAATGCACAAATATTTAACTGGGGCAGCTGGTGGCCTAGTGGTTAAGGCATTCGCCCTGTGATCAGAAAGTCCAGGTTCGATTCCCGAGACCGCTAGGCACCTCTGAGGCACCCTGAGCAAGGTACCGTCCCCACACACTGCTCCCCGGGCGCTGTGTTCCTGGCTGCCCCCTGCTTCACTTGGTGAATGGGTTAAATGCAGAGGAAGAATTTCATGCTGTTCACACTGTGTGCAGTGGTGTGTTCACGTATGACAGAATGATCACTTTCACTTTAAAGTTTAAATAAATAAATAAATGTGTGCATGGCTGTGTGTATGTGTGTGTTTTTACAACTGTGATAAACGGCCTGTGTCTGGGTGGTAGATTAGTTAGAGGTATAAATTTGTGTCTAATGAAACAATACGTTGATTTGGGACTTTTCTGACCTTAACACTGTACACCTGTGAGAATTCAAATATTTGTTGCTGTTTTAGACGCTGTTTCAGGGGAGGATCCTTTGGTTTAAAAACATCTTAAGTGAGCTCTTGTATGAAAACAAATGACACTTTGGAAGCACGCTAATTGGCTTGTGTGTTTGGTGCGCTACGTTCTCTGTAATGCATACGTAAGCACTCCGTTTGTGCAAGAAGTGGATTTTATGAGGTCTAATGCCCTGCCAGACTCCTTTGTATCAAAGGCTTTAACAACATTCATTTTCCTGATAACTAATTATGCCTCTCATAGGCCTCTCAAATAACTTAAATTGCTGATTAGAATTCAGCGCTCACAAAGCAGCCACTTGTGCATAATGGCTCAATAAAGAGTGAGGGGTAATGTGTGGTATTAAGTAGGTGTTCCCGCAGCTTCTCTTCATGAGTGAAAGCATGGTGCCCAGGCTTCATAGCCAGCACAAATGGAACCGCTTGCATTCGCAGCACGGGGGGATGGGGAGGTGGGCAGGGTGCAGGGGGCCTGCTCTCCATAGCCCGTGTTCAGCAGCACAATGCAACAGGCCAGGACGAAACATGTTGTTCTGACCTCTTGCCACTCGCTGTGAACTGCGATCACTTGGCTACTGTACAGAGGCGAGAGCGGGCTGAATGTGTTTGTCTTTGAAATGTATGTCACAGTGTTCTCACACTGACTGGAGAGGTCAGTGTACTGTTAATTACCACTCACAGTCGGTTTATCTCTTTTCGGGTCAGCAGAGAATTATTTGTCTTCCTACTCGGCTGTTTATGTTGGAGGAAACTTGTTTGACTACTTAAAAAATAAAAACCCGGTTTTGTGTATCTTTTTGTGTTTTGTTCGCAGCCTTCAATACCTGCGGTTTATTTGTGGAGATTTCTTTTAAATATTCATGTGACTTTGCAGGCTTCTTAGAAACCTAAGGGAAAAGATCAATATGTTTTTAAGATGCTCCTCTTGCATTCATATTTTGGCCTGTTTAGATTGCTGTGAAATAGATATTTCCAATTTTTCCACGCAGTCCTTATTCGAAATAGTTCTCTCCTCTTTTCTGGTGTGTGTGTGTGTGTGTGTGTGTGTGTGTGTGTGTGTGTGTGTGTGTGTAAATTGCCTCCCACAGTGTCAACATTGTCTAACAAATCTGAATGAACAGTTCTGATCGACGTTAAGTTTCGTAGTGCGTTTAATGCACAACAACTCAGCAGAACGTACAGAGAGGTTTTGTGTGTGTGTGCCCCTGTGTTCATGCCGGGGGCATTTTTGAGTGGAATGGTGAAGCAAATGTTCCTTTTGTAGTTTTAGTTTTCCAAAGGTTTTCCAGACGTTTTCCACTCACTCCGTATAGTCTCACTCCAAAACCAGTCCATTTTAAATGCATTGTATTTGAGATAAAAAAAACATGTACATATGTCCCCTAAATTGAAAAGAGGGTTTTGGATTGGAACACAAAAATTGGACTTGGAGGGAAAACTAAAATAAACAAATGTTTATGATTTGGGCCTTTTGTAACACTTGTTGCCATTTTAAGGTTCATGAATCCCAAAGCAATGACATTTTTTTTCTTGCTACAAAACTATATTTTTTATATAATAACAGTTGCTGGGCGGTCAGTGTGGTGCACACTGTCTCTCAGACCAGTGTACGCTTCAGGACCTTAAAGCAGACATGGCTGCAGAGCAGACTGTGCAGTTTTCCACTAAACACTGGCACTGATTATGTCTTTGGTGAGGTTTTGACTTGAATAGTATAACTATTCTTGCTCTCTTAGGACATTCCACATTGTGACTACCAATTAACGTAGGATACAAGTTAATTTTGTTTGTGATTGTTTTGTCTAATAACAAAAAATCTATGGGAAAGAACTTCCAAAGTAATTTTAAAATAAAAATAGTGCTTCTAGAAACAACAAATTGCAATAGTTAATTTATAAAAAGGTGGTTTGTTTAATATTTCATGTCAAAACTGTGTCACTAATACACTCACACATATGTATATGTATAAATTGTTAGCTACATTATTTACGCAGTTCTGTATTTACAGGTTTGAATCTGCATTCATGACTTTTTCGTTTGTATTGATGTAAAAAAATGACATTGCATGATGGCTTTTCACTCCTCTGACTGGTCAGAAACTTCTGATAATAAAAGATCTTCTCTTGTGTGTGTTATAAGAGGTATGTGGTTGTCGTCAGCACTTTCAACTGATTTGATTTGTTTCAATGAGCTATGAGTGCCAATGACACAAAATACCACAATGGAGATTTCAAGGCATATACTCCTTCGGGACCCTTTTAGGGTTAACAACAAGGAGTGTGAACTCTACACACTCTCATGCCTGTGAATAATAAGTACAGCAGATCTGCTAAAGGGCCACACCTCCCACTGTAAATCCCTCTGTCCCCCAGCCTTGCGCTGTTCAATAAATCATCCAGTCTTTCATGTTGCCCTGGAATAAGAAATCCCAAATAACTTCAGCTGTTCGAGAGTCGTACATGGAACTTAGCATATTAATTCTGTGTCAGACCACAACTTACAAGTGACTTATTACAGCAAGTGGGGCGGCGGGGGTGGGGTTGCAGATTTAAAGAAGACGAGGAAGGGGTGGTGCAGAGACTCAGACAAGTGGAAGATTTTCTTTCTTTCCTTCTTGCTTTTTTTTCAGCAGTGCTGAAGAGTTTTAGCGGAGGTCACAAGGTTATTATATAAAGCTCTCCTCCTCCTCCTGCAGGGAATCTTTAAAGTCATGCTCGCAGCCTGAGAGAACTGGCATGACACAAGTGAAGAGCACGTGTCTAATGTATGCCTACAGATTCGTTGGGGGTTTTATTTAGCCATTGCAAGACTTCAGTTAATTAATTTAGTCAGCCAACATTTATAAACTGCATGGATGACATCAATTACTCTCTAATGAACGAGGAAAGGGGGGGGGTGCAAATAAAATTTTTTGGGCAGGCTTCGTCAAAACCATAACATGGTCTTGTTAAAAAAAAAACAAAAAAAAACAGCCTTAATTTGCGAAGCTCATGTCTGACTTGGTACTTAGAAGTACATGGTCAAATAATTCAATCTGAAGTCGGACATGAAGCGCTGCCAAATCAGAATCTAATTTGGAGAGCGGATCTTCATCCTGGCTGAAACATGCAGAGAAACTCAATCCAGGGATTAGCGCCGGACTTTAGAACTCTAAATTTGGCTTGTTGCCGCTCCCTTAGCCGGACAAATACCCTGTTCAGCTCGTTTTTGAACACAGAACTTACTTTTTCAATCTCAGTAAACACCTGCTTACCACAGATTAGGGGCTCTTGGTTAACCAAATTGTTGCAATTATATGTGTTAATCTTCTTGGGACAATGTGGTTAGTATGTAATCCCTTCTCCACACCCACACACACACACACACGCGCGCGCGCGCACACTTAACACTTACACAGAAAAGCATTTTATAAATAGACTGACTGTCCTGCTAAATCTTCTAAAATACAAAAGTAGTTAATCATCGAAGTGTGGATTGTACTCTTCCAAGTTACACAAAGTATTATGTGGTCCTGTTTAAATCCAGGATTATTCTTCTTTTACCCCCACTCTGTGCTTTTTGATATGTCTAGATGTGGGATTGCTTCCATGTCTGATCCTTATGAT
The DNA here is from genome assembly GCA_037577145.1 of Brachypetersius gabonensis. Taxonomy (NCBI): domain Eukaryota; kingdom Metazoa; phylum Chordata; class Actinopteri; order Characiformes; family Alestidae; genus Brachypetersius; species Brachypetersius gabonensis. Next base: position 9,534,553 of record JBBJLR010000111.1, read on the forward strand.
TTTGTGAAAGTGTTCAGCCTACTCCATGAGTCTTGTTCTTTAGGTTTTAAGGAGCTTGCATGCGTACGTCTGGACATGTTTTAAACTCTGTTGTGGGTGATGTTTTGTAGATTTTTGTAGATTGATTTACTTTTTTTCCTGAACAATACAGGTGACTACCCTCTGCCGCCCCCACCAGTCCTGGACACCAGTGGCCTGTCCTCACCAGCATCCTTCCCTCCTCCTCCCCCAGTGGACGAGAGCTCCTTTGGCTTTCAGGTAAGGCTGCTGTCTGGAAAGACCCAGCTTCACTTATGTTCTTTATAACCCAGTTCTGGCAGTGCTCTAACTGGCGTGTTGCCCAGTTCTTTATCTGCTTAATTTGACCTCACTTTTGGAGATTGTGAGGCTGCATAGAAGCCTGACACCTATTGACTCACTTCCCACAGTGGAAGTGCTCCGGTCACACTCTGCCTTTGTAACCTCTCTAACCGCAGGTTTTTTTTTCCATAATTAGATTTTCCCGTGGTATTTACTTTTTGTAAAGCTGATTGCAGATATGGCCCTGGGGTTATTTTACAATATATTACTGTCATTTCCATTTATCTCTGTGTTTGCCATTAAACAGGGCTCCTTCTCAATTACTGGCTCAGTTTCTGGTGCTCCCTGCTCCATAAAATACATTAAATTAATCTACTGTCAGGAGTAAAATAGCTAAGAATACACCTAAGTAGGGTCAGTCCTCCATTTTCAATGTTATTTTTCTTTCCTTTTTCGTTGTGCACCCAGTGATGTCTGTTTAGAATTACTCATGCCCAGGACTTCGGTAAGTGAGCACAAAAGAACCACTGAATTGCAGAGTTAGATTGTTCCAGGATACTGACTTAAGTCATCACATTGAGCAAAATATGTCATAGCTTTATTGTGTTGTTGTTTTTTTTTTTAAATCAAATTGCAGTCTGCTGAAAGTCACATGCACCAATCATACACCGTAACATTGGCTTTAACATCATTAAACCACCTGCTTAATATTGCGTAGGTCTGCCTCGTGCTGCTGAAACAGCTCTGAACTGTTGAGGCTTGGACTGCAGCACATCTTACACAATCAGATTGAGATTGCGGTAAATTTGTAGTCAAATGAACACCTTTGTCAACAACTCTGTCATTTTCCTCAAAACTGTTTTTACAATGAGAAAGCTGAGTGTTTCTTTAGACCAGACCACCTTCTTCCATTGTTCCATGGTTTTGATGTTCATGTACCCATTGTAGGTGCATCCTGTGGTAGCCTGGGCACTCTGACTGGTCTGGGGCTAAACACACCCCATGTACATAAAGCTGCTGTGTTTTCTGACCCCTTATCATGGGCAGCATTTTGTGCTACAGTACTTCTGTGGGATCAGACCAGACAGCCTAGCCTTCTTTCCCAAACACCTCACATAGGCTCTTTTTTCTAACTCTTTGCTTTTGGTAAAGTAATTTAGTGAAGTTTTTCTTTGGCCTGCAGCATGGCAATGAGTGCACTTGAGGAAAGAACTATGCCCTTTGTATCTCATTCCCACAGACTAGCTCTATATAGGAGGAAGTCGGTCCTGAGAATCTGGGAGTTTGTTGGTTTAGCCATATAGACATAATGTACAGCAGACACTGCTTTGTGCTGCTGATTAAGAAAGTCATGTACAAGTAAAGGATTGTTTTAATCTTTTCTGAGTAAAAGAAGCCCAGGACCTCTTACAGAACAGAAATTCAACTATATTCTCTAACAGTTTGGCAAAAAATCTTACTTACAATTTTCCATTTATCCCTAATGTAATCAGGCAGCTGAGTCCCATTTTTTTCTGTTTTGTTTGGAGTTGAAACAATGAGCTAACATAGGTAACAAATGCTAAATGGGAATGGTCAGCTGTAGGAATGCTGAGCTAGGATCAGCTTTTATGGCAGTGATCTGATCCAGGAAGCGTCCTGGTGGGCTATGCAGTTGCACTGAAGTTGTTTATTTTTCTAGGTCCCAGTTAGTTACGCAAACAATTTGAGTGACTGTTGACTTCTACTGTTTGTTTGCTACATTAACTCATAGTCTGTGGATACCAGACATGTCTTGGCTTATCAATTACATCTGGTTTAATTAAGTGGAAAATTAGAATTTTTTTTTTTTTTTTTTTGCCAAACCATTCCTTTTACTTTACTGTATAAAGCTCAGATTGCATGATGTGCAATAGGAGATAATGACTCCAAAAAGAGAATACAGCAAACTCTGCAGGGCAGCTCTTCTGCTATTCTACTCTTCTTCTGCCACTCCCCAAAGACCAGTTCCTTTTAACTCCTGCTTCCGATCACAGTGGAGCTTGCAGACGCACACATATGTGTATTTTTGCAAAAAACAACAGTGATGAACCACCAGAGCTGCAGCTTTCCCTCGTTACAGTTCTCTACATCTTTCATGAATGAAAAAAGGAATGTTGAATTATTTCTGTGCTTAAGCAGAACTAACTAGAGGAAGAGGGCAGAGTGCGCCAGCAAACATGAATAATCAAACGACACCACAACCTAAATCCTTTTGTTTTCCCGTAATTTAATGCAATGTGGCGAGGAGTGCAGGGATATGCAAATAGCAGGCTTTACACGCTGCTCGCGGAGGGCGTCCGCTCCTCGCTGGGCCCCTTCTGCTTTGTGGGCTTAACTTCATCATTCTCAGCCTTCCCTTGAGCAGTGGCCGCTCCATAAAGTCAGCTACACGGTCAGCATTAGAAAAGGATGACTTGCATAACCTGAGGAAGTGCTTCATTAGTTTTTTCTGCCTTTTCTTTAACAAGCCTCTGTTTAAACATTGGACTGACTTTTTGGCCCTCCTGCTGGAATGAAGATAATTCCTCCAATATCTTAATTATGTCCTCCACTCAGTGCCAGAGACCTTTTTGCACTGTGCTGGGCAACAGGTTTCTGCAAGTGTCTATTCTGCAACACTGCTCTTAAATGGCCTGCAAATTGTTCTGTATTGACCTGTTAGTGGGGTAACCATGAATCATAACCACATGTACCTCAGTTTCCATAGGAACATGCCCTCGTATCAGCGAAGTTCGAGTCTTTTCCCTTTGCTCCTCTAGACTGCGTCCGTTTGTATCATTAAGACTAATGGCACACAGCGAATTTACTGTATCGTTAAAATTGCCTTAATGCGTGGTACAATCCTGGGCATATTTGCAGATTGAGATTGCACGGTGTGTTTTGTACATCATCTCTGCTATTTTCATTCTCTCCTCCTTTCTTAATTTGTTTTTCTTTCGTTTCATATTTCTTCCGCTGCCCAGATTAGGGAGTGTGACCCATGCATTAGAGCCGCACACAAAAGCCATTCACACAGCTTCCCCGGCGCTCGTTAGGCCTGTTAAAACAGGGTGTGCCTGCCTGCTTTTAGTTCATTTAAGACTCTGCCATTAGTGCAGGCTTTGTTTGCCGTCTCCCCTCATTGCCTGGAATGTTTTCAGCAGCGGTGCGGCTCCAAATAGAGGCGGGTTGGGGCTGTAATGGATTGTGACAGGGAATCCGAACAGATAACATTAGAGCGAGAGGCAGTCACTGATCCGGCCTGTGAGCTTCAGGCCCACGGGCTATCCCAGGACGACTAATCTCATCCACTCTACTCTACTGTCTCCTTCTCTTCTCTCCTGCTTTTTCTCTCCTCTGTCTTTCTATTCTTCTTTCCTAGTCTCTTCTCTTCACCCTCTGTCATCTCCTCTCGTTTTTCTTCTCCTGTTTTTCCCTGTCTACTCACCTCTCCTTCTTTTTCCCTGTGTCCTCTCCTCTCCTCCTTTAACCATGTCCTCTCTTCTTTTTCTTCTCTCCTCTCCTCTCCTCTCCTGTTTTTCCTGTGTCGTCTCTTCTCCTTTTTTCTTGGTCTCCTCACCTCACCTCTTCACTTTTCCCTGTGTCCTCTCCTTTCTTTTTTTCCTGTGTCCACTCCTCTCCTCTACTCTTCTCTCCTTTCCTCTTCTCTCCTCTTTCCCCTGAGTTTGCTCTCCTTTTCCTTCTCTCCTCTTCTTTCCTAGTTTAACTATGTCCTCTCTTCTTTTCCTTGTCTCCGCTCCTCGTTTTCCTGTGTCCTCTCTTCCCTTCCTTGTCTCCTCTCGTTTCCTCTCCTCTTTTCCCTGTGCATAGTTTGCAATATAGTTTCGTTTACTAAAAATACAGTCCTCACTGCTACTGAGAGAAATTCCCTGGAACTTTGGGGAGCGCAGCTCAGCTTCCTACTGTAATCCGCTACCTCTCATTATTTTGTACTGACTCGCCTCCTGTTGTTTGGTTAGGGGTCTATTAAAAGTTTCCTCAGGAAGTAGCTATGAGACAAAACAAGTTTTTTGTATTTCCCCTGTTTTGCATTTTTGGTTTGGTTTCTTTCCAAATTTGTTGCGGAGTTGGCCAAGTTTTCTTGAGGCTTAACATGGATTGTCCCTTTACAACTTCTCTACCTTCCTGAGGAACCCAGCAGTCTCAGCCCTACTTTACTCATACCACTGACATTGCAGAACACCTTGCATTTGAAAAACACCTAGCATTTGATGCCATTTTATATGTATACATATATAAAATATTTTTATATATGTTTATATATTTTCTTTTGGCTTGCATTATCTGATCAATTTAAATAGACAACTGGGAAGACTCTCTGACCATGAAGCTGAGTGTTGAAAAATATCAGTATCAGCAAAAGCAAATAGCATTTTTATAATAACAAACCTTTTACAAGACATTAAAAAAATAAACATTACTCAGAAAATTATCAAACAAGACGAGCGTTATGTAAATTCTATCTTTAGAAACACCCTGGTCTTTCTTCTGCTTGTATAAATTCTCCAGGGAAGAAGAAAGCTAAAGCTTTGAAAGGAGCTCCTTTCTTATCGACAGAGAAATGACACCCATCCACAGAAAACAAGACTTCAAAATAGTGTCCTCCAACTATGAGGCAAGTGTCCCTTTGATAAAGAAAGAGAATGGTGTCAACACACCTTCCCTGATACACTGCCTCCATTGCTTTGATGAGACTTTCGTTTGTCCGTCTCAAACTCACTGGTATGACAAGCCTGGGCAGAAAGGCCAGCAACCAGTAATTGCATATCTATTGCTCATCCACAGCCCTCTGCCCTTGAGTGCACTTCAACTGACCTATTTCTGTCCTCACTTAAGAACCATTCGATGATAATGATTCCAAGCTTTAATTAACCGAGTATTGTTACTTTTTTTTTTTTGTCAATAATAGGTGTCTTTTGAGGCTATAACTGTCATAAATCCTCTGCTTGATTTGGATCTAAGAACACAAACATGTTCCTTTAACAATGCAATTTAAAATACAGGCTCAGTCCAACCTAGAATAAATTCCTTTGCAGTTTTTTTACCTGAAGCTAATGAAATCAATTCCAAATCAATGAAATCAATTCCAAATCAATGCTCCCTGTCAGACATTCAGATGACGTCAATTGATACTAATACATCATTTAGGCGTTTTAACTCAAGCCTCTCTATTGACTTGTACACTGTAGTATTCATTCTGTCGCCTTTCTTCAATGTCCCTCGCCCATCGTTTCTGTCTTTATTTTTAATGTAATGTTTGAATGCGAACTTTTATTTCTGGTCATTTCCCTGAGTAGGGAAGTCATACTGTTCAGATTTGGTCACACCATGGTTAATTTTACTCTTAGTCTACTTATATAAGTATCACATCAGGTTAAAACAAGAGGATGCTTTCACTACACTAGAGTTCACTTTCAGACACTTGTCAAGGCCAAGGTGAAAGTACAGCTGTGGGTTACACACTGAAATCTAATGCAGCCTGAATTATGCACCGTTCACAGTGGCACATTCCTTTGTAAAAGCATTTTTAAAGTAGCGGTTTGTTTCCTTTCTCTGTTGGGAAAACACACCCCTTTAAAGCAGCGCTTTGTATCTGTTGTAGATAAAAGGGCCTGAAAAGACTCTGGAGGAGAGACGCTCCAGCCTGGATGCTGAGATTGACTCGTTAACCAGTATCCTGGCCGATTTGGAAAGCAGCTCCCCATACAAACCTCGCACACCGCAGGTATCACACTCCACACACCGCTTTCACATTACACAGGTCAGCAGAAATAATGTGGGTTCATGTGGGTTTTGTAGTGATTTTATGCTGATTTCAAATTTGTGTTTAATTGTTCCCTAGTACTTACAGTTCTTGTGATGAAGCTAGTTCTAAATTGCATGATAGTTAGTATAATTAGCATATTATAATCATATGCTATGTGTTTTTGAAGAAACAGTGGTAGCTGACTGACGCTGATCATTATATCTATGCCACAGTGTGGACTGTCTGACTTCACACTGAAAATATTGAAACGGTTACTTGATTGGTGCTGTGGTTTAATAAAAAACACATGCAAGTCTATTGCAAATCTAATATTACTCAAAAATGATATATAATTATAATATGAATTATAATATATAATTATAATTCAAAAATTGAAAGGATTTTAAGACTAAAAGAAATTGAAGGCAGATCTGAAATTAACACGAGAAACTGGTTTAGAAAAGTGTGTTGTGGTTTCTAATGATTACAAAAAGCATTTTTTGTTGACCTTTGTTATCTGAGCTCCATAGTAACTAGTAGGTCGACAGTGATGTAGGCATCCAAAGTTTGGGCGCATTTGCACATTTGGAAAAAAAAAAACGGACAAAAGCCCTCATTCGGGCCCATCTACCCGTCCTTCAAATCATTATATAGGCATAAACATAAATTGGTATGAAGCACTGTCTAAGCAAAATAGAAATAGACCTAAACTGTTAATGAACAGCTGATTTATTTCGACAAGATTTTTGAAATGATTGCAAATATTACCTGTGAAACTTCGAAAGTGTTCCCAGACTTTTGACTTGTGATTTATTAATGAAGCTCTGTAATTCTACTTGGTATTCTGGCTGTGAAATCCATGATCCATTATTTGGGTCTTAAGTTCTCTGTAGGCCTCACCGCTAACGCTGTCTGAAACCTGACGTCCCTTTTGAGAATTCTGTTCTATCCAAATGGAAGACAGACACTCTGTCAGTCAGCCAGCCATCCAGTTGATCAGTCAGATTACTAATGCAAACTGTGGAACTGTCGAGTTGAACATAAAGGTAAAAAGCAACTCTTTTTATTTTGTGTGTACAAGTCATACATAAGTGTCCCAGTCATTTCTCATTTTTGGAAAGTGTTATAAGTCTAAAATTACAATGACCCATATCATTAATAGATGCTAAATGATGTTAAGAGCAGACTACTCAAGTTGAAGCCCAGGGCACTTTGCTAAATAGTTTCACACATTGAATGTAGGCCATTGCATTCTGAGTCAGTGCCATTGCATTTGGAACAACCAGCTTTCACCTGTTAGATGGAGAAAGAATGTAGCTTTCTCTGAACACCCAGTTGCTTTTTTTCCCTTTTTTATCCCTAATACAACCTGTTCTTATTTGTGTCTGTGGTCTTTTTAATTAGGTACTCTCTAGAGTTCTCAGAAATATGAAGCAGACATTGCTGCTGATCAGTAATGAGAATGTGATGTTCAGACATACAGCCCTTAATCATTTTGAATCTGAAAAGGAACACAATGTGACATATTCAGTGCTCTAAATACTGTTCTAAAAATCAAAATCTTATTAACTAAACCTTGTTTATGTGCATCTACCAGTTTTACATTATTGGTAGAAGAATTGTATTTTGAAGACAAATGAATGATCTATTTATTTACTATTTAACCAATTTATCTAATGTCTCATTCTGCCCTGCATTTATTGTTGTGCTTTAGGACATAGTATGAATTACTGTGATCTATACAAATAAACGAATTAGGGAGTAGGCCCTGCCCCTCCAATCAAAAGATTGTGGGTTTGAATCCCAGGACTGCCAGTGGCACCCTTTAGTAAGGTACCGTATCCACACACTGCTCCCTAGGCACTGCGTCACTGGCTGCCCACTGCTTCACTTGGTGAATGGGATAAATGCAGAGAAAGAATTTCACACTGTCTACTTTGCTGTGGTACTTTACTTTATTCACAAAACAGTCATAAAGTTTGATCCAAACTGACCTTGGATCAGTTTTCTCTGTATTTATTATGGTAAAAGTCACAAAAACTGATTCTAGATTAGCACTCATACTCCTAAGTATGATTTATGAAAGCAGACTCTATTGTTTAAAACAGTTACCTGCAGTGTTAGATAACACAGTGAACTTTGGTTTATTCATATAAACTCGCATTAAGTCAAACTGAATCCCAAACCACCTCTGCACCACCTTAATAAGGAACTGGATGCAGTTTGAAGTTTTGAGTATGAGCCACAGAAAAGATTTGGGTGACTGATAAATTTTAGTGTTTGTTATTAAGGTTAGCCCTATAGCTCCCATTCTTAAGTAACACATTTAGACTCTAAACATGCAAAGTGGAAAACTCTATGTCCGGGTGTTTGATCAACCATTCATTTAAAACATTTGCTTCAGGATATCTGTAGCAGAGACTAAAAGTTATGTATTGTTTACCCACAAAGCACTGTTGTAGAGCCCCAAGTGGAGCTCTTCAGGGAATAGTGAGCAGTCAAGAGGTCAAGTATCAGTCACTTAGAAATTTGCTATTGCTTTCAAAACTTTGACTTTTGCTATGGCAAATGGAGACTGCAGCTAATGATACAGCTTTTTTCAACTTCTACCTTCAGCCAGGAGAGCTTATTTGCTGCAGCAAGATGTACTGTAAACACAACCCTCACACACACAAAACCACTCAGATACACGCTCTCCCTGACTCTACACTCAGACATAAACCCACACACATACACAGAAACACATTTTTAGCGGTTGTCCACCCACTAGCTTCTGAAATGGCAGGTAAATCATTTCTAAATAAAACATAGTGTAAGTGCAGATCTTTGTAAAAATGCCTCATGAGTGCTACAAGTTAGAGGAGGGATTCTGAAAGCTTTTGTCAGTAGGACTTGAAAAATTGATGCACACCTGTACAGGCCAGGGAGGGAAAGCAGTATATTAGTAGATGATCAGCCATGCCTGAGCAGTTTCTGCTGTTGAGGTCTGACCTCAGGTCCAGCCCCAGTCACTCCACATTATCTTTCTGCCTGCCCTTAACGCTGTTTACACTGTAGCACATTACAGGCTCTGGTGCCGCCACCGCACTTCTCTCATCTAGCCAGGTATACGATAGCAGCAGAAGAATTGCTCTGGAAAGAGACTGAGCAATGTCCTTGGCTACTGCTGTTCAAAAAAGAAACTGATGTTGTGCTTTAGAAATGTGTGTTCATACTTCTAAACACCTTCCTGGATGACACAGACACAGCAGAATTGAAGAGGCTCAGTAAAATGAACTTTAATCTGGTCAGGTTTTTGTGCTCTGTTGTGACAAATTGGCTCATTTGGTAAGTAAGCTGTCATGACTCAGCCACTCAGCCATTTAAAACTCATGCATCACACACACACACACACACACACACACACACACACACACACACACACACACACACACACACACACACTCTCTCTCTCTCTCTCCTGCTGATGCTGATTCTGGCTGATTAACTTGTGTTGACTGGCATTTTATTCTTCCAGCTGCTCTGTACACAAGGTAGTAGGGAATTTTTCCTCCCACTTGGAAGGAAAAAGTGTTTCTCTCTTTCTCTTCCCAACCTCTCTCTTCTTACCTCTCTCTATCTCTTTTGTTTCCTGACCCTTTCTTTTTCTCTCTTCCTCTTGCTCAGTCACTTTATCTCTTTCTCCTCTTACATCTTTTTTCTGTTTCTCTCTTTGTCTCTGCATCTGTCCTTTTCTCTCCCTTACTCGCTCCCTCTTCCTCAGAGTTTTCTCTCTCCCACCACTGTCTCTCTCTCTCACTCTCTCTCTACCTCTCTCTAGCTCTCTATTTTTCTATTTTTTTAAACTACACCTCTTTCTTTTTTACCCATGTTCTATCTCTCTATTATTCTCTGTCCCTTTATTCATTTTTTGACTCTCTCCCTCTAACTCTCTCTCTGTCTTCATCTTTCTCTTTCTTCTGCTCTTTTGTCCTCACATTGCAGTCTTCCCTCTCCCTTTCTCCTCCTCTGGCACAGCTGCTGGAGCTAATCTCACACTAGTATAAGCAGAAAGTAACAGGCAGTTTCAGTTTTGCTCCCCAGTCAATAGAACCCGACTCTAAGCGTCTTGAATGGTATCTCTGGTGCCGTCGGAATAGACCAGCTCCGCGGTTTGTAGACGCTAGAGTGCAGAGGAAAGCTGCCGAGTTTGTTTTGTGACTGGCTGATAAATGTGTTAGCAGCAAGAGTCAGTGCTCAGCCCCACCCCTGACAGCTTCACAGACATCAAAACAATTTTGTTTGCTTTACTGGGTATCCTCCATGGCATAACAGGAGGTAATGAAATGTGATCATTATACAAGTCCCAATTGCTTCCTCCTCACGCCAATCCATCCGAGAGGAAATTTCGAGGTTGACACAGATTATCAAGTTTTCTCCATCGCTTGGTGATGTTTAATTATCTCATAGTTTCTAACATACTTTGGAAGTTTTAATGTGTGTGTTATTTTTATTCAATGTTCAATGAGTTTACACAGAGTCCTGGAAATCCGATGATTTTAATAAAGCAATGAGGAGTGAAAAGACACCTCTGAAATTTAGAGAGAGCATCCTAAGAAAAATGCTCCTGGAATTGGTCCCTAAGAGAAAATGACAGGGCAGGATTTGTTTGTCAAGATTGTCAGCTTTTAAGTGGTTCTTTTCTTTCACGAATATAAAATGTAGTGCCATTGCTCACCTACTTACTATCATATGTGATTGGTGGTTGTTTGTTGTTTTTCATCAGCTGGCCAGTCAATGTCAAGGGTAACATGCAGCTTTGGTTCTGTCAATAAGAGGCATTGTCCTTGAAAAGAGCAGCAAGTGCTTATTGTGCATGCAAATTATTCCACATGCGAAATGGCACCATCAGAAGCTCATCTCTTTAAAGGAGAGAAAATTAAACTCTTAGACGTTTGTTGATATATCCACTGAATTTAAAGCACAAGGCTTAAGTGAACTAAAGCACCCGCGTGGTTGGAAGGCCCTCCCTCTTTTGAAAGGATCGGCAATAAAATTATGCCTTTTCCTTTGTTTGATGCATGTGTGAGTTCCAGAAGGCATGTTTTTTTTTTGTCACACATTTGTTAGCCACCTTGTTGCTCAGTTCATGCTGGTGGCCCTTCTCCCCGCAGCGGTTCAGGCATGGTTCATGTGTGCAAACACGGCTTGTGCACAGCAGAGCGATGTCCATGAGCATTACTCCTGTTGGGGGAGAGTTAACAAGGAGTCTAGATGAGTGTCAAAACACAGCCTTCAAAAAGGCTCATTCCATTAGTGTTAACACTGAAGCTAGGAGGAGACAGGCATGACTCCTCCTTATGTAGCGGCTAATCTGTAGCATAAATATGCTAACACTCCTACCAAGGGGAATGTGAGAGGGCTTGTAGCTCTGCCCCAGCCCTCCCTCAGGTTTATTATCTGTTTTGGGTAGAGAAAAAGAAAACAAAGATATAAGCAAGAAATAGTTAAAATAATCAAACCGAATGTTTCAGCAGAGATGTGGTGGACTGGAATGACCTCTGGACTAAAAATCAGCCAATAGACAATTAAAGCCAGGTGCCTCTGGGCCCATTTAAACCTTTTAGAGAAGTACAACCAAAACAAACTCACGAACGCTGCAGTTTGAGAGACGGCTGCTTCTGTGCGCAAACTTTAATGACTGGCCTGAGTTTAGAAATCCCAAAGTGACAAGACCCCCGTGACCTCTCGTAGGAGCCTGAAAATTTAATCTAGCTTACCCAGTGAGGCTGAAAATGCAATGGCAACATTGGCGCATTTAATGAAGCACAGCAACACTGATAGGGCAGGAGTTCACATTAGGATGCTGGACTAAAAAACTGTGTCGAAAGCAGTGAGCTTGTGGCGCTAATAAGTGCCTCTCCCTTTCTCTTCTTCCCTTCTCTTTACTTTGACATTAAAGGCCCTAGCAATAACAAAAGATGTGCTGCCACTTCCAGGTTTGCCTCCTCTAGAAAGACTTGATGAGACTTGATTATATCAAATGCTGAGTAGCTCCTTCTATCTATTATGAGATGAACTTGTTATATTGAAATGCCTGTTTGACCTGCTCACTCAAGTGTGTTTGCCCACTCTATAGTTATGCAGTACGCTCTGCCCTGATTTTTCTCCGGGCCTTACTGAGTACAGAAACATCATTCCTGCCATTCAAATCAGGAGACTGACACCACTTATTATTAGAAACTAATATGGAGTCATTTTGGTTGCATGGTTGGGCTCATTGTCTTGATTTCCCGCCACATTCAGTTTCATATCAGTTCTCCACTAATATCTCCTGGTGCATCACTCTATTGATGTACCACATTTTCCTTATGTTTCATGCAGAGAAGCGGCCCTGTATTATGTTTCTTCCACTTCCATCTTTAACTTAGGTTTTGGTGATCTTGGGATCATTCAGAGGACCAGGATTTTCCTGAAAATGCCTGTGAGCAAATTTAAAAGACAGTTCTCAGTTCATCTTTTTTAGCAGAAGAGTTCTGAGTGGGATGAAGAAGCAGAGATGACTGAGGTGTTTAGATAATTGCTTTTTGTTCTCTGTGTAGCTGTTTTTTCTGTATCATGTCTTTGTAAGTGACCACTGGCATCTCTTTTGCCTTCTTTATCATCAGGCTGGAAGCTATATGGACACAATTCATTGTGATTCCTTGAACTTTTCCCTTACATATTATCCTGGTCTAAAACAAGAATGTTTAAGGTCTTCGGTGGGACTCTCTAGCTTTTTCCATTTGAGCAATGCTTAATAATGTATACTTCCTGTGGGTAAATGCATGGGTTATATTGAGCTGAGGATCTCCAGGGCTCAATCTAAGCACATTGGCCCTACGCTTTTCCGTGTCATCAGGGGATGCTAAGCCTTGCAGATCTTTATCAATGTACAGTAAACCCTCGTTATTCGCGGGGGTTACGTTACACGAGCACCCGCGTATAATGAAAAAACGCGTTGTTGTGTTTTGGTCAAAGAAATACCTTAAAATGCCTATTTTAATAGTGTAATCTCTAAATATGCCCCCAAATGTGCTCCCAGAACATTTTAATTTCATTAAAACTCAGTTTAATACATTACCCTTAAAGAAAATGTAAAGATAAACCCGAGGTTTAAATACAGAAAAGTCATGAGCCAGAGAGAGCGAGAGAGAGTAAGAGAAAGCGAGAGAGAGAAAGAGAGTGAAAGGGAGTAAGAGAGAGACAGACAGAGAGAGCGAGAGAGAGAGACAGACAGAGAGAACGCGCGCATGCAAGAGAGAGCAAGAGAGAGACAAAGACAGAGAGATTGCGCGCGAGCAAGAGAGACCAAGAGAGAGAGAGACAGAGAGAGACTGCGTGCGAGCGAGAGATACATACATAGAGAGAGCCAGAAAGTGAGTAAGAGAGAACGACAGATAGAGAGTAAGAGAGAGAGAGAGTAAGAGAGAGCGATAGAGGTTTAAAGTCCATGCGCGGGGATCCAGAAGTACTAAAATGAGTTTAAAAAAAACATTGCCACGAAAAAAGCAAAATAAAAAGCAGAGAATGCATTGTTCCGCATTGTTTTGAATATTTCCACGTAAAACGATCAGTTTCGTTCTCGAAAAAAAAACGCATGTGTCTGGATCCGCGAGTCCCGATCTGCGTAAAACTGGAGGTTTATTGTATATATTTCACATTCATAATAATTCAAACGTTCAAACAATAAATAAACATGTACATTTAGAACTTGTGAATATCAGAATTTGCATGAGGTGATACTTGGATGCCCAGAAAAAAACAGGTTTGAAACTTGACATGTTTAATTACAGAATATAAATCCCTCTGATAGTCTGATGAAACAATGTTATACTAAATAATAGAGTTTGCGGCAGGTTGCCTCTAATCTTTGACAGCCGAGTTAGACTGTAGAGTTAAAGTGTAAAGCAAGTGAACACGTTTTGTCAAAATGGTGTGAGCAAAATGCCAGAGCAATGACCATTTCCTAGAGTAGTGACCTCATGGTTCTCATGGGCTTAGTCAGAAGGACAATTGCCTTAATTGGGGAACTGCCCATTGTTTGCTGGCGCTCTGCCAGTCAGCAAGATCCAGGCGTTGGCAGCCCAGCGGGAAAGAATGACTTTGATTACTGTTTTACTGTTCAGAACAGAGGGTTGTCTCACCTTGTTATATTTTATTTACAGTTTGTCAGATGATATCAATCAGATTTTGTAGTCCATGCACACACACTTGCACCCATGGCAATCCTGAAACTACAGAGCCCCCCACACATGAATCCCAATTTATCTCCTGGCTATACACTGTGAAAGTATATTGTATAACAAAAACAAAAGTATATTACAAGATATAATGCAGTCTGAATTTATTCCGCTTGAGAGGCACAGACGGGCACATGTTTATGACCCACGTGCTTATAACGTTGCTACTTTTCCATGACCACTGACACACACACACACACACACACACACACACACACACACACACACACGATGCAAAGCACCCACAGATGACCTCATTCATGAGCCATAGGGCTCTTTTCCTTTTTCTGTGTTATCTTTTTCACTTTGAGAGTCATTACTATGTTCTAACTGTCAGTCAACAACTGCTTATCAAATTCATATAATTCAAATTTTCTTTGTTGGTAGTTTTTTTCACAGTTTCATGAGAAGTCTTGTTGTTTGACATGTAAATGTTTTCAGGTTTCTGTTTTGATGATGTCAAAATGCCACCGTCAGCCCCCATCCTTTTTGCTTTGTTTGCTTCTCTCTCTCTCTCTCTCTCTCTCTCTCTCTCTCTCTCTCTCTCTCTCTCTCTCTCTCTCTCTCTCTCTCTC
>JBBJLR010000111.1:9571856-9582521 GCA_037577145.1 Brachypetersius gabonensis
GTGGCATAGATATAATGATCAGCGTCAGTCAGCTACCACTGTTTCTTCAAAAACGCTCAGCATATGATTATTATATGCTAATTATACCCACTATCTTGCAGTGTAGAACTAGCTTCGTCACAAGAACTGTGCTAAGGACTAACACAGATTTGAAATCAACATGAAAATCACTACAAAACCCACAGTTGTGTAATAACAGCAAAATGTACAGGACAGGTGTAATGCTAAAGCCATATTCTTTCACAAACTTGTCCCACACTCTCTTCATTTGAATTATGCTAATTAAGTCTTGGCAGTCTTGCTAGATCCTGACATTTAAGACAAGTATCCACCCAGTAAAAGGAACACACACGGAGAGATGTATTAAGCTCTGGGGTACAGTGGGGCTGATTTTAAGTAAACCTCAAGAACAGCAGACTAACTCAAAGAAAGAAAGTGCTGGAAGGTGCCGAGTACTGAAGAGGCAGGCTCATTTTTATCAAACAGACCATGATGAAGGGGTACCTTGGCGCATAGCTGTCTTTTTCCATGCGTGATGAAAAATGCATGAAAACACTTTGAAAGTGTGTCCCCGTCCCCTGTTGAGTGAGCATGCATGTGTGTCTGTGTGTGTACTCACAACAGGTGATAACACTGGGCATGGGCTTGTGGCTTAATGTCTGTGTGTGCTTGAGCATTTATTAGTTTTTGTGTGATTATGGGAGTGTGAGTGTGTGTGTGTGTGTTAGTGTGTGCCTAGTTTTTGTTTGCACTTTAATTGCTTCAGATGGTAATGCAACAGGGAGTTTCTTTGCGTCCTTCGTTGAAATGTTCAGAATAAACAGTTATTTTAACCTTTATGAATTTTTAACACTTCTTTTCTGCAGGGCTTTACACCGTCTGACTCCATTTGTCTGACAAAAGGCAGTGTGTTTATCTTTGCTCACGCATCTTCTCTCTCTCTCTCTTTCTCTCTCTCTCTCTCTCTCTCTCTCTCTCTCTCTCTCTCTCTCTCTCTTTCTCTCTCTCTCTCTCTTTCTCTTTGTCTCTCTTTGTCTTGCTTTCTGTTACTTCACAGATTGCACTGATATTAGAATCTCTGGAAGTTAGAGAGAAGCCGTTAGCTTGTTCAGCCTTGAAAACAATACTTTAAACATCAAAAGTATAACAAACATCCTGGGCTTAAGGACATTCATGCCGGGCATTACCTTAACTGAAACAACACAAAATTAACTGAGTAGCTTTTTCACTCCTGACACATGACTGTATAGGTGGCGCTAGTGAGCCTGAATGAATGAAAATGTTGCTCTTTTCTGGAACAAACAGTTCCATATTTGGTACTAAATGGGTGAAGCGCTACATTTGAAGTATGTTTTGGTACAGTAAATTGACACTTGCATTAGACGTGACACTACAATGCAAGTGTAGCAGAAGTGGTCCAGTTCCCTCACCTGTCTCACATTTATTTGTCAAAACTGCACAAGAGAATCTGAATCCATCCACCCATCATCTGAGCCACATACCTTTAACCAGGGTCTCAGGGGGTACTGGAGTCTGTCTCAGCGCTCAGAGGGGGGAAACTGTGGAGAAACCCCTCGGACAGGTCGGCAGTCTATCGCAGGACAGATTCACGCACACACACACAGCCTGTGTCAGGTTAGAATCTCTAGTTTACCCAGCCTGAGTTTCTTTAACCTATGGGAGGAAACCGGAGTACGAAGTGGAAAATTACACAGACCCTGGGACAGCAGAGACCAACCAAAATAAAAGTCAGTCGTAGAGTTTTTTCAGGCTCTGGTCTGCTTGTTGGGGGGTTGTGTTGTTACCCAACATTAATTGCTCAATGGTAACACAGTTTTAAAAGTCTGTATGTGGAGTACAGAGCTTGACATTGGCAGCAATATAAATTGCCATATGTCTGCTTTCAATCTGATCAGGGGAATTACCCCATAGCACAGCTTCTAGTTTATTTCCTGGGAAGAAATGCTCTTTATCTCAAGGAAGCTATAAAAAAAACTTCTTTAAAAACAGCTGAAAGACAAAGCAGGTCTTGGCAGTCTAACAATTTCATCATGAGGAATGGAGATAGGTGTATATATATGTATATCCAGGATGGGTCCGTATTTTCCCGCTAATCAACTTTCTGAAATGTCTGCTTCTGTTTCATTTGTCAGGTCAGTTGGCCTTCACCCAAACAATTGAAGGATATTGAAGGAATTTTTCCTCATTCCTTCAATGTCCTTCAATGGAGTGTTTTCATATGAACACTCTTAAAGGCAGTGGTCTATAAACTAAGAAGTGATGATAAATGTAAGAGTGTTTGTTGTGGGGATGTGGGAGTTTGGGGAAAGGCAGGGTGTCTTGGGGAACCAGCAAATCCCCCATAGGCCTCTCCTTAGGGAGCCCTGTTGTGGTCTAGGCATGTAGTCATACACACATGTGCACACACACACACACACACACACTCTGTACGGCTGTGTGTGGAACTGAACAGACCCTTGAGTCTCTTCTAATTCAAGGATTTTATGCTCACACAAGTACAAACAACTGCAACCCCAGCCTTGGGGAAAAGCTCATCAAGGACTACTTTACTAAACACAAATTAAATACTACGTTGCAGCGAGCATCTTTATGTATCAAGAAAACTAATTAATATTGTTTGAAACAAAAAGGCAGTTTTGCTTCTGGATGACTGCTTCAGTCTCAGCATGGTGCACAAAGTAAACAACAGGTGTAGTTTCTGGATCTCTCAACCTCACTTTGATTTTAGATAAAACAAATACAAAAGCCTTTTTTGTTAGTTAGTTTGTTTGAATGTGCAGCATGTTTCTGATTTACAAAATATTTTTGATAATGCTTGAAAGAGAACAAGGTCCAGAGCAAAGCACATTCCTCACGACAAAATTGTTGGACTTCTACCATCTGCTTTGTTTGTTTTTTCAAAGGTTTATGAGGGCTTTTAAAATATTTTGTAGCACTAACATTCTGATTAAATGGAGGAGCAGGAGACATATCGTATACTCTGATAACACCATGACTTACATTACTAGGTGTTGATGGATAGATTCCATTCATTGTTGCCAACAGTAGC
Organism: Brachypetersius gabonensis; assembly: GCA_037577145.1. Classification (NCBI taxonomy): domain Eukaryota; kingdom Metazoa; phylum Chordata; class Actinopteri; order Characiformes; family Alestidae; genus Brachypetersius; species Brachypetersius gabonensis. The sequence continues at coordinate 9,574,927 of JBBJLR010000111.1, forward strand.
ATTACTACCCGAGCTGTTCTTTAAGACGACCTCAACACTAGCATGCAACACAACTGTAAAATAAGAATGCGAAAACTGGACTCGTATCATTCAGAATGTTAGTCGTGATGAAGCCCCGAGGAGGCCACATGTCGACACATTGTTTTGCATGAGTATTCATTAATAAAGATTTTTGAATGTCTCCAGTAACAGAGTGCTTGGATCTCTAGTGCGGCTGTTTGATTTCAGACAGTATAACATAATGTTTTTTAAAAAAAATGAGTTTTGTAAATGGCTAATAATTGAAGCTAGAACCTAAAGGGCAAAGAACCAGTGCTAGAGTATGTAACAAGCAAGAGAAAGAAATACATGGACATAAATTACATTTTGTGTCCTTGTTTAACAATAGTCATTTGAATCTTGCCCATTCCCTAATGTAATGAGGCCTCAGTACACACTCTGAATATTCCTCTCACTTGCTCCTTCTTAGTCTTGTTCGTTTGCTCGTTTCAGTGAAACATCATTGAGATGAGCATTAGCCGGTGTGGAGCGTCTTTACACATGTTGTTGCTTTGGTGTTGTCACACACAGAGCTGTGCACAGCTCTCTCAGCATGATCCTTCCATTTAATTGGATCAGAGTATGTGGGTATAATGTGAGACTGCAGCGCTTGATGTGAGGGCACCCACCTGCTCCCTGAATGCCAGCGGTGTTCTCTCAGACCGGGCACGAGCAGTGTGCTACCCTGGCCCTGAACCTCCTTAACATGCACTCAAAACATCCAGTCCCCCCGTCTCTGCCTGCTGGGGGGGACAGGTGCACAGCTATCCTCAGCAGACTCAACCCCAGATCAGGAATTAAAGGGCTTTCGGTCCAAAAAGTCACAAGACAGTTACAGTGTGTCGTATACTGTAAAAACATTGCACATAATTATCTTTAGAACACTTATATTTCTCATTGTATAGCCAGATCACTTTCTAAACAAACTGTACGTAAATTGTAAATTGATACAAAAGTACAGCAGGTCTCCTTCGCTACGGTTGTTCACTGTACTGCTATACTAATAATAATAATGATCCTTCACACTCCGCATACTTGCACCCCACTTGACCCTTCTGGTATTGAGTGTCTTATCCTGCCTCTGTTTGTCCCATCTGTTTTTCATGTCCATGTTGGCACACTTTTAAACTTTAATCCTGAAATGGAGCAATAACACAATGTCAAAGCCAGATTAGCCTACAAGCCAGACCTCTCAGTGTCGCCTAGTTGCCATGTAATGACATTGTCACCTTACAAACATTTCAGAATCTGCTTACTCAAATTGCATTCCATCCCTTAATCTGATGTGTAAATACCAACACATAAGGTTATTTAAAACATGGCTGTAAGCGTCATTTCAGCGCGTGGTGTTCGCCTTCTCCCTGCATTTTCTCCCAGCGTCGTATGCAGTTCCGCTCTGATTCACGCTGCAGGGGGTGAATGATTTGGTTTGGGTTTCTTATTACGAAGATCATGGGTGATCACTGAACACTTTGACAGAAGGTCAGTGTCATAATAGGGCTGTAATGGTATTTTTGACTGTTGCCCTACTTGCACCATGCTGATTAGCTGACCCCTCAGGATCTACTCTCTGATTGGTCTTTGATGTGAGAAGTAAGGTGTATAGCAAAGGGCTTTTCAAATCAACACGGCTCAAGGACACTTAATTACACAAATCCTCTGAAATATGTTTGATCTCTATTTTGAAAAACTGGGGGGAAATTTCATGGCTGCTGCTTAATTTAACAACTTCTATGTGTTTTCCATCTTCTATCCATTCCCCTCTCTCACTGTCTCTCTCCCGCTGCCCCCCCTCCACTTGTGTTCTGTCTCTACATCTAAATTGGAAGAAGGCTAAGCTGGATGATCACTTATGTTATTGCTGAGCTTGACTGACATTTGATTGGTGGGGGGTGAAGGGTGGGGGGGGGTGGATTATGTAGAACTGCTCAACCCCTGCAGGCGCCTAAAACCCCTAGAAGGTCAATGGTGGTTTCAGCTGTCAAACATTCACTCTTGGTTTTCCTTCGTCTGATGTCTCTCCTCCTCCCCCTTGCATTCACTCTCCCTCACTTTCCAGAGTGATCCGTATAACAACATTTGTGTGGGATCTGGTCAGCACCTGCCCAAAATAACCCCTGCTAGAACATCGAAAGGGGGGTGGGCTGCTGACCTGAGATGGTCTCTTCAAGCACAGGCCAGGCTCCCTTAGGTCACTGTAGTGATCACCATCACCGTCACCATCCTTGCCCAAAACAAAAACGGTGCCGAAATGGATTCTTAGAGGGATGCTATAGCATGACATTTTTGTTCACAAAAGTAATTTGTATAATGTAAGGGTAAAAAAAATCATCTAAAATTTTAAAGAACTTGGACATAATGCACAGATTATTTACCAGTTTAAGCATACTTTCAGATACCTTTACATTAGGTGAAGGTTTTTGTAGACTTTGAAGAGATTGAAAAACCTGAAAGTTTTTTGAAAGTATGTCTGGCATCATTATTTTTACGAGTGTGGTGTCTGATGAGTTTTATCCTTAAATTTTGTTTCTTTTTTTAAACGTCTCGTTGCTATTAATTCACATTTAACAGTGTCTTATTTAACTTACTAAAATCTTTAGAGTATTTAGAATGTGATTTTTTTGTTAGATCACATTTGTTACATATCAAAAGAGTTTAATGACAGCATAGAGAAGTGAGATTTTCAAATATGACTGGTGAAATATTTGAAAAACTGATTGGCACTGTGCACTATTAAGTAGGGCTGATATTGTTGACTTGTTGGAAATTGTTGACTGGTTTCTGGTTCATAACTGATGATAGTGATCAACACTGGTGAAATTTAATAGAAATTCACCTAGATGAGTATTGCCAAGAGATTCTGCTCAATTTACAATGTGTCCCCTGTACTCACCAACAGAAATACTGTATATATACTTCAGCAAATGTGTAATTATTGTCCAGTTTTAGTGGGTCAGTGAAGTAATTCACCAGTGCCCACTCACTGACTCCACTAGGTGTGAAGTGAAAACTATGCTGACAGCAGCCCACAAGGTAGGAAGTGAAAACAAGAGCGGTCATTGTTTTGTTCGCTTTGCATGAGTTGAGCCCTGTGTCCAGCTTCCACACACAGCCCTAATCTGTTCCTGGAAAGCAACTTCTCTTGCATGTCGGCTTTTTGCAGCCAGGAAACAATCGGAAAGCCCTTTTTTGTGTAATCAGCTCTCAACTGTCCAAATGGCACGTAGTGTTTTCCAGTAGCAGTGCTGCCTCAGTACAGAAACACTAAAGGCTTGCAACAATTTTCCATTTGTTACGGTCACTTTGCAGCATATTAAATAATACTTTATGGAGGGTTTGGCCATGGTGGGTTAATTAAAGAAATGCATCTACATTGCTACATTGTATCATAGAAATTATCATAGAAAATTTGAACATGTTTCTTTGTAGATACTAATGAATAGAAGACTGTTCATAATGAAATGATTTTCTGGTATTTTTCTGTGCAGAGAAATAATAGTTCTTGGTTAAACAATGCTCCAGTGTTCCTTTTATTTGTATATACAGTAATCCCCCAGTTTTACGTTGATCAGGAGTTGCGGATACAGTCACACACACATTTTTTTTTTTGAGAACCCAACTCATAGTTTCATGCAGAAATCCCCACAATAATGCAGAAACTGGAAAAATCCTCCCACTTTCTTTTGCTTTTTTGTGGCTATAAATATATATTTTCTGGATGTTTTCACACAAGGGGACCCGTTCACCTCGCTGCGGTGTCCCAATATTTTTGTCATGCATCCTTCAGAGTTGCATATCTCAAACACTTAAAAACTTCACAGTTCGGTATATCTCTAGGAGACCTTTTCAACAAACCTTCCAAGTTGCATATCTCGACAGGGAATTTAAATTCGGGTTTATTTTAACAAAATGTTGCCATAACGAAAAAAACGCTCCCTGGGATAAGTCGACTAGTCGTGTGTTTTTTTTCTTCCCTCTGTGCCCACGCTTGTGTACACGTTGCAGTCTCTGCCTCTTGTTTGGCTAACACTGACGCACGTTCCTTGACTTAACCAATTATTATAGTCCCTTCATAAAAAGGGCCTTAATGCTGGCGAGTAGAATGTAAACACAAGATCACAACAAGACGAGAGACATGCCGTAGAGAAGACAGACAAACATCACATGTGTGGAGATACTTCACTCTAATCAAGCAGCACGGTGATTTGCACAACCTGCAATAAAAGTATGAGCGTTCTACACGGCCATCTGAAACACACCACAAACCAACATAGCTAACGCTAGCGCTGCAGGGAGTCAACCAGTCCAGAGGACATTAAATTTCAACGTATCCGTCTTTGTTTTGTTTTGATTAATTGTTGCATGTTACAGAGAATTTTAATAAAAGTTGCTCATTGTTGGACACGATGTCATCAAACAACTAGTCGGCTAGCATGCCCTGGTATGTACATGAATATAAATATATTTACAGTTTCAGTAAAACAATAAAAGAACACTGCAATTTATTTTTATATCAGCATCTCTAGGAGTATGACAAACATACTATACATATACTATACATCTTGTCACATCCAGTTCCATGCCGGCAACATTCGTGAGAGAGAACAGAAATGAACTACATGTCAGCATTTGCTCTGTACACCACTTTGATTAGCTGTAATAACACTAGCTAGATGATTTTTTTATTTGGAGGAGAGTGAGAAGTGTCAGTGCTGAAGCTGGCACCAAAGTTTCAGATGTTCAGATGTTCACCATTCTCACTTGAATACTGCATAGCCGTTATATTGATCTACGGCAAGGCGAGCTGAGTTAAATCTTGTCTGGCTGCATGAAAAACCAGCTGTTTCCATTACAGTATTCAGGCTGAATTATGTATAGTAAAAATGTCCCTTTTAACATCTACCATCTTACAAGTAAAGGTTCACAAAAGGCTCTTAGCTTGGATGCACATTTTTGGAATGTGTGTATAGCTGAGGGCTCTTCGAGGTCACTCTGGGGCCCTCTGCACAGAAACTGGCTTTGAATTTGCTCTTTTTCTTTTTTCGTCTCTGTTAAAAGGCCTTCACACAAGCTGAACATAATGACATTAAGTGCCTGTGGGTGTGGCAGCTCTATTAAGGTAATAACTATGTTGCTTCAGTAAATGTGAAACTTTGGTGCCGGCTTCAGCACTGACACTTCCCACTCTCCTCCAGATAAAAAAGAAAGTCATCTAGCTAGTGTTATTATAGCTAATCAAAGTGGTGTAAAGAGCAAATGCTGACATGTAGTTCATTTCTGTTCTCTCTCTCAAATGTTGCCGGCATGGAAGTGGATGTGACAAGATATCTGTTTTGCCTCTTACGGTGAATGATTGAACTGGAAGTCCACGTTTTATTTGTTTCCCTTTAAGCCTCTTCCTCTTTTATTTGCCTCTAAAAATGCCCAAGTGGTTGTTCATTAACGTATGAGCAGAACAGCACCTTTCATTTAAGTGTTGCATTAAGACATTTGGGGGCACTGAGGTCATTTCTACAGGTGTTTATGTTGACAACTTTGCTTTTAGCCCAGCTGCCGTTGTAAGGCTTGACTTAATCGCACTAACATGGCCTGTCTCACTCCCCATACTTGGACATGAACATGAGACACGGTGATCAAATGCGACTCCTCGTTACGTAATCTTTTACCTATGACGCCCCCCCGGTCTGCTTAAGGTACATTTCATATTCTGACCTGTAAAGGAAAGAGAGTTTAGGAGTAGTGTTCATCAAATTGCTCCTTCTATAATCAGCTTTCCAGGCATGAAAAACAAAAGTAAACAAAAACATTGTAACCTTAATTAAACAACATATTGTATCATGCAACTTTTGCTCTGTGCCTTAACACTGTCCCCACACTGTTCTTGGACTGTTTAAACGTAGCTGCAGCTGCAGTTATGTAACAGCTAATTATATCCTATTGTAAAAATTTAAGTGTGTTGGGTGGAAACCCATAGCAGGATGTCACACTGGAATACTCTGTCACAAACTCTGGATCTGTCAAAACAACATTTTAATATTTGTCAAATACTATGAAAAAAAATTAAAACATGCTGCTGCCCAAACCTTTTTTCAACAACACAATCTTTTCTGGTTTTAATGTCTTGATTAAGTGTCTATGGAAACATCTGGCAGCTGTGACTAAAATGGTCCGCCTTTAACTGGAATGGCGTTAAAGGTGCTTCACTATACATTTTCTTTTCTGACAAGCCTGTGTTACAAATGCAAGCATTGTGCGCATTTGGGTGCTACGCACTGCAGCTTCTGATATGAAGCCCAATCTTGTCCTAAATTTACTTCCCAAGGACCCATAGACAGTAATTGCTTTTTCCTTGTTATTATATACATCCCCTTTCTAGCACTTGCCTAAGTTTCCCCAGTGCAGTGTGTTTGACTGTGTTTATGGTTAGAGCCACTGTGTTTGTTATATATCAGTCTTTACTGGTCAAATCGGACCCGCATTCTTCTTTAACAGCGTTCCGCCAGAATGAGTTAAATTCATATGTTGTTCACAATAATAAAAAAACATCGACCTCCTAAAGGAAAATCAGCTGTGTGAACATGTGAATTCTCTATCTGAGCTACTTGTACTTACCGTTCTTTAGGCAAGAGAGTTATCAACCTGCAGTTGTTGATGTAAAGAAGAACTGGGAACTACATGTTGTTTGTTTGCTGGGAAAAGAGTATATGGTAAAAGTAGCAGGGGTAAAACATACTGAAACAAATTCCCTATCTTTGGGAGAAGGAGGGAAAGGCAAGGGCCACAACCTAAATGTAACATAGGCACAGATTCAATTACCTGGCTGAGAAACAAAGTACAGATAAGAGCAACAGGTTGATTTGTCTACATCCTGCTTAATTCAATTACAAATAGTCGCTCAGTTTCGAGTAGAGTGCACAATTTCACCTTGTTTATTTGTGGACCCTTCATTGACTCGTCATGGCATCACGAGTGCGGCAGCATACTTCTTTTTCTCTAATTCAGCTGCATGCTCTGTTCATTTTGCACATAGAGTCACACCTTGTGACAAGTGATCGGCTGCATTAGTTGGCACCGCATAGCTGTGTGCTATAATTGGTGGGGTTATTGCGGCTGCTACGAGGAGTGTATGATCGGGCATTTAGGGGTGAAGGGGGGGTTTGTGTGGTTTCTGGTTGCTGAATATTTTGGAGAGCAAAGGTTGCACATCCATTTTGATGTGATGGTTTGGGGTCATATGACTGCTGCTCAGGTTTCAGCCTCTCTTTTCCTTTCCTCTGCTTTTGGGGTGCAGCAGCCTGCTCCCCCTTTACTAGATAGTGTCCATGTAGAGGTTCAGACCCAAGCTCTACCTTCTTCTCCTATCCTTAAAGTAAGCTAAAAATTTCTAGTACGTGTCAAAGTACATAGAGACTTCAAAAACATGTAAACGTAGATATATCTATATATAGGCACAGATATAATTTCTCCGTCATCTATCTATATGTACAGTGAGCCTCGAAATTATTCATACCCCAGGCAAATTTTCACTTAAAGTTGATTTTATTCAACCAGCAAGT
>JBBJLR010000111.1:9599503-9611059 GCA_037577145.1 Brachypetersius gabonensis
CCTGGAGCAACTTGGGGTTAAGGGTCTTGCTCAGGAACCCATTGGTGGTGTGCTGAAGGTAGGATTCAAACCCATGATCTTTTGGTCTAGAGGCAAGTATCCTACCCACCACGCCCACCACCACCACTCCTGTCATCGGTTTCAGATGGAGAGAGTCTGTCTGTCTGTCCGTCTGCTGTGTCCACTGTCATTCTCACTTTGTGTTTGTGGATTTTTTTTGTGCGTGACAAATTGTTGCAAAGAGGTTAAATAGAAACTGATTACATAAACAAGTTCACGTAAGCTTGGATTCCATCTCCATACGTAAAGCTCCGTATGTAACACTCTTTAGCTTAAATGCAGACACAGGCCATTCACATGGCTCTACATTTAAATTGCCATCAAGTATTAGATTGCATCTTAATCACATTATCCTTCTCATGATGATCAGTATATGCACATTGTGTTTGAGTACACATTGTTCATGGTGTGTTTCGATATCTGAGGATGGATGAAACTGAACTGCATCTCAGTCTCAGAGGAGATTAACTAGGAACTGTTTCTGGACATATAGAGTTTGTCACTGTGGACTGCCATTAGATACGGTACTTTAGCACCAAAAAGAGTCAATTATATTTTCTACCGACTTAAAACTTAAAACCGACTTTTACTTCTATTAAATAAATGCCACTGTGAGATGAACATTCATCCATATGCATTGTATTTATAAAAGTTCTTGCATTATCATTCCCATTCACATCAGCCTTTTTATGTGTGAGCAGTTGTTTGAAGGCTGGGTTCTCTGGAGTGATGGAGTTCCATCAAATATCTGTGAGATGAGTTGGAGTTGTGCTTGTGAACCACTACCTGATCTCACTAATCCTTTTGTGGCTGTAGGCGCTCAAATCACCATTCACAGCCTTAGGACATGAAGTTTTATAAGTAATGTAGTGTCAGGTCAGAGGAGTGAAATCAGTACACCAGGTGTGTTCAGTTCTAGGGTTAATGATGGCTGTATGTACACTACCGGTCAAAAGTTTTAGAACACCCTAATTATTTTTTTTTTGGACTAAAATTCAAACAGTTCAGTGTCTCATAGTTCATTCTGCAGAAGGTTCTTCCCAAGTATGTTGCAGAAGTGACCATTCTCTCATACATGAACACACCACAGCACACAGTGTGAAGAGCACGAAATTCAACCTTTGCATTTAACCCATTTACCAAGTGAAGCAGTGAGCAGCCAGGAACACGGCGCCCAGGGAGCATAGTGGATAGTACCTTCCTCAGGAAACCTCAGAGGTGCCTTGCGCTCCTGGGAATCGAACCTACAACTTCATGATCGCTGGAACCACTAGGCTACCAGCTGCCCTGCACCAGTTGCCCCAGGTCTGGAGACTTCCAGTTTACCATCTTGTTCTTTTTTCTAGGTAGTTCTGGCAGAGCTTGGACTTCTGTTTTGGGTCACTGTCTTGCTGTAGGATGAGCCCGACCAACTAGGCACATACCAGAGGAACTGCATGGCACTACAGAATTATTTCCCACTTGAAAGTGAAAATTCAGTCATACGTGAACCACAGCACACAGTTTGAACAGCACGAAATACAACCTCTGCATTTATCCCATTCACCAAGTGAAGCAGTGGGCAGCCAGGAACACGGTGCCCGGGGAGCAGTGTGTGTGAAAAGTACCTTGCTCAGGGTACCTCAGAGGTGCCTTGCGGTCCTGGGAATCAAACCCATGACTTCCTGATTGCAGGGCGAACGCCCTAACCACTAGGGTACCAGTGGGTAGCCTTCTGGGTAACCTTACCATTTTTAAACTTCTTGCAGTTCAGCGCTGTCCTTTGTACCATTTCATGCTATTCATTGGACTTGAACTGTTTGAATTTCAATTAAAAAAAAAAGCTTGAAACACTGGGGTGTTCTAAAACTTTTGACCAGTAGTGTATAAACTTGTGTGAGGGTTTTTGAGGATGATTTGGTATGAGTACTTTTATGTCTGTGTGTATGTGTACTTGTATGTGAAAGAGTGTCCCTGGTGTGTTTTACAGGGACCGGGTCAGTCCACAGCTCGGCCCGAGGAGGAGCTTGACAGGCTGACCAAGAAGATGTTGTACGACATGAACCACCCACCATCAGAGGAATACTTTGGTCAGTGACCCTCACACTTCTCAAAGCATACACACACCAGGATACAAAAAGGCATCCACTGGCACCTGTGAAGGGGTGGGCTTTGTGCGTGCGTGTGCGCGCGCGCGTGCATGCGTGTGTGTATTTATATGTGTAAAGATGCTTCACAAACTCATTTTTATCATTTTTAGGGTAGCCCTGTTAACCCTTTTCCTACAACATGCAACAACAAAAACACAAGTAAGCAGATCAGACGACCCCTTAGAGCTCAAACCAGTACATGAGTCATGGTTTGTTTGTGTTTGTATGTGTGTCTTGGAGAGAGAGAGAGAAAAAGTGGGTCACTCTCCTGTGCATAGATCACTGTGTCACTGTGTCTAATGCTTACACCCGTATATCTGCAGAAGGTCATTGCTCTGTGTTCTATGGCAAAAAAAAAAAAACTGCTGACGTTTTTGTAATGACTCATGCCACCTCTTTGCCTTTACTGGTGCCTCCATTGAACTCCTTTATTCCTTCTTCTGTCTTTCTTTCTTTCTTCTCTTTTTACTTGTGTGGGCGTGTTATTGAATTATTATTAGGTATGTGAAATAAGGATGTAGATGCAAGGTTATTCTGCCTCATTTGCATGGATGGATGGGAAAGAGGCTTCTTCTTTCCCTTATGAGAAACAGGTGCATTTGTCACTTTGCAGAAGTGAACTTAACCCTGACAAATGTGGTGAACTGTGCGTGTGTGTGTTAGTGTAATCATTTTCACCCGTGTGTCCATTATAGTGTTTTCCATTAAATGCTAAAAGAGAACAGCCACGTTTTTTTTCCCCATCAGTGTTTTATGCTCAGGGTAAGGGCTCATTGCAGTACTGTGTCTTTTGTTCACACAGTAAATTGTGTTCTCTTCTGAGTGCCATCAATTCTTGTTCTGCTTCTTTTTGAGTCCTTACATAACTTACTGGAACAAGGCAGACCAATCAAGGCCTTGGTGCAAAAATGTTCACTGCAATAACCTTTTTTTTATGACATCCTGTTGTCTCCTTGCAATACACAGTTATATCACTGCCAGTGAGGTCTAAAATGTGGCTGTACTTTTCACATCTGTATTATAACTCTCCCAAAATCCATTAATGGGAAACTGTCAAGTCTGGGAGCATTTCAGATCTACTGAATGATATGACAACATTGTTTTCGACAAAAAAAAAAAAATTATTTAATAATTATTTAATAAAGCCTGACTGAATGAAATGGTTTACATTATTCTGCTTAGTCTAAATGAATACAAATATCAGATAAGTGAATGTAAAGAATTATAGTAAAATCAGATATTAACTAAATCTTGTGTAAACATCTACCTTTCAATTCATCTTGACCTAAACTCTTACCAGATACCAGAATCCCTTTGAAATCGTATTACAGGAACAGTACTGCATGTAAATATCTACAAGACATTATTTAACATTTAAAATCTACGGACACTTTAGCAGGTCCTGACATCTATTTTTCACCCACAGAACTAGACCACCCATAAAGTTTAATAGTAATTACTTAATAATTTGCGGTACTTAAACCTTAAGAATAATTACTCATTACAAATCTCAATCTTATACTTTAAGTTTGGGTTAGAACTGTATAAATAAGCTTGATCTAATGTGTGCCGTAGCAAAATAGACAAATGTACGTATGTGCATTAATAATATGTACAGTTGCTTTATAGCTAAGATGTAAAAAGAATGCTATGTATATACAGTAATCCCCCAGTTTTACACGGATCAGGACTCGCGGATCCAGTCACAGGCGAATTTTGACCATTTCATACAGGTTTTATAACTTCATGCTTGACTGAGCACTATTTAAAAAAAAAACTGTGTGCACGTTCCTGTTTTTCTCCAAACCTCAAATTTTCTTGCGGTCATTTTAGAATTTGTGATTAATTTGATAGTATAATAACATCTAAATTGGTAAAAGGAAACAAAAGCCACCAGCAAATCAGTTTGAGATCCATTAGGTGATTGTCCTCTTATCCATTTATAGGTTTGATTAATATTAATAAAGCCTTTCATGCTTTATACAGGAATGAGGATATGCACTTACGTAAAATAACTACAGTTTCTTTTCACATTAGCTGTAACACATTTTAGCTTCTTCTTTTTCTAGCCTAGCTTTGTCAAAATAAATCCAGGAAATACACAACTTTTTCATTTGTAGTTTTCCACTATCAGTAGGCCTTCTCTGAACTGTAACACAGATCATGCATATGGTATGTATCTAGCAAGGCAAATTGCTTATAACAGGCAGCGTACCTAGACAAGCGAGGATTTAGACATTAGTGTATATTTATGAAATTTAAAGCCTTTGAATTCAACTGATGAAATGTATTAAATTTAGGAGCTGTTTGGAATTTACACATTGTTCTACTTATGCCAAATAATTGAGCCAAGATCTTGATGTCTGGTGCCACTGTGAGGCTGTAGGCACCCAAAGTTAAACAAAAATTCTCTAAGATCCAGATCTACTACTTGGCTTGTGAGATTGAGGAAGTGCTTTGGTGATGTATTTTTACCGAAAGGCTTTGGACTGTTGGGTGATTGGTTCTGATAGTAATGTCATCTTTGCAACTGCAGTTCTAAACTACAGAAGCAACCTGAGTGTGTATGTGTATGATTGGCTAGCTTTAGAAGTTAATGTTAGCCATTGGGGCTGGGCAGAGGTATAGCTGGGTTAGTCCAGGCCACCATGGTTCCCTTTGGCTGGGGCATGTGTCAGCACTGTCTGCCCTGGAGTGGCCCAGGCTGCACAGGCCACAACCGCACGCGGCCAGTGTTTGCAAACTTGCTCTTGTTGGCCCGAAGGGGCCTGTGAGCAGCCTGGCCTGTAAATGGGTCAGATGTAAAGCCGGGTCACTGAGGCAAGCCTGGCCGCTGCGAACGCCTGAGCACAGTACTCTGACCACGGTGCGAGGGATGAGAGAAGAGAGGAGAAAGGCTTCAGTGGGATTACAACTGAAAAAGAAAAAAGAAAGAAAAGGTGTGAGATATGAGTGCTGTAGGCAAGAGGTTAAGCACAGACAGGAGCGCAGAGCACTGAAGCAGAAGCAGAGCACTCCAATCGCAGTCTCCTCTTTGGATGCTCCATTTCTCTTTCCTCTTTCATTTTTTTTTCTGCATTGAAGAAAAGCGTCTTTATCTGAGACCCTAGAAATGGACTAGACAAAAAAAATGAGGTAGATCTCCTTCAGCTGTAAGTGCACACTGCTCCTGCCTACTCATCTCCTTGAGCCAGTACTTGAAGAATGCATCAAATCCAAGTTAGACCTGAGTATGTAAGCATCACATACAGCTAAAATGGTAGAAGACCATGCAGATAGTGAGTGTGACCTGTCCGGCACTGGAACGTGCACTGAAATAATAAGATACACATTTGCTAAAAATTTGGGATGCTCAGCTTTTTCTTCTTCAAAGTATTTTTTTGGCATGAAGAGCAGCTTTTGCCTGAATAACAATTTATTTACTAGATTATGGTTTAAATTCCTGAAAAGTTTGAGTGCTAAATTCTAACATCACAACAAGGATAAAAGGCATGGGATTTGGCATTAGTTTGTCTGTTACAAAAGATGGCAAGAGCAAAGCATGGTCATTTATTTAAAAACGTTGATCATTTTAACATTCTTTTTAAAGTCATTTTAATTTTTATTTGGCTGCCATTCGCAACCATGAAGATTCTCCCTTAGCGACAAAAAAAAATTGGAATTAGAGAGTTACATCTCATAGCTGTGCCCCTCTCTCACTTTACTGAAAACATCTCTTTCCCCTTAGACCCCTAGCTCTCCACAGCAGAAAATCCCCCAGAGCGTAAGAAAGTCTATAATTACAATACATCACATTACATGTTCAAGGCTTTTTTTTAAGACAGCGTTGGGGGAAGGGAGGATGACTGTTGAAGCTGAACCCCAAGGCTAATAATTAGGCAGATGAATCAGAGCCAAGGCCATGATCTCTCTCTGCTGGACTCTGTCTTTGTCCTCCTCTAACACACTTTTATTGGCGTTGCTAATGACTTTGATGAGGTTCTAATCAAACAGCCATTGTAGCCTCCACTGCTGGAGCGCAGGGTTTGCGGTCTCTTGAGACAGGCATGATTCCTGCAGTCCTCTGGTGGTGAGATAAAAGACTATAACTCTGCGGTTGAATGAAGTATAAAACAAGACAAAGACAAATTAGAGCAATTGCTTAAAAATATTGTGCCATGTACAATGTGGTCAATTCTCAACAGAGCTCAGGGTTTGTATAATGTGGTTTTTGTTAGTTATGTAATCATATCTGACGTGTATGCATGTTTTGTATAAACAATGTCAAGACCCCACCCCCCCTCCAAGATTTGGGCATAGGACAGGCAAGTGCAGTCACAATGTTTCTAAAGAGCAAAAGCGGGACACATAGATGAATAATGCAGCACCTCAGGTGCAGTGTATCATTCATAAATAAGTAAACTTACCATCAAACTTTCTAAAGTATCTGATTAATTAATATTTTCAGCTCAATATATTTTGTAATAACTTTTGAGTCATTTGAACTTATCTGAGGAACTTATCAGAGCAGCTGCCAAGAGTTGAAATTCTGTAGGCGAGCAGCTTTTTCAACGGTTTTGAAATTTCCATAATTCCCATATTCGCTTTTACCACTCCAAATGCACAAGGACGTCTTTGAAAGGTCTTGAAACATGCACGACTGACGGTCAAGCGGAACTTTTTGCAACGTCAAGAGACATGTCGTGCTTTTGTCTGCCTGCGCTGTGAGAAAGAGAAGGGAATCGCCACCTTCTTCTCTGCATAATGTCAGCTGGAGGTGCACTTATAATTTATGAGACCTTTCATGATGAAATGTTGATGAAGAATCTTGGAAGAGATTACGAGTTTCTGTGTAGCTACTGTACTGGGCCAGGACCCAGAGTGTGGGACCAGGCGAGGTAAATGGGTCAGGAAAAGTTGAGCCGTGTCTACGCGTTCACATACAGATGTCGGTGTTTCTGTAAAAGAAATCGCAGGCTGTGTTAATGTATTAATCACCACTGCTGTCAGTAGGGTTTGAGCATTGTCCTAGATATTCTGGTTGAGTGCATTTGCATTTTACTTACTCACCCTTAGCCAACTCTCAAGAGCTTGCTTTTATATTCCTTCCTACTTGTGTGTGTCAGAGTAAAGCGGGCGGTGTGCTGTGTTAAAACGCTGTAACCCCAGAGTGGGTTAGGCGGGTCAGGCCTTTGTGTGTTGCCATTAAAAAAAAACAGAAGAGAGCATCCGCCCTGGGAAACTTTAATGCACCGGGCGATGTGACAGTTTCTGTGGAAATGCTTTCATCTAAGGCCCGAATTTGTAATCCTGTGGAAAGGGCATCCGCCGTCAACTTTAGGTTTCTCTCCAGGTCGTGCTCTCTGCTTCACTTAAATAGACCCTCACACAAAAATGCTGTTAAAAAAATGTGATCAGTTGCACACATTAATGTTACATTTGAATGTTACTGCTGAGTTAATGTAATGAAATGAATGTGTGTTAATAAAGGTTCAGTAGGAATCAAGGAGGGTATTTTTGGTCAGGACAGTTTAAAAAGGCTAACGGACATCATGATACTCCATGTCCTCTGGCCTTCAGACCAGTGACAGACTCTTTAGGCCAACAGTATGTCGTAATTGCGACAGAAACAAACAGATGTTGAGTGGAGGTTTCACCCTTTAATTGATCTGTGCAAAAGAAGCTCGACAACCAAAAAGAAGCGATAGACAGAACTTGGTGAGGATAGCTTTAGCTTGGTGCAAACAAAAATGTTTGTTTTGCTGAAATGAAGGCTTTCAAAAATCAAAAAAGGACAAAATCTTTGGAATCATGCGGAGGAATCATGCAGAGGAAAAAGCGGAGGAATCATGCAGAGGCATTTGTGGTTCTTTTGTTTGAATGAAACTGGTTTTGTGCATGAGATGTCTGGATTTGAGGAACGTTTTTGAAATTTTAAAGAACCTCATAATGTAAAGGTTCTATAAATTCTGTTCTATAAAGATTTGTCCGAGAACTGCATGTGTAAGCCAGGAACATTACAGCAGTCTTTCTTTGAAGGAAACGTCCTATTTTTTGTAGCTATTGTAGAATATCCTGATTGTTTTATCCTGGCCTAGGGGTTAAAGACTAGAGCTGAACTAACTTGTATCTGAACCAAACTAATCACACCAAAATCACACAAAACCGCCTTTTCTATTTACTGGAAGAAACATATGGCAAAAGAATATAAAGGTACAATAGAGTTTGAATGTAATTCATTCAGATGTTGCAATGTTGCCTAGCATGCACCAGTACATTCTGGAAAAGAAATAACATCTTCTCCTAGTGACACAAAACTGCATTAGGAAACATGAAGTTAGAGACTTTGCCCATCACACGTTTCCGTTTTTATGTGTTAACTGTCCACTCCAGCTGTCACAAAATCTGTTTCTGGAATCTTGACAGTATTAGGGGCAAATCTTGTGTAATGTAACCCTTGCTTTACAGAAGGGTTATATAAGCGAGGGATTGCTTAAATGCACTCTTCCATCATGACTTTTCCCAAAATGCCTATTTTGTTGTGAGCCGTTAATGGCTAAAACATGTTAGTATTGAGAATTCCGAAGACCTCTGCATTTAAAAACAAGTTTTATCTGAATGTGTTGCTCCTACTGCTGATGTTCTGTGCATGCATTGAGCCTAGACTGAGATTCAGGGTGGTTTTCCAATGGAGAATCCTAATTGCCTCCTTGATACTCCTTAATTTAGTCCAAGATTAAGGTTCCTAGAGGTGTAAATGCACCTCGGTGCATTGATGCAGAGATACAGAAGTGATCGCAGTTGGTTTTGGGTTCCCACTAGACAGTTTTGTCTGGTTGCACTCTAATCTGTTGCTCAGAGAATAATTACTCTCTGTGTGGAGAGGTGGGAGTTGGGTTATTTATCTGCCACCAAATGAGTTCGGTGTTCTGTCAGTTATCTAGAAAGAAACCTCTGGTGGATCGTCGCCTGAGGTTGTTTCATCTTGCGTTTTGAAATTACACTTGCAGATTAACATGGCTTCTACAAAACACAGGATTTGGTACAATGATTGCTTATTTATTTATTTAACACACACAGTGCTACTGCGCTTGTTAGGGATGACATGTAATTAAAAGTAGGGGGACATTTTAAGCTTTATTAGGCATTTAAGTGCTGATTGTTTGTGTTTTGGATGAATACACAGGATTTCCCTCATGGTGCTGTGCTGGCTCACTGGTCTAAGTTTATTCAGTAATTATGAGCTTTAGTCCTCCCTCTGCAGCCAGATGCCGGCTCTGCTGCTTTCTAGTCTCTGAATGTCATGCCAGCATGGTCTGCTTGGAGGTCTCTCTCTCTCTTTCTCTCTCTCTCAATCTCTCTTTCCCTCTCCCTCTCGCTCTCTCTCTCAATCTCTCTTACTCTCTCTCTCTCTCTCTCTCCAAGTGCTGATGGAGGCCTGTTTTTCCCCTTGTGATGGTTCGTGTGAGGTGACCTTGCCCCTCTGTAGCCGACTGTGCCTCGTTCAGACAGCTCCACTCAGGCTTGCAAGATCAGCTGCCATACAAGCCAAGCCGAAGCAGCTCGCGGCGCACACTGACTCATGTTGCTAGATTTCATTCGTGAGTGAGCGTTTGACCCCAGGAAAGGCCCATTCATACACACAAAAACACACACAGTGCACTGTACTGTCGAACAAAAACCTTATTTCTCTGAAACTTTAGTCCACTTTGTATAACAATGTAACCTTTTATATGTAACGTCTATAAATAAAACACATGTACAGGAAAAAGCTTCATGTACAGAAAGGAGCTTTCAGAAATCCTACTGATCCAATTGTATATATGATAGTGAACATATGCACCCATGTACCGCCATTCTGTTTCTACTCCTGCCTGTATTTGTGCTTACCTGCCCGCAAGCATATTGTCTCTGTCGACCTGCTTCCAAAAGTTATACCCAAACCCTCCCACCCCACCTTCCCAAACTCACTGTGTCCTGTCCTGCAGCCAAGACGGCCTTGAATATTCAGTTTACTAGCATGCTCCTCCTCATCATCCCCTATGTGCCTTTCCCCTTCCAGCAGTCATACAGTCAAAAGGCCTCTGTGCCTCATCATTATCTGCTGCCACTAGAGTGAGATTACAGAGAAGTTAGGGGTAAAAGACTGCACCGGACTAATCATGGTAGTCGGCTCCGTCATGGGCCCTGCAGCTGCACAGGGCCACGAGATCGAGGCCAGATGCACACAAAATAAAACAGAGGAGGGAGCGAACAAGGGAGGAAGGAAGATAAAGGAGCTTGAGCTCAAACTGGGGATTCTAGAAATGCAGTGCCTGGCAGCTATAACCCTAACGCTACATCCCATCTCTGCTGTTAAATGCTCAGTGACCTGTAATGTTTGTTTATGTCCATAATTAAGCATAAAGAATGACTTTGTACCTTTTTTGTTTCCTCTCAGATCCTGTCAAAACATATTAATGTTTTTTTTCTCTCAGTTTGTGCATATGTGAGTGTGTGTATCAGGGGGAAACATTGCTCTGTAATAAACTTGTGAATCAGAGCAGCATAATTCGCTGCAGAGGAGTTTGCAATCGCGACAGATGTTTTTTTGAATTGTTTTCTTTTTTGCGTGTGTGTGTGTTCTGGTTGGCGCAGTTTGTTGTTACTGTTGTTGTTCCTGAAAACCAAGATAAACGCCATCTGTGAGAGCACACCACTTTCTATCGCCTTAGCGCCACTATTTTGGTCTCTCGCAAGCGCGCCATTGTTTACACCACAAAACATTCCTTTCTGAAGGAGCAAACTTCTATCAAGCCCAGAATATGTTGTGGGCTCCGCATATTTGTTTACATGTGTATGGTCGTGATGGGCTTTGTTTTCTAATACTGCGAATGTTGAAGAGCCTGTGTTCTCCTTATAAAGAAATGCATCCTTTGCTTCGTACCGAGTCTAAAAAGTTTGGCCTTCCACAAATCTAAAAGTTCCTTGCGCTGCGCCTGTACACACATGATGTTTGATTTCCGGCATCGCAAGATCAAAATTGCCACTGCGCTTGCTTGCATGCGCCTGTGTGTGTGTGTGCGTGCGTGTGTGTGTCTGTGTGAGTGTGTGAGTGTGTGCGCATGTGTGTGTTCTCATCTGGCTTTCAAGCACCCCATGTATCTCACTGTGAAAAAACAAAGAACGGTGCGAGTATGAATCAGAACCTCGCTGCCACTCAAACCGTCTGCCATCGCCAAACAGCGGCCTGGGCCTGCCACCGCAAATACATTACACATCAATTATTTATGGAACACAGCGGAGAAGGCTTTAATCTTCCTCTTTTATCCAATTAAACTGCCTAACCACCATAAGCCTCCTCCAGTTCGCAAGCTTTGCGCGCAGCCTCTTTCTTCTTTTCCCTTAT
>JBBJLR010000111.1:9619647-9633273 GCA_037577145.1 Brachypetersius gabonensis
TCTCTCTCTCTCTCTCTCTCTCTCTCTCTCTCTCTCTCTCTCTCTCTCTCTCACACACACACACACACACACACACGAAAGCAGTAACACAGATCTACTAGGAAAGAGCTAGCAGCTAGTTTGCATGCTCTTTGAAACTCTAATTTCTTCCTGATCAGGCTCCAGATTCTACACATAAACTCCAGTCCTGTTTTACCCTTTCCTATTTTATATTTCTTAAGATTCTTCTTTTTAAAAGTCAGTATGAAGCTCTTTGTAAATGGAAGTAGTAGAATGGTGTTAAATTTTGTCACAGATGAATAGATTTCTCTCTCATAATCTTTCACCTGTTCCTACAGCATTACATCAGTGATTCCTCTTCCCACCAGTTAGCCTGTAGTCAAATCCATAAAGATTAGACAAACAGAGGCCTTGCATGCAAAAGCATGAACAGTGCGTTTCACTCCATCTCCAAATGGATCTGATAAGCGTTCACATGGGCAAATTGCACTTGAGACGTAGCAGAGTTATTAAAATCACATTAGAATGCCAGATAGGATTACTTTCCTTTGTAGATTCTAAACCAAATAATGCTCTTCTGTCTTTTTTCCTCCGCCTTCCTCTTTCCTTTTTTGTCACTGAAAATATCTGTTGAAATTCTTCTATTTTTTCAAAGTGTTAGTAAGTTCCAGTAAGAAAGTAAAGTGACTATTTTAGGGGGCTTTTAAAAGTAGTAGGAACTTCTTATAAGAATCTTACAAAATTTGAGGTCAGTTTCCCAGAGCAGTATTGTGCAAAAACCTAAAGCCATTCACGTTTTCATTTTCATAATGCCTGGCTTTGGTTTGTTGTTTCTGAGGAACAAATACGTTGTATCTGAAATCCATCTTCACCCTTTACACGGCCTCACCTGCTCCGGCACTCTTTCAAAACGGACAGTGAAGACACATTTATTGCATACCAACAGCGAGATGTGAAACACTGTGACATCATGCTTGTGATGTCAAAAACGTCTTCGCACTTGCCCTAAAGACAGTAGGTTTAAACCTTCTGTCACTCACTTTAGTTCCCACTCAGGTGGCAAAGGCCAGACCTGTCATCAGGTGATAATGGGGGCCAGCATATTTTATGGGAACATTCAGTGAGACCTAAAACTTTATAAGATAAAAGATTTTATGTGACGGTTGAAATGACAATATCTTATCCTTTCTGTTGCGATTGCATTTTGAAAATTGAATCTATAGATGCCTCCAATCCAGCAAGTGAGTCAGAATTGGAATCAGTCAAAAACCACGCTGGTTTGCCCTCAAAATTGCCTGTCATATCAGCAGTTTGTCACTGGTGGGTTTTTTTTTCTTCCATGGCACGTTTTCTTAACTTCCCAGTATAGTTTTTGTGTTCCCCTCTTTTCCCCTCTTGAAGGTGCTATGGAGAGTACTGAGGCAGCACTGTCTGTGCTGGCTTCCTCTTTTACGGCACCACTTCTGCTTCTCAAATCAATAGTATTACTAAAATTAGGACTGTTCAAAAGGGAATGCACAGAATTAAGGTTATATTTGATTATTTAAGCAGAGCTTGACTTGTGCAGATGTGTACCAATCACAAAAAAGTTCCTTAAAAAGTGCTGTATTCATTTATGTTGAAACACCAGCAGTTCCGTGCCTAAAACAGGGGCTAACTTGCATAATAAGTAATTGATGGGCGTGATGTGGTAGACCAGACTCTGACTACGGGGCTACTTTATGCCTGAGCACTGAGATTTCACTACCGTCTTCTGCTGCCCACTGGCCCAGGGAGGCCGAGGGAGAAGCAATACCGAAAACCACCAACCCACTGGCAAATGTGTAGTGAAGCACAATCTGGTACCGAACACGTCCAGCAGAGGTAGCCTAATATCACATTCTTCCTATCGATATCGAGCATGAGCTAATAATAATGGTGGATGAAAATGAGCTCTCTTCATTTGAAGCACTTTACTTAAGAATACCATTCTAAACCATTTGGATATAAACCGTTTATTTTAAAGAGTAACAGATGATGTATATATTAAGAACACACTTTATTTTCTTTATTGAAGATGCTTATCTTAGTAAAGAGCTTTTTTTCTTGTCAATTTTCCAAAAAGCATATATCTTAACAATAATAATAATAAAAAAACAAATCTTACTGCCACCGCTGGCTGGTCTTTCTTTTTTTTTTTTAAAGCTTTTTTCAGTTTATGGATCTTTAGGTGGCTAATTAGAGATGTTGTAAACCCATATGGTCTACGCCTTTCATGAATCTTTATAGTCAATGAAACCCTCAAAGCTGCGTAAATACTCTTCAAGTGAGATATTTGCGTGAATGCATGACA
Source organism: Brachypetersius gabonensis (assembly GCA_037577145.1). Lineage (NCBI taxonomy): Eukaryota > Metazoa > Chordata > Actinopteri > Characiformes > Alestidae > Brachypetersius > Brachypetersius gabonensis. The sequence continues at coordinate 9,621,980 of JBBJLR010000111.1, forward strand.
TTTCTTTTTCATTACTCTTTTCAGTTATTTCTCGTCCCTATTTATGAAAACACAGTGCCTTCTAGTTTTCACCTTCAATTACGAGGTCACAAACAGGTATGCGACAGGAGTACAAAGCAGTAGTTACCTTGGCAACTATGAACATCAACACAGTATAATTGCAATAAGCACATGATTACATGCCGAACAGCATGAGTGATTACAGAGTCGCATCTGTTTGACTTTTGTATATGTTACAAAATGTTACGTTATGTTATATACCTTTGTGCCTTTTAAACAAATACAGCGCCAAATAATACTGTATCAGTGACTCAGGCTATGTCTTAAATCAGCTCCATCCAGCTGCACTCAAACTGATTGTAGTTGTCTTCTCTGGAAGTTTTCCAACTCTGATCCACGCACTAAAGAGGACCGGGATAATTTAAGAACTTTACTTATGCATTTCATCAGCATAAATGTTCTTCTGGCACAAGATCAAAAGGATGGGGAGAAATCTGAATTTCTTAATGAAAGTAAATTCTTCTTCTCTTCTTCCCATCCTCAGGGTCATACGCCTCTGTGCGATTAGGGAAGGAACGTGAGACTCGGGTCTCTAAAGAGACGTGGCAGCCCCCAGTGAGCTGGGGGAAAGTATGAAATGAGGCCGGCAAGTCAGTCTAGGAATCTAAGAGGAGAGCACGAGAAGCATATTATTTATTGATGTATTTATCTGCCTGTTGTTCACAGTTCATCATAACTGCAGATGCTCGGTGAAGGCAGCAGCAGAATCACAGCATGGCCATCCATATGCTCTGTTTCTTTGTAATCTCTTTAGCTGTACTGTACCAGGGAGAGATCACCTGCTACATTCAGAACTCCTAGGTTGTCTTTATGTTGATAAAGAATCATGCATCTTCACTAAATCGTGGTCTTAAAAAAAACATACTTGCTGGTGGTTTACAAAACATTTTAGATTCCTTGCAGGAAAAGGATCACCTGTGAAATCTTTAGTATTTACTTTCCATCAGCAGATCACTCTCATCATTGAAAAAACACTCTATGCATTGTTTGCTATGCATTGTTTGACCTTATTTAGTTAAACAAAGCCATCCAGTATTGCAATCCAGTAATATTTCTGTCATCAACATGATACAATCTGTTCATGTAAGAACTTTTGCATATTTTTAGATCAGCTCTTATGTTATTTGCCTGCCAAAGCTGCTGAGCGCGGGATTTTTTTTTTCTGCCACTAGATACCATTCATTCCTTTTAGTAACGGACAGGAAAGCCGCAACCTCTCTGTGATCTCTGCCCATCTGCTTCCTAGTCTCTTGTGTCCTCTTATCACTCATGTCCTCCAACCTCAGCCCCACTACTGATCCACAAAGCACAGGGCCAATAATCAGCCTTTGTGCCCTGGTTTTCCCTCACTCCTCTTTACAAAGGACTTATCATTGCTTGTTTAAATGCAGCACAACGGAGATAAACTTCTCTGCAGCTCAATTAATCCTTCATTTTGCATGAAGTGGGCTCTAATCTTGTTAATGTGACATTAGTCTGGGGACACTGTTGTTTTTTTTTTCTTTCTTCTTTTTTCACTGATGTTCTCTGAGGCAATAGCCTTGGGGTGCCTCAGGGCTCCATGCTATGTTACCTCAATTTTCTAATAGATAATGAGGTAGAGGCCTGCTAGTACACACTATTGACAGTATAATAGATTTGAAGCAAGTTGGCCATTCATGAGAATCATGCTAATTGAATGAACTGATCATGTTCAGGATTCGGTTTAGAGGATGTTCTACAGAAGCTGTACAAGTGTGCTTAATTGACTTGACATTGAAGCATTGCTGCTGCCTTTTTCTCTCATCCTGGAAAGATGAGTGTTTCCACTAGCTTCTGAAAGAAAGTCTGACCCCTTGGAGTGGATACATCCCTGAGCCTCACATGCACTGGACTAATCCCTGGACAGGGAGCTTCCATACTGAGAAGAGAGTTAAAGTTTTCCAAGAAGGATGTGATTTAATTCCTTCTTGTAAATGTTTAGAGTCAATCTGCGTTAAAAAAAACCCCCAAAAAATCATGTGGGAATTTGACATCTGCAAAACACACACATTTTATCAATTCTTCCACCCCAAAATTCCCAGAGCCACTCAGCCCTCTTTATGCTTCTGTAATCCCTTGTTGGTTCGGCCTGTGGGCTGGTGAGCGGAATCACAGAGGGGTTTGGAGAGGGAGAGAATGCAGAGTGCCCAGGGGCTCTCTGTGGTGCACTGTGATTAGGAGGAGCATTCGCAGCCGAAGTACAGAGTGTAACCGGAGCAGGCATTAAACACTTAGAAGCCCTACTTTAGGGAGATCTAAAGTGTCACTCCAGACACAGCAGAGAGGGGCTGTACACACAGTTGAGCTGACGATTTTTGAGCAAGGACTACAGAATATATTTGTAGACTGCGTGTTCATATATTCACTACAGAAGAAATTATTATATAGGTGTTATCATATAAGTGTTTTGCATCACCCCAAGTCATTGTGGATAATGCAAAATTTGTTCCCTAATAAACAGCTTTTTTATCATTTTAAGTGTGCATTACATTTTGTAGCAGAGGACATCTGCTAAAATTAGCAGGTTGGAACAACACATTAGTTTACCACTGGACCAAATTACAGCCGTTCACTTCATTCCACAATTTAATCCCTATTTAATTCATTAGCTAGTTATCCAAAGAAGTGAAGATGTGCATTCATTTCTGTTGTGTGGAAAGTTGAGCGCAGCTGAGGCTGAGTTTGTGTGTCCTTTCTCTGTGTCTGTCTCTCTTCGAGTGGGCTGGGAGGATAGGGCGCATTAGCAAATATCAAGAGCTCTGGGGAGAGAGAGTTGTAGAAGGCGTGCGTCAGCGACTGCTGCTCTGCTCGTGGCTGAATTTGCCAGCAAAAAAATCAGCTTTGACATGTGTTTACTCCTCTACATAAATATTTAGGAACACAAAAATTCCCTCCTTGGCCGGGAGTAACGCAAAAGCCATTTTGTTCGGCTCCGTGGTCAAGTCCCCCACGGGCCAGCACTCGTGTCACAAAGTGTTATCTATATTTATCAGCGCTCCTGCCTCTGTATCTTGCCCTTCCTCTGCTTGCACAGACCGATCCTGTCTTTCGGACATTGGAGCAGTTAACAGGAGTCACTAACAGGACGGCCTTTTTTTCAGCTCATGGCGAAACTCGTTTACTTTCTTTTAAAAACAGTTGGTTTAAAGCAATGTACCTGCGGAGACATGAGTCATCTGGCTGCTTGGTTGCAGGGCGCACGCAGCAGAGCAGCCCGAGGCGTGGAGAAAGTGCCACTGGGAAATGTGTAGGGAATCAGAATAAGAGCAGGGGCACTGCCACATTTAAGAAGTTAATGTTCCGAGCGTTTCCGCTTGACCTTGTTTACGAGCACTCAACTGGAGTTGTAATTTTCTCATTAAAACAATCAGATTGAGCTAACCCAATGACATGGGTCTTAATCCACAATCAGTGGCGGAAATGTTCTCCCCACTGTTCGCTGCTGGGTAGTACAGGTCATTCTGTTTTCTGTTCTCAGCGTGCTGATGACTGGCCCCACAGTATGGACAGTTTTGACGCCTTTCAACTGTGACACAGCCTCTTGCCTCTTTTTTGAAAGCAGCTGGATATCAAGGTCCCATGGCCCTGAGGTTAATTATGTAAGAAAGGTGGCATGTTTTTGGCACCCTTACATATCTCTCTCCTGCCTGCATCCCTCCAGCCCTGCCAGGTAGCTGACATTAACGTTAGCAGAGCACTTAACTGCCCCAAGCATTTCATTAATTGGAGATCATAATTTGTGGTAACCGGGCACGTTTAACACTGGCCTGCATCCTCCGGGTTTTTTTTTTCCTCTCCACTGTGTGATTACTCAGACGGAGACAACCTGCTGGACAGAGACCAGCTGAGATAAGCATTCAGGTCCCTCCACCTGATTTACAACTGTGGATAATGAGAAGAGAAATCTGGCCTCGCTGTGAGATTGTATGTTACTGAGAGCAATAATTTGAGAGCAGTTTTTCCTCTTATTTCGGAAGATTTGACCAATTCACCACAGAGACCGCTACTTCCATTGTTTAGCTAAGAAACATGCAGGTCACTGAGGTCGAACAGATTACATAGGTAATGTGCTAACGTACAGACTTAATTGTATGCTTTATCTCAAGTTTTTGTACAATTGGACCCTTTTTGACGTAGTGACCTCTCTTTAATGATCTTATTAGCAGAACAAAGCGGAATTACAATGTATGACTTGCCAATCACCCTACGGTTGGGGTGATTTTCTCTCTAAATTACCAGAAATGGTCATGATCAGTTTTTACATGACCGTTTTTCACCCTTTTCTCTTAGAATTTAACCGTTTTTTTCCAGTTTTTTCCAAAATTCCCAACTTATGCGTCCTTCAGTCAAAATTTTTATTAATTTCATGGTAAAGCAGAATTGGTTTTATGTTAAGTGTTTTATTTTAGGTCAGATATGTGACCAGTGAAATAATGTGCCGTATACTGAATTTGCATATTTCTCCCACACACCTATGACAGTTCTTATATATACCAGCTGGGTGTTTTGATGAATCAAGGTTTTGATGTAATCCAACAAAAGTCTAATTTTTATACATTAAATATGTTGGCGAATTGGTGCATGAATGGGTGGAACTGAACTGCTGTAGCCAGAATAAGGAGATACATTTAAATGTGTGGGTTTTGCGAGATCATAAAAATGTTTTGAAAACAGCCTGGTTTATCTGGCTTAATTTGTAGGACTGTATAGACGGGGTGGAGTAAACATACCATTTTAAACAATAGTTACAGACTATAAGCCTTTTTAATCCCTACGAAGTGATGATGTTGGCCCTTTAGTATCGTGAAAGGCATCTGGGGCAGCTGGTGGCCTAGTGGTTAGGGAGTTGCCCCTGCAATCAGAAGGTTGTGGGTTCTGCTATTGTCACTGAGGCAATACTGATGTGTTGCCTATATCATGCAGCCCTAATCCCAGCTCAGTTATTAACACATTTAAAACCCTGGCGGTCCCCAGCATCGCCACCAGAACTGTGTCACATTCTAGTGTGACTGTTTTACATTACAGAAACCCTTTTACAATTATTATATGAAACTAAACTAGGAGCAAAGACAACAAAACAACCATCAACATATTTCAATATTGTTACTTAGCTGTAGCATACATTGTAACATTGTTACTTTAGTGTGGTAGTATTGAAACGTTAATATTGGGACTTTCTTGTAACCTTTAAATTGATTAGTTTGTAAATCGCTATTTTGAATTACAGTGTAAACAGTAAATACATTTCTTTAGTTACTTTTTGTCAGCTTTAATTTTCATCCTAAAACCCAATTATACTACTTCTCTTCACCTTTTATTAATGAAACATATTGATTGACCAGAGTCATGTGTTGCCTGATCTTCAACAGTAGCAGACTGTAGAGATTTCCTTCCATCGCTCAATGGTTTCATGACAAATTTTTAGTCTCTGTAAAAGAAAAAGCTGTTTATTGAGTGCACTGTTGAGAGACGATGCAACGATGGCCCGCCACCTTCTCTTATACCTGATCAAGAAATGAGATCTTGATGCCTGTAGATTGTAAAGGTCAACACTGCCCTTGTGCTCCTTGCATTTGTTGATGACTTTGTTAAATGCTTGTCAATCTTTGTTCCATCTCTTGACAGAGGTCTCATTGTATTTGTCCTCATTTCTTGTCACTGTGACAATGTTATTGTCCCTCCAACACACCAGCGACTGGAATCCTGGGGTTAAAACCTCAGGTGTTCTCTGCAGTAACTTCATGTTTTTTGTTAGTTGAATGATACGTTAATCTTTCACTCTTTCTTTCTTCAAGGAGTGCAATTGAAGAGATTGCCATAAAAGACAGAATGCCCCTGTCTTTGGGGAAAGAGTGTTGAATCCACAATATAGCTTCATGTGATGCATGTAACCATTGGATGAGATGTGGCTCCATACCTTGTAATGAAAACAGATTAGTTTACCTTTTTATTACTTACACACGTCAGCCATAATATGGGTTCATGCCCTCATTCACTGATAACATTGTTCCTGTCATAATCTGTCTTAATACGTTCAGCAAATGCACTCAGCAGCCTGGCTCTTAAAAGCCCATCTCCTCTTATCTGACTAAATGAAAGTTTTTTTTTATTGTCACCAGTAAATGGGTTAAACAGTCTGTTTAACCCATTTTTGTACCATAGCTTTAAGACTGATATATGAATGACCCCCATTCTTACTGGCTGCCTTGTACTGTGTCTCATTCAAAAAATAGCTGCTATAACTTCACTGCTATAGACAGAATAGGAGGATGGATGTAGATATTCATTTTTATGACATCACAAAAGCTAAATTGAAAATGGGCTATTTTATGTGTTAAGATATAGGGATGCACCGATTTTTTTTTTTTTAGCCGAAAATGAGGGAACACTTGGCTGAAAACTGAAACCGAAACACAGAAATCGAGTATTATACCAATTCTTTGTATTATTGCCATTATGGCTGGGACTATGTGTACTCACCCCACTAAAGTCAAGCATTGCAATTACATACATTAATATTCATGGTTAAAAGAATAAATATGTTACATAGTGTTGCTTTCGTCAACAAAAATTATGACTAAATATCGTCGTCAACGAACATGTATCACGTGACTAAAACGAGACGAGACGTAACGTAAATACTGGTCATGTGACGATAACTAAACGAAATATATCCTGTGATATTGTTGATGAATAAGAACGAGACTAAATGTGGTTTACTAAATAAAAACTACGCTAAAATGTCTCTTCATGTTTGTTGACTAAAACGAGACAAGACGTTATTTCCTGTACGATCGGGAGGGAAGACAAAAGTATTGGGACGCTTGACCTTAGAGTTGGACGGCGTTACGTCCGAATCCCACCATGGAGAGGCACTGTGAATTAAATCTAGAGAGCGCAAAAGTATTGGGACAGAGGGCAATATAGCAATATAGTGCCAGGGAGAGAGAAATGACACACACACGCACTCTCACGCGTGCACGCACGCTCGCACACACACAGCATTTTGATAAGCAGCCTTTCCCTTATTCATGCAATAAAAGCTGATCCTAAATTGTTCTCATTTGGTTGTGTAGAATATATTTGTTCAGGAATTAAAAAAAAAATACTGAACACTGAAGGTGAAGACTTTTAGCAGTTTTACAAATGGGGGTTTTATGGCAATAGACACACAATTTCATTTTATTCGCACTTTTTAGTGATGTGGTGTTATATTATTTATTTATTTAATTATTTTAAATGCATGTGTATGTACTTCTAAGTTCTAAGGGTTGGCTGGCAAAATAAATGTCATAAATTCATAAAGTGTCTCCGTGTCTGGAATGGATGGACATACTGTGTCTATTGAGTCTATAAGGTAACAATAATATAATAATAAGAGAACCTTGTTTGGAATGTTGAAATAGGTTTGACTAAAAGAAAATTTAGATTTGGTACATGCTCTGTACTTATACTATATTGACTGGGTTAAATAGAACTGCATCACTAAAATACACTAAAAAAAGGTGACTAAAATACAACTTTCATTGACTAAAACTAGACGAAAATAGTGTTGGATGATTCTGACTAAAATGAGACTAAAATGCTCAGACTTTTAGTTGACTGAAACTTGACTAGACTAAAAAGAGTTTGGACGTAACTAAGACTAATAAAGACTAAAATGTCAGCATGACGCAAAGACTAGACTAAAACTAAAATTAAAACAGGCCGCCAAAAACAACACTAATGTTACAAAACTATGAAAATATTTATTTAGCATTCAAACAATGCACAATATAAAATAAAATTTGCAATAAAATATTTTACTTGGCCCCACTAAAAGCAAGATATAGAAATATTATACAATTAAATATCTTCTCTCATAAAACAAGTGAATTCAAGTGCATTTTAATATTCTGAACGTAGTGCATGAACAAAGTGCGGGGATGGTGGTGGCCTAGTGGTAGGATACTTGCCTCCGGACCAAAAGGTCACAGGTTCGAATCCTTCCCGCCAGCACACCACCACTGGGTCCCTGAGCAAGACCCTTAACCCCAAGTTGCTCCAGGGAGACTGTCCCCTGTAGTTAGAGAATGGAAGTCACTTTGGATAAAAGCGTCTGATAAATGCCGTAAATGTAAATGTAATGCATTCAGAACAAGTGCTTTAAAAACTGTTAAAAGATGTAACAACATTCTCTGTAGGCCTATAACAAAATAGTGTATTAAAACAGAGACTTTCATAGCCCATATATTAACTGTAATCACTAGAAAACTTTCTTGAGTGGGTTTGCTCGAAGGGTCTTGCCTCTTCTGTGCTTCATGCATGGTGATCGTGATGTTTTGATTTAGTGATCAATTAATCGCGACGTTGAGAAAGTCTTTGTGGACGCACCCCCTCTAGAAATTTCATGCTTTACAAACGGCTTTCCTGTCTGTCTTAGATATATCAAAATGCGCCTGTTGCAACTTTAGAAGGAGAAACGGTGCGGAGCGGATTCTTTATTGGTGTTGAGGAGAGAGCTCATTCACACCATTTTCACTCTGGTGCACTGTGTTTGATGTTGCCAGTGACTTCACACGGCGCTATTTGTCATGGTGTTAATTTTCTGGAGCGCCTCTTGGAGATGGTGGCTCAGGGAACTGTTGATATAAATTCTGGTGACAGGGCAGTATCTTGGCCTCCTGTTTACAGAGGAGCTATGAATAGTGCTTGAAAGCTTTTCCCTGGGATATGAAAGGTGGGTTTTAAAAGAACTTAGAAAGAGCGGTTTCGCGGGATGTTGGTGTAATGTCTGAAAATCGACCTCATATTACTGATGCTGCAGTGGGGACAATCATTAAGATGTGCTGAAGTCTGTGAATTCGGTGTAGCCGTCTGTCCGGCTAAATCATGGCACACCTCATGAAACCGTGTAGGTCAGGCTCCAGGCTGTCCAGGGACGTTATCCCCAAATAGCAGTGAAGCCCTCAGCAGCGGGCGCTGTGCCATCTGCATTCAGAGCTGGTGGCAGCGGATGTCCTCCGTAGCGCAGCGCCCTCGGCCTTCCAGACAGAATGTCAGTCATAGGCCCCACCCACAGCTAGGCCATCAGACACGGCCGTCATTGCTCTGGAGGAAGGTGATGGCATAGCACTGCCGGCACTTTGCAGAACAGCTCACAGCAATAGATTAATCAGCTACTGAGCAAAGTGAATTGAATATGCCACTCCTTTTCAGTATTTTGCTTATAGATTACTGATGATGCACACATAACCATTGCTCCAAATACTGCAAATAGTTAAGAAAAAACAACAAAAGGACCTGATGTTCAGGACTATAATTCCAGTTATGTATTGACTCAGCAGCATCGTTTTAAAATGTTTGAAATCGCTTTAATTCATCATAATTAAATTATTATAATTATAATTATAATGATTTCTAGGGCTTTTTAAAAATGTAAATATCTACAAAAACAATGACTGTTTTTTTTTTCTCTCTAGTGTCCTGCTGTTAAAGAAAGAATTCTTCAATCATGTTTTAATGTTCAAGGTATTTTTTAAAAATATATTTTTGAATCACATCGAAACAATGAACTAGAATCAAATCAAATAGTAATGGAATAGTGATGGAATATGACTGGATGCATTGAATTATTCCCTGAAGAACCACAATCAAATGGTCACAAAAGCTATGTTCCCATCATTCTCAGCCCTACATGAACAGCAAATTGTTGCACTTTTGTTGGAGTTGGCTGCCGTGGTATGGTCATGGTACAGTTTTTTTTTTTATAATTTTACATTTTAGGCCTGAGATAAAGTACTAGTAGAATAAGAGTGGGATTTTTTTTCACCTGCTTTGCCATTCTTTCTATGCGTTCTGATTGGATTTCCCACCTAGCCTTCAGCCTTGCCTGATAGTCATGCAGGCAGTCAGTGTTGAGGCTGGTAGACGCTGGCACTCCAGTCTGGAGCTGCTCCTCCATATGGCCCCTTTTCTGGTGGTACGCACGCGCTGCTGCTTCGCTAAACAGACAGGTGAGCCCACCCTCTGCGTTTTGCTGGATGTCAGAAACACAGCGGCAGCAGTACCTACATTCCAGGCTTGCCGCCCTCTTCTGTTGTGAAATATTTATATTTGTCTGTATTAGCTCGCAGAGCTTCTAATTGAGTTCTGTATATTCAGACATGATTAACTCGCTGGCATTCCTCAAAGGAGAGACCCAATTAGACCGGGCTTGTGCGAATCGAGTTGCAACTCTCATCAGCCGCTTGTAGGAAATGTGGGGCGTGCACATGTGTTGTGCTTGTAGTGCAGGTTTTATTGTTTTGGTGGTAGTTTTTCTGACTGTGCCTCTCTGAATGGTGCCAGACATCTGCTTGTATGTTTATTTTTGCTCTTTTTGTTTTTTGAGGTTTTTCTTCTTTTCTGTTCATGTTTTCATTAAGATTTATCGAACAACAACAAAGACATTCATTAGATGTGGATACACAGTCAGGTTTTCCATTCTAAGTTCGAAGACCTTCAGATCAATTGTATGTAGATTTTCCAAGTAACAGTATGTTAAAACATCCTTTACAGAGAGCAATCTTAAAAATCTTTTTTAAGCACATTTTATTTATTTATTTGTGCTTACAAATAAATTAACAAATAAATGTAACATTAAAATTAACATACAGTTCATCCACAACCGTTGCACAGTCCACATTTCATTCTTTTTTCTATTTTATTTTCACCAATAAACAATATTTGTGCATTAAAATGCACAGAAATGTGCACTCTGTAGAGCATACAATCATATTTTCATACTTCATTAAATAATGTTTAACAAGAGTGCCCAGTCATTTGTATACAACTGTACATAAAAACAAAAAGAAGGTCGTTGATGTGCATGGAAAGCAGAAGGTTTTAATTAACTTTAGGCCTCTGATTTCTAAGTACTTCTTTCTCTCACGCCACAGTAAAACATGAGACCCCGAGCTGACCCTGAGCTGACCTACTGCAGTGTCGCCCCTGGTCAGAGCTTCTAAGAGAGCTAGTGCCTGAGTGTGTGTCACTTTGGCTCTGGAATAAGAGAAGTATGCAGAGCTCTGTGTCCACAGGGTCACATTCTGCTGCTGTGCTGATTTCCAGGCAGGAGAAAGAGAGGAGATTAATTAGTGCTCTTTAATTTGATTTAGTGCAGTGTGTGTGTGTGTGTGTGTGTGTGTGTGTGTGTGTGTGTGTGTGTGTGTGTGTGTGTGTGTGTGTGTGTG
>JBBJLR010000111.1:9643131-9667697 GCA_037577145.1 Brachypetersius gabonensis
ACACACACACACACACACACACACACACACACACACACACACACACACACACACACACACACACACACACACTTTCACATACATACACACACACACACTTTTCACAAAAATGCGCACACACACTTTCACATACATGCACACACACACTTTCACATACATGCACACACACACACACACACACTTTCACATACATGCACACACACACACTTTCACATACATGCACACACACATGCACATATATACCTCCACTTCATCAGACACAATGCAGACTTAAGCCTCACACATTTATACTATGAAATCTAATGCTAATACACACACACACAAACAAACAAACATATGCAGTACATTAGAAAATTGCATAAGTTTGTTGCCGTCAAACTAAAAGTTTTTTTCTTTGGGAACCAACACCATTCTTAGAAAGCAATAAAAACTCAGTTATATTATGAAACCTATAACAGTAATTGCCAACACACTCACACACAGTGCATAATTTGAAGCTGCATTGCACTGCTGTCAGACTAAAAGCATATTGCTTTGGGATATATGGTTAGAAAACATTTCACATTTCAAGTCGTTTTTTCAGGGCCTAATCTGACTATGTTAAAATATAAGAGCAATAGTTAAAGATACAGTGAGTAGATGTTTTCATGCAAATGTAAACAAATGATAAGTAAAGGATTGTATAATGATAGGTGATGTTTGTACTGAGAAAATGGTACTTAGTGTACTTTTAACAAATGTACGTTTTTGTCTCAGCATCTGTGTCATTCCATTAGTAAGGGCAGGTTTTTTTAATTCTAGCCGCATCAGACATGCTAGTTTTTCTATTCTTTATTTGTAGTCCAAAAGAGTGCCACAGTGTTCTTGGAACAATACCATAGAAAAAAACTACTTTGGCCTTATGTTAGTATGAAGAACCTTTTCAAGGTGTAAAGGACCCTCACATAACAAAATAAATAAGTGAGAGTCAGAGAGACTTTATATGGAGCCAGAAGTGGTGCATCTATGGCAGCTGCAAAGAACCCGTGTTTGCCTTTTGTTCTAGAGAGCTTTGAAAACTTGTTGCGATGCAATACGATCTGAAAAAGGGATCCTTTTCCACTGTCACTTATTCAACAGGATTTTCAGACAATCAAAATGACACCCTTGCTTTTTTTGACGTTATGTCATGGCTGTTTTCAACATGATATACTTTGAAATGGAGCCACATGCGTGTGTGTGTGTATGTGTGTGTGTGCGTGTGTATAGATATACTCACAGATATACTCACACAAACATGATTGCACACACTTGGGGTATTATAACATGATGCTCTCGTTTCCTCCTATGACCTTATGTAATATGCACGACTGTTGGTTGGATAAAAAGTATGCAAATGGTAAACACGTCTTAAAGCTTCAGTTTCAGCTGCATTTAAACCAAAACAGGAGACGAGTGTGAACAGCATAGTTGCAAAACAGTCTCCAGGCATGTAGAAGGAAGACAGAAATTGGACTGTTAGTAATGCAACAGTAATTTAAAACAATTAGAAAGCTTTTGAAGTTTTAGATTCAAACAAGCGTGCTGCATGTGAGGCATCGGGCACTGCTTCCCAGCGCTTCCAGGAGATGAAACAAGACCTCAGAGAGCTCTGTTTACATTCTTGGACATTGTGTTTTTATTGTTATATGCTTTTTGCAGGTATTGGAGAGGTTTATTGTATGGAATAGGACTGTGAATGACCCAACAGTAGCTCTCTTTCCGGCTCAGACATGTTTAACCAAAGCCTGAGTAAGCCGCAGTTCGCTGCTGCTTCGTCCTTTTTATTCAATATACTGCTTTTTTTCATTCAGCACAATTCTTGTATTTATATGTATATCATGAAAAAGAGGCACGCAATACAACTCACTCGTTAGTGCAAAGACACAGTCGTGCTGTTCGCCATGCACAACTGTCCTTCCTTGAAAATGCAAGTGGAGTTACGTAGTTGCTACATTCCTCAGAGTGAGAAACACTGAAATGATATCAGCCTTGACGTGATGGTGTGACAATCATACACGAAAGCTGAAACGCAATTCAGAAGAAGTCTTAAGAGATTATAACCAGCATCCATTAAAGGTAAAGCAGGAGTTGCTTTTGTGCTTTCTGAAACGAGCATTATTTCAGATGTTTTCAAATCGTGAAATTATGTAATTTTAGACCTTAGAGAGGGAAATAGAAAAGAAAGTATTATAACATTTAGGAGAATAACTCATAGGGATAGGATTTATTTCTTAGCTTTGTAAAAGAACAATAACAATATGCAATTTCCTTTTTTAATGTTGCATTGACACTTTATATAGAGCAATATGCAGACCTTTTGCCTTTTTTATGTACTCGGCAGGTAATATTTGAATTGATGGGGAGATTAAGTCAGCGGTTGGGAATTGGCAATGACTAATATTGGTGAGAAAATGGGAGGGGGGAACTTTTCTTTTTAAAAGAATGCTCTGTCCGTTTTTGGTGCTGAATTTCTTTTTCTGCTCACTACATTTCGTCAAAATCTGAGATGCAGAGGTGTTTATACCCGATACTCTTTTTGCTAAACAGTAATACTGCTTTCAGACTTGTTTAATTTCTTTTTTAACTTTTGATTAATTAGAAACAGCCAATCGTTCTTAAAGACCTGCTCATACTTTAAAGCCTGTGAAAAAAATGGGAGTTAATTGTATTATTAATTTGCTTATCACAATCAGGTTGCTCTGTCAGTTATTCCTAGAAAGCACCATAAATGAGCAAAACCATGTTTATTCTTCACTAGTTACCTGTGTCAAACATTCTTGTTTTGTTTGTTCATTTTGTTGGAGATGATAGTCCTCCCAGGGTCCTTCAAAAACAGTGACATCCCTCAGTAAGTGAGGGATGGATGGTTATGGTAAGATTATAAGCTGTATGCGCCCAAAGAAGCATATACAGATGCTTTTACTTCAAAGTGAGTTCAGAGAAATTTATTGATATCAAAGCCATTGCTCATATTTTAGGACCTTCCATTCTTAATTTGCTGACACGGGTATTTTGTCAGCTCTTTATCATTTGCAAATATTCACCCCACATTGTCTGTATTACTTCCTTTTGCTTTAATAAACCTCTTTCCGCCTATAAGTTGTTGGCTATATTGGTTATTTGTTAAATTCAGTTCAATTTCGTTTTCTATACATAGCACTTTACCCAGCTAATGTCATGAAGCAGCTTTATAGATTCCCGGTCCAGGCCCTAGTGAGCCAAAGGTGACAGAGGCAAGGAAAAAAATCACTGAAGTAGGAGGAAGAACCAAGACTCATAACGGGGACCCGTCGTCCTCTGGTCGACCCGGAGAATGAGGGAGAATAAGAAGACCATATGAAGACAATAAACAATAAGAGGCCTTCACTTCACCTACAGACTTGAACATGGCTGCACAGTTGGGAGTGCAGCTACAGTCTGTAGTTTTGTTGGAAGAACTGTGAGGAGTAGTTTGAGAGTCTCCAGTCCCCAGCAACAACAACTGAGATGTTTCAAATGTGTTACGTTTATTAATGTTATTCCACACACTGGTGGACTATTAAAGCATTTAACTCATGCTCAGAAAGACGGTCCCATAGAGGCGTGGGAGCAAGGTTCAAAAGCACCACCGTCAATTCCAATCTAAGGCCATTCCCTCTTTATACATGTTGGCAGGTTGCCCAGGTAACAGAAACCTCTCTTCATCTCACCATCTCATGCTCTACAGTCTTAATGGTTCCTCGCCAAATGCAGAAGATGCTCTCAGTGCTTCATTCAGAACCCACTCAGCTGCCCCAGAGGTTACTTGCTTGTCTATTAAAAAGGATTTTTCAGCGATCAGCGAGTTCATATTCATTTCCTCTGGCATTCTCCAGAGAATACCACTCACTCACTGACTCCTGGAAACAGATTGTTTATCACTGTAGGATAGTGTTTTCCTTCTCTGATAGTTTTCCCCTGGCTTTATCTGAACACCCAGGCATGCCGCTGGAATCAGCCTGATGGAGTTCTTAAAATAATTTAAGAGCTCCCAGAAAGGACCTTTTACTGGCGCCTTCTGAGACCCTTGATTTAATCCTTTCAATTTGTCATCTATACTCATGCTCTAAGAGCGGGCAGTAAGTCACTGGCCATTTTATTATTCTCTTCAGATTGCTAAACTGGAGCAGCAATCCAAAATGTACAGCCGAGGAAAACGATCCCAGAGGAGGGAGCTGAAACATTTCTCGTTAATAATTGATCAAGAGAAACGAACAGCGTAACATTCACAGACTTGTTTGTTTTCAGCATTTGGCAGCCTGAAATCACAACCATGAAGCTGTTTCAGAGGTCAAATTGGGAAAATAAAGGAGAATAACATGCTTTTGTGAAACCACCCAACATCCTTGTCGAGTACAGGAGGCACCAAAACACATGACGAAAGTTTTGGAGTTTTTTTTACTGTGATTCAGGAATTTGTCTTAATGGTAATATGCATTTTGTGTTTAAATATATTGATCGGCTGCAGAGAATAAAATAATAAGAGGGTATACTATAGCGTTACACAGGAAAATGTGGTTTGCCCAACAATATTTCCATTGCTGCTGTAAGAAAATCTTTCTCCAGATGTTCTTAGCTTTAATATACATGAGATTTTATTCAGAGTAAATTGGAACATTGCTATTGGCGCAATATTCACTATATGAGTCACAAGATTTTGGTGAAATACTGATGATTTGCTTTGTTTGCAGAATTTATATTCAGTTTGTTTCGGGTTTAGGTTCAGGGTCCAGATTCAAAAAAGCTTAGGAAGTTTTTTGCAGTAAACACTAAGACATTTCTAAAAATGTTATTAAACACAGTTTTTTACAGTTAAATATAGAGAATGGCTCTGTATTGACAGAATAGTGAATAGTCAATCAAATGAACGGTTGATTTTCAGAAATGCTATATAATTCCTATAAGCGTACTTCGTATAGCTCCCTTCTATCTCTGAGCGAGTACCTCTTTTCTAAGTGTGTATATGAGCAGCCATTTTCTCCATAAGCTCAGAGATAGAAGAAGCTTTGCGCTGTGTGTGTCCGCCAATATCCCTCCAAGGGCCACAGCTTACTCTTCTAATCTGCTGTTTACAAACAAATTGATGAGTGCGGGTCCCTCAGGCTGACACGATGTGACAGTGTGGCCTATGATGCGTGTGTGTGTGCGCGCCTGTGCATTTATAGGCGTGTGAACATCCATGAGCCAAGAGTTTCTCTCCGGGGGCCAGCAGTGGCATTTCTGAACGCCTGGCCCTAATACTTAGAATTAAAAGACTGAATTATTAACCATGAAGTGGGATAAGCATGAGAGGGCAGAAATGAGTGGTGATCGTGTATAATCATGCCTGCCTTGCTCGCTCTTTCAAAAAGCGAAACCCTTGTTGGGTCAGATTTACATAACATTACAATGTGGGTCAATATTGTACTTCTTGTGGCTGTTGTTTGCTTTCAAGTGAATCCCCTTCGGTGCTGCTCTCGCATGGACAGGCGATTTCGCTGCTCTGTGGGTTCACCCAGGGATGGGATTTAATGACTGAGTCAGCTGAGACCTAAACATGCAAGCAAAAAGGAAATTTAAGATGCCATAGGGATCCAGGCATGTTGGCCATTTCTTATGTAAAATATTGAATACAAATGTCAGCAACAAGGGTGACATGAGTGACTGAAGAATGTGACACTATAAAAAGGTTACATTTCATTAATTTGACTGATTTCTTTCATCCAAACAATATAATTCCTTCAAAACAAGGGCATTACACCAAAATAAATAAAGCGAGAAGAAGAATTGTCCAGAAAAAAGGGGAACGTTGGAGAGTTGGGCTTTTACTGAAGAAGTTAACTACAGACTTAAAGGAATTGTCCAAGTTCCAGATTGTGTTCCTGTGATCAGGGTGCAGCACAGGTTGGTTCCACTCGTGTGTCAGTTGTCAGATTTAGATGGGGCATTTAAGTAAAGATGTGACACCGACCCACTAGGACCAGAGTTGTGGATAATGTCCACCTAAAGGTATGAGAGGACACTGAGTGGAGACTATCCTCATGGACCAGAGAAGAGAAGCAAGCTAGCCAGAAAGCCACAGTTCTGCAACTGAGGACTGTGACCCCCCACACACCCCCGCAAGGTGAAGCTCCTTAGAATGCTGACTGCACAGTGGTCTATGAATAAGGGAAGGGCTGTAAGCAGGATCAAAGGGGGAGAAAGGAAACAAACGCTTGCAAACTGTTTACTGTGCGAATGACGTGCAAAGACACTCAAGGAAATGTCAAAACATTCAGGCCAGTAGTACGGGCTGCCAGAGACACTTACTGTCACATCAAGCCCTGGGGAGTGAGTCATGCAGCCTTTTCTTTGCCGTGCTCAAAATCTGTGTGTGTATGTATGTGTATATGTATATATAAGCGTTTGTGCCCCGCTGTACAGTCACTGATCACCAGCTCCTCTGAGGAACTATTATCTACACACTGGGAGGTCAGGGGGTTGGTTTGGTGCGCAGGATGCAGAGGTCATGCATTCGTAATGCATCCTGCCAAAGCTAATTTTGCATTAAGGCAGTGGAGCCATGGTCCAGCGATTAAAGACATGGAGAGAAGAAGCTTTGATTGGTTGGTTGGCTTCTGAATTGGTTTGTTGATTTGCTGGTCATTAGAGATTTACCTGAGCCTAAATGTGTTTTCCAAACTTCAGTAAACTCAAGTACATACTGTCTTTCCTGACCCAGAGCTCCAAGTTCCAACTGCATGTCCAACCACATTCTGGGACAATGTCTGTCCAGACCTGACCTGATCTAAACCTACAACTTTTCCTAATAAAAATGACAATGCCATTCAATTATTGATTTTTTTTTTTTGTCAATGGGGAGGACAAATAAACAGAGCAGATAGCACCATAGACATGCATGAGCTAGTGATTAATGAGTGGAGATCCCGAATTTTTCTCGATCTGTAGAAAAGAAAGTCTTTAAATTTGGTTGAGTAGGGCAGGGACAAGTGTTTGTCAAAATCACTTACAAGTGGGCAGACCTTAAGAAACCTAAACATAGAAACGCCAGCACAACTATTTGTGGAAAAAAATATCCAGACCAACATTTTCTATAAAGAATTGAATTCTGCGCTGCTCCAGTGACCAACAGAGGCGATTAGAAGCCCTCTGACTTGCCTTGCATGCTATTCTACTTGTTATAATTGCGTTTTTCCAGTTCAGTATGCTGCTGGAAAAGTCATTGTTCACACTGAGATTTGAGGTACTCACAGATATTATCCTCACATGCCCCCAGAGAGTGCACTCACTCAATGTTACTTTTTGAGCCTTCGAGTGGCTGTAGTTTAGGCCTCACAACTGTGTGTGACAAACTCACCAAGTACTACTCTT
Source organism: Brachypetersius gabonensis (assembly GCA_037577145.1). NCBI lineage: Eukaryota > Metazoa > Chordata > Actinopteri > Characiformes > Alestidae > Brachypetersius > Brachypetersius gabonensis. Next base: position 9,650,521 of record JBBJLR010000111.1, read on the forward strand.
TATTTCATTAGGTTTTGGTCCAAATTTGATCTGATTTTTTTTCTCGGTGGTATCTACTTTAGATCATGCTGATCAAGCTCTTATATTCATTAGGCCTTCACAAAATGAAGTCCTTCTGTTTTACATTAACCAATAACATTAGCTGTGGAATCAACCAAGCGTGTTTAGATTTACAATGGGAAGGACCATTTGTTCAGTATAAACGTTCTGGAAGTCATAGGTACATCACTGACTGTGAGTTCTTATGAAGGTGAACAGAGGTAGGACTCTTTACTGAAGGAGTCACTCTAGAAATGTTACATACATTAAAGTAAATTAAGTTACAACCCTCAGATTAAACACACAATATGTTTTACAAGATGTCAGATGTCTGTGTTTAATTAGTTAGTTATTTAGTTATTATTGCTGTGGCGTGCTCTTCATTGGGTTTTTTTACCTTGATGTATATGGTCCAGTCCAAAGGCCTAGCTCTAATAGTGCTGGTTCACTACTGGTTGAGTGTAGTCACGGCCTATTATTTGCATCTATACTGTGTACATTATATTACATTTCAAATAACCATGAAAGCACAACTGGATGCATGCATGATATGAAACATCATAATTAACTAAATATTTAAATATTTTATATAATTGGTTATTAACATTTGAGCTAGTAATTTTTTTTGTGTGAAATCTGAACTTAATTAAGATGCCTTAACTGTGGATCTCCATAAATGTTCCAGAGAGCTAATGGCAGAGGCATCAGTGCGTGAAGAGATCTGATTTCTACTGTCCGCACATTGCTGTAATTCCCAGTGTTGTGACCATGGCATAAAACTGTTCACAAAATGTTTTGCATGCACAGGGAGGTTTTATTTTCATACGCAATTTGTTGTTATTTATTTATATTATTTTTACGTAGCTGTGAGCTTCGATGTTCAGTGAGACATGAGTAAAAAGGTCAGCGGTGTGACAGCAAAGCTGATTCGCTGCCCGAGGGGTGATATTTTAGTTCTGCTGTGGACAGAAAGGCTTAATTTACCCTTCGCTGTTGGCTTTGATTTTCCTCTCAGTGACTCTGTCCTCAAAAAAAAAAAAAAGGAATGGCAATTAGCCGCACACAGCTAGCAGGCTGTTCATTAATCTGTTTAGAAAACAAAATGATGAGATTACATCGGGTAATTAAGCCCCCAGTTGTGCCATGAAGTGTGTTTATCTTTAGCATCGGCGGACCGAGCTGCTGGTTGGCACCGCCTGGTCATGTGGTCATCTCTGGCGCGCCATGTGTCCTGTAAGCTTAGTGAAAGGTCATGATGGCCAGTGGCAAACATTCATAGCCGCAGTTTATTCAAATCGTCAAACAATCCTTACTGGAAGGCTGTTTAAATCAACCGTTTGCTCCAATTACTTTCTGTCATCTTGCCATATGACAAAGTCTCAATGTTGACTCTGATTCCAAATGATGGAATGTGTGGGCTGGACTCCAAGGCTCGATTTCCTACAATATTCGCCATTTTCTATTACAAAAATCAGAACAAAGAGCAAAAGGTTTGACAATATAAAAAATGATCAATATTAAACTTATATGCTGACTGCCCAGTAGTTTTTCAAGGACACAAGATGTTTAATTGTGTGAGGCTGTTCAGAGAGCTAATGGGACAAAAACAATGACCATAGTTTCACTGTACAAGTACATCACACCCTCTTTTTGTGTGTAACGGTTTTGGAACTGACAATGTTAATTAAAAGTGCCTTTTTAAAAATAAAAAAAAAAGCTTTCCTTAGTTTTCCACTCTCTGCATTGTGCCTTGTGGAAGGACGCATTTTTCAGACAGGCTGTCTAGACAGTGACAGCAGAGTATTTCATGCTCTGTGTGTAAGCAGGTGCAGGCAAACTTGAACGCCACTGTGTGGAATCAAATCCAGAGCTTCCCAAATGTCTGGGGAAAAGTTGTAATCAACTCCTAGTTCTAGCAAAAACTAAAGATATTTTAGGACCAATCCTGTTTGGGCTGATCAGCTTTATTTGGTATATTGGAAACATGAATTAACTGTACTGTTTTTGCTGATGACTTTAACCTCATGAGATACCCTGAGTGGGACAGGATGCTGACAGATAGATGAAGCTCAAAACTCACGTTTGTACACCTTTCAGCTGTCACTGCACTGTTTTCCAGCTCTTTTGTATGGAAGGCAAGTTACAGCCATGAACTCTGCTGTGCTGCCGTTTTGATGAATGACTCACATTTTTGGTGCACATGTGTACGTCTTTGGTTTGCCTGTAAGCATTTACTCTTGTTTGCTGCTTCAGGGGGGCTTTGGCTGCTCCCACCACACTGACGGCCATTAATCAATTATGATCTCTGCTTGTGCTCCTCATAAACATTCACAATCTCATGCTCTTGTAATTCAAGCAGGCAGTGCAGGTTGACGCCAGCATCCTATCAAAGCAATCACTCTTAGTTTTACGGCTCTCCTCGAACTTTACAACCTTTCCACAATATTCAGAACAGAGCTGCAAAAAAGGAATAGCCGACCACTTAAGGGAACGATTTTCGCCTGTTTTTTTCCCTGTGCCCCCGATTTCATGAGTGTTTCTATTTAGGGCAATTAGGAAGCTTAATGAACCACTTTTTTTTGGTGAACATTATTTTGTGGTCCTGCGAATACTAAATGTTTTAGCTGGAACTGAATGTGCACAAATCTTTGTAAGAGTGAAGTTCACAGGGAGAGTTCACTGTTAGAAAGAGACACTGTAGATCTGAATTAATTTTGAGTTTCCTGAAAAGTTCCTCTTCACAGTTGAAACTTGCTCTCTGGGTTGAATTTGAGGTGAGTAACCGTCAACAGTACCCCCCTCATATATGAATTCTACATGACAGCAGGGCATATTCCCCTTATATATGAATTCTACATGACAAGATACTCTGGATAAGAACATCCATGCAGTCAATCAACACTGTATAGACACCTTGCTCACCTTTTATTTATTTCAGACAAAAGTGCTTGCCAGTGGTCACACTGGGCCAGAAATGCAGGCTGCCTCTTTCTGACCCCTCTTCAAAGTGCAGGATTTGAAATGGAGAATGTGCATGTTATCCTCCCCAGTGTCTGCTCCTCAGCAAAACATGTTCCGCAGAGCAGGGTCTCTGTCCTAAGCTGACCTGTCCATGACTGGTCATGGCCTGGAACGTTTCTTTGCCCTTCAAAGCAACTTAGTGAACTTCCTTTTGGTGTTCAGCTATGCTAGCAGCATTCACTTTGATCCCTTCGGATAAACGCATGCCCAACATGAGCATAAAGTCTGCAAGTGAATTCTCACCCAAGTGCTTTTACCTCTCTCTCTGAGATACAGTCGGCTAAATGATTCCCAGCCTTTACAAACCACAGGAGTTTGCAGAGGTTCCTTGCTACCTCCCAGGATCAGTGTAGTCTCTGAGTAACCTTAACTCATAAGCCAGTTCTGACTGACGCCTGCTTTATATGCATCACGAGCCAGACCTTCAGATCCTGTTAAATCCACGGACTTTACCACAGCAAAGCTCCAGAGGCCATTCTGTCCAACTCCAACTCAAGCTAATAGAGTTCTCATGAGTTTAAAAAGGTCTTCAGCTCCACAACCTCCTGGCCTTCAAAAGACAAGGTCTAGGTTTACTGTCATTTTTAATGATCCTCCCCCCATAAAGACCCAATTTATTAAGACCATAAATATTGAATGGCACAAATATGCTGAATAATTAACCATGGCTTCATGTTGTGCATGCCTGGATTAAATGAACTTTCTGCTCAGTCACTCACTGTTGGGGAAGAGCACGCCTGCATGAGGTTGTTGAAGGCCTCTGAAATATTCATCAGTTCCATGAAGTGCAATTAACTCAAGTTCTGGATCTATTATCTATAAGTAATCACATTATGCAAGGGCTTAAGCACCCAGCCCAGATACAGTTCATGCAGAACCTGGTGCAGTTTTCATCTTCCAGCTCTTTTCAAAGGATTCCTCATTCTTACCGCTGGTTTGTTCAATGACAAAGTTCTAGTATTCCACAATATTCACGGATCTCATGAACAAATTGTGTGATTAAATCTAGGTCAGGTTCCTGGAGACTCTTTATCCAATAACCTTAAATAACTCAAATCACAGGGAGAGATTATTTTAGGCCACATTACTATGGTATGAACTGGATTCATGCATGTATTGTTGGAAAACTGTTGGCTTTGATAATGCAAGACTTTAACAAAATAAATGTTTAACGCTATAAATAATTTAGGGCTTTCTTATGAAGTACCACTTTTTTAAACACCCAGGACGCATCTATATATTTGTAATTTTAAAATGAGCATGGGGATAGGAAAGAAAAGATAACATACCCATGTCGCGTGGATAACTCCCACAGCTGAGAGAAATAAAACAAGAATCCTTTGAAAATCCCTGGACTGAGGATTATTTGATCACGCATAATAAGTCCAGCCACAAACGGTATTAAAGCTTAAAATGCATATCCTTTGGATAGAGAACAAAGAGAGTCAAAACACTGGCATGATAAATTATTCACATCAAACTTGTCGAAGTTTCCTCCCACCCCATGTTTGAAAATGTGTTTCTGAAAAACGTTTGGCACCAGCCAGGCTTCTGCTGTCCATTCCAGATTGTTTACAGATTGTTTACAATCTCTTTCCATATGCACACTGCATGCGAATATACAGTCAGCCCCATGGTTTATTGGCAGCCTTGGTAAAGATGGGTTTTAAAAAGGTCATGAAAATGACACTTAATTAGTTTCATTTAATATAACAATGTAGTTCCAAAAAAAAGACACATCTAAGCATTCATTTAAAAGAAAGCAAAACCTCCAACTTCAAAACACACATCACAATAATTGGCACCCCTAGTAATTATGAACAAAGTATAGATGAGGCATGTTCTCATTTGTATCTCACTTGTTAAGGTCCAAATTCATAAAGGCCGCTCACACTGGAACTGATCAGATTATCTTCCATACCTCCATCTCGTGCTGACCATAGATCTTCCAGCAGTAAAAAGAAAATTACTTTTACAGAAAAGCAGGAACCTCACTGTTAAATATGGTGATTGATCAGCAATGCTTTGGGGCTGTTTTTCTCCAGAAGTCTGGGATCCTGCTTAGGATACGTGGCATCATGGACCCAATCTAGTAGGAGCACAAATTTAAATGAAAACCTGGCTGCTTTTGGCAAAGAGCTAAAACTGGGGCATGGATGGATCTTCCAGGAGAATATTGATCCAAAATGTACAGTACTGTGTAAAAGTCTTAGGCACCTAAGAAAATTTTGCTTAAAAGCTGTTTACTGCTGGGCAGTAGTGTTGTTAGTGTTAAAAACATTTACATTTCAACAAACACAAACAACATTAATACAGTAAATGGTGGTTTTATGTGTGGCAAAGTATTTGCTTCACCATTTCCAGACCTCTTTCCTCATGGAAGCCCAGTTTTACTTGCAGCTCCATCAAATCCCTGGTTTGGCTCTTTTTACTGCAGAAGATTAAATTATGTGTGTTGATTATGGAATTTTATTCATTCACCCAATGACTGGAGGCCCTGAGCAGAAACCTGGATCCAAACCCGTGTTCTTCTAACCAGCTCACAGAATATTGACTACTTTTTAGAAAAAAAGAAATCTTGATACTTTTTACTGCTTGCTTATTTGTTTGCATTTATTCTAATATTCAGCTGTGTTTTTGCTGGCAGAACGAAGCCCACTGCTGATATAAATGACTTCAAACAATTTGCACAGATGCCTACTGTGACTTTTGCACTGTACTGTATGATGAAACAAAAATGGTCAATGAGCTCATACCTCTGACCTAAATCCTCCTGAAAACGTTGATTATATCCTTTGTGTCCTGGAAGATGAGGAGAGACACTGTAGAGATGAGTGCTCTCAGATTCTATGCTCTGTATTCTCCAGTCTCATAAAGCATTATAGGAGTGTTGGCAAATGTAAGACAAAGGCTTTTATTTCCTTATGTTTATTGAGGGTGCTAATAATTATGAAGCTAGCTGTATGGCAAATTAATGTACAGAATAATTCACAACGCGATGGCTCACACTAAACTGTTGACATATCTCAAGTGAAAGTCGGGTGTGTTAGTCTAATGTGCAATTAGTGTAATTGGTTCTAATGTGTTGGTATGTGTTTTACATGAGAATTTGTCACATTATCACTGCATTCATTACAACTTTGATGAGTGATGCTGAATTCCCCTCTATTACTGCTGTAGTACCCTCCAGCTTTCTCATACGCTGAACATCAGTGATCTTACCGACAATTTTGTCAGGGATTAACTGGTGCTGCTTAGGGGGATTGTTGGATTTGGCAGATTACTGACCTGTCGTTTGTAAATAAACAGTGGAATTCCGCCTTTGCAGATCATGACTCCTAATCGCCTGCATGGATTAACGGAGGAGCCCACTGATTCATTAATTAATTAAAGGATGCTGAGTCAATTTTTTTTCTCTCTGTTGAACAGAAGCAGAGAATGAGCACTGTGCAAAACTGCTGTGTACAGTGGATTGCCTAGCCATTGCATCATTGAGGCACAAGGTACAGTTTGTGTACGGGTGGTCGTCCTAGTTTTCTGAAGTTTTAAACTTAAAAAAAGGGAAAGAAAGTATATGAACAAACTTCCTTTGTGCTCTGGGAGTTATTACAGTTTGAGTGATGTTATATTTTAATTGGCCCACATTTATACACACTAAACATTGGAAATGGAAATATTTAAATTTTTCCTTCGTAAGGTTTCTCTGAAGCAAATCTATTTTTTAGTATGGGTATATGATATGATGTTTTGATAACTAATCAGCTATTGTATTATTTGGTCATGTCAAAACTGAAAAAAACCCTCACAGGTATGACAGCCCAGGTAACAAAGGTGGGCGAGAAGCAAGAATGGGGGTCTAGAGAGAACAGGTGAAATCCCCAATTTACAGATTTTTTTGGAACGAATATTTTTTGTAAAAAAACACACACATATAGTACTTCAACTGTATGGCGATGTAAAAATACAAAATGTAACATAACACCTTAAATCTTGTTAGTTTTAAAATGAAACAGTCAATCACTTGCTGAACTCATTCATCCAGCTTTTGAATTGTTGACCCATAAATTCAGAGTTGAATTATAAAGTATTATTAATGTATAAAGTTTTATTGCTGCAGTGTTCACATTAGAGGGCTTTACTTAATCTGAGTAAATTAACCTTTACTATACTCAGCCCTGCATGTCTTTCTGTGTGTTTTGTTTTTATTTTATGTGCGAAGACATGATGGGAGTTTGTGAGGTGAACATCTGGCTGGGGCAACCAGCCAGGAATTTGCTCAAGAGCATTTTTTTGGGTCGAATTTTTCATGAAAATCTGCAGCCACTCAACTGCTCACAAACAAACCACACCCATCTCCTCTTTGGCTTCGAGGATTCTGTTATTGTTCTATTCTATTATTATTTTCTGCATTCTGTTCTAAGATGAGGCTGCCTGAGGCCTTTGTTACACCCCCATCTTTTAGAAGTATAAATAAATCAGCTGTGTTTTATGTGGACTTCGTTCTTCAAAGCTTCGAAAGCACTAGATTGCCTCCCTGCCTTTCTGTTGTGAAATGCAGTCCAAGGTGCATGCAAGATGGTACGGAGAGAAAAACATTGCAACAAGCTTCTACAAAACCAAAGGCTGGCTGGCATGGCTCTGCGAAACTGTGCTTTCATTTAATACATGTGAGGATCTTGTTAGCACAAGTGCCTTCACCCAGAGGTCACAGAGTATAGCATTTAATCCTCAAGGGGCCTTTTCTGAAGCAATTAGCTTTTTATGGACCCGCAACAACACTCAAAAGTCGATCTGTAAAAAAAGAAAAGACAGCACACACCACACTTCTTGGAACCCAACAGCAGCTGAAAGCTGCCCTTGATGGTGGAGATGACATGTGGTATGTTTATTTCAGCTCGGCATTTTGCTTTGTTGAGATTTCTAGTTTTACAGTAGAGTCCTCAGGCGCAAGGGTCAGTTTGAAAAGGGGGTGCAAGAAGCGGAGGCCTAGTGCCACTTGCCGGAGGATATCACTGCTCAGTTCTTTGCTCCATTTTCCTCTAACGGTGCCTTTCCCTGCAATTTGACCAGGATTGCATTTTAAGTTGTGATCTCTTAAGCCATTTTGCTTGAGCCCAGTCAGAATAATTTGAATTCACTTTTCGGCACCGTTCTAGGCTGTTTCTCTCTGATAAAGCTTCTACCACTCCTGGTCTGTCTGTCAGTCAGTCACCCTTATAAGCAATATCTAGGTCAGACATGCTTCTCTTTTACACATGAGGTTCCTCTTTCTTTTTTTTTTCAGCTTTCACACGCTTACTGAAGGATTACCTTTCCCAGTTTGGCGTTAGCATGTGTCCATCTGAACCCTTATAAATATACAAATTAAAATTAAAAGGGTCTAGAAAGGGTTCTTTGGGTTAATGCCATCAAAGAGACACTATTGGTTTCTTAAAGAGCCATTTGATGTGTGGCTCTGTAAAGAACAGTTTTTGCTGAGTGTGAAGAACATTTTAAGGTATAAAAAAAAACCTCCCCATAATATATGGTTCTCTACCAATTAAAGCCATTTGTGAACCTTTATTCTTAGGAGTGTCTCTCTATATATTGAACTGTATAGTCTCACACTGTAAAACTAAAGCTAATTGCACTGGCCAGATGACTTCTACCATCCTAATCATCCAAATAATTTATTGTGTTTGAGCTATTCCATTGTCATTGATTGTGCGTACTTTCTGCACATATTTGCAACATTCATTGTTTTATTAGATATTATCTTGGAAACCTTTGCAAAGCAGCTAAACAGGCTCAAAAAAATTATCTGAATGTTAATTCTGAATGTTCGGCCCTGGTTAGCATCAGGGTATAAATAAACACAAACACTGAGAACACTGTTCTGTTTCAAATTCTATTTTACACAGGAATCTGTGAAGGCCTTCTGTTTGCTGTAGGACAAAATGCTGCAATCATTTCCTCGGACTTTACACAGCTCCTCATGCATCTTGTATGACTGGGTTTTGTTGCACATGCTGGTTGGGGGATGGCTGCTTTTTAACTCATCCAGGCTTTGCTTTGTGCAAAAAAAAACCCAGACAGTCCTGTTGGACCACTTACTAGAATCAAATCTACTAATGTATGCCTTAAATTTTGGTTTACATTTTTTTGGATTGATATACACTGATCTGTCATGACATTAAAACCACCAAACCAAATAATGTGCAGGCCACCAAAACAGATCTGGCAAGTGGATTCCACAAGACCTCTGAAGGTGTGCTGTGGTATCTGGTGCCCAAGGTTTCCCAGCAGAACATTGACCAGAGCATCACACTGCATCCACTAACTTGCCTTCTTTCCATTGTGCATTCTAGTGCCATATCTTCCCCTGGTAAGCAAAAAGCACAAGTCACAATGTTAAAAAAACAAAAACAAAACATGATTCATTTGATCAGGTCGCCTTGTTTTGATGCTTTAGGCAGTTTGCAGGGCTCAGCATGGGCACTCATGACCCTATTGCTCATTCAGCAGTTGTCTTTCTTTAGACCAGTTTTGGTAGATATTAACCACTGCATCCCAGGAACCCCCCACAAGGCCTACCATTTTGGAGATTTTGGACATTTTGGAAATTAAAGAACGTTCTGTTCCACCTCTAACCTCCCTGTTGAAATGTTCCATTGTAACAAATAAATCAATGTTTTTCATTTCACCTGTCAGTGGTTATAATGTTGAATCTAGTGAATCAGTATATGCTGTTGTATAAAAAAAAACTGTTCTTGTATACTGTCATGTATTATGTTGAAGCCATTTGGGCACCAAATAAATGCACAACACAAAGGGAAAACAGATCAAAGAAGCTTAAGGCACATCCATAAATCAACAAGATGTTTTCTCAAAACATAATGTGGGCTCCTGACATGTGACTGAATTTCATTCTTTATGCGTACGCCACAAGGCCATTTTGAGGGTGTGAGGTTGTTTGGATGTGTGACCTTCTTGCTGGTGATTGCTGATGGAATAACCTTCTCCTAAATCTGAAAATCTATTCTGCTTTAGGGGATAACTAAGAGTTGCCGCTGAGGTTTACCGTGATGGAGCGTAAAGGCTTTGTTTCTATGGCATTATTGTTATTGTAAGTGCATGAAGCAGATGGTATGCTTTTGCTTGTGTACACAGTTACCATGGGGCAACCCATCCTCCAGATGCTTGCTGAATCTGTTTCTTCTTGAATAAAGTTCTTATCCAAATTTAGACAGACCCCCTCCACTCATGATGTCAGTGTGCAGTTTTACAGCATGACTTTAATATATTATTTCTAAATATGGACTTTGTAAGACACTGTCATTTGTAAATCCAGTTAGTAAAATAGGAAGAGCTACAAATTAGCTGCATGAGATGATTATTTTTTCAAATAATACATTTAGCCTCATTATCGGGAGCATGTTTCTGTGTCCTGAAGTCAGAGCTCACTAGCAAAGAAAACAAATTGATTTTAGGAGTCGAGTCGGGCCCGTCTTGTAGAAGAGCAGTGCAGGTGAACGTGGCTATGAAAGAGAAAACGTGTTCCTGCACAAAATCACATCCCAGCATCTCCACGCTGAATTACCTTGACCTTTCAGTTGCTAGGGTGCACTGTTAATTCTAATATGTAACTATGACAACCTACTGGCTCTGACGCACTGGCCCAATCGATGGCACGTTGTTCTCCAATGTGCGCCACTCTAACCCGCCGCTCTCCGCCTCTGCTCGCTTTCCTCTCCTTCATTCACTCTCCCTTGCTCGTCCTCACATTTCCAGTTAGTGCTAGATTGGCTTTCTCTCAGTGACGGGCATTAGCTCATCTCACCATGTTCTCCACTGCTGTAAAGACACGGAGGATAAGAGGGAGAAGCTGTGTTTTTCATCTGGCACTTATTTACCCCTATGGCTTCTTCATGTTGCTGTCCAGGTCTGGTGTGCTCCAGTCTCTGTCCGTGAGAATGACCTGAACACGTACTTGCTCATACCTGAAGACAGAGCTCAAAAATTGATTTTTTGAACTTTTAACTAAAATAATGCGCACAGCAAAACAGTTCTGACTAAATATGCCAATATATTTCACAAATAGCAGATTATGTTGATTATTATATTTTTTTGCTTTATTTTGTGAAAAGGAAAATCAGCTGCCCACTATTTTAATTCACAAGCTTGCTTGTTTAAGTGAGTTACCCACAAGTGACAAGTTTAAGTGACATATAGGGTGGACGTAGCTCAGTGGGTCAGATACTGGCCTCCTGACCAAGAGGTCAAGGGTTCAAATCCTTACTTCAGCACACCACCACTGGTCAAGACCCACTGGACAAGACCCGTAACTCCAAGTTGCTCCAGGGAGACTGTCCCCTGTAGTTAGGGAATGGAAGTCGCTTTGCATGAAGCGTCTGCTAAATAACAAAAAAATAGAATATAAATGTAAACATCCACAACAAACTAGCAATACAGATCAATGTGTTCATTTGGTAGATACCAAGATGCCTTGTGAACATGGCCGAAGGGTGCCTTCACATTCGAACCTGATGCAGCATTAGAAACGCATTTGCCTATATGCAAAGAAAAACTTTTGCTGAAACCCATATTAGCATCGAGGTAAGACAACAGAGACAAATGAGCATTAGTGTATGGACAAAGACAGAAATCAGCACCTGCTCCTGCTTCAACCATGTACACATCAAGATCTGCGTTTGCATTTTCTGGTCTGTTCTTGGCTTGTATAGCAAGTAGATACTCTGAACCATGTGTGGAGCATCTGGAAACCACAGAGGGGACCAAAAAAGACTGTTGAATATGAGGAGAGAAATGTGTAGTCAATCTGTCCAAAGCAGTCAAACATTTTGGATAGATTAAACTGTAGAGCCACATTTGCAACAAATTGCCCATTTATTACTCATTCAAGAAACACAGCACATCTCTGTAATGCAGTCACTACAAAGGGAACCCCCCTCCCCACGTTAAGCATTGTAGCTGTTTATATTGCGTGTGCGCGCCAAGCAGCAGCAGCAGCATGCACAGAGATTATTTTCACTGTGTATTTTCCTGTCTGCCACTACAGATGTATGTATAAAAAGTAGTGGGTTCAGTAAGGCATTAGCATTAGTCGGTGGGACGCTGCCCCAATACATTACAGTTTCCCAGTTCTGGACCTGGTGCTTCCTTGCCCTTAATATTGTAGTTATTTCCTGCTCTATTCCCTGCTTCAACCCAGGAAAGGCTTATTAATGAGCTAATTACAAGGGGTCCTCGAGTTACGACACAGATCCATTCCTACCACAGTGATGTAACCCAAAACACATCTAACAGAGGTGTAAAATTGTAATCTACAACATAAAAACACAAGCCACAGAAAATAGGAAAAGGACATAAATATATAATACTCTGTACCATAGTAACAGAAGAAATATAAAAAAAAATGAATATAAAAACACTGTGACCGTTGGCGGCCTTTAGAGGCCATCCTTATACCTTTCGTTTTTAAAAGGGAGCTCTTATTATGAAATCCTGAGCACCAACCATCCATGAGTTTGTTTGTTATGTGTTTCAGCTGTCCGGGGTGCTCAGGGAAAGATATATTTTAGTTTTGATTGGGTTTTGGAGTTTTGTAATTAAGGATGGTATCGGCCCACCGTCATCCTGGGTTTAAGTTCTTGAGTTCTCCACTCTCGTTTGTTCTTTTTCTGAGTCTTTGTTTCTGGCCCCCTGTGCCTTTTATTTTGTTGAAATAAAGAATTAATAATGGAAGTCTGTATTTGCGCCTGCCCTCATTGCGTGGAAAAGGGGAATTGTGACAAACTCTTTTAACAGTCCAAAATTGTGTAGGTAAGAGTACTGGGGGATGCCAGTTCCCTCTATCATACACCACATTACTGCGTATTCTGCTGTGCTTCCACTGCATGAAACCAAACTAGTTATACTATAGGGTCGTAAATTCTAAATGTTGTATATCAAGACTGTCATTACCCGAGGACCCCCTGTATTTGAATCAGGTATGTCAGAAAAGAAAAATACTAAAATGTGACACTATAGAATCTCGACGTTTCTGTTTATTTAAATGTTTATTTAACAAATACATTAGGTTCTGGCTCTGCAGCAGAGATATGTTGTGGCAGGCCTTTACAAGTATATTGGTTAAACCATGTCAGTTTGACCTGCAACCCTGACCCTCAAGGTTCTCTGAGTGAAGTCTGTGGAAACATTGTACTCATTATATCCAGCCTGACTTCTATCAGGTATAGGATATATCTAAATTATTCCTAACCTCTGCTTTCTCTTTCTTTCACTTCGCTTCAAGTCATCGGCTCAGTGTTGCCATAAACTTGAAAATGGTTGGCTGGTCACACACCACCTTCTATTTTAAAGTTTCGAGGACATTATTAAAGAAGTGGCAAGTACTATTTCTCAAGTTACACATCAGTTTTAGTGACATGGTTTCCCAGCCTTGTAACAAGAGCTTGGCATTTTTTTAACCAGTGTAACAAGCGACATTCTTGTGACCACTATGTGTGTAGCAGGGCACATGTGTAGGATACACCTATCACCATATTATGTGCCTCAGAATTAGTATTACATTATCCCTTCTAAAGTATAATGCACAAACCTGACTAATACATGTTCCAGCTGTCAGAGTATAAAATGACAGTTTCTGTATGAGTAAGTCCTGAATTTTAGATGTTCAGATGAATCTTCTTTATTTTAATGGTGCATTTTATCACACATGCAGGCAGTCGCATGGTTGTCTGTTTCCATGGAAATGATGAAAGACAGTTTTCTGATGGGTATGAAGGCCCAAACAGGTACAAAACACTGTGCCAAAATTAGATCAACTGTTTGATCCACTGTTGACACTTTTCGAGTCCATCATGTTCAAATAAGCAAAATTGAATATTGGCAAAAGAAAGTGAAGCCTGTATGCTATAGAATGAAGAGGGATAAGTTTTAATACTAGTCCTTGATGAGGCCCTTTTGTGACAAAGCTTTAAAAGATCTTAATCGTTTCCCACCTTAGGGGTCATGCTGTCAACGTTTCAGAAACGCTGCGCTTAAGCGTTTGTGACACCTTTTATCCTCCAGACTAGAGCACATCCTGCGTGCTGTAAAAGGTTCACTAGGATGCGTCGCCCTCGTGAGAGCACATCAGATGTCAAGTCTTGTTGCTTTACTTATTCAAGTGACAAGTCAAACTTCATCAACATGGCTCGTGTTACATCCCTGCATCATTCCATCAGTCTGGCACTGTTTTTCCTCCGTCACCTTGTTTCCGTGCATAATGAGCGCAAAGATTTGTCACATCTGTCAGTAGCGTTCGCATTGTGCGTTCTAATCAGATTACACACTCAAGTCACTTCTCAGCCTTAGCTTGATGGAGTTAAATGGGCTTCTACTGCTCGCAATCAACCAGCAGCCACCACCACCTCTCTCCACACCCCCTTAAACCTTTGCCCTGTTAAAGTTTAATGGCCCCTCTCGGGAGCAATCCTGATTTTCTGTGTTGTGGCGGCTATTCGTATCCCATGCTGGTCATGCGTGTTTGGCATGCTCTTCGTCTTCACGGTAAATGATTCAGAAGGTACATGATCAAAGGCTTCTGAAGATGTACTGTGCGGTTCATGGTTTGCACGATGGAGTTTCTGTTGTGTTATCTTTGGTTCTGGGCTCTGGGCTCTGGGCTCAGCCACCCCCCCAACCCCCCCCCCCCCCCCAATTCTGTCCTGGCTAGACTCCTAGCAGGGGGAAAAACCAAAGCTATAGATTAAGCTCTACATCTTGGAACATGCTATTTCTCCAGCAGACACAGAAACAGGGCAAGCGAGTGGAAGGAAAGTTCATATCACACTTGAAAAAAAAATCATTAACAATTAAGTGGGTAGAATATGCTGGGGTTAGGTGGCACGGAATTGTCAATTTCAGTTGAAAGAGTAATGAGACCATCAGTATAGCCATCACTTCACTTGTTTGGCACTGGACTGGGTAAAGTTTGACAGGTGATTCTAACACTTAAAAGTGCACCAGGTATAGCAGGCATAGCTTCTGACTTTCTGTAACAGCATTGCATGTGTTGTCAATTCTTTTTATTTGTGTTCAAACACGGACTTTCAACACTCCCCTGGCATCTAAAGCAGCAACGATGGCCAAAAATGTGTGGGCCTCTGCTATGTGCGTGTGAAAGGGAAACTAAGTGGGCCAGAAGCCTTCAGAGAGGCTGACGAAGAGTCCGGCCAAGACCCTTGAGAATCGTGGAGGATTTGAGGCAAAGTATGCGGTCTTCAGCCAGGACAGTCCATCCAGTCCAAGGACGGGGAGGGTATAATGAAGCAATGGAATCTGGCAGGCTGCTTGTGAGAATTAGCAAACCTTACATATTCAGTCACATGATATATGTGATAAAGGTCTGCATGCAAGTAGCATGTTCATTGGCCAAAAACTTTGGTCTGAAACAGAATGCAACCTGGTTCTAAACCTGACCCAAATCTAACCATAACCAGTGTTCATCTCCATGAAATTACTGAAGATATCATAGGCTGACAGAGGGTTATTTCGTAATGAAATATAACACCAAAACGATGTTAGCTTAGTTTACATTTCAGGTTGTTTTGATGAAGTGATCACAGACATAGCATAGACACTTTTACACTGTTAGGTAAGGTTTAGTATGACGTAGGTTTAGTAGCTCTGCTCTACATTTCTTAAAATACTTTGTCCAAATAAACGTGTGCAATGGCCTGCTGTGTGTAGCAAAAACAGTGACTAATTTAAAAATGCCAAATTTAATTCTGACCACAACCACTCATGGGCAGAGCAAAACTCGCCATTCTTGGTTATAGTGTCTGACAGATCACCTGAACCACAGTCAGTTACTTAAATTAGTGAATTTAGATCACTACTAAGTTTTTAATGAGCTGTCTTATTATTAACAATGCAGTTCCACATTGTCAAATGCATTCAGCAACAAAACCCTATTTTACTCTGGATAAATGTTACATTCTGGCTTCCTGGTCCTGGCGGATGAAAATGTAAATAATGACCAGTTAGATTCCGTATGTCAGATGTCAATAAAATTGTTTAAGGGGGGTGTAATAAAAGACGGAAGAATAAAGCAGCGACAAAAGATGATCTCAACCTCAGCCAACAATTTTTTGACAAATTATATCGTAAGCCCAATCTAAATAATTGCCAGGTTCAGACAAATATTTGTAGCATGAATTAAGATTCAGTAGACTTATGCAGAACTGTTTGATGTATTCAGGGCCATTCAGAAACTGAAACCAGGTCTTCCATGCCTTCTAGCCTCTCAGGAGGTTTAATGCTATGCTCTTTGCCTATTTGGTCCATTTATTTGTACTGGCTGCTCACTTGTTTATATCAGAGGAGGATTCTGAGTAAGCTCGCTGGATGAGGCGCATAGAGAAAAGAGAAGGCCCTCGTGAAAGCCCAGCAGGAAGCGCCTTCAAAAACTCCTCACATCATCACTCCCATCCTGGAGCAGACTGACAGATGTACCACAGGCCTTGTTAAAAACAAGTAGGCCCATGCAAGATGTCATACAAAACTACAACATAAAACAGTGCCGTGGGCTACAATATCAGCCAGCACACGCCAGTTCTCAAGCTACAGGTAGAGAACTGTCAGAGATGACTGCCGATTCAAAATAGCAAACGGGACAGTGCCTTTTCATCATCAAACTAGACATGCCTCCATCCTCTCCTGTTTATTCACCATGGTGTCTAACAGAGCATATTTATTTGTTCTTATTGGTCTGTCTCCTTCTAGGCCCCAAAGGAGTCACCTGCTCTATGTGGAGTTTTTGATCATCGTAATTTAAAACAGCCTTTGTTTTCTTTGTTCAGAATTGATGTTCCTTACGTTTCTGGGATGCCTGTGGTGGAATGTTTGTGATGTGAACTCAAAAGGCCTCTCTCTCCAGAGTTTTGGATGGTTCTTTGGCAGCCCATGACGTGTCGTCCAATAAGATGAGAGAGGTGCCTCAGGCTCAAAGCCCAGAGGAGAGAAGGGATTTAGGAATGCAGCATAATTCTTACACACAGATGTGTGTGTGTGTGTGTGTGTGTGTGTGTGTGTGTGTGTGTGTGTGTGTGTGTGTGTGTGTGTGTGTGTGT
>JBBJLR010000111.1:9671219-9697535 GCA_037577145.1 Brachypetersius gabonensis
TGTGTGTGTGTGTGTGTGTGTGTGTGTGTGTGTGTGTGTGTGTGTGTGTGTGTGTGTGTGTGTGTGTGTGTTTGTAGGGGGGGCACGGGATTCAATCTCATTCAAAGCACGCTTTACTGAGCCTTAACTGTAGTGACAGTTTGTCAGTGAATGAGCCCAACTGCACTTCCCTTTCAGAATATCAGAGCAATCCATTTAAAAATAGTTTTCATACTTTACAAGCCTTAAACTGCTTCATGCGTGAATTGGAGACTCTCCACAAACCTTACACCCTTTTTTAAGACAGACGGTCATTAAAACAACACAATGTAGTAATGTAGTTTGCACATATCCATCCTAGGAAAGAGTAAAGGAGAGCCAAAAGAACGTCACTGCTTCACACTCTTGGAAAGTCAGCCCACTGTTTAGAATCTGGACCTGACCGGCCAGCGTGCTTCTTTTTCATCTTGTTCCTATGGCCTAAGAGTAATAATGAAACAGGCTGGTGTAGCGAGCTCAGTGTTTGAGTTGGGGTGTTATATTATCTGCAGGTGAGTCTAATCTAAAACCCTGTGTGATTTGTTTCAATATTAAAAGAGCCTTTTCTTCCCAGGACATGCTGGAAGCACAGCAATAAATGCAGCTTGTGTTTCTGGATATTTCCATCCTCTCATCCCAGTCCTGTCCCATAGGAGACGAACCTATATGAGTCAGCACACCACCTCGATTATTGCAACCGGAGGAGATTTTTTGGTGTATTATGGTTTCATATTGTCGCAATGAGGCTGCTTTTGATTTCATCTTCTTCATACTGACCAGTGTCCGCACTAATAGAAACTGTAGAGTGCTTATTGTGGCCAGCGATATTAAAATCCCCTGGATTTCAGCAGACTGTGCATGTTCATAAAGTGCTCACCCTTATGACCAGTTCTAATCAAATCAAATGCAACCCAGGTACACCTGCTTTCACCTATGAAACTGCAGCTGCACCTTCATTTAACAGTCAATTTAACCCCTTAAATACACCAGTCATGCTGACAGACTTTTATTTACAAATTAAGATTAACTCAGTCCTTTAATACACAGTGTTAATGAATAATAAACATTACTATCTGGAAATACAAAGACTTTTAAGGTGTGTGACCACATTCTATAGATTATCTACTGTCTTTTAGTGGTGAACCATGACCATTAGAGTTCAAGTCAAAAGTATCAAAACACGACCATAAAACAAAGAAAAAATATCACACTGCTATAATGTTGATTCCTGTTTTTAAATTCTGGTAGTATTTTAGTGCAAAGCTAATGGTATTGCATATTCATTTTTGGACACTCTTGACAAGATGTTGAACGCAGATCTTGTGGCTTGTAAAAGATGTTCCTATTAAAATATATTTATATTTATAAAATATAGATTTGCCTTGTATGTCCTTCAGTAAAGAGTGCTGCTAATGTTTCCCAGCTGACCAATGTTTCGTAATAACAGTCAGTGATGTATCTAGGAGAGTGAAGTTTTACTGAAGAAAATTGGTCCTTCCCATTGTTAATCAAAACATGAATGCTTGATTCCACTGCCTAACAAATATAACAAATATTGAATAAAACTATATATATTCATTTATTTATTTTACCTTTATTTATACAGGTAGTCCCTTTGAGACTCAATGTCTCATTTACAAGAGAGACCTGTGACATACCCATATATATATATATATACATTGTCATGCAATATGTCTGTAATACATGCATGTGCTTTCAGAACAGTGTGGTATTTCTGTGTTGTTTTGTAGTGAAGCCAATCATCAGTAAAGGAGTATCATCAGCTATCCAGGCATTCAGTGGCCGTGAACATCCAGCATACCCCGGTGGCTGAGTATAGGCCTGCACGTGTCACACTCTGTTAGCTTAGAGAAACTATGAGCTGCCCAGCATACTCACCTGCCTCCTCCTCTTACCTCTAGTACTTTTAAATTAGATATGAGAGGGAGAGAGGCAAGGCAAAAACTCAAAACAAGACACATTCAAGACTCAGGAAACAGCTGAACCACCCACAGATGTGGATTCTTTTTTAAATGTGAGTTTTATTATTATATCATATATTTTGTAAACCAAGAAAAGAATTCCAGGAAAAAACAAAACAAGTAAAGATATTTGAATAATCTCTGTCTGTCTGGTCTCTTGTTTTTATGTACCAGCCTATTTTTTTTACTTTTTAAAAAAAAACTTTTTTTCAGCTTAACCTTCTTCCTAAAGGGCCCATTGCTGTGCCCATTCCATGCTTCAACTGGGTTGTTAATGAGCTGATGAATTCAATTAGGTATGTTGGGAAACAACTAAAGTTTCCAGGGTTGTGGGTTTTCATAGACAGGGTTAGGAAACACTGACATATACTTAAATGACTTAAATGCACAAACTAACTCCTGATCTAGCTGCTATCTTCACCCCTTGTTCTTACTAGCATGCAAGTATCTATTAGTCTAAGATGTGAGTGCTGTAATGCTCTGTTTTTTGTAAGTGCAATGTGGTGGCAGTCTTGTAAGTAAAAGTTAAAGGCTTGACTGGAGCTGAAGAACCATTTTTGGTTCCCCAAAGAATGGATGCTTGTTCAAAGTGCTTATTTTGTAAATATACTGTGTAAAGCACACTTTTAACATAATGTGAACATTTTTCCTAGAATTGTGTACTTGGCAAAAAATCAATTGAAAAACATTTAAGTATGTATTCATTTCTTTAGCATTTTTGTTTATCTACCATATATTCATGCCAGCAGGCGGTAGAGCAACAGGCTCTCCCCATGGGAGTCATTCCTCATGAGAGGAGGTGATTTGTAGCTGTGATTTTGTGGCAAAATGAACAGACATTTTCTCAGCCTCACTAGTCTCACTAGGCAAAAAATATTAAAAAAGAAGCTTAGCACTCTGATGCATATTTGAAACAAAATGCCAGCACATACATGTTTTCATTAATATTTCTTGTTAGATGCAAAAAAAGGTCTGCACTGAACAAACTCTCAGAGACAAGTTTGTGGGTTGGTCATGTCTAATTCAGTCATGTGAAGTGCTTTTGCTTGCACAGTAAACATCAGTGAACAGCTTAATATGCTTGGAGGAGACCACTAACTGTTAATTGTGCAGATGCCTGTTCTAGCCAGCATCAATAAGGACCATCCTGTCAAAGCCAGGATAACTGTGCTATCTTCGACTCCTGGCCACAAATAGCTGTGGCATCATTGAAGATCAAGCGACTAAATTACACCACAAGGGAGCCTGAACCCTTTATTTTAATGGTATGTATGTAAACTGTGATCAATGAAGCATGTTGGGTCAAAAATCAAAGATGAACAAGATTCTGATTGCAACAAACAGTGTGCTGACTTACCACATGATGTTCCTTTGTTGGTGATTTTAGCTCGGTTTGGAGTACCTGAAGTTATCAGACTCACTCAGCCTGATTTGTAGCACTCCACAAACATGATGGAGATTGGGAGTGAGGGGGAGAGAGTGGGAGCGGTGTCATTTCTCATCGCCTGGGGCACCCTTGTCGGTCAGAACACTCTCCGACAAGCATGTCAGAGCAATCTCCTCAGAGCCCATATCTCTGACTGCCCTGGCAGTGCTGGCCTGCACTGCACTTCAGCCTTGGACCAGCTCCCAGAGGGGCAGAAAAACTGAGAGAACACAAACCTTGGCTTATCCAGTTCACCTGCTCTAGACCAGGCCAGACCATGTGATCTTCTACCAGCACAAACAAACAGATATCAAATCATGGAACCATTTCTCACATTAAAATATCTTTTTTTTCCCCTCTCCAGTACATTTTCTTCTGTTCTACCAAACAATGCTAATGGAAAAGTAGGTCATTTGGGGGCTATTTTTAGATCTCGGCACACACTCTTTATAAAATGGGCAACCAGAGATTCAATTTCTGGATGAGACATCACCCGACTGCATCAGGCAAACAGACAGCGAGCCGAGATATATTCAATTTGCTGGTGAGCTAGGCGAACTATTAATCCGGTTTCAAACTTTAATGCCCTCCTGCGGGGATGAGAGGCCACGTCAGTGTGCGTGTGAGCGCGTGTGTGTGTGAGGAAAGGGTTTGCCTTGTGGATTGTCTTTGATGAGCGGGTCAACGAGGCGTGTAAGGATTTGCTAAACCTTCTGTTTCTAACTGGAGCCCTGTTTCATCAGCCTACCAACCCCCTTTCCTGCTGACATGTTATAATAACTTCTGCACTTACTTTGTTTAAAGAAGAGACACTTTGCAGAGTGTTTTCAGCCTCTCACAAGAGCCTTTAAGTAGCACTGGAATAGCATCTGGAAAAATATTTGCTGGAAAAGGAAGACATAACCCTTTTAAAAAACATCCTGTTAGTGTGAGGTCCCGTTTTAGGCCGATAGTGTTTTGACCTCTTCACAGAATTACATCAAGTGTTTCATCCTGGTCCTTATTCATGCAAGAGCAAGCTTCAGCCTCTAGCGGTTCGGGGAAGAGTTAAACTAGCAGTGTATCAGCTCATGAATGACTGAATGTGCTGGTTCACAAGCTTTGTAAGTATTTTGTTATGTTTGTAGCAATTGCATCTGTGTTGCACACTAAAGCCTACTAGAATAGTTCAGAAACATGTCCAAAAGTTTTCAGAGAACTGATCATTCAGGTGTTTTTTAAATCATGGGTATTAATAGGGACTTTGTATCCTGCAGTATGAACCACTACTCATCTGCCAAGGCTTTATGGAGAGGCAGGAAAGTGAACAGTCAGTACACTTGTAACAGAACGGAGATGGCAAAGGCTTAACCCAGCAAACTCCAGGCTTATTATTCACTTATTGGAAGAGGTTGGAAGAGGTTTTATCTCTTAATATGTTTTTAATTTCAAATGATGTATATTTGTATTTTGGAATATTGGAATTTTGCTGTGAGGATTTCACTGCATTCAACCACAAGATGATTCATGAGGTCAGATACTGGCATGGAATGATTACTTCTGGATCTCAAATGCCACTTCAAATCATCCCAAAGGTATTCAGTGAAGCTCCATCACTCCAGAGAGCACAGTTCCACTGCTCCACAGCCTGGGGGGCTTATGATGACCTTAAACTCATGCGCAGCTGCTCTATATCATTCAATTCTTTTGGCAATGCTGTTCTATGGAAATTATAGATAGTGTGTGCGATTGCAATGAATGTACCTTAAGGGATCCAACTTCAATTACAGGAGATATCTTTATATTGTCCGAATTCTAGCACAGGCAGGTTGATTCATAGAATAAGTCGATTGTTGACTCATTGGATTTATGCATTCAAGACAGATTGGTTTGAAAGAATCAGTTCACTACATTGTGTCAAAGTTACCTTTACTTGGTTTGTCTGATGAGTGCTGAAAGTTGAGAGCAGAGACACACACACGCACGAACATATCCTGCTTACGGAAAGAGATAATGGACTAAGAGACAAGACTGTAATATCTGTCTTATGGGTTGTACGCACACTAGTGTTTTGGTGCTGGTTAGTGGAGCGATGTGTTGCACTCTGTTACAACCACTCAGTAAGTGAGCCGGCATGGTTCCACAAAGCCCCAGACTACAGCCGTCCATACACATGGAATGCAGGCCCAGTGGAGCAGAACACCAGCCCCCAGCCAGGCGCAAAACGCACTGTAATCCTACTGGCATTGCATGGCTAATAAGCGAATGTCCTTGGATGACTCCAGCTGTGCAACCGCTGCGTCAAAAAAGCCGTTTGGAGGAATTCTTGGATGGCTGCAGCCAAGGCATGCGCACAAAAGGCACCGGGGAAAATGCTTTTTTTTATTGAGCTTTTCCATCGCCCATTTATTCTCAGAGGAAGCATGTTAGTGGACAATGCCTGTCCTAACGTAGGCCTCTGAAGGCTTTAGCTAGGATGAGCTTTTATAGCAGATGAAGCAGAACTGTGTCATGAAGCGGAGCTGCGTAGTTTACCGTTTTACTGTTTACTGAGAAATACAGTTATTGTAACCTCAGCACAGAAAAATCTGCTTAATTGTTTGCGTCATTCACGCACGGGCACATTGTTGAGAGCAGGTGCAGGTGTGTGTTTATAGTTTACCACAGCAACCCAAAGGGGGCTGTGAGTACACGTGTGATCACACACCAAAGGGACTTCAGCAGTGAGAATGGAGGACAGGTGTGTGGAACCATGTGGATAAGAAGGAGAAAAAGGGTCAGTGCCTAGGGCTCACCTGAGGGAACATGTGCACACACACACATGTACACACTCACACACACAGATCGGGGACCAGTGTGATCACTAATTGCGAGGCAGCATGTAAACAAACAAATAATTTGAGTAGAATTATATCAGAGAAGATCCCTTTGCTTAATAGCCATTAAGTTCAGGATCCGTCCAATTTGAAAATCAGGCAAAAGTGAAGTGCGAGAAAAAAGAGTGTGTGCTTTATGTATGTAGGCAGAAAACTCTCTGACTCCCAGCAGGATTTTCTGAGCTGGAAAAACCACTCCAGAGAAGATATGTGGGGCAGAGCAATAAGGAAGCAGCCGCAGGGAAATGAGGCCGAAACACGGAACCTTAACATGGATTAGAGAAGATATGATCAAAGGGCCTACTTTTCTTGAAAAGGTTTGAAAGGGGTCATTTATGGGTTCAGTTTTTAGGAGCATGTGCACTTACCTGGCACTGATCCTGTTGGTACTGTTAAACAGTTAATCTTCAGGTTAATCTTCAGGTGAATCAACCTAAACCCAATTTCTGCTCCATCCCAAGAGTCCAAATTATGTTCTATCAGTGTAATGTTTATAATACTTGTTAGGAATAGGTAGTGAAGAGAAATGCATTTGCCAAACATCCCAAAACTTAAAATGTTCCTAAAGAAGTGTGTGAGGTACTGAGCAGTCTCCAGTAGATACGTAAAATCAAGGATTTGGAAGAAGAGCTCTCTACTAACAGAATATTCGGTAGTAGTTTCAAATGTGCCTGTAGTCTCAAAGCTGTTTTGGGATGTGTAGATTTTTTGCAAGGCCTCTGTGTAGATAAGGTGAGGAGATGTTAAATCTGTTCCCCCTTGAACTGAGAGCAGTACATCCTGCCTCCATAGTTATTTTAATCTGCTGGAAGTTGATGATTGATTTGTAGAAGGACTGATTCCAGTTCACTGGTGGAACAGACCCTGGCGATTTGGTTGCCTGGCAATTGTGCATAATAGAGTTAGGTAAAAAAAAATCACTGACTGTAAACAATGCAGGACTGCTTGTTAAATTCATCCAGGACTACACAAGACGACAAAGTAAAATCCTCATCCAATCTGATTTTAGTCTGTTCAACTCCATAATGAAATTATGTACAGCACATGTGACACAGGGACATCAATTTCACCACCTCAGTTTCAAAGTGCTGTACATTTCTGTTCATGTTTACCATCAGCTGCATTATTACTGAGACTGTTTTCTACAGATTCTACAGTATGAGCTTTCAGTGGTATATCACCCAAATTCAGTTTGTTTGCGTTTATCTTATTAGTGTTCTACCAAATAGAATCATTATGCAAAATAACAGAAGGGAAATGGAAGAATCTGAACAGGTGGACAGGGTCTCTTAGGCAAATAGTTTAAGATAAAGTCCAGACTATCCAAAGAGTGGTGTAGTATGGAATATTTCACTCTTTACATGAAATTATTCAGCTTCAAATTGAGGTATTCTAATGTAACCCTGTACACTAAGCATGGTACACTAGATATAGCATTTCAGTTAAACAGTAAAATTGTATTGCAGTTGAATCGTACTAAAAAAAATATATCTTTTCAATCCTTTTTAGCCATAAAAAGTTAAAGATACGGGGTAGTTTTCCTACCTCTTCCTCTTTCATCCTTGCTGAGCAAGCTTACCGTCAAAGCTTGTAGTAATCTATATGTCATCCAACATTTTGACAAGAGAGTATCATTAGTAATGTAAAGTTATGCTCCACGCATGGATTCCTTTGACCTACCTACATCTCCCACAGCAGCCTCTCAACAAATCAAAGCACATCATCACGGCAGTGGCTTGATCCATTGAGGTCAATGAGAGTCAACGTTCATGACTGCAGGCAGCACTGTAAGATTTTACAGAAGCACTTGAGCAGATGCCCCAGCGTTCTGTGGCGCAGCTGTGGGTTAATTTTGATGGGATACTGCCACCTTGTGACGAGAGTGGACTCTAGGTTACCCATTACCTCTAAACGTATGTCAGAACTGACCCCTGCTACGACATTTTTCCGGATGGTTTTGAGCACAGGTCCATTAAGTCACAATATATCGGTCAGTGTAGAACAATCAAACTGTGGAAGATCTTTCATTTGGTTCTGACATCACCATTTAGCCATTCCACGGCTTTGGGCAACGACTGAAATACTGAGAGCTGGAAAGTGTGTCAAGGCTTTTTTTCTCTTCTTTAATCTTTTGATCTAAATGGTAACAGACTGTTCTTTTAATATCGACTTGATGTCTCCTCAGGAGGTTTGGTCCTCACGTACAATTGCCTTTTCTTGAGAAATGTTTCATTTCAAAAAGAGGGAGAAGAAAAGGTTGACTGTGGCATTATTGCAAAATGTTCCAACAACCAGGAAATACTCTAGTACAATAGATCTGCTGCGTCTGCACAGTGTATTACCTTGGAGAAAAATGTACACCTGTTTATAAAAGACCCGAAAATCCTGTCACACCTAACACTTTTGTAATGATGAGGCAATATCGACGCTTCATGAAACTTTTGAGCCATGTGAGTTTGACAGACTTTTTTCTTCTGATATATCCTATCTAATTCACCACCTACAGGTTACTACTAATGTCACATCTTCCTAGACAGACAGATTCTTAGTAGAAGCGGTTGCATGCGGTCATTTGGAAGATGCTTTAGAGCAGCATGGCTGGGGTCAAGTGGCTCCAGACCTTGCTCCCTGGAGACAGTGCTTGTGCCTCCTCACGCAATCCAGCTGGCCTTCCGCTGCTTTGGTGATGTGAAGCAGATGATTGGTCTCCAGCTGGATGAGCGCCCTTCCGTTCCCACAGACAGAACAGGACAGAGAGGCAGGTGAGTGAACGGTCAGTACGGATGGAGAATGGAGAAGGGACTGGTTTGATCCATAGAACTGCTATCTTAGTATTCAGTTATTAATCTTAAGATTACATTATACATTAGCTACTATAAATTACTCTCTAACTGCTTTGAAACAAATGTTTACGTTTCATGTATAGGATTTGAAGGCCCACATACAGACCCTTAGTATTGAAGGGATTAAACATCTTGTTAATTGCACTGTTATCAATTTTAGTATTTATTATGTGTGATTAATTCACCTATCTATGCTCCACCCACAAATGGTGGAAATCATTTATAATGATTTAGCTGGTTTAGCTTTATTTGAAACCTTTTTGCCAGAATATGCCATTTTATAGTTTCAAATGATGAGATACACACACACACATATATGGTTTAGACACCTGCTCAATGTGTCTCTTAATCGAGGGTATTAAGAGCGAATGTGTCCCACATTTGCTGCAATCCTACTTTTCTGGGAACACCACAGTAGGTGTTGTAGCATTGGTGTGAGGATTTGATTGCATTGAGCCGCAAGAGTATCAGTGAATTCGGTTATTCATGATTACTACACTTTAACTTACTATACCTGTACTGGCTAGAGCTCACTCAAAAGTCTTCACAGCCCATTTAACCTGGACGTTTTGTTACCATTGAGTTATTAGTTACATTTTTACTGTCCAAAGAAAAACATGTATCAATGCTTTTTTATGTCTTTTACAGCAGGAATGCCGTATATCCGTGATGTGTTAAAATTTTCTGATGAAAAAAAATATAGTTTTATATTAATCTGCTGTTGAAGTAAAGAGCGCTTTTATATTCTTCTCCTGTTATCATTTTGAAGGGACAGTGATGAAAAGTATGTACCTGAGCAACTTCCAGTCATTGTGCTCAAGGGTTACTTCATAGTTTGTTGGGTCAGTGCAACATGTACTCCCAGCAAGCCCAACATATTTCCCACTGGCTCCCTGACACTATCTATTTGCATATTGTTTTACCTGTTTTTTCCCTCCTATCCTCAACCTGCCTTCCATTCTGTGTGAATCATTCTGTGTGTTTCTATGACAGCTGGTTAGTAAGAGCTTAATTAAAGTACGAAGATTCAACATGAGCCTTTTTACTTGTGTTGCTTCTTATATTTCCAGTAGCACAATGTAACCATATGAAATTGCAAGTTGGTGTAATGCATGGAAACAAGCAGTCCTTTGACCTAGTTTTAATTCATTCAGATTTACTCAAATCACTTGTGTGTAACTCCTGAGTTTGCAGAGGGCAGACAAATTACTCAAGTATGTCAGATGTATGTTAGGGTTGCCGTTGACAATGAATGGCGGTAACTCCACGTGCTCTTCTTAGAAAAGACGATGGTATAACTGCCATTCTAGGTTTATCGCTAGACTGTTCTCCTATGATCTGATTAATACATTACAAGTGATCTTATGATGGCCTTAATGAGCATAATATTGCCTATTTATTGCCTTTAACTTCCCTCTGATGTTCTTTATGTTTTTATCTCATTAAAAAGCCTTTTTAATTGTCTTGTGTATGAAACGTTCCATGTACGTATTGCCTTGCCTTGATTTACCATACAAACCTTACAAGATTTGAGAGAGAAATCCACATATGGTTCAGTACAGTTTAGGACTTAATTACTATATGACTTATTGCCTGGTTAGCAACCTAATTTACTGCCATAGTTATTTTATTTCCTGGACATTGTTCCTAGAAGTGGTGACCGTATCTTATGGTGACATATGTTTGAAATATCTTTTCTTCTTTGTTGTGGCCAGAAATTCTGAGAAATATTGCAGCAAGAGCAGCACCCTGTCCACCTCCACCTCATTTCTCATTGCCAGTATGGATGACTACACACGCCCACAGGGACACACACACACACACACATAGACACACACACACACACACACACACACACACACACACACAAAATGCTGAATCATGTTGTAATGCAATCTCATTCAGAAAAGCCTGTCTCAGCAGATTGCTGTATCTGTGCTTAGAGAGCAGCTCCTAAATCATGTGTCCAGGCAGAGTGGGGAGTTGGGCTTGGTTGCATCATGCAGCCACTGTGAAGCGCACTGTTAAACAGGCACTGCTTATTGTGCAGGGCCTCTGGTTGGATGAGTGTTACTGCCGTGCAGTCGGAGGGTTTTCCAGCTGACTGCACCGCTGACCATCACACTACCCATTGAGCATCACAGGCTGGGCAAGAATGTAGCACGCTCATCTGCCACAGTTACACTGCTTCAAACACACACACACACACACACACACACACACACACACACACACTGCTTCATTTACAAACTTGCATAGTAGAAAATGTTCAAAACAGCTTATTCACACAAACTCCATTAGAGACATGAACTACACTGATAGGGTCAACTACACACACTCATAAATGAGCACATATCACAGCCAAAAAGGTCTCTTGCACGCACACACACAAACACCTTCTGGAATATTTTCAAACCAATGCAAACATACACCGGACACTGATATGGTCAACCACACAACTTAAGAATACACAGAACCAAACATTCAGTTTCTACACCACACACACATACAAACACCTTCTTATGCTGAACAATGAGTCCAAACACCTGCCACCGATCCTGTTGACTACAAGCACTTTATCCATGTGTATGAATACACATTACAAACAAACGCTCTACACCCACACACATACACACAAGTTTGGAATCAATGTTTCCAACGATATAAAACAGATTAGCTTGTCAGACAAGTGGGTAAAATAACTCTCATATTTTAGTTCTAATATTTTAGTTCTTTCAAAGAATTGGTACAGCAAATCAATTAATGCTTTTAGACTGCAGTGAGGATCCTACACTTTGGTGAAAAAAAAAACACTTTTGGTTCCTAAGAACAGCCCTTAAACTGGTGAACAGCCCTTGCTTGGTATGTCTGGCCCTCAGTCTCTATGTACACACACACAGATGTTAAAGCTCCAGGTGAGATGGTGTTGTATAACATCTGCTGACCCACCATCTGAGGATAAGCAAATATTTGCCCAACAAATATTAATGTAGCAAGCCGTAATTGAATTACACATTCTCTTCTTCATGGATAGAGAGATGAAGCTCCATTCTGTTGCACTGAGCTCTGGGGCCATTTGAGTGGCAAGTGTGCACATTGATTTTTCAAGGGATCGGGATTGTTGCTATCAATATAGTAGCTATTTACAACACACACAATATGACGGTGGATTCAAATGCGAATGACAGCCTTTGCAGAATTGCGCCCTTACAAGGGAGCGAAATCTGGAGGAGAATGCAGCAGAATTACATGCCTGTGTGACTGACAGCAAAGCCAGGACACAACATGCTGTTGTTTTCTGTGCAGTGAGGCTGCAATGTGATCCTGTTCACTCATGCATTACTCACCCATCTGAGTGACACAATGACTCTAATACAAGTTATGAGTTCAAAACCAAGAATAACGCAACAACTGCGCTGGGCAGATGGAAGGTCACGGTGCAGTGTGGTGTTCAGAGATCATTCTGCTGCACTGAGTCTTGCTCAGTGAGCTTTCAAGAGCATTCTGATTCACTGGTTGGCAATGCAGGTCATGTTTTTTTGACTAAGCAGAATGTAAACTGCTGTCACTTATTTGACTCCTTGTATGGACTAT
Organism: Brachypetersius gabonensis; assembly: GCA_037577145.1. Lineage (NCBI taxonomy): Eukaryota > Metazoa > Chordata > Actinopteri > Characiformes > Alestidae > Brachypetersius > Brachypetersius gabonensis. The sequence continues at coordinate 9,683,938 of JBBJLR010000111.1, forward strand.
GTCTGTTTACAGATATACATTTTTTTCCAAATGGCTTAAGGTTATATCCGTGGTTTACAGCATGCAGGTAGAGACACAAACTCTGGATGCACTTCATGCATATGTTGTAAACAGCTCTGCCCACACACGAAGATTTTCATGACACACAATCAGACATCAGCGGATGAGAATTCTGTTTTGCCTTTGTGGTTTCTGTCACTGGTATCTATAAAATGGGCAAGAGTATGTTTTATAGCTAAAACTGTAGTACTGGTGAAGTACTACAGTTTTAGCTATAAATTGTGCCTTTATCCATTTTCGGAGGAAATAATATGTAATGCTGATGTTTGAGTTTCAGTTACTTGGCCTTCGGTTACAATGGCCTTGTAGCTCCAAACTAAAGGAGCAAATTGAACTAGTTGTGTTTCTACCGGAGCTCATGCTACACTCAGCAGTTTCATTAGCTAACTAGCACGCTCTCACGTATGTAATCGAAACAAAAGAAGCCTAGTAAATTCAAGCACCTTAGGCTGCCTCTTATTTTGAATACTCCACATGTAAATGCATATAAGCAATTGTCAAAGAAATTGCTGGGCAGTTGTGATTTTGCATCTATACATATTTGCATTTAAAAATAGTTTACCAATAAAATTTAGGAACTAGTCAAATAGGTTTTATTGACATTTCAGCCATTTACACACAGTCCCCACTACAATCGACAATAGCTACCATACTAGTCTGAATGAATACAGTATTATGACTTTATAATGTGCTTGTGATGTATTTCTTCTACTGTTTTCTTTTTGCTCATGAAGGACCCCATCAATACCTGCAAGATCAATACATAAATGTACATTTAAATATTCACTCATTCAGTTCAGTAATATGGTAATTCAGTCATTCAAAGTCGTATTGTCATATCTAAAGTACAGTGTACAATGTACAATGATGTCCTTACTTGAATGCTTCTCCACCATGGGCATCGTTAAGTCTATTTTGGGGGGTCTGAAGCCCCCCCAAAATGATCCCAAGCCACCCTAAATATATAGTAATTATTAGACTACATTTAAATTATATATCCAAACATTTCATACAAGACATCACTGAGCACAGATACGCACTTTACAAATAGAAACAAGACCAAGAATTGAAAAATAATAATTATCATTATTTAATAAAAATGGTGTACCGGCTGTTGCTGCACGGAGCAGGTGGGTATTAGGACCCAGGTGAAGCTACATGGCGCTGCTTGTTAGCAAGTAGCAACCAGAGCCCTTTTAATAATATTTCTCTGGTAGCGACGTTTGTTCTCAGTTCAACAGAACAATACTACGTGTAGGTGACAATAACTGAAAGGAAAGGTTTGGTGAAAAGTTTTCAGTCCTCTATACACTAATTCCGTCTTACAACCCTGCAGGCTAAGCCCCCCTTGTCTTTCTGTCCTAGCGACGTCCCTGCTCTCCACAGTCAAGTCACAATAGACACATTAACATTACAATACAACAAATACAGTAACAGCATATAATACAACATTCAACATGATGTAGTAAGTAATATGTAACAGAGCATGGCAGCAATAAAAAAGCCTCATTGGGTAAAGTTTGGGGATTACAATACAGAAAATGCTTTAGCAATTTAGCACTAATCTATTAAAGAGACAGTGCTGGGGCTGTTAAGCATAGGAGAGCTCAAACATATGTAAATATGACCGTGTACAATTCAGTGCACTTTTTATAGCGATGTAGTAGTGTGTATAGAGGGTCCTGAGCCTCTTCCCACAGGGCAGAAGAGAGGAAAGTGTCAGCTCTGGGTGACTGAAGTCTTTCGTGATGTGCTTTGTCCTTCTGAGCCAAAGCATGGAGTAAACTGCAAGCAGTGTGCTGATGAACTTCCGATCAGTTTTTACCACCTTTTGCAAAGCTTTCTTATCCGGAGCAGAGCAGCTGCTGTACCAGGATGTAACACACCCTGAGAGGATAAACTCCACCGCACACCTGTAGAAACTGGTGAGGACTGTAGTGGAGACCCAGGCTTTCCGCATACGCCTGAGGGAGTGAAGGCATTGATGGGCTTTTTTAATGGTAGCTGCTGTGTGTTCTGCCTCCTCTCCTCTGATGTAAAGTCAAAGACCAGGTCCTTCGTTTTTCTGGCATTGTAAGATTTATTTATATGTAGATGTTTTTTTTTATATAGTCCTTTATCATATACAAAAGGGCATTCAATGTGCTTTATAGAAATATTATACAAAATAAAATAATGGAAGAAATAAAATGAATTAAATAATATTCAAAGTGCAATAAAAGCAGAGGAGAATAGTGCAGTTTTTATTATGCAGTGTATCTAATCAGTATCATGAAAAAATGTCTGGTCATCATGACATCACTTTGGTGAACACTGGTTCAGGCCAGTCACATCTAAATACTCATGGATGTGTGTACAAGCAGATTTTGACTGTTTCAGTATGGTGGAGGAACAGATGCATTGGTGTGACTGTATGTGGGTAATATGACACATCAGGCCAAAAACTTTTGAAGGCCTATCCTGTTCTGTCTTTAATCCCATTGTTTCCTATTTTACAAATAAAAATGCCAATCTGATGCTGTATAAAAATAAACAACACATTACAGTCATGGTTTGGCCTCAAAAATCACTGGACTGTCTCTAAGGTCCCAGACAGGCCTGAGAGTTTCCCTCAGTATCAACTACATTGTAGGTAAACAGGAAAAATTTTGTAAATAAGTGTTTACTCCAAATTATCGCTTTAACAGATTAAACGGTAAGGGAACACAGGCTTCTTTGTCAGACCTTCCTAGAAACCTGAGTTTAGTTTGACAGATTGCTTTTTTTATGTACGTATACAAAAAGCACTATTAGCGCAACAATGTGCCGCGTGGCTTCCAGACTAATAAGATGTGGTGACGGTTTGGGCACGAGCCAGATGTTAAGCCTTCTGTAAGCGAGAGTGTGATGACTGCCGAGGGTATTAGCTGAAAAGATGCTGTGTCTGAAAATAGTATTTGAAAGCATCATGTGTGGGCACGGAACAAAGAATCCATTTCAAAGACAGTTCTCCTTTATTCTAAAGGCACTGTTAATATGCCTGTGATGGAGTGGAATTATAAATATGCAATGGGTTTATTTAACTTCCATCCAGCCTGTGTGAATAGTTCTCTCTCACAGAGAGGCTCTAGGAGGATCCATGGCCTTGAAGCATGTCACGGTAAAGGCGATTAGCGGGAATAGAAATTGACGCCTAAATGGTGAATGCTTTGGAAGCCTTGTAGGAGGGAAAAATATAATTCTCATGGAACAATCCACAGCATCCCACTCGACAAATTGTTGGAGGTACCATTTTGAAGGTTACTGCTGCGTGAGGTAAAGGTATTTTTAGGACGCGGTGGCTGAGCTGGAACATGAGCATATAATAGGAGTGGCTAGCACAATGTGTTTGTGGCCAGTATGTCTGAAAAGCATGTAGGACAAATTGTTCTCTAAATCGCTGAAGCTCCGTATCCCTCTTTTCAAAGGCAGGGATGTGTGTGAGGAGAATGCTGTCTAGAAAAATATAGATGCCAGCTATGGCCTTATTGTCTATTTAGAGCAGTGGGTGGCTCTTTTTTGTTTCTTACTTTTACTTTACAAGTACACAGTGTAAATGAACGTACTCTTTGAAAGTATTGAAAGTACATCTGTGGTTCTTGGCTTGGATGTGCAGTTCTTTGAAGGATCCAAAGTGGCAAAACCATCTTCAGTGCTATAAGCACAAAAGTATTGGGACCCTTACTAAATAGTCAGGTGTCCCAATACTTTTGTCCATATAGTGTATCGTGTCACACATCAGGAGATGGCCTTTTTGTTTTCTCCTCCAAGTATGATGAGCTGTCTAGTGATAGTGGCAGTTTGGAAGATGCAAAAGAAATTTACATGACTCTGAGACTCTGAAGCTGAGAGTGTGGAGGGGTTCTTTCCTTGACCCTTCCATTCTGGTTGTGACATGTAATAAGACATGTAATAACAGGCGACCTAGTTAACAGAGAGGGCTAAACCAAAACAAACAAAATGGTTGAAAAAAAACTTCTTCACACTCATCACTCATCTCATTTTGAAACAAAGGTGGTTTAAAAGAGCCTTCCTTGAAAGGTTCTTTATGAAACCAAAAGTGGTTCTTCTATGGTATTACTCCAAATAAACCCTTCTTTACTCCATTATTTAAAAAAATAATGTAATATGAGTGGTCCCCCCAGCATAGTCAAATGGTTACCTTGGCAAATAAAGCACTAACAGGTTCTCCTTGCTGCTGTGTTTCAGGTTTTTTTTTTTGTCCACCCACCGGTTAGACCAGCTCAGAGAATTACGGAAGCAGGAAACAGTGTTGCATGCACCTGCCTCCAACTAACACAATGAACTCTGTCTCTATGCAGCTCAGCTCTCCATAGTATCACTAAACTGCTCTGACTCACACACTGGTAAGCCACTCATTTTCATAGCATTATTCTAAAACAATGTTTAACCCGAGAAAGAATACAGATAAATCAAGTCAAGTGTTGTTTGAACAGTTTCTGATTGACCTACTTGTGGTGCACTATAGTAGGCAGGCTACGATTTGTGTGGTGGTAAGGGTACAGAGTGCATTTCAGTTTCATTTCATTCCTTCCTGGATTAACCGAAAGGTGTGCACGCTGTACACTTCCCTTTGTGGCTCTTATTATAAAGATAACTTTTGTTGTTTACAAAAAAAACAACTTAACTTTCTTGTTTTACAAGTTGACTTAACCTGGGTACTTTGTAAACCTACCGTTGAAATCTCCCCCATACATTCTGCTTGTCAGGAAATCTACAGTTGCCTGATCTCTTAAGCAGCAGAATGTCAGAAAGAGATGAGGAGTCGTTCAAGGCTGTGCAGCTTGACCAACATGCTGTAGAGTCCACCAAACAAGAACCGGAGGGGCCTCCGCCTTACTCGAGTGGAACTGACCATGCCTCCAGTGCTCAGGCTTCAGAAACAGGGGAGAGTGCAGCAACTCCAGCATCCACTGCAAGTGACCAAGGAGGAAAATGGACTTCTACTGTGGAGCAGTTCAAACTCAAGAGATTTTTTGTGCTTCGGGTACTAATCAGTATATCTCATTCTTATTTAATCAAAATCTCACAATGTGCTCTCTTAAATCTTAAACAAGAAGGTTCACAGTCTGGACTTATAATGGTTCTTACACATTTTATGTTTAAAAAATTGTGGTAAAGTTGTTGGTTCTATGATTACACTTTCCGAAGTGAGTAAGATTATCAGCCTGATTTATAAGAGCAAAAGCAAAATACTGCTAATAGGCTTTAATATACATGATATTTTATTGCATTTTATTCACCCACCATGCTTCAATCACTGTAAAAAGGTTCTAGCTTTAAAGGAACACAGTCAATTTCTTTTTATTAATTGGGTTAATATTTGCCACAATGATAAACACATTCATTTCTAACAATAGACTTCCTCACCGCACCCAGTGTAAATATGGCTTATTGCATGTAAAGCTGACAGAGTAAGGCCATAAAACTCACCTTACCTTCTCTCTGTAACCCTGTTTGTTTTTTTTACTTTTTGTTTGCAGCCTAACACACAGCCCTTGTCTAGAGACAGTAGTGACAAGTCTTTTCCGTCCGGACCTGGGAGCATTTGTTTATCAAATCATGTCTGTGTGGCAGCTCACACACTGAGACACTGCTCAGCTTGCCAAGTGCACTCAAAGTTTGAGAGAAAATGCTGTCACAAGAATGCTCAGGGGCTCTGCTAAGCCATTTCTACTGAAATATTAAAAGAGATTTGTTGTAAAAGGTTGTCGCTGAATAGAGTTTAGAGGGCACAGCTGGCAAGTTGATGTCCTTTCTTTACAGACTTGATGATTATTCACATATTATCACCCCGTGTTATTTTTTGCCCTGGTCTTATAAGACTAACTTTGTTTGTATCTGTTCCTGGTTTAGCCTGGGACTCTGGATCACGCCATCGAAGATGTCAAAACACTGCTAAACCCAAAGGATGACGGCCCTGTGAGCAGCATTTGGTTAATGGCTGAGTAAGTTATTCACCTCGTAGCAGTTTGATAATGTTTGACATGAATTTCACCTATATGCTTAATACTTTTTTGCATCATCCTTTGACCTATGCAGGGGTTATGTCATATTTTATAGTGCATATTTATTATTTTTCTCACTATTTACTCTAAAACATTGAATTTATGTTTGGTCTGTGTACATAACATGTTCAAAGTTACAGTATGGCTGTAGTAGGTATAATGTCACCTAGACAAACACAGGGATTTTAGCTCTGATTCTGATGTATCCAATGCTGCTCAAATCAATAATCAGTAATGAAATATTATGGTTCCTCTCTAATACTGAAAGCACAGTCATCAGGTTGTGTAATGGAATGGTTAGTTAGTTGGTGGACTGATGATTTTGTTTGTAGCTGTGCTAGACGTGTTTACGGCTCTGGACACTTATGGACTGTGTTCATTTGCATTCTTTCACTTGTTGCCCAAAAGGAAGGTTACATTATTGGAGTTCCGCATTAAGAAACCGTGTTAACGGTCTATGTTTTAAGGGGACTTCCTCTTCTCTACTCATATGTAATTTAAAACACCAACAGCATCTGTTGTTCAAACATCCACGTGTTCAAACAACTCTTGTTGCTTGTTGCATGGTGGAGATGTCGCACGTATGTAAATGGTGCACTAATGATACTACAGCCAGCAGTCGTTTACAGATAAGGTGACCATACATCAGTGTCAGACATCAGGCTATAATCAGTTCATCCATGCTTAGACTGAAATGGCATATTGTGCATTCTTTCATTCTGTTTTTGCTGGAACTATCACAAGTATTAAAGAGACAATTTTATACAAAATCTTCCAAATGCGACACTACAGAATGGCTGCAGCTGGTGATCCATTATTCTGCCCTGTGTTTGGTAACTAAGTAAGATGTGCTGGAAATTATTAAAGTGAAATAAACAGGCAGCAAAACAGAACTGCTGGATTACATTTTGCTAAATGCACCAGCGGATGTCAGCTCCTATCTGTCTGTATGTAGGCTTTCAGGAAACTCTTTTAAAACCTTACCACATGAGGATGAATTATACATCTCATTTTCCTCAGCCCAACTCACACCCACATACACAGACGCACACATATACACAAAACTATTTCCTGCAATGGAGGAACAGCTCTGTGGCTTGAATTAAGGTTCTAAGTCTAAGTAAAATGTTTATTACCTGCACTGTTGTTTTATGGAAATAATTTGAAATTAATTTGTCCCACTGAGTATGGCTATATTCATTAAATGATGTGCAGAAAATGACATGATCTAAAAAAATGCCTATGCCTTATTTGTTTAATTGCTGCCTATAAAATTGCAGCGTTTGCACCAAGGATTTTCCTAGACATAATAAAATGCAAGCTACTGTATGCAACTCAATACAAACCTTAAAGTTCTTATCACAGGGAGATTATGAATTTGATCCATGGTTAAGCTACAGCAATCCATCTCTGGGAGTACAAGAGGGTATAATTGGCCTTGCTCTCTTTGTGGGTTGGATTGCCTTCCCTCTCTAGTTGCCAATGGTGACAGTTTGCATTCTCCTCCAAGTGTGGTGAGCTGTGCAGTGATGTTGTTTTAGTGGAAGTCTGAAAAGCTGCAGAGACTGGTGTCATATCATTTTGTTGGAAGAACATGCTAGTCCCCAGCTTCCTAGAATTAGTGGTCTTATGCGATTTGGGGAGTCTAAGATAGTAGCTGGAATTTGCCAAATTGAAGAGAGCATCAGGAAAATAGATGGATAGGTTAGTAATTATATTTCATTTACATTTATCTCGAGCAATTTTTTTTCAATTTTTATAAAAGAAAAAGAGAAAATCACAGCAAAAGTATAAACACATTGAAACAAAACTGTAAGCACAAATTTAGCTTTTCTGCACGTTCAGATTATAATAAATCTTTCTAGTTATAAACTGCGGTGTTGATTAATTGAATCAGCACTTTCAAAAGAGTTTGTTTCAATGAGATGTGAGTGTGAAATTATTAATATTGAATTAGGCCATGTTTCTATTATCGCCAGCAATAACTTCTAAGGGTTAAAGTCCAAAGGTAGACTCTCTCTGAGCTTTGATCTATGGTGCCGGTTGTTGAGCTCATTTAGAAGCAATATTTGCCCTCTGAGCTGTAGAGGGGCTGGTGTTAACAGGGCTAAACAGGTTGGCTTGAGGATGACTGTGTTTACAGTATCATCCTCATATTCCCTGAGGCATTGCAAGAGTAAATGGGTGTGTGTATGTGTGTGTGTGTGTGTGCGTGCGTGCGTGCGTGCGTGTGTGTGTGTGTATGGGGGAGGGGGTTCACACCTCTATCCCCAAGATACTTATGTCTGTTGAGGGTGAACTGAGTCCAAAAGGCAGATAGGGAATGATCTCTTATAACTGTAGAGCTGTGTTTGGCACAGGCGTGCGCTCGGTGGTTCACATTCCAGGTGATGTACAGCAAGATTTTGTTGCCATGTTCTATTAAATAAACTGGATAATGCTCTATGACAAATCTGGCTTCCCAATTTTTTTTTTCTGTTTGTTTAGAGGTAAAAAATGCCCAAATATACAGTCCGATTACGATTACACTTCATTGTGCACATCATGTTGTTAGTTAGCATTCAGGCCAATGCCATTAAAAAATTAAAAAGGGCAGCTGGTGGCCTGGTGGTTAGGGAGTTGCCCCTGTGATTGGAAGGCCATGGGTTTGAATCCCAGGACTGCCAGTAGCACCATTGAGGTACCCTTGAGCATGGTACAGCCCCACACACTGCCTCCTGGGTGCTGCACTGGTTGCTGCCCATTGCTGCACTTGGTGAATGAGTTAAATGCAGAGAAAGAATTTCCATCTGTTCACACTGCCTGCTGCACTGTGGTGCGTTCACACATGACCAATAACCTCAATACTTACTTACCCTTACTTAGGGACATGAAGGACAAAGGATTTACTTTATAAGGTTAACATGAATGAAAAAAAGAATCAAAGAGTTTTTCTTCCTATATTCTTCAGAAAGTTAAGGCAAATTTATGTTGAATATGTGATTTGTGGGATCCCTGAATGTGGTAAAAAATTCAGCAAATGACTAAGAAGTAAACATTTTTACAACCTATAATGGATGACTCATGAGAAAGAACAGGATTAACATGTGAATACGTGTTATAATAGAAATTAAATTTAGTTTGAAATGTTAAAGATTGTAAATAATGTGTAGTTACAGAGGGATGGATGGCACAAAAATGCTGTTTTTAAGTGCTGTAAGGTTATTTATCTGAAACCTCTATATAGGTTGAGTGAAGGACATCTTATCTGTTTAAAACATCTGTATCTGTGTACCATCCATACAAATTTGTGAATCAGCAGGTCCACCAACTTTGGAATCATCCTCTAACTATCCATCAAACTGAAACTGTAGCAAATATCTCCTATTCTACTTACAAACACAAATCAGAATTTTTGAATCCACACTTTCTAATGATTTCTCTGTTCATTTGGTATAATATCAGATTACACTATACTGCGTGGGGCCTCAGAAAACAGCAAATTTATGCATGCACACGCACACACAAATACACACACACACACACACACATATATACATTCACACACAGGCCATACACATCTGGACAACTCAACCATCGTGTGTTCTCAGCGCTCCCTGCTGAGAGACACTCTAAGAAAGGATTTAGAAGGAGGGAAAAGAAAACAAAGCATTGTTTTGCACACAAAAAGTGTCTTGTCTATTACATGCACTTTCTAAATCATTGTCTCTGCTCTTCTCTGCCTTTCTTAAGGCATGCATTTACCTGCAGTAGCGGCAGACTAAAGCTAAATCACTCTCGCTGCCTGTCTTTGAGGTCATTCGTATTCAGGGCTCATGTGTCACTGATTCGTTTTCTGAACTCGTCTTTCTTCTTTGTGTCGGCATAGCGTTTGGGACCTGAAGAGGCAGGCATTCATATTTGATGAGGTTTTTGCCAAAGGCAATTCCTGAAATTTTTAAGCTTTTAGAGTGTGTACATAATTGAGGGGCTTTTGCGCTTTTGTCTTACCTCAAAATAACTCGCTCAGAATCCGCTCAGCTCTGTCAAAATATGCCACCCACAACTGCAGAAATAGATAGACGTTTGCGCTACTCCTAAAGCAAACGCCTTACAGGCCCCGCAAACATTTACTCTACACCCAAGACGGCTTGCTGCTTTCTTAATTTCGAAGAATTACGGTGCAGTCAGTTAAGCGTTCCCCTGTGATCTTATTGTTTTCAGTGATTTACTTTAGTCTGATTGTAGACAACGTGGATCAATCCATCCTAGGATCACAGCTTGAGTTGTAATTACTCTGTTTGCAATTAATTTATTCTAGACACCCAAAGCATTTACCTCTAAAAGCCAATCCGGCTGAAACAAATGAAACACTGCTTATTTTTTGCAAGTTTCATTCCCTCGATACTGACACCCGATGCCTAACCCACTGTTCTCTATTTTACAGTGTTTTTGTTCCAGTGCTTTTGGTGGGGGTTTGGTGTGAATATAGGACAATGGCCCTGTTAGAAAGAGTTCTTAAAAGTCTGTTCCTAAACACTTTGAGATTTTCCCACTGAGATGAGTGTGGATGTTCATTTTATTAAATTAAATGTGTTTTTTTTATCTGAATGCATGAGCCTTTCTTTGTAGGCTTATAGACCTCTTAAAGGGATGCATACAGTGATCTATAATGGAGCATTGTTCATAAAGCATGAGATACAGACAGACATGTGGAGATTTGGGTGCCAGAAGGAAACTAGTAGTATTCAGCTTTGTAGTGTAAATAGGGTTGAAAGCAATTCAGCAATGGCTTTAAGATTCAAGGATTTGTCTGTCATAATAATAAAAAATTCAACATTGAGATTTTTAATAGTTTCAATTAAAATTTGATTAAATTAGAATAAAATAAAAAAGGCAAATTAAACAATATTACTGCTTCCAAATATCAGCTACCTCTTGATTTTTGTTTGGTTATTTCCTCTTTCCCTGTTTCCCTGGTTTACATGTGCTTACAAAGATGATGTGATGGAGAATCAAAAGACTGTAAAGCACATTTGCATTACAGTCTGTTACTGGACAGTGTAAAGGTTTTTTGTAGGGACCAGGTTGAGTCTTATATCAAGTTGATAATAACACAAAGTTGGTTTGAATCTTTTAAAGGAAAAGCATGAAATACTTAAATATTAAAATCAGTATCCGAATTGTATTGGTACTTGAGTTTTTATGTTGTTTAGTTGACCAGTAGCATTGGTTAGTAATGCTCTTTCTGTCTTTCTCTCTCTTTAGGATTGATCACTGGAACAATGAGAAAGAGCGACTGGTGTTCATCACAGAGAACTCGCTCCTCATCTGCAAGTATGACTTTATCATGCTGAACTGTGAGCAGATCCAGAGAATTCCACTTAACTTTGTGGACCGCATCACCTACGGTGCCTTCACCTTCCCCCCTCGCTCCCTTCTTAAGTGAGTAACTCTCCGTGTATCCTCCTTCATCTAAGTTCAGAAACAAGAAGTCCTGCCTGGGCTTCAAAGTGCCTTTCGCCAGAGTTCTCTCACTAGCCAGCAGCCACAGACATACCAGCAGCCACAGATGTGGCAATCGCAAATTGAGACCTTTTTTCCCCCCTAGAACTCATATACTCCCAGTTACGCAACTGCAAACAGCTTCTCATATTAACACATCAGTATCAGATAAGCACCAATGCAAATGTAGCATGACCTTCAGGAATGAAAAGACAGCCACATTTAAAACAGTAGCCGCAGTAATTGTTGTTTTGCCAAAGGTTGTCAAGAGTAATGAATACCTGTGCAGTGAAGCAGAGGCTCAGCCTCTGTTTTACTGATCTCGGGTAAATTCCTCTTCACCTATTGAATTTCATGGTTGTTCTCAGGATACGGTGTTAACTTAAGGTTAGCATGGTGAAGCGGATACAGAAAAACAAGGGAATCACTCCTGTGCCAGTAGGAGCTGAATACTAACTGTGCTGATTACTGTAAGCCATAGTCTCATTCTCCATCATTAATCTGCAAAAGTGTTGTTTTGTATATCGCATATTGGCACTTAAATGAATATTAACCATGATATTCAGTGAGTTCTCTTTTCTCACTATAGATGTAGAGGTGTCCAATATATTTGCATTAGTCTATAAAGCACTACTCCAGTGTTTTTCAACTCAATCTGTCATATCAGTGATTTACCATCTACTACTATGGGCAGCAATTTGAATGCATATTTCTCTGCAGTTGCTGAATTCCGTGAATAATCACTTTAAATGCGTGTCTGTATATTATGCATTCAAACTAAACCACTCACGGTACAAGTCTTAGGGGGGACAGGGATGAAAACAAACATAACCCTGGGAGTCTTACCCAAGGACTCGTATTGGTGTTGTGTACATGTCTGTTGCATGGACGGCAATGGTATTACTCACTATGCTAAACCAGCCGCTTACCAATGCTGCTGATATAATGCTTCCGTTAAAATTCCTCAAAGGCATCGATAGCATCCTTATTGCAAGAAATTTTCTAGTATCAATCTGCAATCTGTGTAAACTCCACCCACTACATTACAACAGCAATGTATTACCACACATTCTTCACTTAGGAAAAGAGTCTCATCACAGTATCTAATTTAATACAGTATAGAATGTGCTGCTTAATTTGCATATTTCTTTGACTGCAGTATTCTTTAAATTACTCAGTAATGGCCCTCAGTAGTTACCCAAAAGTCAGTAGCTTTTCTAAATATGGGGGAAATGTGTCAAAATGATTGCCCAGGGTGATATAATGCAAATGCAGAAGATAAGGTTGAAAGTTCTTAGGCACTGGTTTAACAACCATTTCCTCCAGTTAGTTGTAGTAGATGCCCTGATTAACCTTGGCCTAATTCTCTATACAATGACTTTGATCTTTTGCTTCTTTTCTTTTTCTCTCTGTCCTCATTGTTGGGCTAAAATATATGCTGAGGAATGTCATGAATTATTTAGCCCAGCAGTACTAAAAGTATTTAAAAGGTACCAGTGGGCTCGGTGCAGTAGGACTTAACCAGCAATCTCTTTGACTCCCCCCCCCCTTTTTTTTTCAGTTGCTTGTCTTTTTTCTGGAGGAGGATTATGTGGAAGTGAATTGAATGTGAGCAGGGCTTTTATGAGGCAAGTAGAGGGAGGGTGGTTTGTCAGAAGGGCTCCACAGCCACGCTCTTGTGTAAGTGATTAGTGGCAGAAATTAATGTAGGCCTTTCATCCGAACCTTTTAAAGCTGGCTCAGGGGACACCAACCCAAGTAAAACTAATTTGATGAATAAAGCGTAACGCGGCGTGAAGCGCTTAGGAGAGGCAAGTCTGTATTGGAGGGGCTTTATCTCCACACATTACATTCAATTATAAATAAAACGCCAGTGAAAACCAGCCCAAAGTGCTGAAGGGAAGGAAAAGCTGGCCTCGAACTGGAGCTCCTCTCTCTCTCTCTCTCTCTCTCTCTCTCTCTCTCTCTCTCTCTCTCTCTATCTCTCTCTCTCTCTCTCTCTCTCTC
>JBBJLR010000111.1:9715099-9735467 GCA_037577145.1 Brachypetersius gabonensis
GTGTGTGTGTGTGTGTGTGTGTGTGTGTGTGTGTGTGTGTGTGTGTGTGTGTGTGTGTGTGTGTGTGCGTGCATGCATGTACACACGCGTGTACGTCAACCTATGACTCTCATGTGGGGCTGATGGGAATATTTTGTTTTTATTTACTCCTTGCTGGCTGTTTGTGCCTCAGCTGTTCATGTTGTGTCTGTGTTGAACTTGGAGGGGACGGTGCTGTTGGAAAGGACTCAAACTCGCCAGGCCTTCCAGCTATGCAGAATGCAGCAGGGAGAGAGGACACGCCCTGGATTCTGCTGCTGGAAAACAATAGCTATGGCGAAAATGTGAGGGCGCCATTTCTGCCGGCCATCATCATGGAGACGTGCTGGGCCTAGATCATCTCGTTTTTCACCAGAGAGGTATTTTACTGATCCCTTTCCCAGAAAAAATGACAGGAAGTTTTTTGCATTAGAACGCCTTCTAAAAGTTATCTGCAACTGTTCTTTTTTTTCCTTGTTGATCTTGTTTTACCTGTTTTTTTCCCACAGCATCTACGTTGTTGTTGAACTGAAGATGGACAAGTTTACAAAAGTATTAAAAAGGATCATTTAACAGTGTCAGACAAAATTTTTTCTGTTATTTGTTATTTTTCTATTCCAGCATGTCTGTGCCCCAGTAAACAAAGCAAGCTCCATAAAGACATAGTTGGATGAGTTCGGTGTGGAAGGACTTGACTGGCCACACAGAGCCCTGATCTCAACCCCATCCAACACCTTTGGGATGAACTGGAACAGAGATGGTGAGCCAGGACTTCTCAGCTCCGGAGAATGAACAGACACAAATTCCCACAGAAACTCCAAAATTCTGTGGAAAGCACTCCAAGAAAAGTGGAAGCTGTTAAGTTGCAAATGGAGGAACAACTCCATAGAAACCCATGTATTTGAATGCAATGTCTTTAAAGTCCCTGTTGGTGTAATGGGTCAGGCGTCCCAAATACTTTTGTGGATTTAGTGTATTTCTGCTTGATTTGCATGAAAACACAATTTCTGTTAAATTTTTCATCTGTGTAGCCACAAGGTATCCTTAAAGCAACATGTATGTAGAAACCCCAGATTTGATGCTTGAGTACATTTACTACATTATCTACTTTTACTGTACATTTTTGCTGTAAAGGATTTTCTACTTATTTCCATCCCTGACATTCATGTTGACAACATCTGAATGGAAATGACTTTAAATCTTGTTAACAATAAACTACGTTGCCCTTAAATACCTTATTCAACACATAAGTGCATGTATTATGTAGTCCCTATGTAGGTAACTCCCAAATTAGGCATTATAATGTAAGTCCAGGATGTACAGACCATTAGCAGCTATGGTGAAAGGGGTGAATGGATATATAGACATGCAACACTAATCACACTTTTGACATGTTCTTTACAATAATACAACTGCACTACATTGTACTACTATAAAGCCACCAGCAAGTTAGTATTATGTATTTCATCCACATCCAGTGGCTTATCTGATCAATGAAAAAAGATCCACCAGATTCACTGACTTCCATTCTATCTCAGGAGACGGTGCTGCTTTCCACACCTACATGCACCAGAAACAAAACAGTTCACAATCAACAGGATCATCAACCCAGTGATTACCCTGAGCTCACCGCATGCCCAGTGGGTGGTAGGTATGCCATTGTATTTGTGTGTGGTTTACCTTGTCATGGTCTCTTTTTTATGGACAGATTTACTTGTTTTTTTATTACAGCAGGAAATTATAAAGGTACAGCAGCTGGGAAACACTTCTATTGCTAAAAATTTTCCTCAAATCTTCCTGTAATCCATACATGGGACAGGAGATAACCAAACACATGAATCATTGCTGCTTGCGTAACCTGTCGACTCAGGTGGAAGGGTGGAGGGGGAGGAAAGACAGAGAGAGAGAAAAAAAATAACACGCCATAGATAAAGATCTTCTTGGAGTTAGAAAGCGTTTGTCATTTAGACAGCTGTAGCTGAGTTCTGTAGAAATCAAACTAATCTATAACAATAAGACAAATAAGGGCATCCGTGGCTCGTTTCTCAGATGGACGTTTCTCATGGCTTCATACATCCTATACATCTACAATGAATTGTGCAATGAGAGCCTGGTGATTGAGCATTTAATCAGTTTAAAAAGGTCATTTGTTCTCTCAGTTAAGTCAGTTGCTCCTTTAACCTCTCGTAAGATCTCTTCTTCAACCCCATAAACTGCAGTTATTAATAGCAAGGCCTTTCAGTCAGTAATTATTCTAAAATATTGAAGAAATTATTTGAAACTGTCATGCAAGTTATTTTTAGTTATTACTATTCGGACTCATAACATTGACCTTTGGGGCCTTTGGGGCCAATGTCACAGATCCAGATAAATTTAATAATATGTGATGTGTTATATTTATGTATTTTTGTTAGGATCTAAGCAAGGGGGGACTTGGACACGACTGAATGAGGGAGAAAAATTCACCCCTCATATAAAAAAAGATGAAATGACCAGATAGTCTTGTTAAAAAAATTGTAAACATCTTGTTTTTTCCTCCTCCTGTTATGTTTCTAATTTGGACATAAGAATGTTTTGTATCAACAGCAGTGACGTATAAATACATAAGACAAATCTTAAATATTCATATTGTTTGTATTGTTTTTGTGTTCTTCATGACTTCTGAGATCAGACCATAGGTGAACCCACACTTCCACAGTTCCGTGGTCTCTTTTAAGAACATTACTTACATTTACTTGAAGAGGGGGTTCAGTATGTTTAAGGAAAAAATAAAACACACAAACCTTGCTGGACTGCAGAAACTGCAGGGTCCTGGGCCTGAACCCTGATGACAGGTGGGTTTAGGGGGGCCTATCAGGGAGAGAAAGAACAGATGCTTCTCAGGGGCCCTCCTTAAGCCCTGGAGGTGCATTCACTCTCACTCTATCCCTCCTGTGACTCCCAGCAATCTCAATCTTTTTGCCCCCCTGTGTAACTCAAGCTCTGAACATGCTCCATGCCAGAAAAACCCTACATGCCCGGCTGGTTGGAGTGCTTCACATTCTGCAGCTAACGAGCAGATTGCAATGGAAACGCATTCCGCAGTGATCTCGAACATTTTTGCAGATGTGCCACTTGGTAAATATAGATGTTATAGTGCTATGTTTATGGTGAATTTACAGCTGTCATGGCATGCCTTGCACCTATGTGTTTGCGTAGAGTCTTTGCAGCTTATCTTATAGCTCTCATTTTAATGTAAAGTGCCACATGAGTGAGTTTGATATATACGATTGCCAACAGGGGGCAATGCATACCTTCATCTTTCATACGCTCTGTAACGTAATCCTGTCCAATGCAATCCAGCAGCCACTTTCTGTTTAGTCAGCAAGAAGCTGACAAGCTCTGTGCCCTCAAGTATTTAACCAAGCACTTATTTTCTTTCACTTTATCCATTATTCTTGACACTAATATATCTTCTTGAGGAGAAGCTCACCATTCAAGAATGTTCTGTTTGCTTCCTGAGAAATGAGAGTGAAACTCAATGTCTTATCACCTAGACTCGGCTTTACACTAGCAGATCCCACAGCTTGAACATGTGCAAAACTAAAATACAGAAATACATTCTGCTTCTGCATCTGATGCCAGTAAACCTGAAAGATTTCATTTCTACAAATTTATCCTCACCTAAAGGAAATCTGCCATGACATGGTGTCTGAAGTTTGCTTCTTTAGGTTTGCACCAATGGGATATACTCCACCAGGTAGCATCATGCACACTGCATGTCTAAATCAATACACACTTGCCTAAACTGATTTTCATATTGTCATCCATAAAAATGAAAGAGAAACAGCCATAGTTTAAGGTACTACTTCTTTTAGCTATGCAATTTACTTCTGTCATTTTAACAGTTTGCTGCATGTCATTGTGTCTATTTAGGATTTCCTCAACATGGTTTTGGGCAAAAATGTGCACAGTGCAAAATGCTGGTGGCCTCCATTTTTTGTTTGTTACACTACCTTGAATTAGCTCCAGTGCAAAACTAAAGGAGAAAACGACAAACTTATTTTGGCTGATCCACATTGTGTAAATTAGTTTTTTTGTCAGCATGTGGCAGTTGCTTTAAGGCAGGTATTTAGTGTTGAGTGATTTGGGCTGCTGGGATGGCTCCCCTTGTCCTCCGCAGTCCTGGAGCCCCCCAGGTCTCAATCCTCTCATAACAAGTGGAAGAGTTTATGAGTGAGGTCAGGCCGAGTGTGAGTTCAAGCAAGGCTAACCTTAGAGCTTGCCCTGCCACACCTTAACACCCCTCCCTTCTCTCCTCCTGCCCTGGAGCTTCTCCTACTTGACCTCTTGAAGCAGGGCAAGAGTTTGATGGGTTGTTGCTTAAATGAGCCCCCCAGTATGCTCACTTTTCAATCTCCCTCTCTTTTACTGCTTGCCTTGTATACTCAATGCAAAACATGTAGGCCAACTCTCGCTTTCCTTGTGCCTTGACCCCATCGACCTAATCATCCCAACACATACCACTTCTCCTCCTTCGTTCTCTCTCTCTTTCTGTTTCCACACTCTCTCATTTGGTTTCTGTGCTCCTGCTGTACTGGCCCCAGCAATCTTTTTGCGAATCATACCGACACGTCCTCCTTGAAATGGCTAGCATGTCACCCGCAGATGTCAGGGTACAGGCAACAGCTGTGGTTTTATGGTTTTACCAGATGTCCGCTGGGTGCTAACCCTCGCTGGGATAGGACACTGCCTGGACTCCCTCCTCCTCTGAACCCACTGGGCACACACTGTCAACATTTTTTTCAGCACGGCTGGATGGAATGAGGCAGGGATGGGAGGAGGAAGCCTTGACACATTGCAAGCTGGTCTGATAAACTCTACTCTCATAATTGGCATAAATGACCTGGGTGGTGCAGAGAGACTGAGGTGCCTTGTTTAAGTAGAATCACATCTGTAAGTGGGGGGATTACCATGGGGTCTTGCTATTATTAGTCCTCTCACTAAGAGCCACCTAGTGGTTGAGCGTGGTCACAGCTGACCAAAGTTTGGCCTTGCAAAAACTAATAGATTACAAAACTGGAGTGGAGAATGGGGGAGGGGGCAGTATTTAGCATTGTTTGCTGATTACCGTACTCAGTAAACAAACCCTAATAACCAGTCCACAGTCACACTCAGGGGCAATTCAGCATCTCCTGCTCTCTTGATGTGCAGGACTTTGGACTGTGGGAGGAAACCGGAGCTCCCAGTGGAAACACACAGACATAACACCACTCTTGCACCCCAGCGGTATAATATACAGAAGCAATGCTAAACCAAAGTATAAGTAAATTAGCTAAGATAATAATTTTATTCATTTTTCACCATCATACAATGACTTACTGTTCTTTAATAAAAATTCTATTACCTTTCCATTCACACCTTTTTAGATTGCTCTATGAGTAGGAGGGCTAAGGAAAAGTAATAAAACACACAGTCAGGTTTGCTGTATTTAGGACTCCTATTGGCACTATCTAGCACACTCCAATAATGTAATGCTGACTGACGTTATTCTCAGTTTCACACCGATATGTGATATGAACTTGTGTTTTAACGCTTACTGCACACCAAATACTCAACAATACACATCTAGTCCATATAGCTGGTCCAAATCTGTGCATTTAAAAAACAAAAGATTTAAATACATGAATTGTGGGTAATATTGAATTTGAGTGGAATAAATCTATTTATTTTGATCCAAAGAGAATTTTATTCCATTTGCTCCACTGTCTGTATACAAGTGATGTAATATAACTGACATAAGTTACACAAAATTAGTTTTTTGCACGTGCAGAACACAGTCAATGTAATACCATTACCGGTAACATGTCTGCTGTTTAATGTAACACATTTGATTGGGGTACTTTAGTGAGAGCAAGAACATTTAGGCAACCAAGTCTTTTAGAACTGTCTTTTAGAATATTTATTATAACAGTACTGGTAATACGGATAAATGTATTTGCAGTAGTGTTTATTTAATCAGTAAAATCAATACTTTTGTTGGGTATTGTCAACTAATTGTTTGAAGGTTCAATGATCAGGTTATAATTACTAGAGATGTGACCCCTAGTCCCCAGGAAATTTTACCCATGACTCATATCTGCCTTGAAGTCTACATTTTTTTGTGCTTTACTGCAGTGCAAAATGTTTGACATCCATGAGATATTTCTCAATTAACACAAATCTGCTAATTCAACTCAAAGAGCAAGACATCCACAGCTCTGAAGTGAATGAAGAAACTAAATTCTAAATTCACTACACGTATAAAATACCACTTAACTACAAATACCAAAACGTCTTAGATACCAGTTGATTGTCAGAGAAGTCCTCTTTCTCTTTCACTACTAAGGAGTCTAGTTCGGTGGTTCTCGCACTTGTGCAGGACCTGATCTCGGTCCTTCTGAGATGAGTCTGATAAGTGTGAGAAGGTGTGTTGAAATGCAGAGCCACTTGATTGATGGCTTGTTTTTCTCATTGCGAGCAGCACAATAGTACCAGGACTGCTGTTCTCTGTGAATCGCAGCGCTGTGGGGGCAGCAGTGTGATGACACGTGAGGTCAGCTCCTGTCTGCCTGATACTCATCACCCTCTCACTCCTGTCAGCTTCACACAATAGCCTCTGAGCTGCACAGGACGGAGAGTGTACACTTTCAGACATACACACCACTCGCTGAATGTCAGTGGTACATGCACCTATCACTTTACACAGGTTCAGCTGGAATTATACTCTAAAGCGCTCTAAAGCAAACTGTTTACAAAAGGCAACAAAAGGTTAGTTTCTGGACTGAAGTTAGAGAAAAGGATCTCTGTGGAAAGACAATAATTCTTAAGCATAAGACTGTTTTCTTTTACGTATCTCATGTGTTTTAATAATAATCTCTAGACAGTCGGCCGTTGACCAGGATAGGAATGTTCATGTTGACTCAGTACTAAACTGGGAATCTCAATATGAACCCTCGTCTGAAACAAAGAGCCATCTCAGTTCTGATGTTGTTAATGACTATCCTCATTTTTATTTGGGCCAGAAATATTCCATGTCTCCTTGTTGTCTATAGCTATTTCTAAGGATGTTCGGGTGAAACTATTAGGTCTGCTGAGCCATCAAAGATAAGCATAATGAAATTTCCCTCTGAGAAATCTGGGGCCTTCTATTCAGGCAAATCTTTGTTTCTGTGGTCTGTGATGGTGTTCTTTGTTGTTGCTAAAGGCAGCTTGATGATATTTAGTGAGCTAGTTAGGTGTGTGTGTGATTTTGGTAGTCAACAAACACACTACTCTCCTCCTCTTCTCTTTCAGCAGAGCAGGCATTTAAGGTTGACAGCTGGTTCTGCTACAGTAAAAAAAAAAACACTAAGTATTCTTTTGCCATGTTTAGATATTTGATGTAACGCCATTTTATTCACTAACACACTGCCTGGATCAGGGCATACTGAGAACCACTTAAGTCTCTGTAGCAAAAGAAAAAAAGAGTTGCAAAACCTGATACATATCAAGCTGATGGCATATAAAGGTTTCATAAAAGCATACCATTTGCAGTCACTGCAGCCATTCCAAAATTCAGTGGTAGCTATGAACTTTCAATAGCAGTCATAATGTGTGAAAATATGCATTTCCGTTTCTTCGGTCGATTCCTTTTCTAATTCCCTCAGGTAGAAACTCTTACCGGACGAGGTCTTGGATGATTTACAGTCACATTGTCCTACTTCAAACCTGCATTACTGCTTCCATCAGTTTTTCTTTCATATGCACTCTCTTTGTTTTTATGACACAAACATGGTCCCAGACACTGACTCACAAATGCATGAGGGCAACATATACACCAAAGACGTATGCAATGACTAACACTACCATCATCATCACTGGTGCGTTCCAGCCTGGTGTATTTCGTTGGAGAATCAAACCGAGTGACAAACACCTTCTGGTCTCTCCCACAGCAGAACAAAATCATTTTCCCACTTTCACACACTGCTCATGCAGGCTGGGCTGCTGACAGCATTTTGTAGCAGAGTTACTTGAAGAGATCACTCACCAACAAAATGACAGAAATGGGAACAGAAGATTGTAACATTTTATTTTTTTAGGTAACAACGCTGCGCACTTCGGAGTTTCTGATCCCATCAGTGAACACATGTCCACCATCACCACTGTAAGAAAATCAGACCTTGACCTTAGTCAGCCTTACTGTGTCTGGCTGGAAGTCTTCTCCAGATTCTGCAAGTCTATCATGAGTTTGATGTTGCTCTGATAGTGTTTTTTTTTTTCTCAAAAGAAATATATCATTTTATAAGTAAAAGTACCTAATTAAATTTTTTTATGTTAAATAGTTATAGAGTCCAAAAACCTTTTGGGTCCACTATATAGAGATCAATAATAAGTAATGTTGGGCTCAGTGTGGGCAAGAACTGAGTGTAAAATTTCTAAACCAACTCAGTGACCTTGAGGTTGACAGGAGATACAGGCTTTTGTTCTGTTAAAACATTTACATTTGGAAGTTAGTGATGGAAGTCTTTGTTGTGGATCTTCAGTAAATGTAGCCTAGTTGTGTCTTTTAACAGTGAATCAATCTTGAAGTCTGAATTATCTCTATCTGCTTTTTAGATAAAAGTGTATTATGTGTCAGAAACCATTTAAGCAAATTGATTTGAGTTTTTTCAACCATACAGTTCATCCAGTGCTTAAGTAGTGGCCTGTAGCTTTCTTTACTTGTGAGCAACATCAGGCTTGTAACTCCAGAGCAAAACAGAAGCTTCAGACAAACCAAGTCTTGGTTGATCAACTACTTTTGGGGTTAAGAGGAAAACTATGTGCATTTTATTGTTGAGCTCCTAAAGTTCAAGAATAATTGATAATTAAAAGCTGCAGACTGATGGCAAACCTACTCCAGATGATCTCCAAACAGGAACTAAGTAGTATCTTAGCAATAATTTAAAAAATATATTAGATCCTTTAGAGGCAGATAAGAACCCTTATGTTAGTATAAAATTCTTAACATGGTGTAATCCAGAAAATAATCACAGATATGTATCTTACTGGGTAACAGCTACTCAATCTTTTCATGACTTTTTGCACAGACTGTAAAACTCTCATTGGCAGTTGTTTGCATTCCTCCAGCATAAAAGCTCATCTATTCCCAAAGCACTCTGCACTGCTGCTATCTCCAATCTAGCGATGCCTTCCCGATATGCCATGGTTGGAGTTCAGATTCATGGCTGGAAGAGCAGAAGAACATTTGAAAAAATGTTTTTAAAAAATCAGTTCATTAAGTGATTTAACTGAACAGATCAAAATGGCATAGTTTTGTTCGGTACATCATAGGATTATTTGTATGGGAAAGCATTCAGGAATTCATTCTCTTTTTTGACAGCAATGAACCCTAGTTTTACTGGGACAAAGACTACAGAAGATGTGTATTTAGGTGTAGTAGGTGTATTTACTGTCTTAACCACCAGGAAATAAAGGTCATTTTCAAAAGGCCAGTTAACATATATACAAGGATGTTTACAGTAAAAATAGTCTCAAATAGAGTTGCTCGGGTAGTATGACAGTTATGATTTAACCTTTCCTACCTATTCAGAGACAGGAAAAAAAAAACTTTTTGTGTGAATGTGATTCTTTGTTATTGCAAAATATACACATAATATAAGCCACATTAATCAGTTTAAAAAATATAGTATGGTCATTTAAACAGTTTTTTTTATTACTTAAACAAATGAAATATCATTCCCTTCTTAAAATTTAATCTCATTTAAACCCATTTCTGTGCAATATAGACTAAAGTAGCGAGATCCACCAATTGCGGTGTGAAATATTAGCCCTGAAAATCTATATTTAACAGATATATTCCAGGGATTTAAACTAACCGGACATTGTACTATAAAGTATAAAAACTGTGTACCCCAGTTAATTGACCAAGTATCTCCTTTGGTGAAGTCAAAGTGAAAATACAATGATGTCTGCTGAAATCTGTGAGAAGTTTTCTTTTGTGACATTTCAAATACACTCAGTGGGGGTGCCTGGAAATAGATGTTCAAAGTGTTTAATGCCCCTAAAACTACACCACAGAACATTACAATATGAAGTAGGATGTTTTGAGATAAATTGGGCTAAAATGTTGTTTTCAAAGGTAATAATAACACAGAGGTACATGTTATCACTCTGACCTCTGAATTCATCATACCCCAATTTAGGGTTCATCCTTCGTTCAATCAAATGCATCCAGCTCTGTTCATCCAAACCAGCTCCACCTGAAAATCTATCTGGCCAGCATCTGAAACACAGCCTGGCTTAGCACTCGCCTGCTGGATGAGAGAACGCATGATTACCATCACCAGGAATGTGTCAAAAACAGAGAATCAGTTTCACAGCTTGTCCCATGTCAATTGGAAACCCACACTAAGCCAACTTATTCCTTCCACAGACACATACCCACACACTTTGCTGGCAGCTGGCTATGCGGACTGACAGGTGACGTTATCTGTTAGGAACCTGGCCCACCTAACACTACACACAAATACACACACACTTCACTTCCCACAGATCATCTTTAATTCATTGCCATGGCTATAGAAATTGTATAAGCCAAACCAATTAAAATGACGAATTATGTGGCTTTTGCTTCTAATTGAGTCAAAGAAGTCTTCCTGGATACGACTCATGTGTATTGAGAGCTAATGAAGTAAGTACAAACACTGCTGCATTCTGTTTTCCTACCTATGACTCATGTCGGAACAAAACAACATGGGTATCTTTTATAGTAATCCCCTCAGCATCTCTCCCGCCAACTGCGTATGTATTCCAGCGGACACAAGCCGTCAATCTAGCCAGTAAATGGCAAGCAATGATTACCATATATGATAATGTCCACCTAATATGATTATAATAGAGATCAAATGAGAGCATGATTCAATCAATATGGATTATTTTTTTTATCTCTGTTGGAGGTCAGCCACCATAGTCATTTCTTACAAGTTTGCAAATTCCTTTTTGGTGACACTGACTCCTTGGTGAACTTAATTTTTGAAGGAGACCTTATCAGTGACTGATGATGTGCACGATTTTCCAAAACATGCTTAATTGAGTCCCCCTTCAATACCTAATTCGTCCTTTAAAGACTTTTGTTGTAGACAGATCGACATCTAATAAAGGACTACTTGGACTAGGCACCACAACAATTTGTTACTGAACTGCACATTCCTTTTTGGTCTCGCAGGCCCTCAGTGAACTATTTGCTTGGATTCAAGCATCCCTTCATATCATCTCACCATGTTTTATTTTTAAAAACCTATCCAGTGACAAAGGGCACCTCAGTCCCTCTCTTAGATTACCCAGGGATGGGTGCTGGTTCATGGACCCAGGATAAAATGTCGTTGGGATGCCACTGAACATCATAATGTGCTACACATACATCCATTTTAACAGGTCGAGGGGCCGACCAATCACACTTGTCACTCTGTTGCTTGGATACGGCTCTCCTGGGTTGCTAAACACCAGGCCTTACGTTTTACATCATGGGCTATTTTTCTGAAAGTTTGAATATCAAAGATAGAGTTACCTCATAGAAGTGCTGAGCTTGGGACACCTGCTCAGATGTGTACCAGAGCTGTTAAAATAGGCATCTCTTCACACTCTGCACTGTACTCACACCCAGAACATAAACTAGCCTGCTCTCCCACTCTGACCTCTCGCTATTGCTGCTGATCCAAACATTTCGTCAAAAGGGAATCGACAGTTCAGTGTTTTGTTGAAGGTTTTCATGTTGGGCTCTTTGGTCTTTTTATCTGATTGGATAATGCTGATTGGATAATTAAAGGCAGTACATTCGATAAATCAGCTAAATTCAACAGAGATTAGGTGGTGTGCTAACGAATAATAAAAGAACCACAAACAGCACTGCCAAGATTTATAGAGGGATTAAAAGCGAAGTGAAGGCAAAGCCAAATTGGATTTCAGCGACTGATAGATTGTGGTTGGTTTGGGTTTAATTGTTCAGTGGAAAACTTAGATGTGTGGCAAGGACTGACTGTTGGCATGAACTTTAAAAGCATGTTTACTAGCATTCTATTATAAGAAAAAGATATTCATATTTGCTTCAGCTTGCTCTCTAAATAAATGTGTATATTCCACCAGGCACAACATGTTAATTTGGAATTTAAAATCCTCAGGCCATGCATGTAGCACATATTGGTGGCACGATTGGTGTTCCACAAACTTTTTATTGTCATTTAGTCAGATTAATTGAACCGACAGGAATCTTTGAGGTCTTTGCTAGAGCTCTGTAGCTTTTTCCATTGTCCTAAGAGTCCATAACATGAGAAGTTGAAATTCCTATGTTTTTTAAATGACAGCATTAGATTATTATTAATGTATTAGGCAAACACCACTATGGTCGCCATAAATGAAAGTTACGTGGCAAGAAAAGCCCTCTTTGAATTCACTATTTTCATGATCAACATTGATCACTTACTCAGTAACTCATTACAACAGCACATGTCAATGCATATTAGGAGGAAGGAAGTGAACAGTCAGTCAGGAAGTGAACAGTAGTTGCATGAAGGTAAAATGGACAAGACCATTATAACAAAGACCAAATCCTATTTCTTAGATGACTGGGTGTGAGAAGTTCTGTAACGGCAAGGTGTGACTGGGTGCTCCTGGTGGTTTGTGCATATTTTGGCAGAACGTGGAGACCCTTTCAAACATGTCAGGATAACATGTCTTTGATTAATACATTGGATTAATACATTAGGTAAAATAAGGCACTGTACACATTCCTAATGTACATTGAAAAAATTGTCTTAGTTCAATTAAAATAAAATATAACTATTCATGCAGATTTTTGATACACACATTTCCACTCTATGAAAATAGTAAAATTATTGTGAAGTAATAATAAAAAAGGTTTGAGTAGATTGTTGCTATTATTATTACTATTATTATTATTATTAATAATAATAATAATAATAATTATGAAGAAGAATATGCAAGGGACTATATATTTCTATTGCCTTTTCTTAGTCTGATAATGAAATGCATTCTCAAGTTTAACCAGCCGAGTGGTCGTAAACAATGGCGGGTTGCTGGGCAGTTTTGGAGTCGGCCACACATGAATTATCACCTCTTAGGCACTGAACCGGACAGTGGACTTTCTGACTCATCTGGACATCCCCTTCGTTAATCACAGACTGGAATACACACACACACACACACACACACACACATACACACGACTCAGGTCTTGAAGGTTGCTGTCTGGTGTTTGTATCCCACGCATGTATATGTTTGACCTCTGTGTTGCGAGGCAGGCAGAGTCAAGGTCCTCCTCTCCAGCTGCCCCCACGACAACTGCTTGTTGGCGTACCATACGTAAACGCTGGACTGTTTTAGTCCGCTGTATTTCACACAGGAAGATAGGCCATAAAGCTGAATTGAGGAAAATTTTAGTTTAAAGGCACATGTGTTGCACTCTTTATAGGCCCAGGCCGATACAATTACAGATTAATGTGGGTTTAGCACAATGGCTTGGACTTATGATGCCCTGTGCAGGGATAACGGCCGCATTAGAGATGCTGGCCTGGATATGGACCTGGGCATTGGCAGATGCTCACAGCATAGCCTGATGTAACCGTAAGTGCTCTAAACAAGGATATGTGCCTCACATTAAGTAATAGGAAAAGGGTGACAGATATCCTACGCCTGCATGTTAAAAGCAATTAACAGGGTAGTGATGTAAGGGTTTCATGTGTCGGTATGAATATCACTCATAATCACTCTTAGGCCGCATCAGTGGTTTGAAGGTAGCTTGCCCTTGTGCTAAAAGGACAGACATGTATGATCTCATCTACATACGCTGATTGATGTGTCCAAAAATGGGCAAACAAGGAAAGTCAGAACTGATCTAAAGGAATATGTAGGTGAAATGTCCTAAAGTTTCCTAAATTTTCCACAGAGCTGTAGTTTTGCCCTGAAGCTAAAATGCTAATGTTGCTTACAAATAATGGGAATGTACACCCCATCAAATAACATCATACACACCTTAATTCTAGGGCTGGCATACTAGATTTTTCTTAGATTTTATCTTTTCTTTTTGTGTACCAAAATAGTCATCATTCATAGTTTCTGTCACACTGGAACGAGAATGCAGGACCAAGACTGACCAAAACACAACCTTTCTGCGTGGTGGAAGAGCCCCAGCGCGGATGGCACGAGGGAGCGGGTGAACCACGCTGTTTACTCTGAGAACGCTCGGTATAAAAGTAAGGACCCGCACCAAACAGGTCCTCGTTCTCACTCGCACACACAGGGATAGATAGAGGTAGCTCCGTAGAGCAGTGAGTACTCACAAACCAGGAGAAGGGATTGAGAGGGGCACGTAATGACTGAAGCATGTCACTTCAATGTCTGTGCGAGGAACCCACACCTGCTTCCTACTTTTATACCTGGCGTGCAGTCATTTCTGGTGTCTATTGACTTCACATGCCCTGGTGTGTGTGACAGTTTCTCTCTTTATCTCTTAGATTTAAATAACTTCTTTTGTAAAACTACAGCTTTGTTACGTTGGCTTCAGGGCTGAAATATTTAAATCCGTTCTAATTGGTTGACCTGTCGTGTGACTCGTTCAAAAAATAGTCTGGACTGATACACTTCTTACAAATTGAGCATGAATGAGTAGTGGATAAATATCACAAAAAATAACAAATTTAAAATACCGATGTCACAACTGGGCTTTGCCAAGGAGGCGCAAACGCAGACTTTCATTATTTTTCTTTTCTGTATTTATAAACACAAAGCAAAAAGGCACAATGGCCAAAACTCAAACAAATGCAGATTCCTGAATGAACATAAACCAAGGCTAGAGTGAGGAAAAAGCAACCTAGGAGAGAACACAAAAGGCCTATTTATGCTCAAGTGTAAACCCCAATCACCTGGACATAAATAATCACTGGATCCCTGGCCAGCTGTGAATCCTTATTCTTTTAAGCCGACCAGGTCAAAATAAGAGCCCCCCTAGAAATAGTCCAAAGGCAGCCTGTAACCATGGTTTGAATTACGGAGGGTATTGGGGGGTACTGTACCCCCCGATCAAGACCCAGACCCCACAAAGAGACCAAAAATGCAGGTGAGGAGACAGTGTGTTTTACTTTTTCTTTGTTGTTAAAAAAGACAATACCCCCCAAACATGGCAGGACAATTCACACTCTGCTGTCGACTGCGTTACAGTAAGGCATCCTCAGGTTATAACAGTTTGAGTTCATAACGCTCACTCCCACTCGACTAATAGCTCATACTTATGAACTATGTGGGCGAATTAGTTTGGTTGCGTGAGGCGGTAGAATACGCAGTAACACGGCGTATGATTGAGGGAGTTTTTCTTTTTCTTTTTAAGTAGCTTAGTTGTGTTTTTATGATCTTACAGCTGTGTTAGGAGAGGTCAGTGACTTAGGCTAGGGTTTCGGCTAACACCAAAATTCGAGTTACATCACTGTTGAAAGAACGGATTTGTATACCGTTTTTGCAGCTTGGTACGCCCAAGTAGAACCAACTCCAGGCAGTTCAATGATGTGCCCAAAACATATCAATTCTTAAATCTAGATAAAATCTCTCTTTTGATGAGTTGTTTTCATAGGCACGTTTATTGCCTTAGCTATTTATAGTCTACAGTGCAAACTTTTTCATCCTCAAATCCTTCTGTTTATTTTCTGATTTTATTGTCATTTTATTTACAGTTTATGTAATTCATGTTACTTATTATAATATTTTGTCTTCTGGATAATCCTTTTACTTTTACTCATGTAAAGCATTTTGAACTTCTGTTGTGTATGCACTGTGCTGTATCAATAAACTTGTCTTAGCTTGCCTTGCCTCAGTCTGAATGTAGCTGTTAAATAAATACACTTTCCAATGTAGTTTATCATGCTGTTATCTTTACACTATGACATTCCTAAGCTACAGGCAATTTAAAAAATCTGTAGACAAATGAATGGACAAAATTCAGGCTTGAAGATTACCGTTGTTTTAGTTGCAATGTACATTAGCCTTGTAGCTCCAGTGCAAGACTAAGGAATCAACGTTTGGGTTAAGAAAAATAGTGATTCAGTTTTATTTTACAGTGAACTAAGAGGAAGTTTCAATTCATTTATTAGCAAGCATTAATTAATGGAGATAAAGTAAAACTGTCTTCATTTTTAAAAACAGCTTGGAGTTTGTACTGCTGTATGCACAGATGCTCTGCAGTGTCTTAATGCCGTTTTATTAAATGCAAACAGACTCCATGCACGTCTGGCCTCTGTGATTTACAATTCATCTCTCATGAAAGCAACGTGTTCCTTTTGATGTTTCATGGACATGAGGCAGTTGCTTCATAAGATCCATACTGGTAAGTGAGTCACATTCACCAAGTCCTGTGGGAAAGCAGCTGGAGATAACTCTGAATGATGAAACGATTGCATTTTAAGCACCGCTAAATTAGTGATATGTAAAGAAATCCTAAGAAATTCCTAAGAAAGAATTGTAAGTTCAGTAAATCAGTAGATATATATCAAGTTCTGAACAGTTTGATGATTTCCCCGCTCATACCTAGTAAGCCTAGCACTGAGTTGAGGTGTGTAAGATTTATACATTCATACTTTTATTCTCATGGACCATGGTATAACCCTAAAGAACCTTTTTGAGAATAGTTCTTTAAGAGTGATTTATATAAAAGAGACGTATCATTGAAGAATTAATTATAAACTCTGAAAAATGTGTGGAATTTCAAACCGTCAAACAATGTCTCAGGCATTAGACAACATATTCATAACCATTTCAAGTAATGACTTTCAAACTTTACTTCTGGTTCCCCACCACTTTGAGCATCTTATGAGACTTGAGATATTGGTGGAATTCCCCTTAAAAGAACCTTCTCACAATGTCACAATGATCTATGCCAGTTAAAGCTCAATGAATTCTGAGGCATAAGGTGCCTGAGTAAGATACTTGTCTTTGTCTTTACTGGGGCAGCTGGGTGGCTTAGGTTTGGACGTTGCCCCTGCAATGAGAAGGCTGTGGGTTTAAATCCTAACTGCTTGTCTCATCCCTAAGGTACCCTTGAGCAAGGTACTGTACCCACACACTGTTCACTGAGGGCCCCTTGTTGGTAACAGCCCACTGCTTCACTTGGTGAATGGGTTAATTGCAGAGAAAGAATTTCACATTGTTCACACCGTGTGCTGTGGTGTGTTCACGCGTGACTATAAGGGGCCACTTTATGCCATTCTAGTTGAACTCAATGCTTGCAGTCACTTCTTTCCAGAATGATTTCCAATATGCTAGATTTTTACTTTGGCATACCATGTCAGAAAATCTTTGACAGTGTACATAGAACATGTATATAGTGTTTGATGACCCATGCTTGTAGATGTATGGGAATCTGGCACTCTCTAATGAGTTCAGTTCAGCACAGTAGAGCACGCTGTTTGAGTTGGACTCTGTTCAGGAATGGCACTTTCAAAATGAGGACACACAATTTGCAGATGTTAGCAGGGCTATCTGTCTGCCTGGGTGTGGGCAATGTGTTCATATGTGTTGGGTGGGTGATATTGGGGTCGGACTAAAATAACTCTCTGCTGCCTTGGCATGTGGGGGAAAGATGAGGCAAAGTAGTTTCTTGCTGGTTGGTTACCAGTTGTATGGGGTGGATTGGACGTCACTTTCCTTCAGAATAGGTTATTAAAAAGGCACAGCCAGCCTGCAGCCTGATCTCACTGGGTTGGTATACTATGCTGACATCATCAAGGCCTCCAAGGTGCACTGTGGGTGCACTATTGAGGGAGGGGGCGCTAGAGAGACTCTGTGTGTCTGAAAGGTACAAAAGTCCTGCATGACAGCTCATGTTCCCTGGATACTCAGAATCTATTTATTATATTTCCCCCTCTGTGACCCTGTCCTTTAATTTAAGCCTGTGATTCATCTGCTGTTCATTTCTCAAAAAATGCAAAACGCCTCTACATTTACAGCTGCCAGGCCACTCCAAGAAAACATGAGGCAGAGGGGCTGGAAGTTAGCCGGGGGTGGGGGATTTTTTAGGCATAGATTTATATCCATAACACTTCCTGTTTGAGACTTCAACAATATCATCAACAACAGCATGAACTCTTTAGATGGCACTAGGCCTCATACCAGCTGAGTGTTGCAGGTGTTTGTGCTAAGCATATGTCAGCAGTAAGAGGAAAGAGGCAGGTGAATGGTGCTGAACCTTCAGCCCCAGGCTTAAGTCTTATTGACAGATCGACAAACCGCCTCAGGGACACTGGACCACTTCATGTGACTTTTCTTTCACCTGGCTATCCGTGAATGGTGCCTTACTAGCAAGAATGAACTGTAAATGCCAGGCTAGGCACTTTGAAGAGAAATTCAGGCAGAAAATGGGTCTTGGAGTGAGCTTTTCAGTACAGTGCTTAGATAGCTAACACTGGGGACGAGGCCCAGGAATGAAGTGGGTGGGGGACAGTTTCGGGGTGTTGCTTCATATCTATATCCTAGCAACTGAGGAAGCATGATACCCTGTCCAGTTGTTGCCAGGGATTGGTCAGCAGGCTGGCATTGACGCCGCCCCTCGGCTTGTGGTCCGTAGAAAGAATGACCCATCAAAGCATCCTCCACACTTGAGCAACTCCTGTGCACTTGAGCTATCTGCACTTTAATCTGTCTGAAACAACTTTTTTATTGTTCATGTTTAGTTGTTTTTTTTATTTGTATCCTTTTTCAAAGAACTGACCCTTTACGTCGTCTTGATAGATGTGCTTGGGCCACTTGCTGATAGTTTTCGAGAAGACTACAGTCTGGCACTATGACGTCTCCCTATGCAGCCGTACAGTTCTGCCCAGAACACGCCTTTCAGCGGTAAGACATTACTTGTGTTTCAACATTAGTCATCAAGGGTTGCAGAGTTCATCTTGCGCGTGACGTGGACTCTGAGTGCATCCTCAGTATAGCTGTAGTTTTATTCAGAAGTAGAAGTAGGACCATTACTCTATGTATTTGGCTGTGCAAGGCACTATGTATTTAAAAAAAAACATGCACTGGCTTTGGTGGTACGATCCGCAGTCGACAACTGGGATAGCGTTATGTATTATTTTACTAGTTCTGTTCTATTTCTGTATAAAGCGGAAGCTATAGTTGTCTGGTGTGAGACTGTTGAGCAGTGTCTGGTGAGGCAAACAGTTGTATCTGTGCCTCCAGCTGCTGCCGGGTCCTGATATTTATAGGTGCATGTTCTTATGGTAACAATGCAAGTGTAAAGGAGTGTCTAGATTTTGGGCAGCCAGACTAGATACTTGAAACCTAGAGCTTACTGGGCTGCTCACTGTTCAAACACCACTGAACATTTTGACACATAACTGAACAGAGCTGGACAACAAGTACAGCTGTAAATGTGGTTAAGGAGGTCTACAGTCACTGTGCCACTGCACACTGTGTATATATATATATGCATTTCAGGGATGTTTAATGTATTAACAGGACCCTTTAAATCACCCCATATTAGATTGGCTTGCTCTTTTAATGTATATTAGTATGTATACTGATTGTTAGTATGTTAGTATGTAAAATTTTATTGAAAAGTATATGGGTTAGTGCTTATCTTGTTTGAGTTCATACTTATTTGATACATATAAAATACAGTTTTTACCTTCTCTTAGTCTTGAATGTTGAATCACCTCTTTAAATACCCCCTATAAGAGAACTCATCTTTTTAAAATATCTTTATACCAATTTTTAAATATTCAAGTTAGTGTTAAGACAAAGAGATTCAAATTTAAAGTGCATTTTCCAAAATTTCAAATGCAACACATTTCATGCTGAATAATATATTAAACTCTGGCACAAATAAACCTGCATCTAGAAACAAGAGCCTATTGAAAACCTCATCACTCTTGTGCACTGTTCTGACTTCCAACTTACAGACACAGGTGTGTTTTCTGCTGTGTGCTCGCAGTGTTGAGCGTACTTGACCCTGATCGCAGGTGCATATACATGCAGTTGTTGTTTTAGTCTCCATTCCAGTTGCCATCAGTTGATCTTATTTTCTCTCCAGGAATCGAGACCCCAAGAGACAACAGACACACTTGAGCTCATTTTAACTCATTTAGTCTTCAAATTACATTGAACCAATGTGCATCATTTGCCATTAACAGCAATATCTTCTTATTCCCTTTTGTAAAAGTTAAACAAATGTGTCTAATTGCTGGTATTTAGGTGTGTGACTGTATGCAAAGGTTTGAATGTTTTTGTGTGTGTGTGTGTGTGTGTGTGTGTGTGTGTGTGTGTGTGTGTGTGTGTGTGTGTGTGTGTGTGTGTG
>JBBJLR010000111.1:9735567-9740567 GCA_037577145.1 Brachypetersius gabonensis
TGTGTGTGTGTGTGTGTGTGTGTGTGTGTGTGTGTGTGTGTGTGTGTGTGTGTGTGTGTGTGTGTGTGTGTAGTGCACTAAAACTGGCAAAAAATGTAATATTCCAGTTTGGTTCATGTATAGGACCTTATTTGCATTTAGAAAATCAACTAAATATCATTTGACCATGGGTGTTTACATTTTTGCCAATGACTGTAACATCTAGTGTAAAACAGTAATTAGCTAAACCAGCTTTCAAAATTTACTGTCGTTGTGTTTCAGACAACGCAGTTGTGTTAGTGACCTCCAAAGCAGTGAAATAAATGCTACACATCACTACATGTAAGAGCAAAATCTTCACAATCAACACAAATGCAAAAGTCCCAAAATACAAGTGAGGAGACTACTTCTAAACTATCAAAGATCAGAAACTGAAAGCTTTCATCACAGTGCAGATTCTGTCTATATTGTGATATTTATCCAATCATAGAGAATATAGTTTGTGCATTTTGCTTCAAAAAACTTTTTTCTTTACCTAAAAGGCACCTTATATGTTTTGTTTTGTTGTTTTTTTTGGTGGGGGTAGTGCGGGATTGTTTGTTTAGGAGGAATGGCTGAAAAATGCATAGTCTGAAGCAAAGTGCCATGGCAAAGTGAATGGAAGTTGCCCTTTGTCTGAATTCATTCAGACTTTTTCCTCTGTCTCAGTCAGTAGAAGTCAGGCACAAAGAAAGCACGCGACTGAAGGGAAGAGAAACCTCCTGGACCGCTCTCCTTTTGTTTGCACCTTCATGTCTGTCCTGCAGCCGCTGGTTTGAGGGATGAGGGAGGGAGGGCACATCTCTTTGAACACTACCTGGCTTGTGATTAATGAAGTCACTGGAGAAGGCCTCCCACTAACACTCCAGATCGCAAGGCTCTGTTTGTTTTGATTGCATTTTCATTGCTGGATGTGCCCAACCTGCCAGGAGACAATGGGCGGCCCTGTTTAGCCACGACCCTTAACCCCGTCCCGTCTGCGAGAGGCCCAGTCTGCGTTTAAGTGGACGCAGTGCACCTTCCCCCTTAAGCTAAATACATAACTCCCTCAGTAACCAGACACCAGCCGCCCACAGCCCCCACATCAGCTCCCACTAGAGATCAAACCCACCACACACTCAAGCTGTGCAGAAAATAACCACAATGAAAAAATAGAGATGAGACGACTATTGTCTCCAAGGAAGTTTTCAAGCCGTATTTAAAGGGAAAGCCCAATTCGAAATATATCCAAAATGTAAAGTTTTAAATAGCTTTGGATGGATCTCACAAAGTATTTCATAAACAAACTTTGATCTCTTCTGTGCAGAAAGAGAGTTGGTGATCACCTAAGCTGAGGATAAGATGTGATTTGAAAGGATGATGGATGTGGGCCTGTATTCTGCATTGGGTTTTTTTTCAGTATTTTGTGGTTTATTGGTATATTAACTAAATACAGTTGTCATTTTTTTCCAACAGCTGTTATTAACAAATATTCATTTTGTAATTCTTAACGAATATTCATTCTGTAAACTCCTGTAAAAGTGTGAATGAGTAGGGCCAAGCTGATGTAGGCTGTCTGATTTAGCAATTTTCACATTGTTTACAAAATGCGCCTAACTCTTTCATTTTAAAAACGTTTTTTAATGAAATGGGCTCTTTAAGGGGACCACAAATATCTTCTATAATTGTAAGCTTTTACAGTCTTGTAGTTTATGGTGCAACAAACAGAATGTGTGAATGCATGTCGGTCAACACGGTTGAAGCGAATACCTGTAAACTAAGAACAGATCCATAGCCTCAGTCAGTGTGTTGATTTTGCTTGCTTTGACTGATTTAGAAGACCTTACTAAGGCCTCATGGTAGAGCTGAAACAAAGGGTTGGTGTGTCCAGCTATCTGTGGAAGATCATGGCAGAGAACCTGACCATAAACTCCTGTCGTTTTGCGCTTGTAAATCTTCGACACGTGGCTCATATGAAAAAGGCCTGGATACTTCTGTGTGGGTGTTGTGCCTTTTTGTGGGACCATGATGTCGTTCTTGGCCGCCACTCCTTGTCAACTGGATTGTGTTTCTGGCAGCTACCCAGCGTTGTGAAGGCTAACAGGGTCGGATCAGACCTATACCTCCTCCTCCTGTGTGACCTTCTCTCCACTCTGCATCATTTCTTTACTTTGATTGGTGCTCCATCTCCATCCAGGGTCGATGATGATGATGTCATGACACAGAGCAGTCAGTCGAGCTCTTGGATCGCTGTCAGTGAATCCGAAACATGTCCCCCTGCTGTATGTGACCTGAGAAAGTAGCTACTCAGCACCTGCTCGAGACCTATATAATCCTCATGTTCTCACTGGCCTGAAATGCTGACAATATTAAGTGCAATAACGTATAAATGAGAAGGACAGACACCTAATCCCTGTGGAGCAGGACCTTAGGCCATTTAATAGCATTACATCCTGTGATGTATAAGTATCATTTTGTTTTGCGGTATAGGGTGCTGCAACACATGGCAGATCCGATTCAGGGACCAGATAAATGAAGGGACACTCAGGAGTCCATCAGAGCACTAAAAATGAAACCTCGGCTCCCTGTGATATAAACACTTTGCTTGAGTTGCTCACACCTGTTTGAACACTGTGACTGAGCTGTTTACTAATGTAAAATACTGAGTTGGGTAGTTTTTCAATTTGCCTGATGCATTTGGTCTAAATGATGTTTTAAAGCAGTAATCTTGATTCTCAAGTATATTTCTGAAGAAAAATATCATTCTTCCTCAGTTCAGTTTTAATCCTTCATAATTAGTTCCTAATTTACTTTTTGATTGCATTTTTGTTTCTATTGCTTTAGCAGCTGGACTACATTGTTGCTGTTCAAACTCATTATGTTTACTTAACTTTTCTTAGTCTTAAAGGTCCCAAAAAGAGAAGGGCAGTCCCCAACAAATGTCTCCAGCCCATTGACATCGGGTCATGAGTTTCACCCCGTGTCTGCATAGGTTTTCACCTGGTTACTCCAGTTTACTCCCATAATCAGTGAGATTGGCTCTAGCACTAACCAAGACCCTGGTTAAGGATGATCAGATAATGGATTGATAGACAGATACATAGACATATATCCAGAAGTCCTACAGCAGTATATCCTTAGTCTTTAAAAGGCCTTTGTCAAAACATTTGTGTGGTCAGAACTCATGCTCCACTTCAAAGAGTATACAATGAATTTTAAAGATTTTATTAAACCCTGTATTGGGCTAATATTCTTCTTATATTTTATTCACGTAATTCACAAAGATTTTTTAAAATGTTTTAAGCAGAAGGTAATACGCAATACTAGGGCTGGTCGAAATACTTGTGTATTCATTCGCCATGTTGGTGTGCAATTATATATTAAATAGTCTTTAACCCTACAGACCCCGACAGAATTCCACAGTGCTTACCTTGGCATATTTCAGAGATATATTAAATTTATTTATCACTATTGTTCATAAATCTTTTTGCCACAAAGCCATGTGAAATTGGCACTTATGCGAAGATATTAATTAAGAAATTCATGCCATACCCAGGTGATGTTAGATAAAGGCTGAATACAGCCAAACCACACTTTACAATTTCACGATTTGCGACTTTTGCCTTCCTCTAAAAGACAGAAGCAGAATAAGTAAAGTGAGAAAAATTGAAATAGTCAAACAACTTTTACTCAAAGGAAAATAGTTAAATTCATGTCATTGGTTTGTCTATGTATGGAGAGCTAACATAGCAATGGTTCATGAAGTTACTTCTGTATCATCACTGACTTTAAGGCAAATATTAAAAAACTTAATGCTTTTTCTGTGAGTAAAGTAAGAGGAGTTCTACTTTGTACAAAATTAACTAGAACAAATAAATATTTTAAAAAAACAGTATGGTTAAATGTAAAATATAGTTTGATTTTTTACAGAATGAACCTAGCCCCCACCTCGCCCCTGCTGGCTGCGCTCCGGGTTCCCTAGTAAAAATTAAGCTGTTTCAGAAAATGAATAAAAGAATGAAACTGAGTGGGTATATGCATATTTATTCAGAAATGGTATTCACAGCACAAAAAATGCTATTGGAGCATCAGTTATTAAAATGAGCTACAGAGCTGCATTATCTTGATGAACTGGAAACAATTACCATGTTGCGTGGCAATCAGTCAGTTCAATCAGTCAATCAATCTGGCTCATCATGGACAGTAGAAGATGCAGAGATGGCCGATTGATATCGTCGGGAGAAAATGCTGACTCATAAATTGTAAATTATAAATCCTAAAGAATTGTTCTCATTCAGCCCTGTAATCCATCCTGAGACAGCACAGACTCTGTGTGATATAATGTTAAATTGTTTGAATAGTTTGATCATTTTTACCCCCTAGTAGATGCATATTCAGCAATATGCTTTATAAAAAATAAGCAATTCTCGCAAGCTTAGTAGCTTTTAAAGGAAAAAATCAGATTGGGATTGGCCCTTAGTTTTAAATATTGGTACCCGAAAAGAAAATGTGGTATTATCTCCATTAGAAATCTTGTATGCTATTTCTCTTTTACTGGCAGATACTGTTACTGCAGCCATTGAAATTATTAGAAGTTACATTTGTAATCTCCTTAACAGGACCTCCCAAGCCTACAGATCCCACAATGATAAAACTATTTACAACATAAAGTGTGCTCTTTAAGTGAAGGACAGACTTTGTGGATGCAAAATGAGGATAGACTTATTGGGTTTGGCACTTGGGAGATAATTCATGACATTTTCTAGCTGAGGCTTAAATACACATTAGAACTGTAAGATGCTTTCTCTCCCATGACAGGCTTGGCAGCACAAACTTATCTGAGTAATTCAATCCCAGCATTCACCTTGTGCCACACCTCTTTGGCTGAGCATAAAAAGAGGGATTGATCACGCTTTTCTTGTTGAGCTGTCCTTCTGGGGCACCTTTTAAGCAGAGAAAGAAAGAGTTCTCCATGTTATTGAAGCTGTTCTGCCAGTCTTCGC
>JBBJLR010000111.1:9745567-9770235 GCA_037577145.1 Brachypetersius gabonensis
ATTGCAGGGCTGCCCCCATTTGGACTCTCACAGGATTTTCTCGATTAGTGATTCCACATAACATTACCCATTGATGATGGAGTCTAAAGTAAAATAAATGAAGAGGCCAGCAATCATCCCTAATCACCCCTATAGATAACATCGTCACCCTGAAGTAAAAGGTCACTTTTGGGCCATCTTTTGCTTAATTGCATTTTTCAGTGACAGAATTGTAAAGCTTTATGTGATCAGGCACCTGCCCATTTGGGTCATAGTGTACGGCAGATTCCCCATCTACGAAATCTTTGTTGTTGCAATGAGAAGACGCTCCCTACATAAAGAATTTAGTTTGTTTCAGTGTGATGCCACATTGTACAATAAGCCCTGATCTTTTTTACATTACATTATATACCTGGTGCACGATAACTTTTGTAAATGTAGAAATGCTGGAATTTATTTTTGGTGTTGTTTCAGGGGGCAATAACTCACCTCCCTCTCCCAGAAGCACCCCCCTCCCCTACCGCCCACTTACACACATGAAAAGGTTGTTTCATCCCGGTCAAATGGATGATTTGGATGATTCCTTAGAATAAATGAAAATGTTATTTCTATTTCATTTTCATTATTGCTATAAAGTCAGCGCTATAGTGATGTGTAATCCTGAAACTACTTTCAAATTCATGCTGTACAGTCATCCCTGTACAGTCTGTTATCAGGCGCAGTTTTTTATGTGTGCACTCTTCTTCCAGTAGACGGAGGGAGCCTGCAGCTTGTCTTTCTTGGGCTGAAGGATCGTTCCTGGCCTCCATGTCTCAGACACCAAACTCCCAGGGAACTGACATCCTCGGGCAGGATGTCTTTAACCAGCTGCTGGAGATGCTGGACCAGTGCGTACATTTACACAAGCACACACACGCATACACACACACACACACAACTATACCCTGTATCACAATGTGAAAGTTCTTTTAATACATTTTGTGAAATTTGTAGAGTCATGTTTGACATTCACTGTCAACAAAACCTAAAAGGTTTTTAGAAACTTAGCTGAACAATTTAGAGTAGATTTCTATTTCTCTTCAATATTTTGACTGTTTTAACTCAGAAGAAACTAGATGTCCTCATTTGTAGGCCTGTGGTACATGATTGATATGTGTTATCACTGCATGACAGTCCAATGAAAGATTTTTTTTTTTTGTATTATCCTGAAGCCATTCCTCGAATGACACTCCAGTTATTTGTTGTCTATCCAAAGGTCTGCGTTCCACTCAGTGCAGCCCATTGAGCTTAACTTCTCAGAAGGTTCCTCCATCATGTCCCCATCTAACACCATTGAGATCAGCATGGACTGCATCACCATGCACGGGACCGAGGAGCACCTCGCAGTAAGTGTTACAAAACAGCTAACACTACAAACAAAAGGTCTTCGCAGCCTTTTGTCCAGTCCAGCTACTGAGCTTTTAGTGTCCTGAGCCTTTCACAACAGAAAACCCTGCTATTGATGTGATTCATATGAGCTTGACCTGCATTATTATAAGATGATTTGTGGCCTAGTCCTTGACAAACCAGCCTCGCTAAACCCTGTGTAATTGCTCTCCCTGCTCAGATTG
This sequence comes from Brachypetersius gabonensis, assembly GCA_037577145.1. NCBI lineage: Eukaryota > Metazoa > Chordata > Actinopteri > Characiformes > Alestidae > Brachypetersius > Brachypetersius gabonensis. The sequence continues at coordinate 9,747,157 of JBBJLR010000111.1, forward strand.
CATCAGGATCTCACACACTACTTTTTAGGATGTCATCAGGATTAATACTTCTATTGCAAGCAAAACCATTTTGCAAAACCTGGAAGTGGTTGAACATTTGGCAGACACCAAAAAATGTAATTCAGTAAGAAAAATTAAGAATTGTACAAATACAACATAAATCAGTATTGTAACTTCTTCATTTATACCACAAAACATTTCCCGACTTCAGAGAACACATACTGTTTTTTTCTGTCAAACTAAAATAAGCTGCTTTGCTGAGCTGTTATGAGTCAAACTGTGAATGAAACCTTTCCTCAGAATTGAGTGTTTTTGTTTTCCTTTCTGTTCTAAACCCTTCTGGTTTAATGCATTTTTAAAAGCTTTATATATAAAATGCATATACAGTCAAAGACTAATAGTTGTGATTCAATGCAAGTAAATTGATAAGAATGTTATTTGCTTTAACAACATTTTTTTTAATTTACCTAAATTTTGTTGACAAAAAAGTGTTGATCCTGAATCAGGACCTCCCACTCAGATAAACAGCTAAATCTTTTACTGATTTTATGACTGATTTTGTGTAAAGCAAATCACAGCCAATTAAATTAAAAACGAATAATGATAGCTGCCATAATCCATCGGTTAAGACTATGTGTGAAACCTGCGCTTTGTTTGTTGTGACCAGTGAGGTGCATCATTTCGTTTCTGGGGATTTCAGTGGTAAACTCCGGTAAAAGCCGTTTACACCCATATGCACATCTGGGGGCGTTAGTGTCTGCTGTGGGGATCCCCTGGTCTTCAGTAAACCTGCCTAGTAACCACTTTTCTGATTGGATTTATTGGTTCTTAGGTTGAAACGTGTGAATGGGGTCCAGTAACAAATGCTGCCGATAAACAGGAAGGTCCCATTGATCGCCTGTTTGTGTATTTGTGTCATTTGTGTTGAGGTGCTTCAGAAAACCTTCTGAGAGGGCTTTAGCTTGAAACAGTTTCTGAGTTGCAAGACTGAATCAATGCACTGTGAAAATGGAGCAGATGTGCTACAAAAATATCAATCAGACGTTTTCTACTTTGATGTAAGTTAAACTATTTGTTCTTCATTTGGACCTGTAGTGTTGATCAGAGGCGAAACAGTAGAAATACTCTTGCTCTTTGCTTGATTGACAGCAAAAAGCACTTGCTTTCAGTTATTTAAATTACAAGTATTTTGTAGACTAAATTTAAATCCAGTATCACAAAATTGTGTCTCGGACAAATATTGTCCAGAACCTTTAGAATAATTCAAATGTAAGGTTTTGCTGAAAAAAAAGGAAATTGCTTAAAACAAACAAATACATAAATAGAATACACAGCTTCTTGCTGGCGACATAGTTGCTCCTCAAACTTTTGGTAACCTCTGTAGCTAATGTTCTTGCACATATCGCTTCATGCAGTGTAAGCTGATCTGACTAAAGGATGACAGGTAAGGTATTAGTTACTCAGTTATCTAGCCGAGTGCTGATCCACAGCAACTTTGGGCAGCGTTGTTGTTTTTGTTTCAGTACAACAACTCAACGCTTCCTTTAAATAGGACCATTAATGGTCAAAAAGATCCCCTGTAGCATCATTAGTAGGACTGAGTATTAAATCAGGTGAAAAGGGAGTAAAAAGTAAATGTCTTGTTAAAAACAGTAATGAAGTAAAAGTAAATGTTTAAATACTAAATTAGGCCTTCCATAAAGCCACTTTACTCTTGCACATTTAATATTATATAAAAGGTTAATTATTTTGTTCATTGTAATTATTCATGTGCCAATTAATTGTAAGCTACAATTTCATGATTTTAAAAAATAATTTTCAAAATCATTGCATCTCTTGTGGATCCTGGATCTCTTGTGGTTAACCTTTTCTCCCAGTCAAGAATATTTCTCTTTGAAAAACATGTGTATGTTCTTCCAGCTGTTCCTTTCCATAAATACTAGGTGCAAGACTCTTTCCCCCAGGAGAATTCCAGGGGCACACACAGTTACAGTATTATTTAAGCCTGTAACTGGAAAGCAGTGGAAAGTTTGAGTTGTGAGAGTGTGACGTGGAGACAGAACTTCAGCCCTGTTGGCTCGGTGTGTGAGCAGCCGGGCTCAAGGGGAGAGCTGGTGGCTCCCCTCCCAGCAGAGGAATGCTGTTGTCCAGCAGTAAAGGGAAAAAAGGGAGAGACTCACCCAGCACTGCTGTGATTCTGTACCCTGAGGTGTTGAGCATGGGTGTGGGGGCACTGTCCTTTTTCTTAAACTGGTGATTAATGCCCCCCCCTTACTTTGAGCTCCACCCTCCCTCCGCCCGCTCGTCTTCCTTTCTCTGGAAGATGGGGTGCGGTGCAGAGACGGTGGCACGCTAACAGTCTTGCCTCCTCCAGCTAACGCTCTATAGGTCCGGTTGACAGAAGCCATTATGGTCCAGACTGACTGGAGTGATGATGCTTATTGTCTTTCGTGATAAAGACGCCATCCCTCCAATCCCACCTTCTCCTGACCAGGTGGTAAGAGTGGGAGGTATGCTACAAACGTTAATCCAGTTTATTATGATGAGGGTGCTGTTGTGTCACACCATGATGCAGCTGAATTAGCTAAACAGCAGCATTAACAGCTGAAAAGTACAGGTAGCTCTAATATGAAACATTTGCACAATGAAGACACAATAAACCCGTTCGATTTAAAAGTGTTCCTCAGCGTACATTGTTTTAGAATGTTACAGATGAAAGTTGCATTATTATGACTTTAAAAAGAAAATATTTACTTATTTTATGTCTTTTGCTTTTACAGCATGGCATTACATCTTTATAAATGATCCAGATAGTGGGAAATATCATGATATAAATTCCCCTTCTTGAGGGACATATGTAACTCCAAAAGTCGTATCTGCTGAATGGGAGGAAGGGCATCAGGCATTCCTCACTTCAAGCTTAAGTCATTCAGGTTAACTGAGAAATTATGGCTTGTAAAATGAGCCCCCCAGATCGGCATCTTCCCCGTCCTCCTCCCCCAAACCTTGGCACCTCCTTCCAGGCGTGCTTGTCTGATGAGTCAGGAGATATTGCATATTTTTGTAGTATGTTTGAGAGATGCTGTTTGTGTTTTGATGGGGGTTTTATGTTTAAATATGAAAATTTTTTTCTAGGGGAACTGCACTTTTTTCTCTAGCCAGAAGGCAACAATTTTAAGCAGCACCTGCTTCATACAGGACTGCAGTCTCTCTTCACCAGCCTCATGCTGAGGGAGGAGTAAGAGACAGCGAGTGGCTGAAATGTTGAGTCAGATTTCATGGAAGAATGTGACGAAAACAGTAAGAGAAAAAGTGCTGTATTCCCGCTCTAGAGAGCTGATGTCACTACAAGATTATTCCGTGGATCAGCTTTGCTCAGTGAGTTTAAGATTCGTAGAAAGATGACAGTGGGGTTGGGTAATAAACTAGTTAGAGAGATTCAGAGATTCAGGAGTGACGCATAGCAACAGGAGAAGCTGAGTGTGTCCTAATTATATGTTCATTTGTGGAATTCTGTGGAATTTGTATTGGGTTTTTTTTTCAGCTTTCCACAACTTTCCTTATCTAGTGAAGGCTGTTTAGATTGCATCTCAACTCTAAGAAGGGAATGCATTGTTTAATGAGTGTTTGTTTTAGAGAACTATTAGTTTAGTAAAGATTTGTCTGGAAAATCCTGTCCATGATCTCGCTGCATGTTTAATGTTTGTTTAAGTTTGTTCTCCAGGGGCCTAGTCTCAAGAGCCCTTTTTTTCAGTCATATCCAAAACAAAGGCAGACTGAATTAGGTGCTGACAGATTGGACTGAGAGCGTATCTCCTGACCCAAATTTACATTCTGGGTGTATTCGGGCGAGCTGGACTGAAAAATATGTGCCTCCGTTTATAACCTGTAAATGGCTTTCACTGGCAGTGTACAAACTGTTTAGTCTAGAGTGCATCTCTCCCCTTCATTAGTCATTTGCTCAGTTCTTTTCAGTCAGGGTCTGACTCAGCGCCAGGTGATTACAGAGCATTAACAAGGTGTGTTTCTTACCTCTCGACACCCCTTTCAAAACTGAGGTCTGTTTAATCCACCTTCTTCCCTGAAACTTCACATTTTTTCAGAATTCTGTCGAGCACAACTGATTTGTTAGCACTTTTAAAAGTTCAGGTTTGGCTTTTTGGCCAAGAAATTGGTCTCAGGTCAACAAATGCAAGCAGGTTCTACCTGGAACTATGTCCTAAATGTTTTCTGGCACGCTCTCCAGCTTGAGTCTTAACAGCTAAATATGTGCCGACTCTTCTCCACCCCACCAGTTTGCCTGTAGCAACACTGAACAGTGCTAGAAAACAACACTGTTCCAGGCTGCTGTTCAGTGTCCTCAAGATCCAAAGACTATTTGTATGAAAAAAAAGCATATTTTACATGAATAGTCAGCTTTGTTTATAAAAACAAAGTTATTTCGTAAAAATAAATGGTAGTGCAAACTAGTTGTGGCGTAGTGTGCAGTTCCACTATCCTGCAGCAGGGGTTCTATCCCCCCACCCTGGCGAGCACACCACACCACACCACACCACTTCCAGCCCTTGGCCAAGACACCCACTGCTGCATTCGCCTGCCTCTGTAACATAGTTCAATTCTAAGTTAGTTTATTGTAAGAGCATCTGCTACATGAATTAATTAAATATAGACATGGGAAGTATTTAACATTTTACACAGTGTCACAGAAGCAGACTCAGGACAGAGGCAAGGCTATATAAAAACAGCAGTGTAACGGATCCAAATGTTATTTAAATCAAGGGAAAAGAGTGTGAAAGCCCTTTCGACAACAGCTTTGATTCATTTCTTTTTAATACTTCCTGCTGTAGGTTAAGCCTGTTACATATCTGGTTTGGTAGGAATTATATTTGCGTGTGTGTGTGTGTGTATATATGTGTGTGTAAATCACAGTGTTTTTGTTTTTACAGCTTATCTTGCCGAGTCTGTTTTGTGAGAAATTGTGTACAGTGTGGTTGAAGTGCTGTTAGTTTATTGATCAGTATTTGATTTATTCTTCATCTTCCTATGCAGTTTTTTAAAAACATTTATCTGAATGGAATAAAAGTGAAGTGGCCCCATATAGTCACACGTGAACGCTATGAAAATCTCTCTCTGCATTTAACCCATTCACCATCTGACACCAATCTGATTGGCTGACACCAATGAGGGGCAACTGGGGAGCAGGATGTGGGAACAGTACCTTGCTCAAGGGAACCTCAGAGAAGACACTAGCAGTTCTGATTGCAGGGCCAATGCCCAAACAACTATGCCACCAGCTCATGCATGACTTTGTAACCAAAAATAATCAGTGTGGCACAGACTCATGGATGTGGTTTGTTTTGGGTTCTGAAAATGTACAAACCTTTACCTAAGTAGCCAATCGCTGTGGGCCTTTATAAACAACACAATTAAAAGTGATAGTGATAGTGATCTTCAGAAATAAAGAGAAGGCTTGTGAATATCAGCCCTGAAATTGTCTGGAATTCTTGCTTGTAGCAGTGAAATTTAGTTTTTCAGCAAATTTTTTGTCCTAAATCATATCCGCAAGTCTTTGCTCCCTTAATGAAGAGGTGTATTTATTTTGAGTGAGTTTTGGAAATGATTATGAAAATAACCTGGGAAAATACTAACTTCTAGTATCTGTTCATTCTATTGATGAAACAAAAGTTTGCTTTTTTATGAAAAATTGATTTTAACATCCCTTTATGTGAACTCGACTCATTTGGTCCATTATAATCCATTCAAAACACCTTTTTTTCCAGTGTTGAATATGGTTCTTCTTCAAGCATTTTAAGTATGAATGTGGCTTTGGTCTCTGTGTAGGCCAAACAGGATGAAGAGGTTCAAAAGCCAATTATGCAGTAAAGCAGTTCCACAGTTCGCTGTGCAGGTGTTGACATTTTTAAGTGTAGCCTTTTGTTTTTAGGAGTCGACAGGTGTCTGGTCCTTTTGACATTCCTAGCAGGTTATTAGGCTGAACTGTAACACTGCTAGTTATAGATTGTCAATAGATGCTTCCCGTCTAAGTCATATGTAACTGAACGATTATCCACTGATATGTATAAACTTATACTTTTTATAAAAATCCATGCAATCACTGAAAAGTTTTAGGATAGATTTGTCTTCAAAAGTTAAGGGTTAAATGTTTCAGACTTCATCAACCTGTTAGGTTTAATCTCAAAGCAGATGCCTTGTCAGAGACCAAATGGTGGATGCTTAGAAGATCTGTTTTGATAGCTCAAGGCTAGTGGCCCTGGCAGCCATCATCAAAGAGCAAATCCCCCTTTCACAGGAGAAAGAGGAGCACAAAAGCCACCTCATCAATTACACACTAAGCAGGCCATATTAAAAGTGACTCATCAAATTCTCTGTCTCCTCTCTGTCTTTCTTTCTGAGAACAAATTAATCTCTTTTTCAGTCACACATCCATGTTATTGTCATTATGTCAGTGCAGTCAACAAATCCTGACCTCTATAGCACCATTAAAGTATTTGGTGGCAAAGCTGGAACGATAGACCGGTGACGTCCCCTTGTCAGTATTTAGGATAGATTTTTCTCCTCCTCTTGCTCTTAGCAGGGGGTGATGGAGCCTGTCAGCTCCTTGGGTTGGTGTCTTCCCAAACCCCAAGCACCTGATACTTGATACCTCACTAATCCCACAGCCCTAAGCCCAAACACTCCTCAAAGAATAACAACCACAACATCTTTTGTCTGAATCACCCAAAAAGCTGAAGTTTGCTCCCTTTTCCCTTCTTAGAGCTGATCTTGTGTTCACTGCCTCACAACCAATGCCTAAATCGGCCATCAATGTTTTGCCTGGTGTGGGATATACTGTACCCAATATATCTGCAGGCCAGATGTTGTACCACTTACCAAGTGCAACTATGATCACTATTCAGCTCCTCTCTGTGGTTATGCCATCGTAACACATTTCACACTGAAACGACGAAGTTATTTTTCCGCACATAATATGATTACTGCTAGAAACATTTAAAAACAGGCCAGACAAGATTATCTTTAGACTTAAGCATCAATATAGACTTCACTTCTCAGTGGAAATGGCTTAAAATGTTCCTTCTATACCAGATTAAAGAACTGGTGGTGGTCCATGGTCTCCTGCCAACACCTCCCCCAACCCCACCCCTGGCCATTAGAGGGGTGGATGTTGAGATTATTCAGGACAAGTACCTTGGTGTGCACATGGACAATAAGCTGGACTGGTCAAAGAACTCTCTGGTCACATGCAAAATATGTCAAAGTAGGTTGTATTTCCAGTGTAGACTCATATCATTTAGAGACTTCAGCACCATGTTGTCCAGGGCTGATCACCCAATCTACAGTGTTGTCACTGAACTGAGAAGCACTTTTAGCCACAGACTCACCAGCATAAAGTGCTCCACTGAATGTCACAGAAAATCTTTTCTGCCCAAGGCCACCAGACTCCATAACTCCTCCCTCAGGCACACACTCACACAATAACCTGTGCAATATCACTACTTATGGCAATATTACTTATCTACTACTTCTCTACTATTTCTCTACTACTTATGTCTATTACATGCTATTATTTGGCACTCCAAACCATCATTTGTGTTACCTAGTAAATCACTTGGTGGTGCTTTACTTATCTACAGTATGTATATCCAGCTTTCTTGTTTACTCCAGCATATTGTATACATAGCGCATTTTGAGAGCTTTATATGACTTTTTATACTTTCATTTTAACTTTGTATTTATATTCTTCCTGTCTTTGCATCTCTGTGACTGTGCAATCAGTAATAACATTTTCTGATTCTGATACAAATACCAATTAACTGCTAACTACTCCATTATGGGGCCTAGTTTAAAATGTCATAAAAAAAAACTGATTAATATTGGATTTTTTTTCATCTCCTTACCTGGCCCTGAAATATAAGGCAATACAATATTCCAGAATTCCAGAATAAAAATGTGTCTGCAAAAATGGGCAAAATAATTGTGTAAAATAATCAAGTCTAATTTATGGCTTGTCTGGAACTTTACAACAAAAAATGACAGAACAGTATATTTCAAACTACCATTTAATTTGCAACGTGTTTTCTACAACCAATAATGTTACTACTGTCAAGTGTATTATGAGAAAAAAACAAGTGTATGCTCTTCCTTTTAGACTAGTAAGACAAAGATTTGAACTATTATTTATGGTGTTCAGTAGTAATTTTGATGATCAGCTCTGTGGTTCTCTATAGTCAACCAAGTTGTGGGCATCCTTCAGTAGACTGTGGCGTAATTTTAATTGTGTATGGCTTTGTGCCTGTATTGTGTGCTGTAAATATGACATATCACCTCTAATTCTACATTTTACCTCTTGCTCAGAAATACGTGTTAGAAGAAACATATATTAACTCTTGGTTTGGGGAGGCACATATAAATCATGCTGAAGTGTATATTAGTTATTGTTTTTTAAGAAATATGATATGATGGTTAACTTACCTTGATTTGAATCATTTTAGTTTAAGAAAATGTTTTTGACAGAACCAGAATGTACCACTCGTTATGAACAAAAATATAAGTAAAGAATGGTCCCATTTGTATCTCTTTTTTTATGAACCTGTGCATTCAGTTAAAAATAAAAAAGTGCCTGACATGAACATTTTAGGTTCAGTGTATAATGAAATGTGGTTATAGAGGAAAGAACCTTCACTGTTAAGTGTAATGGTTGACTGGTGATGCGTTCAGGCTGTGAACCTTGTTGGGATATGTGGCATCATGAACACCACCAAGTTCCAGTTGACTTCAAGTGTAAATTTGGCTGCTGTTGCCAAAAGGTTTTTATACACAGTTGGATTGTTTTAGCAGGTCATTAAATCGCCTGAAATCCAGCAAAAAATGGTAAATAAGCACGGAATTAAACTTTGGCACCCCAGTCACTTTTGACAAAACACATGTGCTTATAGTCTAAAAGAAAGGCGTTTAAAAGAAAGGGAGTCTAAATAAAAGGACCTAGGACATGGAGAGTCTGGAGAAATACTGTATATGGAGTGGCTTCAGATTCGTTGGTCTGTATTTTCTAATCTTAACAGTCTGAAACTGGCTTTACATGAGAACTTAGGTTAAGTAAAATGCTTTTAATTAGTTTAATCTGCACATTTTAATCTGCACATTCCTCAACAATAAAAGTTTTATGCATCAGACTTTGGCTGCGCACACATGGTCTCAATCTAGCTTTGTGTATATTTTCCACATATTTGTTAATGAAATCTTAACTTTGAGATACTTCTTCTGTCCTGCAGCTGCTCATGAGACTTTAAAATGAGAAATCTTCACTTTTTTCACTATAACTACAAAAATATTTGTTTCACAGTAGCAGCAAAACCAGTCTATTCACCTTTTCAGCACCACTGCCAATGTTGTTTCAAGCTAATTAAAAGTTTGTTTTAAGCTAACTAGAAGCTAAGCTAATTGGCCTCATCAAAAGGATTGTAAAAACCACTATCACCGTCACTGCAGTGGATGCAGAGGTAGCGTTGCCTTTTTATCCAGCCTAGGTCCAGCTGCCCTGAAGCTAAATGCCCCAAGTATGAAGACAGGGTGTGGGCCACTGCTTGGAGACAGGAATAGTTACAGGTAGTGGAGGGGGTTAGACTGTCCTGACAGCTTTTTATGGGTGCCTCACAACCTTAAGGCATTAGTTTTTTCCTTCTTGACCTGGGTTAATAGAATCCCTACCCCAGAGCAATACTCAAACCTTGCACAGCCCCATCCAGCTGCACATTTTGGTAAGCTAAATTGGTGTGAAATTCTTTAGCTGGTGTTATGTCATAAACAGTTGCATGTAATGCATATCAACAACAAATTCAGAACTAATTTTTAAGTCTTGTGGTGTGTTCCCACCTTGCACCAATTGGCCCTGGGTTAGGCTCCAGGTACCCACGACCCTAGTAAGGAATAAATGGTTACAGAAAATTAGTGAGAGCTCAAGTCTTGGTCACACTCACACACAAACATATGTGCATTACTTTGCAAAAGTATCTTCGGATTTTGCTTTTTGCTTCCAAAGAGCTAGAGGTTCTTGCTGTTTTTGGGGCATTTTGCTGCAGTCTTGATCAATAGTTCTCCATCTAACCTAAGGCCAGTGAAGAAACAGGTAAAGAATATTCAAGATGATCATGCTGATGATTAGTATATTGGATAAGCTGGTGATTTAGCTTTTGAGCAGGATAATGATCTTAAGCATTCTTCAAAATTCTGTGCAAAGAAAAGCAAAATGTTTTGTGAATTATATCTCGTCGTCCCTAGTCTCCACAACTTTGAGCAGACCATTGAGCAGCATTGGACAGGCTGGACAGACAAGCTTGAAATGAATGTCCAGCAAATAAGATAGAACTGCTTGAAAATTTGCTGGTATATTTCCAAAAATTACATGAATCTGTAGTGCTGTGATAAAAGCAAGGGGTGGTTATTTTCGTGTAGCTTGTACATAAGCTTTGACATCTGTTAAATTGCACTTACCTTGTATATTCTCACATTACACTTCAAAACCAGGCAGTTAAATTTTGAATAATTGTAATGTTTTCTTGTAATAACATTTTGAATTAAGTACCTTTTTTTTAAGGGACCTTTTAAATCCTGGGCCCAAACATCTGGCTTGTAATGTACAGCCACACATGTATCCTTGTTCCTCGTATTTTTTATCACATATTTATCTATAATAAAATTACATTACAGGACTTCTGGGTAGTTGCTGGTATCCAATATTTTTCATGTCAGTAGGTATCAATTCTGATTCTGCTGTGAATATTCATGCATTCATAAAATTTGATATTTGGCAACTATATAACATGTACTTCTTTTTACAGATTTACAAATGCATTAAAATGAAGATGTTTTCAAATACAGTAAAATGAAGTGCAGCAGCCCAGTGTTCTTATCTTCCGGGTTTCGAATGTCATATAGTTTTGAAACCGATTGTAAATATCTGCCGCATGATTAATCTATTTAAGTAATTATCTGCCAGCATGACATGAATTCTGGATCTGCATGCACTCTAATAAAAATCCTTAAAATTAATATAACTTTTAAAGATGTGACAGTAACAGACTAAATTATTGACAGACTCTCTCTTTCTCTTTCTGTCTCCGTCTGTGTTTCTCATAAGTTTATTCACCGCTGTTCTTTTGGCATGTAAGTGAGGTTACAAAAGGGAGAGCCAGTCCCCCTCTGTCTGAGCCAACGTTTATGTGTTCAAAACAGATCTACACCAGTCATCTCTGATAGATACAAGCAGTCCACAGCCACCCTATTGTTTCTGCAGGGACCCTAATAGACGCAAAGCTGGGGGCATGTTGAGGGGTGGGACGGGGTCCATTCTTATGCAGATAAGGACAGATAATGCTTGAGGTTGCCTGAGCCTCTTTAGTCAACTGGATTCTGACTACTAAGGCCATAGTAATATATAAATATATTATCCTAAAAATGGGGACTGAAGATTTTGGGTTCTCCTTATTAGGCTCTACCATTCACAGTGGGTTTGTTCTTGAAAGTAAATGTCTCTAGGGAACTCTAGGGTGCAAATTATATGAAATAGTTTACTGAGCACTTCTGGCTTGAACATTGCATTGCATTTTCTCGACATCTCTCAATCCAAAAATTAGCAGAGTCATTTAAAGGTAGCTGGAGCAGTGATTGCTATCTAAGTTATTCTCAGAGCTAATTTCAAATGAAGCCTTGCGAAACGCAGTATTTGTCAAGTATTTAGGCACTAAATACTTCTAGAGTTTGTTTTTTGTGTTCTGATTTTTTTTCTCAAAATGCTATATATTTTGCATCTACCATGAAATCTCTTAAGAAGAACATTAAATAGAAGAAGCTGTCCATCAACATTGGCTATATTTTTACGAGCGCCGTTGGGTTGTCCTTAAGGGAAGAGCTAGCACCTTCCTAAAAATGCGTGAAGGGTGTGGATTCAGGTATTGGACAGGTAGACAGGCCCTGCCCTCTCTTTGGCTTGGTATATAGGGCTACCCTTTTGAATTCCTATAGAGATTCTAAGCCTGTGCCTTTCACATCAGTAGTCCACATCCCTGTTTTAGGAGAAGAAAGGAGAAGGACAAGGTGTAAGAATCCTGGAGCCCGTTGAGCAAACAGCGGCTGCACTGCTCAATCTCAGCGCCAACATGTTGTACCTGGAGACCAATAACACATCATACACTGAGGTGAGGCCCCTTCCACTCTGTCACATTTCTGGGATGGAGATGTGCCCCACTTTTCGATTGGGGATCTGTGGTAGGATCCCATGGAGCAACTGGAAACACTGAATTCACTAAGCCCCGACTTTCTTTACTTCTGTGCATCCGAGCTGTTTTTCTTAAATATTTTGCATCTTTCAGTGTAATTTACAGTCAAAGCAGTTGTTTGAGTTGATGGATATGGTGTCACGTTTTGGCATAGCATACGAAATTGGCTATACTGAGAAATCATTAGCCAATTTGAATTCTTCCATTTATTAATGAAGTTGTTTATCCAGCCGAATTAGGTATTTTTGGGACAAATGTTTCAGCTCAGTAAGTGTGTGTGCTGATTTTTTCTTTTCTCGCATTGTTCCTCGGGTCCTCCTTGTTTGTGTTGTCTATTGGCTGAAAACACAAGTGTTTGTTCAACTGTTGTTCTGTCTGTTGGTTTATAGCTCTTGCGTTTAAGTTGAGGTATTCGACAAATAGTGTGAGTTTGTTTAAGATAGCTGAGCCTATTTGCATAGGATAATTGTGCTACAGTTTGGCAAATCTTCTGTAGAGAATGCTAATGTAGGCAGCTTAACCAAAGTGTTAAATGTCGTGTCTCAAACAAATAGAAAAACAAGTAGAAAACAAGTGTGTGGTTTGGTGCCAGGGGTGTTTTCCACAACGAGAAATGAGAACACTGTTTATTTTTGCATGCTTAAACTCTACCTGTTCGCACTGCAGAATTATAAATCACTACAGTTCATTTACCTTACCTGTGTTTGGTAGGATCAAATTTCTACATAAATCTATCACAGGCAATCACCAAAAAATCATAGTTGTCTCCCAATGCAAGAGTACAAGAACATGTCTTTAATTCATCATGCCATGATGGACATGAAAATAAATTTAAAAAAAATTCTCTCACACATATTCTAAACAGATATTTTATAGTTTTCATTTCTTTGAAATTGTTTTAAAATGGAAGATTTAGCTCATGGAACAATCCGTTTTTAATTTTAAAGAATTCCATTTGACTTTTCCAGAGATTTTTCAATGTTTTTTTTTTCAGCCATGATGATTCTGCTTGGTCCGTCCTTACACACTTTGTATACTACATACTTGTATTTTATTGCCCTATTTAACTTCTACAGGACAAAAGTTGTTTTTAGCGCAAAGGTAGGGTGTCTTAGTATAAGAAAAGCTGGAGACAAACTGTTTTGGTTTGGGCCTGTTTTGAAATCCCCCACTGCTGTGAAGACAGCGAGCGGATCTGTGTGTTTGTTCTCCCAAAGCCTTGCCATTCTTTATTGGCAGGTGGTAGTTGAGTCTGCTGACTTCAGAGCCACCAATTCTTTGGCACAAAGCTATTGTCAACACAACACCGTTAGCCCACAGTCTGACCTGTGTGCTGTTAGAAACACAGTGCAATCCTCCCTCCCTCACTTGAGTTTTTACCTTGAGCTGAGCTCAGGTAACCAGTACGCAGTACACACAGCTTTGATTAATGCTCTTAAATGCTCTGTCTCTCTCATCCTCTCTCGGCCTCTGTAATGATGGTAGGGGTAATGGGTCCAGAGGCTCCTGTGTTTGGTGTAAGAGGAGACATAGAGGTGGATGGAGGGGGATGAAGGATTTGCCCCAGTGCAATAAGGTTTTGTGACAGGCCTGAAAGATCACTGGCAGATAAATCTAGCAAAAGTAGACATACTCTGAAGGTTTTAGGTCTATCAGTTAACAAGTGAGTTGCAGAAGAGGTAGCTGTAAGTTTGTGCTCTGTGTGGAGGATGGTCTTTGAGTAGTGTCCATCTCTTTCTCATCAGGGGGATGGGCCAAGGTGTCTGGTTAAACACCCCCTGCTTTCTGCAACGCTTGGCAGAAATTCCAAAGAGTGCATCCATCCAGGCCCTGCAGAGTTTCGGGCGTGAGCGGTTAATTGCTTTAACTGTGTTTTGATACAGATACAATCACCTGCCATGTCTTTCCCAGTGGGCATAAAGCAAGGCAGGACACCCTCCCCCCCAAGTCCCCCCAGTCCCCCCTTTATCCACCCCACCCACCCCTCCTCAATTTTGTGCTTAATGGACTCATCGTGGTCACTTGAGAGCGTCTCAGAGATGTTCTCAGCACCCAGCCCAGCACACACGGCTCAGATCATTGGAACACCCCCCAGAATGGGAGCTATTTCACCCCAGGCTAGGACTGTCCTAGCTCCAGTGGCTTAGCTCCAGTTGAGACCATCCACAAATATGGAGAAAAACTGGATGGTTCATTTGTCCTGTTATCCAAATGTGGATCTAGATCCAGGTCAGAAAGATTCATTGTTGCTTGTAGTCACAGAAATTTTGACCCATCTGGTTAACTTTTTTGATCGTTATCAAAGACATCGGCCAGAGGTTAATGGCTGAGCCACTATTCCTCATTGGAATCAGCGATGAGGGTGTAATTATGTGTTCTAGGGTAATCCATGAGGAGTCTGCCATGGTTTTAGAAGTGAAACAGATAGTGCTGCCTGCATACCTTTCAACAAAACTCTCCTATAACACATTCAGAGGAAAAGGGTCAGTGATGCAACAACCGTTTTTTTTTTCCAAGTGCACTTTATTCTTAACTTTAAAGTCCTCTTTTAAGTTCAAACTTTAAGTTGCTGGTAGAAATGACTATGGAACTACTATGTAAACTAATTATTATATTACATTCCATATTATGGCGTATTTTTTTTTATGTTGACCAATGTTTAAGTAATTGTATGGAGAGTTTCAAGAAGGGGAATCTTAAACAAAAACACGATCTATCGTCCACAGTAGGTCATGAACTGTGCACTTCTATTACATTCTTTTCATAAATATAACCTCTATATCAGTTGCACGAAGCAGTAGAAAAAAAATCAGTGACCATTTCAAATCTAGTACAGTACGTTTAAAGTCATCACACTCACTTTGTCAGTGGTCTCGATATCAAATAATGTAGATTTTCTTTGAAATTTGATAATGACTTCTCATGCCACTTACTTTATGCCTGCATTTTGACATTTTTATGAGTTATGATTTATAGAATTCTTGTATTTTAATGCGATACAGTGACTAAGAATATTTTGGAGTCTTCAAGAAACTTGAGTATTGTAGACAGAAGACTGCTATGCTAGAAGGTTTTGCTTGTTGACAGAAAAACATTGCAGTAATTGATTCACTCCAAGAGTTATGCCAAACCAAAATATACTCAAAGAGAAGCTCAGCCGCGAGGCTGGAATTGATTGCGACCTTTTAGCCATGGCACTGTTTGCATTTCAAAAATCCTTGCAATGTGCTATAGCGTTATTGAGATTCCAAGGATGGCATCAACAGGCTATCACTCCGAAGGTCAGTTACTTTTGCTTCTATCACTCTGTCCATCCATTGGATTGATATGCTTACCCCAGCATCTGTTCACAGTCAAAGAAATGCGTACTGGCCTAAAGCAAGCCATTCAACCTTTCACCGGCGTTATTAAAGGCTGCCAGGCTCGTCGTGAGTGTCTGATTTACAGCAGTTCTGCTTAGCATTTTGACACTGCAGGGGCCTACACTCTGAGAAGGCTATAAACAGAGAGGTATTTTTAAGAGCAGCTAAAGTAGTTGTTAGATGACTGTTGTATTATGAGGGATATCATCTGATTAAAGAGAAGATGGAAGACATCATAATCTCTTGCTTTCTGCCTCACTGTCTTTCAATGGTGCACATTGTGTGCCCTTCATCGATTAACGTTTTATGCTTTATCTTGGATTTGGTCTGTGGAGTCTCCCATGCTTCTACAGTAGTCTTTGTCCATCTCACAGATGTCATACTGAATGCCATTAGTTTTCCCTCCAGCTGATTTGTAGTTTCATCTAAAAATGTTCCTTTCAATATTTTGGATGTCATCAAACAAACACAAGTTATTCTCCATCAAATCACAAGAGACAATGTTTATATACTGTGTTACAATTCACAATACAGAATATGCATTTTCACCATATAAAAGTACAATATTTGAAGCAAAAGCTGTAACTATAAGCTATTTATTAGACCCAAGCTAACACTATCTACAACCTTAGACTTTAGTCATGATATAATGTGAATGTTTTTTGCATATCTCATGTTTTTTTTT
This sequence comes from Brachypetersius gabonensis, assembly GCA_037577145.1. NCBI lineage: Eukaryota > Metazoa > Chordata > Actinopteri > Characiformes > Alestidae > Brachypetersius > Brachypetersius gabonensis. The sequence goes on from JBBJLR010000111.1 coordinate 9,763,497, forward strand.
AACATGCATGCAAAAGAATGTGTGGCCACATGAAAATGTTCATGCATGGGGAAAAAGGTGTTTCTTCTCATGATCACACATAATTTACACAGTTAGTTGTTTACTTAAAAATATGATTTACATCATGTGAAATATATGTGACTTTTGTGACAGTTGCTTTTCACGTCTGACTTCCCTCAGTCAGGTAAGACGTCGAAATTTGACTGATAGCAGACTATTACGTCTATAGGCGTCTGAGTCTTATGCCACATAGCCGCAGGCCAGAAAGCCACCCAGAATGATTCAAACTGTACAGGAAAATCCACCCCCATAAAGTGCTTGAAGCTACTTTGCATGATATTGCCATTGGTTTAGTCTATATGTCACTACATGCAATGTGTTATAACTAAAATATTTGGTACTGCCATGTCATCCACCAGTCATCCCTGTGTCACCTTTGTAAGCTCCAAGAGTCTGTGTGTGTGAGCACACACTTTAGTTTCCTACTCTCATTGCTGACTTATTAACTCATTACGCATATATTTCTAAACCATGCATCTTAACATTAATGTTGAATAAAAAGGCTTTAGCATTAACTTTAATACCAAATTTTATATAGCCTTTAGGCTCTTCCATCTCACAACAGAAAAGGGTGTGTGATTAGATCAGAGTCTAACCAAGCAGGGCATTCCCCTGCACCTCCATGGAGGGATCACACACACAAGGTGGCTAGGCAGCCCCCCTGGCTCTAGAGGACTCCATTATGTTCTAATTGCTCCATTGTAGAAGCTTGGGTGTCTGAGATGTGTAGTTGTGTGGAATCAGGAGGGGGTGGCTACTCTGTGTGTGTGTGTGTGTGTGTGTGTGTGTGTGTATGTGTTCTGGAGGTTCACTTTTTTTTGGTACACCTGCTGGCTTGCAGCATTGTTCTTGCAGCCAAGATCTCTAAAACCTGGGTCTAATTGTGTCTGTAAGACTGAAAAGGTTTGTGGCACACACACACACACACACACACACACTGACCCCTATCTACACAGGTGAAATGCATCACTCTTCCTCTTTCTCCCTCTCTCTGTCTCTTTTTGGATTTCTGATAGCATTCTGGGGAAGGTATGTTGAGGTCAATGAATCATCCCTCTTTCAGGTGCACTCATCTGCGTATGCGGACAAAGTGTCAAAGTGTGGACAGAACAAATTGTGGACAAGCTAACGCTGCATTTTTTAACATAATACTTTTCATAGTAAATAAATAGGTATGGATTTATTGATCACCTGAACCAACCGCAGGGATGTCTGTGTGAGTGTTAAAATGTATTTGTGAGGTGAGAGAGAGACAGAGAGAGAGAGAGAGAGAGAGAGAGAGGCAGAGTGAGAGAGTATACATGGGAGAAGTGGACAGCTGACTCTTTCCATGCCTGAAATAAACCAGCTCTCTAGTAGAGATTAATGGCGGTTTGAATAGCCACCCGGCCGTGCTCCCTTATCCAAGAATGCGGTATGTATAAAAGGAAAGGAATTGACTATGCAACTAGAGGACTGGGGCAGGAAAAGGCTGGCTGAGTGCCAGCACATTCTCCCTCTTCTCAAGTGACAACCATTTTAATTCGTCTGTGCGCCTCTGCAAGAACAACGCAACAGGAGCTGTGTGAACTGTGTAGCATCCACCCGCCAGCAGACATTCATGCTGACTCTTCAGTATAACTGAAGTCCAATGATCCTCCATTCAGGTGCATAGACCTCTGCCCTGCACAGGCTGTCCCATTACTGTTATTCAGGATTATGACACTGTTCAGCTAGTTTCACATTATTCAGCCAGACCACAACCAGAAGGTCAAATGCACATGGTAGGCAGTTTGGTAATTATGTTTAATCTTTCACGATAATTGGGCCTATACTTTTCAGCTTAGATAGCTTAGTTTTGTCTACAGGCCTTCAGGCCTGGGTGCTTTTCTAAGCAATTGTGCTTCTGCCTGAAGGCTCAGTTGCTATCTATCTGCTGGAGATAGAACGTGTCCTGCTGGTACAGAGATTGCAGCAGTGCAGGGATTGCTGAAATGTAGGCAGCTGCATTTCTGTTGCTGTACCTGCAGAAGTACATTTTAGACTCGAGAATTTTTCTTTAGAATCAGAATCACTTTACTGGCCCCAATACATTTATGTGGAACCGGTCTTGCTGAAATGGGTCACATAACAGGCATCATAGTGCATACAAATAGTGAATAAATATGGAAGAGTAAATGTCCATGAAACTAGATTTCCCATTGGATTACTCCATTAGATTCCCACTGCAAAAACTGTCATGCAGACAGAGCCAGACTCATTTTACTCTCTGACACTTTATCAGCACCTTCTCTTAAACAAACATCTGCATTCAGCCATAGTTTGCTGTGAAAAGGGATTACAAAGGAGTCTGTTATTTGTCTTATATTTACAGCAGCAAGATGTATGATTGTAGATAAACAGAATGACCTCTTTGGTGATTTCTTTCTGACTTATGCAAACAAAGACTCAATTCAAGTCAGCCACCACAAATTAGCCACCGAGCAGGGAGGGCTTCACTAAGCCCACCATGACATCATCGTCTGATGTAGCAACATCAAAGCTCATCATAACAAAATAAAGACTGCAGCGACCGCTCGTTAATGTTTTGATTTATATGCATGCTCTCTTTTTATGTTACATATAATAAACATACTGTGTTAAAGTACAGCTTTTAAGCTTCTGAGCTTCTTGTTGCTGGTCAAATAAAGACTATTGTTTTCTATTTTGCTTCTAGTCACAGTACACAAATCTGGAGCTTCTCAACCCCATGAATCAAAATGGAGGCTCCACCTCTACCAGCCCATACAACAACGAGCATACTCAGAACAACGTGACGGCACCATCTCCCTACGCACCCCCCAGCTCCACCTTTGAGGCCCTGTCCCCATCACCGGCAATCCCTTCCAACACAGACTACGCTGGACCTCACACCTTTGACGTGTCCTTCCAGCAGTCTAGCACAGCCAAGTCAGCAACTTGGACGGTAAGACACTTTTTGTGAAGCAGACATAAATAAGAGAGGAATTTAAAATAAGACAGTCCTGTTGCACTGTAAGTCTTGCTATTTGGTTGAAATTTAACAGCAATTATTTTATGCACTCAGTATTAGGAATAAAAACTATTTTATTTGGCATTCAGCCATCATCCTGTGGTCTACATGTATTGAAAATAGAGCATTTACAGCACATGAAAGGGTTAGCATACTGCCCCCTTAGGCAGTGTAGGGTTAAGTGCCTATCATAAGGGGTACAACTGGTTTTCTGCACCAGGAAATGTAACATGCTGCCCTCCAGTCACTCTCACAGTCTACAAATACCATTTTTCAAAACCTACTGTCTAGTTTCTAACTGAAAATGTGTGAAGGGCTGTGGAAAGCATGAGCACTAGTTTTTATTCCCAGCCAAAATGACGATGCTTTTGTAACCACAGTTGATTTACCCTGGCTTGGCCTCTCATAATTTGCTGGAGAGAGGATTATTCCTCCTGAAGAAGTGTGAAGTCTTTATCTGTCTGATCTCAGCTCTAGGCTCTTCTGTGATCTATATGAAAGTCTTCAATTACCAAACTGCACCTGGCAGAGAGAGAGAGAGAGAGAGAGAGAGAGAAGGCCCCTCAGGTTCAAACTGCCTGTCCTTGGTAAAATGTCTGTAGTACTGTTATAGTCAAGACCAATAGTGCTGAGAGAAGACTGAGACCTGGTCACATCAAGTCAAGATCAAGACTTTGTCGAAACCTAATTCAATTCAAGTTCAACATTAAAGTCCAGATTAACATTAAATAGGAAAAGATTTTAATTTTCTTTAGAGTTCATTTTAAGTCCATTATTCATAATAAATAGCACAATGAATAAATAGTAAGTAAAACAAAAATAAATAAATAAACAGATTATCAATTAAAATGCTGTTTGAATGTTTGTGAACACTTTGGAATTTTATGCTTTTATGCTTTTTCCTAAAGCAATATCAGAAGTCCTGAAACTAGACGAAGAGAATCCAGTTGAACAGAATAGCTTTAGCTCTTGGATGCCGGATGTGAGCTTTATGTCCTTCCACAACATTTGGGTTAATGTCAGGCCTTTGACTTGGGCCTTCCTGAGCTTTATTTTTCTTTAACCTTTGGTAGAACGACTTGCTTGCTTAGGACTGTTTTCTGGATCCACATTCTTTTGTGATTCAGTTCACGGATAAATGGCCTTGATACTGCTGGACCTAGAAGTATAGATTCCTCTTACAGATTTTTATAGTTTGATATTGATATTTTTTTCAATCAATATATGATTATGTATAATATTTTTATATATATTTATATATTATATATATTGAGTTCTCTTTATCTACCTTATCTCTGTCCCTTCTTTAACTTTATATTAGTAGGTTGTTTGAAATCATTCATGTTCATTAATCAGGCCCTGATTAAAGAAATCAATGACCTGTTTTTGCCAATTTGCATGCAAATTTTCTTTTAGACCTCTGGTTGATGTGTTGGTATCAAGACTTTTGTGGTGGTAAATTTACAACAAAGTGATGTTTTAACAGTAGTTCAAAAACAATATTTTAAAAAGTGCATTATTCTAGAAAGACTTTAGCCGTATTACTTGTTGTTTTTGAACTGTCGCTCACAAGCTAAATGTAGCTGGAGTATATTTTGAATGATTTCTTTGTGACAAAAAACAGTTTTTGCAGCTCACACTGGTATAAAGGTCCAGACAAACTGATTAAAACATGAGTCCATTGAACATAGTACTACTGCACTTAGAGCTTACAAAGGCCTAGTCTGATTGGAACACTACAACATTACTGTGCATTACCACACAATATCAGGGCTGGCTGCAGTTTTAGTTCTCCTACTTTAGCTATGCAGTTCTGCAGTACTGGTGTAAATCTTAACCAGTTTACCAGGTGTTCAAACCCTCATTACCAAAAAATCAATACTCATGGCTGACGCCTGCCGGTCAGAAGGCACCACACGCATTAGCGATTTTGCTTGGTCCTCCTGATATCCTGTCACTGTTTGGTGGCATCTTCATGCATCAGTGAAGATTCAAACAGCTGCTCACCCGGTCGCAAGTGTCACTTTGTTTGGCTCAGATTGGTGTCACTTTAGAAAACAGACAACCGACAGAACCAGCTAGTCAAGTTGTAGTGGCTCACAGGGGGTTGTCCCAAGAAAGGAACAAATTTTTGTCTGTCTACTACACAACGTACTGTTCTGTGTTGTTTGCCAGCCAGATGGGACCACACCGGTCATCTTAAAGGAAAGCGCACCCCAGCGGACTGTTGTTAGTACTGCTGCTGTTAGTTGATTGCATTAGTGTTTACCAGTAGGTGGCGATCGGCGTTTAACGATAAAACCATACCCTGCTGTTTGTACACTTTACCACTACTATGATATGATTCCAAGGACTGGATCAGTGTTTTCACATTTTACTTTGCCTAGTTAGGGCTCACTTGAAGCAGATCCAGTAGTTCCGGCTATTCACAGGGGTTAATAATGAAAACAAGCATCCGATTCTATGGGAATTGATTTTTGTCATCATGATCCCATGTGGCATTAGTCTCAAATTTGGCACAAGACAGTCTGGAAAAACCTGTGTTTCTGTTGCATGAATGATAAAAGGTAAAGCTGTCTTTACATCTTTGAGTAAACAAGTGTAGGAGAGGTAGGTTGGTGAGTTTCTCAATGCTCATTGGTTGAGGAGGTCTGTGGGATAGTGACATTTATCCGATTCCCACAACAGTCCTTGTCTTCCTCACTAGTGTCGCACACTCCACCCAAAAACAGCGTGTAGAAGGTCTGGATGTGAGAAAAACACGCCCCATTGCCTCATTTCAGGCTGTTCCCATCTTTTAGTGTCCCAGTCACCTCTTCAATCTGCACTAATTGTGGTGAGAAGTGCTTATGACACATTAACTCGTCACTGCTTATTATGACCCACTGCAGCTGGTTTGAGGTTGTATATGCAGTGTGATGAAGTCTTATTTATTAAAGCATGGATGTATCTTGAAAAAACGATCCACATAAGTATGATGTCAGCCGTGACTTCTAATGAAGAAAGCCTGCATACACTAAAAGTTCATGCACCAACTACTGTTGTATTTTTTTCCTCAGGAGATTTCTCCCATTTTAAATGAGGACACAGTATGTTGGGTGAACTTACAGACACACCTTCACACCAGATAGCTCTTCCCACGTACACCTTCATTGACACACACATAGACATTTCCTGGTATTGCATCCAACCACTCCTCATTTACAGGAACACTGTTGCAATCCTAGCTGGGGTTTTTTTTTTTTCCTGTCTTTGGTAAGATGACTCCACAGATGACTCTTCGGTCTCACTTTCTAGGTTGGATGGAAGAGAAATGATTGTTTTGTGGTTGTGACGAATCATTTGTTTGATTTTATTTTAGTGTAAAGACTTTCATTATGAATTTGCCATCAGCTTTTCAACACTGCATGTGTGTGCCAAACCATCAGCTTTGTCTGTCACTAACTCAAGTGTGCTGTGAGCAGAGAAATACGCCCATCGGACCCTCTGCAGGGAATCTCAGCCAAAGGACAGGGGATTAGGGGAATGGATTGATAATACTCGTGTAAATACTCTGTGCCTCTTTTCTGAACCCTATCGTGCTTAAGGGCCAATCACTGCACCCGGCTCCATGATCTAAGTTCTCTGGCTGCATGTCTAACTGCACCGCAGGAGAAGAGGGAGGGGGGG
>JBBJLR010000111.1:9783728-9795508 GCA_037577145.1 Brachypetersius gabonensis
TCTCTCTCTCTCTCTCTCTCTCTCTCTCTCTCTCTCTCTCTCTCTCTCTCTCTCTCTCTCTCTCTCTCTCTCACTTACTCACTCACTCACTCTCTTTCTCATCCTGATTGTCTAAGCCAGGAACCAAGCACATGTTTTTGTTTTTTTGTTTTTTTCTATGGGACTCATAGCATTCTTGAAGCTTTTAAAAATGTATCAGATAGCTTTTTTTATTACTGGAGCTGGACTCATTTCGTTGTGTATGGGTTTATAGGGGGAAAGACTTTATTGAAAATATAACTAATAATGCTGGTCATGTTTTATAAAGTGCACTGCAGAGCAGTTTGGATTTGTGTTTCGATTGATGTACATTTTCTTAAGAAGAAATGTATTGTTGTCTGAGAGTCCGAGAGAATGAATGCTGTAGATAGCAAGTCATTTTGCTTCTTCTGTGTGAATCAAATGGTGGATGTATAATTGACGCCTCTTGCACTTTTGTTCGGTATTCAATAAATGTCTTTTCTGCTTTCGACTTTCCCTTTCTTCTTTTCCACTTTCCTTCCTGACCATTATAGTCATTGTTTTCTATTTTTCTATTCTATTTCCATTTTACTACACACTGCTGATTATAGAAAAAAACACAGATGCTGCACACTATAAGACAAATATGTTCAGGCAACATATAGACACTTATTTATTCACAAATATGTTTTTTCACAGCTTTGATGTCTTATACTTACAGATATGTAATAAATGCATTGTTCAATAGTGAAACTAATGTTAGTATTTAAATATGATTTTCTAAGTAATAAAGCACCATGCAGTTGTGGCAGACTGTATACATACAACTGTGAAATAACTTTTTTTTAATGAAGAAACAGCAGTCCCTGTGCATTTGAGCTTCCCAGTTCATTTGCTTTCCTCTGCTAAATGATTGTACTGTTGTAAATGACACAATAAGATTGTTTCTGGTAACTGTGTTATTCCCCTGTGACCATGGCCCCAGCTGTCCTGGTGAACCATGTTGACTAATAGCAGGGCTTCTTTTGTTGTTTAAGATGGGATTTGTCAGACGATCAGAATTACAGGCCGTGTCCTCCTCCTCTCTGCTCCAGGAGCCCCCTGCCCCCTCAATCCGCCTTCGGTTCCAACTCCCCCCCACACAAGGTCAACAAGCTGCCTTCGGTTAGTCAGCTCATCAACCCGCAGCAGCGCAACACCCTCACCCCGTCCAGTATGGCTGGAGGCCTCACTGACAGTAAGGCTTTTCTTTAAGAACATGAGGTCCGATACTATATTAAAGTACAGCAATACTGTATTAAAGTAATTCTAACGTTAAACATATTAATCAAATAGTAACCCCTACTAATGAGCGTAGGCCAGTTTAGAACCGAGATATAGATAATTTCTCTTATTTTGAAATTTGACAGCCAAGTCAAGTCAAATAGGTGCTTATTACCATTCTAACCATATACACACAGTGAAATGAAACAACATTCCTCAAGGCCCATGGTGCAACAGGACAGGACTAAAGAGAGAGTGGAAAAAAACAAGAGCAACAAGAGACCAAGACAACATTCAGTGCAGTTGAGAGGAGCAGTGAATGAACACAGGATTAGCACATACTGTATTCCAACTATGTAAAAAAAAAAGCAAAGACTGAGGAAAAAGATAATAGAAACTAGCAGCAACAGGACCAAAATAATGGTACAGTAAATAAACAAATTTACAGTGTCAGCTGGAGAGTGTAGTGTGGTGTGTGTAAGCAGTGTTATTGTAAGAAAGAAACCAACCATATAGAATCAAAAATCCATATTCCATTCATTGTAATTGTAATTCCATTACAGGAATATTAACCATCATTTGTAAATTAACTTGATATTAGATGTGTAATTCCAATCATTCAGGCTCATTAACTCACGTTGTAAAATAACTGATTTTCTTTTAATGGGTCTCCTGCCTCAGGTCCCTATTGGGGTTGAGCTTGTCTAAGCATGACAGGTTCTGAGCACCCGTCTGTGTCTCAGTGTCTCTCTGACAATCAGTTTCCTTTTGCATGTAAACTGGATCTTTGTGGGACAAAGCGCTCCTAATCCCTGGGGCTCAGTATTTGTCATATTATGTGAAACTGACCTCACCTGTCCACTATTTCCTAATCCACTCCCACATCGCCACTGGCTATAGTTCAAACTAAGCATACACAGCTCATCAACGATGTGACATTCTGAAGCAGTCTTTAGAATCTCTCTACAAAACTATAAGAAAAGAACAGGAACGAAAAAAAAAGGGTGCAGAAAGACTTAGTGATGACATGATTGGAGGCGTTCATGTCTTAGGCTGACTAACAGTACTAACAATAAATAATAATAAATTGTTTTAAAGTTTTCCCACTTGGTTCCTTCTCCTGCAGTGACCCCCATGATGAGTGCTCATATCCCTATGAATACAGACATGAGTTCACTCAGTCCCACCCATGCTCTGCAGCCTCAGTTACCCATGGTGCCCTCCTCTCACTGCACACCCCCACCACCCTACCCAGTGGACAGCAGCATCTCCAGGTATGATTCCACTACCTTCTTAATCCTGCCCCAGGAAATGTCACTGTCCTGCAGAGTTACGGCTGTTCCCGGCCTCAACACCTCATATAGTTTATTAGTCTTTTATAATCTGGGCCAGGTGTATTGAGACAGAGCTGAAACTGTGTAAGGCAATGGGTCCCCATTAAACACTGGCATAGACCATGTATGGTTCATCTAAAATAATCAGATGTAATTTCACTTGTAAATGTATCTATTTCAGCTTCCTGTTGCGGCTGGGATGCTCCTCCTGTCTTGACTACTTCACTGCCCAAGGGCTTACTAACATCTACCAGATTGAGAATTATAACCTAGAGGTGAGATGTTGCCAGGTTTCTTTTGTGTGTGGAGGTATACATTCTCCATCTATTACTATAAACAGTCCACTATCTGCTGTTAGAAACATTTTCCCTGTACTCATACTGCATGGCTACTTTATGGGATCCCCCACATATACACTTGTCTAGGTATCAGTGTATTTCAGGTTATTTGGACTCTTACAGACTGCCCATTATCAGTCATTTCTTGACTACAGAGCCACTGTTCACCGATATTGTTGAAATAGCACCCCACGCTCAACACAGCTGTGTTACTGAGCTGCTCATGATGTGGTGAATGTATAAAGCACAGCTGTGTTGCAGGGTTTCTTTTGCACACATCAGCATCACTGGCTGGTTGAGTGCTATACCACCTCAAAATATCCAACCAAGATTGGCTATGTGGTCAGAAAGAAACCACTGGTTAAAAGTCATAGCAGCAGGACAAAAGTGTTACTAAGCAGAGCTGTAACTGATTATTATAATAATCAGATAAATAGGCACTTTGTGCTACACCATTTTTTCTCACTTTGCTCATCATTCATTGGTATGTCTGTGTGCCTCATTTCTTTGACTTTTTCCCCATGACTGAACTTGTGGACTAACCAGTTTTGTAGCAACTCCAGTAGTTTAGGGGCCAATAAAAGAATGTGTACAAATTAGAGTGCATGTGTATGTGCTGTGTGGTGACCATATGGTGCATTTTCAGGACCTGTCCAGACTGAAGATTCCAGCTGAGTTCCAGCATTTGATCTGGAAGGGTATCATGGAGCATCGGCAAACTATGGAGTTCTCTCCTCCACCGCACATCCTGCGCACTTCCAGCGGTGCCTCCACGGTCAGTGTTGGCTCCACAGAGGCGCGAGGGGAGCGCGTGATCGACGCTGTGCGTTTCACTCTCCGCCAGACCATCTCCTTCCCCCCGAGAGACGACTGGACCGACTTCTCCTTCGACCTGGCACCAGACTCACGCCGCAACAAACAGCAGCGCATCAAAGAGGAGGGCGAGTAAATGACATACACGTTATATATCCATACATGCTCATGTGCTGTCAGTCACATACACACACTGCCATGTACACAGAAAATTGTACAGTTTAACCAAGTGCTCGATTTCACTTAAAAGTTTGCTGATAAAATGCACTTAATGTCCTCTTTTTTTTTGGGTGTATTTTGGTCTGGTTGTCATTTCAAGCCCCTAGTTTGATGCAAACTGCTGTAGCTTAGGGTAAGCAGTGCTTTGCCATTTTGGATTATTTCTAAATATTTCTTGAGACGCAGCACTTAAGAAATGCTGACATTGGTACTACTTTGAGCTGTTGCCATTCTTTCTCTACTAAGAGAAACATATTTTTTAAGGGGTTCTTTTTGTTTGTTTTTACCTGGGCCAGGTATGTTTTTTGGATTGTAAAGAACCTTTACTCCAAATAGGATTCATAGTATTATACTGTTTGTTAATCTGTTTTGTCGTAACGTTTTATTCCAGTCTGACAATAATTTGAATGCTTGCATTTGTCAGGTTTGATTGTAACACTTTTTTTGGTTACAGACAATGTTTCTAGTGTTCTTTATCCATTGATGGTTATGGTTTAAGACTGATGTCATGTAGCCTCCAAGTAATACTGTAATTCTGTATCTTTTATTTTCAAGCAAACATGAAATGTAATACTGCCATACACACACACTGCCATTTGATGAATACGAACAAAGTTAACATGCCAATTCTTCAGTATTTCAGAGTTAATTGCTCATTCACAATTTAGGTTTTGTACAGATGTTTTGGTTTTTTTTCATACTGTGTTCAGATGTTGTAAATATGCAGTGTACTTATTTTGATACAATATAAACCAAAAAAATAAAATTATGCTACTGGATGAATGTGTCTTTGCTTACCTAAATGCACCAAGTATGAAAATATAGATGGAAACCATTAACTTTCAAATAAATGAGTAAACAAAGCTGTAGACTACTTTTAAATTTATTAAAACAAAGATTTTACAAATAATGTGATTTCAACAAAAACAATGTACAGAAAGTTCAGAATCATGGACTTTTTTGGGCAGAATATGAAGTTTTACACCGCAAAACAAATGGTTAATTTAACCCATGTGAAGAAAGCATTCTTTCTCAGCCTGTTCTATAGTTTGGTCATTAAACAAACTTAAGACACAAATCACTGGATATTGGTTATAACAGGTGGTCATGTTTAGCCTGTCATTCATCTCACTGGTATACAGCCACACATGAAACCATGCCCATACTGTATTTTTTTTCTGAGTCTGAGCATAAATACTTTAATTACAAAATATCTTCACTTGAAGCTGATCTTGTTAGTGTGATTGGCCACCTCCGCGTTCATTCATAAATATAACTTACTGAAAGCCTATCGATAAGTAGGTTTACAGTATATACAAAACATTTACCCACAGAGCTTTCCTATTAAGCACTTCTTTAACACTGCAAGCATGGAGATCAAGAGACATTCGGAATGAGTCATCAATGGGATATTTATGAGATTTCAAATTTCACATTTGAATGACATCACAGAGCAACCGAAAAGGTGTTTGCATGTGCACGCATCTGTGTTTAGGCCACTTTTTTTTTGTGCAGTTATGTGATTACAGTACAAGCGTAACAGCCTTTCAGAATGACAACCATCACCCCTATTGTGCTCCCTATGACCCTCAAAACATCAAATATACACAGTATTTTTTTTTTTTAAGTGGTCTTAAACTCCTGTGTTGCTACTCGCAGGCATGAAAACTGCTCTGATAAAATATGTCTTCTCAATAGCCCAGCAAAAATGTACTGTACCAATTAAATGGCTAAACAATGAGTACATCTATAAATTATAAAGAACAAAACACTGAGCATTTCCCAGACTGGACACACAATGTCTTTGTATCTCGCCCCAGGGTCCCCCTTGAGTCCCTTGTATAAAAAACTGGATTAGGATTAAGGCTTGACACAGATATTTGAGACAGCATGTCTGACGTATATCTATAGGGTGACATTTCCTTGATATAAACAATAACAAAAGCCAAAGGCCAGGGAAAAGGAGGCTTTTGACATCAGAATGTGTCAAAGTTTCCCATCGATCTGATGAGTGTGTGACCCCAGCATCCTGCTGTGGCTCAAATACTGAACGTCAGTACTGTCCTGGGAGTAAATAAGGAAAGAGGGACAGAGAGAAAAAGAGAGAAAGATAGAGAAAAATTTGGGATGGAGGAAGAGAGACTGAGAACAAGTGTGGGAACAATCCATCCTCTTCACTCCTCCCTGCACCCCTGTGCTGACCGTGTTAGAGCCTTGGCAGTCTTGGTTATGGCCAGAGTCCAGCCTCTGCACCGCCGGCATCTTTATGAGCTTTCCAACGCATCCAGAACCTTCATAATCTGCTGCTTGATTGCTTTTGTGGCATCCCCAGCATTTGGTATCAAATACCTGCAAAGAAGAATAAAAACATTTGAGCAGGCTCAGAAGACATTTATTTTGGATCAAGATGGCAAGAGAAAAAGGATCCAAGTTACTTAAAAATTAGGGACACTTTGCTGCTATTGTTTGTATCCACCTCATTTTTGTGAAGAAACCATCATTGCAAATCCATACAAAGTCATAACAATGGATCCCCCTTATGCTATGAAGAAACATTTGGGTTTTATTATGGTGTAAGAACAGTTTAAACACATATCTTCACAGTCACGAAACCCAACTCAATTGAACACCTTTGGGAGATTTTGGATGTGTCTGCATTAGAGAACACTCTCCACCTCTATTATCAAAACACCAACTGAGTCAGGATCTTTTAGAAGGATGGTGTTCCCACTCTGCAGTGCAGTTCCAAAGGTTTCAAGAATCAATTTCAAGACGCTTTAAAGAAGTTCTGTTGGCCAAAGCTGGACCAAGACTGTTATAAAACTATGAACATACATTTTTGAAGAATAAAAGAAAAACGAGTAAACAATGGAAATACGAAAGAATGTCGTAATGAAATGTCAGATTTCTGTTAGCATGTCAGACAAAACTGTAGCCAAAACATCCATATCCAAAAAATGTCTGTGGAACAGAGCACTATACTTTCCATAAGCACTCTCCTATCAGGCCTGAGCATCTTTCTTCCTCTCTTGGGCAGATGCTATCCCAGTCTGTCTCTTAGAGGATAATCTACATAATGTACTGAGATTTAAATGCATTTTTTTTTTTTTTTAGATAGTGGGTGTTTATTCAAAAACTAATAGAAATGCAAACTACATTGCCAATCAAAGGTGTGGCCTTTTTTTAATGGGTTTAGTAAATCAGCAATATTTGCACTGTCAGACTGCAAATTAGCATACTGAACATATATATTGAACTGCATACATTTCAATAAACCTGTTTTGATGATTTGTGTGACTTAGGAAAGAAAGCCTGTGCACTTTTATCACCTTGATATCAGCACACTTGGGGGAAAAAAGTCCTTTAAACAAAAGACATGTCAATTTTTTATTCTTTATACCAGGGCAACACTTTGATGGAAATATAGTGTTTAAGTGTTGATGCAAAAAAGGTAGTGTATATGGAAAGCATAACACACATTCAATGTGAAATTCAGCTTAGATGAGCTTGTGGGTACCTTTCTACAGCCATGATTTCCACTCCTGCTGCATTGTTGTTTCCAAACTTGAATGTAATTAGCTCCGGATGCTTCTTTTTTGAAGTGATCTTCACCACAGAGCTTAAGGCCTGTCTGGATTGGATGTAGGCGAAACCTTTCCGAGAGGCGATCTCCCTCAGACAGTACATATGCGTCGCAGTGACTAGCAGGTGGCTATGGAAGACAAAATTATACTTTGAAAAACTTTAAATACATGATTAATGGCCATAGGTCAATAAAATGCACCCTTTAGAAAAGACAAGCCCAAACAATAAAGGCATAGCTGGACAGCTTAATCCTACCAGTTAAAACTGACTTTCTAAACACATAATCAAACTTTTGCAATGCCAATCCCACGCCGAATCCAAAATGAAAACCAGTGAAATGATGAAAACCAAGGACCTTCATGCGCTGACGAATGATTGCTACAGTACAAATATATATTATCCTGGTGCTGAGCATGTAGAGATAACCTACATTGATTATTCAGCAACTATTTAATGGTCTCTGCTGCAATAATGTTGTGTCAATATTAGTTTAAGTTTATGGACACAAAAGAAAATGATTTTTCGGAGTAACTGGCACCACGACACCACGGTTTAAAGTCTGATCTGGTTTAGCCTCACCTGGGAAACATGTGCCCAGTCTCCTTAACCTCATTACATGGAATGTGGTGCTTCACATCTGGTTTATTAATCCATGTTTGTATGTTCACAATCTCTTTGCGGTCATCATCTGACATTGACGAGCTGTCAATCTCATCTAAAAAGACACAAAAATAAAGTGGAAATTTGGAAAAAAGGAAAAAAAGACATCCAGTCAGAACTACAAAACAAACAGCACTTAATCCATTTAAAAACTTAATAAAAGATGACCAGCTTTCTGGGCACTGTATTTAATTATACAGTTAAATTATCTTATAAGGTTAAAATTGCTGTTGCACCTTGAGCATGTCTATATCTCACAAACATGTCCTTTATATTTATACTATATAAATAAAACATATTTTTAGTACTATTAGTTGTACCTGTGTCGTATTCCTCCTCATCACCAATGCTAAAGACAGGCTTCACACCTCTATATGGTTTACCCACTCTATCGCTACTGCTTACATGCCTGTAGGAAGGGCAGAGTAATGCATGATGAAGTCACTTTAAGTTTATATACGCATGCACACACACACGGAGCTACAATCAGAAAAAATAAACATTAGAATCATCAGAATAAGAACAGTTTTTAAAACAATTGTAAATGGTCACGAATCTAGAAGGAAAAAAGGTGAGTAACGTTAGTTGCAAGACACTCAGGTTAAAAGCAGCAACATCTACGATGACAACCAAAGCATTGTGAAACCTACATGCTTTTACAGGTTAATAGTGCGGTTTCCTTTAAGCAAAAGAATTAGATACTGACTCGCTTTGGTCATCATCTAGTGATTAACGTTGACCAATGAGTGAGAGGAAGAGTCGGAAATCATTCCTCACAGCTCAGACAGAGAAGGAGATGTTAGAGCGAGCACACTGACAGACTGAGCAACATTCTTTTTTAAATATCCAAGCTGACAATTCTACTGTTAATTTCAAAACAGACACACTAATGAAAAAAAGAGACCTAACTTGAGTTCTTCAAAAAGCTGCATTAACAGTAGTTGGCCACACGATGGCACTGAACAGGTTCTGCTAGGTCCCACTGACAGTGATTGTGCTAAAGGGGAAATCCACCAATTTGTACACATTCACATTCATTTTTTTGGATTAGTTGTAAAGTGTACTTTTTACTTTATCTTGATTTGTTGTATAGCTTGTTGTATAAAATCTATTGTATTGCTGCTCTTGACTTTGTTCTGTCCACTTTCTGCCGTAATAATAATGATTTACTGAGAAGATAAACCCTTATCAGTCCCACAAATTTGCAATGTGTTCAACTTAAGCAAACATATCACTTTGTATTAAGTTTATATACGGAGTTAGATAGATAAAATCTCTAAAGTGCGTTCATAAAATTTAGGCAGGCCATTTTACAATTGTTAGCAAAAGGCTTGTTCTGGAAAAAAACTGAATAAAGGAAAATAGAATAAATGAAATTTTCATGACCTAGGATCATATCCCCATTATAATCAAGACAAGAAGTCGGTATGTTTCTCTACAATACGCCACTTTACCATAAAACACAATGAACATTAGTGAAATTCCCCTTTAAATCTCTGTCTATGAAAGAAAGGTTTTTTGACTGCATCAGTCTGACTGATGAACAGCCTCGTTTCCATCCTGCAATATGTGAACACAATGATGTTTTATATTAATCACCATCCTAAGACCGTCAAGATGGTTTACCCTGAACCAATAACGTTCATATAGTTTAATCCAAGTTCTGACTCTCTCCTAAACATGCATGTGATTTAAGCCTAACAGTTCTGATAATTCTTGCAGACATGTCCCTAAGGCAACAGACAGATTTACACAAGAAATCATTTAGCCTGTGAAAAACTAAGGAGAGCTGCAAAATAATGAATGCACATGAGTGTTAGTGTGCTACAGTGCTACAGTGCATGCAGAAGTAAAGGAGGAGGCTTCAGACTTTGCTCTTTGCCCCTCTGCAGTGAGCCAGGCCAGGCAGTGCCACTCAGAATGGGCGTGTCAACAGCACTGGTGGCACTCATGCTGGTGAGGGTTTGGACAGACGGGCACAAGTTCTTACCGATCAGGTATCCCCTTCTCTGGCCAGGGCAAAGTGAAAGACATTCTAGTTTGGAATAACAGGGCATGAGCAGGGAAGAAGGGGTGGAGGAACAACACATAAGGGGGTCAGGAAATTAAAAACACAATTAAAAAATTAAAAAATAAACAATTAATGCCACAGGTTTTTAACAGATTTGAATAATTTCTCCACTGTTGAATTGTTATTGCAGAAACCAAAAATCACAAGATGGAGAAAAAAAAATATGAAATAATTACATCTTTAAACAAATTAAAAATATGTTTTCAAATGAAAGCAAGAAGATACAAAAAGAATGGGGCAGAATTTGAAGATTGGGGGTCAGGTTTGGGGGAAAAACATAAAAAGAAGGTTCTCACCTGTCCACTGGCGTGGACGTGTTCTCAATAAAGCTGATCACCTTCTCTTTCACATTGACTGACTTGGACTTGAGGGCAAAGGTCATTTTGTTGACGAGGGATTTGACACCTTTGCCATCTGCTGTGCTATTTAGCTCGCCCTATTTAAAACACAAACATACATGAGGACATAAACCAAGACATAAGCCTGCTATACATACAGAAACACTGCAGCTGTTAGCAAGCATTCTAAAACATTAGAAAAGCAAAGTAACACTTGTAGGTGCCATATTTGTTATATCCATAAGGTGGCACTAAAACCCTTGTTTTATGAAGCTCTCCATCCTAGTCCTTTAACACACTGCAAAGAGAGCCAACATGTATGTAATGTATATGGGTAAAAAAAAAAAGCCACTTTGCAGAGCAGGATCAGTGTAAAATACAAAACAGAAATGTGTTGATTAGTGTATCTGCATTTAAGATAAACTCAAAGTAAATCAACATTACTTTCGTTGATTACAAATGGCTACATAGAAGTGAACATGCGTTAATTAATCATAGACAGCAGGAGGCTTCTACATACATGACAAAAACTTCAAAAATGAAATGTATGCCATGCTTTATTTTATCACAGTCTCATGCATCAGTATTTATTCAGAGCAATGTGAATTTGTTAAGAAAACATTAAAATGTTCATCTAAAGATGATCTGGACATCCAAAAAGCACAAATAATTAAAATGACAATTCCTACTTGCACTGGTGTAAAAAATGGGTATATTCTCTGTGTGAGCTCTCATTGCAATGATGTTTACTTCATTTGCTTCCTTTTGTTTCTTTCTCATGGGTAGCCAGTGATGCTGATTCAACATGCTCAACTGGCTTAAAGCAAAGCTGACAAAAATCTGACAAAAGTAGAACAAACTTCAGCCAGTTGCCCACTGATGCCCACCAATGCCCTGATGGCATCTGATGGCCGACAGTTAGCGTGGTGTGTCAGAGCCCTTAGAGGCACTTTCCATCAGATAATCACGGAGTATATTGTCTCATTGCGATTGTTACATTTTCCATGTGAGTGTGCTCTAGAAAAACAGACGACACGCAGCTCTGTGCAAGTACTTTTACTCACGGACACTCACTCACACACACATGCGCGCACACACACACACACACACACACACACACACACACACACACACACACACACACACACACACACACACA